>OX336369.1:65377307-66087307 GCA_946902895.1 Fragum fragum | reverse complement strand
ATTGTCCGATCATTAAAATTCTCCTGTGATGACAGAAATACCATCGAATCAAAGGTCAACCGCGTATTTTATATATTTGAAATTAATGGACGCGGTCGGGTACAAAACAATACTGCAATTGTTTGATGTAGTCTAGCTTTACCGTATTAGCATAAGGTCGGTAAACCCGACACCTTATTTATAAATTGAAACAATAAAAATGTGGGCTTCGGATGTACCCTGCATGTTTCATCAAAAAATAATAAACGGGTTTTGTTTTCGGGTATTTGTTCATCCTTTACTTTAAGACGTCCAATTTTGTATCAATATGTAAAACATAATCGAGAAAGCTCACCGTTTACACGTCATGTTTTAGAAAACATCGTCGACGAACGAGAAAATTCCCTTAACCGCGACATATTTTTTTTCTTTTTTTTTTTTTTTTTAATTTTGAAGGCACTTTTCACAGCCAATTTTGCACCTAAATCAACCTGCCAATTGCAGTCAGAATATCTATTTGGGTGAAAGCTCGAACAAGTCCACATTTTGACCGTTTGAGGTGATAAGATCATTTTTTGAAAACCTTTAGAACACTTGTGAACCCTCTATATGCCGCAGTTTGCTCTCAACCACCTTGAAAAGGGACGAGGAATTCTCTTTAGATAATTTTTTAAACATTTTGAAAATCTTTGAATTTGTCGAGTTTATATCGTACATAATGCCTCGATGGTCGAGAGGTATAGTTACTTGACTCGTAATCTGGGGATCGCGGGGTTCGAGTCCCAATATCATCGGGATGTGTTCGTTGGAAAAGACACTTAACAGCCAGCCCCAGTTTAGCCAGGTGTAAATCTGGACCCAGTGGGTTTATACCACTGCCTCTCTCACGGGGACATGAAAACACTTGAATTGTGAGTGTTCGAGAGCTACTCTGTAAGCGTAAAGCTTTTGTCGCAATTGAACTAAGATAATTTTGATAAATTCGTGTATAAACTATAGCTTAAAGAAATATTTCGGTTTTTCTAGAGAAAATGTCTTTTGCTCATTAAATCTGAAAATAGTAAAAAAAAATTGTCTCGATAAAATCATTAATGGGTTTGAAATTTGGTCTCCTGGACTCAAAACCTAGGTCATAATCTCTGCCCAATTTTGAACCAATAATGGATCAGATTGTTAGTCTAAAGATGGAGCTCAGGTAAGTAAATTATGGTCATCATGGTCCTCTTGTTCCCTCCATACTCTCTTACATAGAACAAGCAAGGGTCGACAGGTAAGCGATTTAGAGTCATAATTCTCCTTTTGTTTCCTCTATACTCCCTTACATAACAGTGTCGACAGGTGAGCGATTTAGAGCCATTATGGTACTCTTGTTCCCTGTATACTCTCTTACTTAAACAGGCAAGGACCGAAAGGTGAGAGATTTGTGGTCATGGTTGTCCTTTTGTTTCCTCTTAAACTCTCTTATATGGGACAAGCCAGTGCCGACAGGTAGCGATTTAGTGCCATTATGGTCTTTTTGTTTCCTCTACATGTATATTTTCTTACATAGAACAAGCCTACCGACAGGTGAGCTATTTAGGGTCGTTATGATCATCTTGTTTTCTCTATACTGTCTTACATAGAACAAGCCAGTTCCGACAGGTAAGCAATTTAGAGCCATAATGGTCCTTTTGTTTCCTCTATATTTTCTTACATACAACAATCCAGTGCCGACGGGTGAGCTATTTAGGGTCGTTATGGTTCTCTTGTTTCCCATATTCTTTCTTACATAGAACAAGCCAATGCCGACAGATGAGCTATTTAGAGCCGCTATTGTCCTCTTGTTTCGTGTATACTTTCATAGTGCTTTCATAGTGCTTTACCAAGAATGTTTTGGGGAAGGGTGTGAGAAAGATTTGATGCGCGCTTATTTTATCTTGAACATTGAACAGTCAGCGACGATCTTCCCTGAAGAAGCTTCTATATTAATCTTGTCAAGAACATGTCATTCTAGATTTAACCCATTGCCAGACGACAAAAAGATTTAATACATTACCAGACGACAAAATTTAAGATCGGTCCAAACTGAAATAAGTTGCAGACGACAATTTTTAGTTGATAGAATCTAACAAAAATGTCTTTTTTGGTAAGAAATGTTCTGGATAATGAAGTTATTGCTTGTAACAAGCAAATTCTTCATTTTCTACAACGTTTTCCATAGCCTTTTTTTTGAGGGGCGTCAAAAGGCGTGAATGTATGGTAAGAGATTAACCCATTCCCATTCAATCCCTCCTTTTTACGCCCCCTCAACAAAAAAGCTTTGGAAAACATTGTGGAAAATGAAGAAATTGCTTGGATCAAGCAATTTCTTCATTATCCACAATGTTTTCTATCCGAAAAGACGAAAAAAAAATAAATTCCATCAACTTGAAATTGTCGTCTGCAGCTCCTTTCAATTTGGACCGGTCTAAAATTCCTCTGTGTTGGAATGGGTTAAAAAACCAATAATGACTCAGAGAGTATCCCTGTTTTGTGTATTTCCATATAGGATTCAGACAATAGATAAGCATATCAGACGCCCTCTCAAGGGAAGGAGTCGCACCCAGGTTTGTCATCAAATGATACCGATAATCCATCTTTTAGACTGACTGGAACCACCACAACTTCCAAATATGGTCATCATCTATACATCCGCAATCAAATTATTTGATATGGGTGTGCCCTTTTAATCATATAATAAATCGTTGTACATCATCTATAAATGTGCTCCTTCAGTTTTATGAAATAACCTAATTAGACTAAGGTACTTCGTACATGAATAGGCGAAAGAGACCCCTTCGGTAGACTTTAGTCTTCATTCTAAAAATGAAAATCAAATAAACTTTGTGTACTTTTTTTCTTCTGTCCATTTATTACTTTTGTTAGATTTTTGTTTCTTCTGTCCATTTTTTTCTCTTGAAGACCTTACTTATGGTCAGATTTCATGACTAATAGCCTGATATCAATATCGGCCCGTCGCCTTCACAAATCATGTAAATGCACTTAGTTCTTAACCCATTCCAACATGAGAGAATTTTAGCATGGTAAAAATTGAGAAAAAAAAACAAATAAGACAAAAATTAAAAGTTGGTGAAAATATATAACGTTTTGTCTTTAGGAGAGAAAACATGGGGGATAATGAAGAAATTGCTTGTAACAAGCAATTTCTTCATTTTCACAATGTTTTCATTTGCTTTTTTTCTAGAAGGGTGTAAAAAGAGGAATTGTGTGGGAACGGGTTAAACTGGGGTTGGCTTTGATTCAACGTTATATTTGAAATAGCGTGATATTTCCGGGGGATTTTTTCATTATTTGAAATAAAAAATGATTATAGGAAGAGCAACTACCAGTACGTTTCCAGGTCAACTTCACTACCATCTACATAAACCCAATCCCACACAATGACGCCCTTTGACGCCGCTCAAGAATAACAACTGTGGAAACATTGTGTAGAATGAAGAAATTGCTGAACCAAGCAATTTCTTTCATTTTACACAGTGTTTTGAACCTAGAAAATTGGAAAAATCTAAAACTTCATAGATTTTAAATTGTCGTCTGCAACTCCTTTCAATTTGGACCAATCTAAAAGTTTGTCGTCTGGTAATGACATATACAAAATTTAGACTGTGACGTATATGATAAATACATGGAACCACGTGCAGTTTTAGCCCATTCCCAAACAATCCCGCTTTTTGACGCCCTCAAGAAAAAAAAGCTCTGGAAAAATGTTTCGCTCTGAAGAAAGACATTCGCCGATATCTATGTGAAACATTTTTGTTGGTTTGGCGAATTAACCCATTCCAACACAATACAGTTATAGACCATTCCAAATTCAAACAAGTTGCAGACGACAATTTAAGGTTTATGAAACTATTAAAATTATCGTCTTTTAGGGTAGAAAACACTGTGGATAATGAAGAAATTGCTTGTAACAAGCAATTTCTTCATTTTCCACGATGTTTTCCAAAGCTCTAATATTGAGGAGCTTTTAAAAGTCTCATTGTGTGGGAATGGGTTAAACATCGTAAGTACAGTCTGTTTGCGGAACCAGCGACCCGTCATTAAGCAACCGTTCGCTTGTGCGGTTGCTACAGAACTCGGTTACTAGTTCTAAAGTCTTAGGTCTTAAAGTTTATACATTTTAAATAAGTGTTTACCAAACCTGTATATGTTTATACATCATAAAGAATCATCTTATATATTCGGTGTTTACAGATTAATGCTTTTTGTCATATTCAAAGTCACCTTAGCAACCTTCCCTATGATTTCAATAATCCTCAAGCAATATAGATCATCTGATATCTAGATTGAAAAGCATAACTATTAAACATGTGTCAAGAAGTTCGACGTAGATCTTAACAGATTGCAAAATTTTAGACTGGTTCAAGTTGAAAGGCATTACAGACGACAATGTAGAAATTATGAAATTTTAGAGATTTTTTTTTTAATTTTCTGGGTAGAAAACATCTTGAAAAAAGAAGAAATGGCTTGTAACAATTTTTTCCAACGCTCCTTTTCTTGGGGGCTTCAAAGTTTTGCTGTATGGTAATGATTTAACCCTTTCCTGTTCAATAACTGTTTTGTACGTCACTGTGATTTTATAATTGAGAAAACATCGTAGAAAAAGAAGAAATTGCTTGTGACAAGCAATTTCTTCTTTTTCCACAATGTTTTCTACCCTTCTGAGTGGTTATTTTTCATATCAAACCCACTTTGAATTTTCTTCTGCAGACCTTTGAATTTTGACAGGTATAAAATTTTGCCAAACAGGAAAGGGTTAAGGAGCTTACGCCCATGAGCTCATTTTTAGTTTTACTGTTACTTTTATTGTCCGTTTTGGAAACAACCCGATTTTTTTACCTGTTCGTATTTTTCTCCAAGTTTTTCCTTCATTGATAATATTTAAATTTTTATACAACTATGTACTTTGGGTTAAATTCAATACAAAACTATTTAATAGATGCCTTTGCTATTGTAATTGATAACAATGAGGCTTGGGAATCCCGCCAAAATTAATTGACACTTTTCGTAAATCGATTACAATGCAATCTTCGGAGAGGTCAACCTTTGGTTATCGTCATACAGGCGTAAAACAGGATTTTAGAACCGTTGACCGGGTACCAATCTTTTTTAACTGGCATACGATGTATAATATCATAAAATTTGGCAACCTTTTAAGTAATTTTGTATATTTAATTATGAGGACAATTAGATTATTCCAGATTTAAGAATTGCCTGTAGATATCATGCCATAAGGTAAAAACGTTTGATATATTCGGAGTATCTGCGTTATGGATCTTAACACGATGCTGTGTTTAAAGCGTTCGGATTTAAGTGGTTTTAACGAAGGCGCAACGAGACGCAAGTTGTTTTCATCAACATCACCCACTCAAGATTCTAAGGAGAATTGCTTGCGATCACAACAATCATCGCAAATGTCCAGTCGAGGATCGAGCACTCACTCGACGCCAACAAAGAAATCAATATTGCGGGGACGGGACCCGAGTCCGAGCCAGGGCTCACCATCAAGTGTTAGGAGTGTCAGGTTTTCGGGAGACGGTAATGACATATTAGTAGAGTATTCTAAGATTCATGTTAATGAGGGTACTCAAACTGTTGATCTACCTGAAACGAAGCGTGAGTATGAAAAGATTTCTCCGACGACCGAAATACCCGTAAAAATCGTAAGACAGTCTGATAAAGAGTCATACATTGGTTCCGTTGGTTCTCCGAAGACGCAAAAATCTGTACCCCGGCAATCGAGTCCGAAAGGTGGCAGAGACAATGTAATACCGCAACAACCATTTGCCCGGAATCAAATTCCGATGACCGTGCAAACTTTGATGTCAGAAGTTCCTGATGGTCGTAAAATTGTTAAAAATATGGACATTCCTCAAGTAGCTATAGGCGCAACATCGAAATTAGATGGACAAAAGATCATTCAAAATATAGAGATTAGCCGTACTAGAGACAGGGGCGTCCAGACAGAGGATCCGTCAAAATTCGTTTCAAAGGCTACTCAATCTCCTGCCACACCAGACGGAAATGAAATAATAAAAAACTTGGAGATCGACACACATAAATCTGGAGTTACAAATTCGACGACACAAACTATTTTGCAGTCCGACGGGATGAAAATCGTTCGAAATATGGACATCAATGAAAATAGGAAACATTGCATCGAGGAAGCTAATACAAAAGATGTGTCAGTTCAGGCAGGGATATTTGATGTTTTCACCCAAACACCTTCCATTCCTGATGGTAACAAAATTATTAAGAATCTAGAATTCCAATCGCCGCGAGATGCAGATCCACCTTTCAAGTCTATTTCGATCCAAACTAATGATAGTCCGAATGGTGAGCAATTAGACGATGGGCACAGAATAGTGCAAAATATGACTTTTGAGAGAATTAGATCACCGAGTCCAGAGACGAATGACCTTAGTTTTGGGTTCGATGCGAATTTGTCTTTTGCAAGTACTCAAACTGATCCAGAAATTGAGATACAGCATGAGGAAACAAGTTATGAAATCCTAAAAAATGAGCCTGTGCTAATATACAATAAATCCAAACTTTCAGAAAAACCTTTAACTTTAAAAAATAGCGATCAACTCGACATGAAAGATTATATGCAATACCCAGGCATTGGCATGGCCCCGCCTGTTGTCACAGACGCAACGGATAACTCTAGATTAGCAAAACATAGTGCAAAGATGTTACTCGAGAGACAGCACATAATGCCGGATGATCCCGTACTTCCGCTGACACCAAAAGCCTACTATTCAAATTCGCACTCAAGAGCCCCTGATTTAAAAATGACTTCAAACCAATCACAACCACCGGACCAGTCATTCTACGGAAGACATGATGGCTCAATTGCCATGCCTGCTGGTCAGTGGATTGCACCGACTGTTCCAACAAAACTACGGTCCCCTTCTCCAAATCGCGACACAATACATATAATGCCGCTGGCTGCCTATGGGACGAAACCTTTGTTTCCAAACACAGTACAAAACAATCTTACAACATTATCTGGATCACAAACATGTACCCCTCGAAACCTACACGCAAACCTGACAACACCGTTTCCACAAACAAGGACTAAAGACTTTTCAAAAACAGGACTTTTGAAAACCAAGCCTTCGATAAATTTTAGTTCGTCAAATATGCCAAGTTCCAAAAATCAGTATCGGCAAATGGAGACAGTTGATAATGATATCAGCAACACAAACAGAAATGAAAAGAGATCAAAAATTGAATCTTTTTCGCGTTCTCCTATCGACGTTTATAGCTTCGATCCAGAATCGGTAAAAGAGTCAAAGCGTTTGCTATCCAAATCTGTGATGAAAGAAAGTATTACTAAAAACAAGTTTATCAAAGGTATTGCACTCAACACCAGGACAGCAGTTAGACCGTATCAACCCTCTTCTAGTAAATCAACACCACAAAGATCGGATAGCTACAATCCATACATCAAAGACACACTATACAGTAGATCACTACCGGTACGAGACTATAGATATAGCGGAGGACAATCTATGTTGTCATCAAGGTACACAAACCTGTCTAGATCAAAATCCGCTGCACCCGTATCAAGGCTAAGTGCCTACACCGGAACATATGCTAGAACAAGATCGGCATCTTCACCAAGATCGCATTTTAAAGGATACCAATACCAACAAAATGTTTCTTCTCTTACTCCAAACTTGAGCAAGATTAGATCAACCGCCATACGTAAAAGTTCTACAAATGCAGGCTTCTCAACTCATGGAACTCGCCCAATTTCAACTTCAAGTTCCACTCATCTGTACAACGAAAGTTCTACTCAAGATAGTACACCTAGCACTACATATACACTGGAGCACAGGTCTAGATCTAGAGAGAAGACAAGAGGTGCAAATAGCAAATCTGGATACAAATCAACACATTCAGACTCAGGAATTCATAATAAAAGTAAAACCCCTCTGTACTTGGAAAGTTTGACAGACGCCTCAAATGAAAGACCACGTTCGAAGGAGAGACTCGGCAAATCAAGAAGTCCAATTGCTTCAACCCGCTACAACGATACTGAACATTGTTCAGGAGAATATTATAGGTCGCGATCTTCCTCTGCCAATAGAATTCCAGATTTACACATCTCAAGTAAACCTCCGCTCCCGAAAACATCGAGTCGTAAATCATCCCTGAGTCCAGGAAGACGGTCGTCAACAGAAAGAAATTTACCCCTGGATTCTGTTGAATGCTCTACTTTCCTACCGACACCTCGGATCGAGCAAGCTGCGAACCAGAAACTTACCGTAGGAAAAGCTCCATTTGCACTGATAGATAAAGACTGTGTTTATCTAGATGAACGAACAATTCAACGGATAATAGAGAGTGCGAATCTATAAATACACTCTAGATTGATTTTGATATTATTTTTGTACATTTGAAATGCGTGTTTTTCTTTGAAAGGAATGATAATGTTCATATTAAACTAAGAAAAGACGGAAAGAAACTGAGTTAACTTGCGATTGAAAAACTTAAAAGTTGATTTTCATTATTATACTGTAAAAAATGTATAATGTTTGTTTTTGCTATAATAAACAATAAAGAATGACGAGTGTATGTTAAATTATGTGTGACGAATCGTGATATCAATTTAAGAAACAATCGACAAATCAAATCTTCCAGCATTTTCATTCTTTAGGTGTTTAGTCGTTACGGCTTTAGATTCAAGTTTTAGCTACGATATTTATTTCCATCCAACCATTCTGTCTAAGTAATGACGTTTCATATTTCAGTCCAACTGCCTGGTCGGCAGTTAGAGTCCCTAGCAAGCGACCCGTCAGTTACCGTAAAGTCAAATGTGTGATCTAAAGTAGGAAATCTTGTAACAAAAATGGGAAATATTTGTTTCGAGCAATTTCTGTTTTCCTCAAGTTGTTTGCATAGGCTATTTGTCATAATGTAGGACCCATTGGGTAAACAATTGACCGATGCTGTTGTCTATCAAACAGTCAATAGACCAATCAAATCTTGTATTTAGATCGGAAGTTAACTTTTTAATATCAAAGTCGAATTTCCTTTCAGGGTTAAGGTGGTGGGACCAGCAGAGTTAGTGGGCGAGGCTATCGATCCCTCAATTTTTGGTTAACAGAACAAAACGGGGCACCATTTACCAAACACAAGTAATCGCTCCACAATCACGAACGAAGTCGTCTCGGTAGCCAAATGAGTCATACTGAAGGTTGTAAATGAAATCTGAAACGAAAGTGAAAGGAAAGGAAATTAGCCAAGAGCATGCAAATGTTGTATAATTGTAGGTTTGTAGAAGCATAATTAAACAATCAATCAACTGAAATTAGACTTGCACCTTGGACTGTAATTTGACATCAAATGATGTACGGGCATTGCAAATTGTGATAGTTAATGTGACATTTAACGTTACTAGGTTTCAGCGAACCGTTCTGGTCTACTCATTGCAAGATATTTCACCACTCAGGTAGTAAAATTGTCTATATCATGCTTATTTCCTTTTAAAAAAATTATTGCGGGTGGCATTTAGAATAATTTGCAGCAAGTTGTAACTTTCCGAGTCATTCGAATTTAAAAAGAACAATCGGGCTTCAAGACTAGTTAGATCAAAGACCAAATAAATTGATATTAGTTTTCGTTTATCAAAATTTGTAAATTTTGAGAGGCCGAAGAATAAGTATGACAAGAAAATAAGATTGTGGAACTATTTTGTACGCTTGCTCTTCGCGGTTTCATTCATTGTGATTAGGTTTTTCGATTCCTACCCCTATGAAAGAACACGTTGAATCACACCTTTGTGACTCGCCATACATAACGGAACTACCCGGAAAGTACGAAAAAGATTTGATTGATTAAATGGGGTTCTAAGGCCGCGCTATGACGGCGGCTCCAATACGAAGAAGAACGACCACGTTCAGACTGCGCGGACTTGTATATTGTCTAAATATATTCTCTTTCTATCGAATTTTAGTATATTCGAATTCTGTAATACCAACAGACTAATCGCGACTGCCAATCAGATGACCAGTCGACCAATGAAATCATATTTAGATCAAAGACTGGTACCACTGTCGACTTTATTAAAGTCGACTGCGTTACCGGTCTAATTCAGATCAGAAATTAGTTTAGAACTCCGACGTTGGCCGCCATTTTGTTAACATTTTGGTTGGTTTAACGACTTGAACGTCTTAACTACAGCTAAGTAAAGCTTAAGTTACGACGTTTAGGTCGCCAACCAACCATTCTACTTGTTTGCTACATACTACCAGCTTTAACTTTTGCAAAATAACGTCGTTTAAAAGCGAAGCGGGACTTCCTGTTGGAGTCGATGGGCGTGGTCTAGGGTATAAATAGGGACCAGCGATTGGTCAACTTTAGTTACCACAAACAGGATTCGGTCTCTTTCTATGTTTATTCTTCGAAATCCCCTGATAGTCCCTTCGTATAACATAGAAAGATATTTCACGATTTTTTACTTGAAATATCGATATCAAAATATCATTAATCCATTACCAGACGACAAAATTTTAGACTGGTCCAAATTGAAAGAAGTTGCAGATGGCAATTTAAAGTTTATTAAATTGTAAAATTCTTTATCTATATTACAAGCTATTTTCTTCATTTTTTCACAATGTATTCCGAAGCCTTTTTAAATAAGGGTTGTCCAAAAGCTTCATCGTGTGGGAATGGTCTGACCCATTCCCACACAAGCCCTCCTTTTTACGCCCCTCAAGAAAAAACTCTGGAAAACATTGTGGAAAAATTAAGAATTGTTTGTATCAAGCAATTTCTTCATTATCCACAATGTTTTCTGTCCAAAAAGAAGAAAAAACTTAAAATTCCATAAACTTGAAATTGCCGTCTGCAGCTTCTTTCAATTTGGACCAGTCTAACATTGTGTTGTCTCGGAATGGGTTAAAGAAGAACCAGAATCGTAAATATTCTTTATCAAAAAGCCATTTAATAGACATTGAACCCCAGAAATAAATCATGGAATCGAATGGCAGTTTGGAAGTGGTTTTTAGCACCAAGTTTGCATAAGCCTGCAAAGTCTATAATCGATACATTTGTTATTGACGTAACACTTACCTCGCTCGCTGATCTTCGACAGGGTAGATGGACTGAGAAAATAACGTGGTATAAGTTTACATTACATACATCCAGTGACATAAAAAGTAAATCGTTTGTTGGTCACCTACACGTCGTACATACAGCTTGAATAAACCGTAGTTACGATGTTTGAGTCGCAAACAAATAAAAAAGCTTACCAATCAAATCATTTAATTAAAACGGACGGTTAAATTTAAACTTCGACATTCATGTTAACTACCTTTGTCGATTTTGCGACTTAACGCAGAAACTAAAGTCTTTTCGAACTATAGTAACGACTTTCAGGTCGCACCAATATTTTATTTTTGTTACATGCTAAAGATAATAATTTATAAAAATAACGTTGTTTACTATATTAGTCGAACGTGGGCAACCTTTCGAAGACAAGGACCAATTCAATATTTTAGAAAGTAAAAAAGCGGTGCATTAATTAACCTGCCATTATAAATACTGAGGCGTGCAATTTACTCATTACTACCCTGTAAACCTTGAATAAAGTCGTTTGTAAAACATTTAAAATACTCGCTGCAGCGAATTGTCGATTTCTCTCACATTTTGCGGTTGCAAAGGTCACCACGTTTCGTTAACTTTAATTGGACAGAGGGTAAACGTTTTTAAATTGCTAGACCCTTTGCTTTTTTCCCTGTTTGTGGAGGTCGAAATAATACATCATTGTCAGTTTTGTGAAAATGTTACATACACGGACTCGTGTTATTTCATTAGATGACTTTGAAAACTACTTTGAGACTGTTCATAGTCATTGATTGTCCATAGTTGTCAATGAGTGTCAATGATTATCCGTGTTTACAAGTGTACAATATACCTTTTGTCTACTAGACCAGAGTAGTAAGCAGCTACTTTTTTTTGATCGGGTTGATATTAAGCCATCAATGTATTAAGACGTGTACATAATGCATGCCTCTACCAAATAATTAGGTTTTCGAAATCAAAGAACAATCGGGTGTGTCCATGTCGCAAATAGGAATCATGTTAGAAACTTATGCAGAGTTCCTTAAAAAAAAAAGATTGCCCAGACAAACGTGGGACCAAGACTTCCCGTCATTTGTCGCAGTCCATCCCGGATTAAAATAGTTTATACAAATGGGCCTCTTTTCTCTTGTATGGATACTTATAAAAGTTTTAGAGGAATGTGGAATTGACATATCCGATTTGTCCGACGTAGGCTTTTCTACGTTTTTGGAGATATGTAAGTAATGGGAAATTATAATTATGTTAACATTGAAGGGTAGATTTTATTTTGTTTAATGTTCCAGCATTTTCTTCATCAACAACAAAGTTTTCTGAAAGTTATCACTTCGCTAACTTTTTTGTTGACAAGTTCATTTTAATTCTGGACAAGTTGAAAATCATGTCTTACTCTTCCATGGACAAGTGGTGAAATCTGCAGATTCACAACACCGTTATATGAGTAAGCGTGTAAAACATATTATTTCGGATGAAAAGGACAATATTTTTTATGAATTAGAATATTGTATAGACGAATACTGTATAAAAGTACATTGATTAAATATGCTATGCATGGATCTATACACCATCAATCAGTACGTATGCCGTTTCATCTCAAAACACACTATTTCACTTACGTTTTAGTCCTAGATAGACTTTGTTTGTATTTTCAAAACAAGACTCAAAACATGGACTTCATTTCATATATCAGGTTATGGGTCACAGATATGAAACATATTGAAGTCATTTAAAGTAAAAGAAAAACCATTCGACGTACAGCTAAAGCTGGTGGAATTCGGTCCCCTCATCTTCAAAGTATCTGTATTGCTGTCGACTGAGAAAGGTCTGCGCGAGTTTAGTCTTTAATCGTTGGATGTTCAACGGCATTTCTAACTTTTTTCCTCTTTCCCACAAATCTCTGACTGCACATTTTCGAAAACACGTCGTGTACCTAAAGCGTTGATATTGATTGGGGACGCAGCTCATTAACCTTAGGTGGATATCTTTATAAAGACAGGTGACTAAAGCGATTTAAACAGTAAACACCTTATCGTTATCATCTCCGCCAGTGTCCAAGTCGACTGATATTCTTGTAACATTTCTCAACACCCCTAAAATAAATATAGACACTATCAAATGTTAAGTAAAAGACTAAAGCATTTTTCATTGAACTATATAGAAAATATAGCCCATCTTGGTACCCATGTTTTAAAAAAAGTTAAAACATCAAAATGAAGAAGACAAAATATTCCAAACTGAAACATTCTGTCGAAGATGTCATTTCTAAAAAAGAAATATTTTGGGCAAATATTAATATGGTATCTATATAGCCGATATTGTAACGAAACAGGAGGAAATCAATGGACGAAATTCAGCTGACCGAAAATTGAAACGCGTAAACAGTGTAGTTTGATAGTGCAATGCGATTGGATTTGTTTGGGTTTGTTTGTTTGTTTGTTTAGTTGATTTTTTGGTTGATTGGTTGTTTGACGGTTGGTTGGTTGGTTGGTTGGTTGGTTGGTGAATCGATGGATGGGTCGCTTGGTTGGTTGGTGGATAGGTTGTCTAGTCGGTTGGTTAGTTAATTGGTTGGTTGGTTTGTTTGTTTGTTGGTTGGTAATTAACGTCGATTAGTATATGCATTATATGACGTCAGCTTGTATCTTCATTTTATGACTTCAGTGCAGATTTGCCCCCCCCCACTCCCCCCCTCCGAAAATATTAGGTTGCTGGCCACGTCTCTGAAACCAACAAGAAGTTTGACGACGTTAGCATCTCTGTTAGTTTGGGGAACCAAACGACGTAACTACAGATTTTTCAAGCTTATCCACTTCTTTTATGTAGATTATTTTGATTAATCACATATTTTGGAAAAAATTTTCGGAAAATGACGTCGTATTGTAATTATGTAAGTGGTTTGATAGGCAGAATTTATTTTATTTCCAGAATATACATATTATAATTACCTCAGTAAAATATAATGTCGGATGTAGCAACCGTCCCGTATATTGTTCAGTCGGGGCTGTAAATCAAAGGATCAATCGACCAATCAAAACATTCATTCAGACCGGAAGTGAACTTTGAACTCCAACATTGGCCGACATTAAAGTGAAACATCTTTTTTTGTTTTATTCAAGCTGTAGTTACGACTACAGTTACGACTGTAGTTACGACGTTTAAGCCGTTAACCAACTATGCTTACTTTTTGTTACATGCTACTGGCCATTAAATTTTCAAAATGACGCTGTTTAAAGTCGAAGCGGGACTTCCTGTCGGAGGCCATAGGTGGGGCTAGCAAAGCAAGTGGCCGGGGTCAGCGATTGGTCAATTGGCGTAGCGTAGAAAGCAATCAATAATTGACGGATCGCTGAATCAGGGGGTTAGGCCATGACCTTGAATATGCAACCATTTGCCCTTAACCTTTCACCCTTTTGTAAAGAGTACCCAGAAGGGCGAGCTATGTTATCCGCGGATAACTATTGTTAGTGTGCGTGAACACATATCAGACCCTCCTTATCTCTTTCTTGTACAACCCCTTTTTTTACGTCCCTATGATTCTATACTTTAGAAAACATTGTGGAAAAAGAAGAAATTGTCACAGGCAATTTCTTCTATTCCCACAATATTTTCTAACCTGTAGGTTGGTTACTTTTTACATTGCACCCACATTCAATTGCCACCTGCAACTTCTTTCTAATTGGACCAGTCTAAAATTTTGAAAAAACAGGAAAGGGTTAAGTCATTCCTGTTTCATTATTGGTTTTCTTTACTCTGACATGCATGTATTGTATACTGAGCAAGGATTAAAACTTGACTCTCTACCATTTTTTTATATTACTTATACTGCATTAAGACCACAAAACATCTACTGTGTGTGGCTTAGCATTTTCGTGCTGAAATGTAAGATCAGGGCCGTTTCTTTCCATGAAGGGGGACAAAAAGAGTTTCAAAATCTGATCCCTGTACTGGTCAGCAGTTAAGTTGCCTTGAACAACAACAAGGCACAAAACACTCCCAAACCACAAGATTCCAAGCACCAAGTCGGTTACACGTGCTTGGACATGACGTTCTCCAGGCCCACACAGTAATGATGTACCCTGCCATCAGTAAACCGCAATGTGATTCTTCACTAAAGACAACCGAGTTCAACTACCTTTGATTTAACCGTATAGATACAAATCGGTTGCGCCCATGATAAGGATGCAAGAACAGGTCCATTATGTGGCTGACAGTTGGGCCGTTACCCTACCACCAAACATCTCTCTACTAGAGGATTTTTGTAACGTAAATCTGTTTCGGAGATGTCTCAGTCGAATTTCACAATCCTCCCGAAAAACGTCACTCGTACCGCTCCGGGTCTCGGTCGGTCAGCAACTGACACCGTTTGGTGTACACGAATTCCCAAATATCTTACTGTTTGCTGTGAGAAATTCATTGCTTTGTCAACAGCGGTTACAAATTGACCAACCAAAAGACTTTCAATGGCTTCTTGATGTTTTTTTTATTTGTGGCATTTCGACAAACGTGTCGAAAATTCAATTCTATTTCTCTTCAGCTTATCCGTTAAGTAAAGGCAGATTTGTGTCAAATGATAAAATGGCTGTGTAGTAATGAGTGAAGGCATACTGACCCAGTAAAATAATTGTCTTCAGTGGGTAAAATAGTGTGAAACTGATACTGTATTATTACAAATTTTAAAAATTCAGTGAATGTTTTAGATATGGTATTATACGGGAGTTTAATTGATTTAATTAGAGATGTTCAGTCAGCACTTTTGGTCTGGTTTCTATTTTTGAACACGTGAGGCTAAAGGTCACGTCGATCCTGTATCTAGGCCAACGTCGTTGATCGACCTCAAAATACGTTATGCCTGTCTGCCTGTCTCCTCGTCTGTCTGTCTCTCTGTCTATTTGTGTGTACGTCTGAACAGATCAACGTACGTAGGTATGTAATTATATATGTATGTATAAATGCATGTATTTGTGTATGCACGTACGTATGAGCTTTTGTATGTAAGTGTGGGCGTATGTGCCTATGCATTTTGTATGTATATATGAATATATATATATATATGTTTGTTTGTATGTGTATTTATGTATGTATGTATGTATGTATGTATGTATGTATGTATGTATGTATGTATGTATGTATGTATGTATGTATGTATGTATGTATGTATGTATGTATGTATGTATGTATGTATGTATGTATGTATGTAAGTATTTTTGTTTGTATGTATATGCACGCACGTATGTTTGTACGTAAGTTCGGATGTATGTGCGTAATTATGCATTTTGTATGTATATATGAATATATTTTTTGTATGTGTATGTATGTTTGTATGTATGTATGTATGTATGTATGTATGTATGTAGGTAGGTAGGTATCTATCTATCTATCTATCTATCTATCTATCTATCTATCTATCTGTCTATCTATGCATGCCCGCATTTATGTATGTATTTATTGGCATTTGCGTTTTATTGGTCAAAAAGCAAATGAAATCGTGTCTGACTTGACTTTATACGGTATTATTATGATCGAACCTTGTTGGTGTACATTTACTTTATCATCGTTTGTTGCAAAGTATTTTCTTGAAATAAGTTCTTGTGTATATTGCAGATAATAATTTAGGAAATATATCCTTTTTATGAACCAACTCCGCAAAGAAAACGATTTTATTTGTTAGAATGATAATGTTCCCATGTGCATGATTTCAATAGGGAAATTTGATGTAGGTTCATCTACATGGGAAAGAAAATCTTTTGTACAGCAATATGGACAATTAAATTTGAAATTCATTGATTACTCGATCTATAACCCCTGTTTTATAAGTTTCGGAAAATCCTTTAAGGGTTTGGAGTGAAACGAGTTGAAACGCCATCCGAAGTTCAAAAGGCGTTAGTGAAATTGTGTGTTTAAAAACCGAGAAACAATTAAGGCCCCAAACAATGGAGGTTATTTTGTGTATAAACAATGTCTAAACAAGTCAATGAAACCAGAGACGATGCAGAGTGGAGCCTTGGTGCATGCCTGCGGACAATAGTAATTGTTGACATTAAATAGCCTGCCTTCAATGGCATCTTGAACACTTTCATTGGTATAGTATTCGTTTTTTTAATGAAACTAACAGGGTTTTATAGATTTAGCGCATTCTTTCTAGAAAACAATTTAAAGACAACTGATGACGTTTCGTTTTAGAATAAGATTTGGCTTTTTGATACATGCTTTTTTTTATTTTTTTTTTTTTTTTTTTTTTTTTTTTTTTTTGCTTTTTTTTAATCATTTTGCCGAAAGCAACAATATGACTTTTAACATGAAAATTTCAAAGCATCTAAAGTTGTGGGATTTTTTTTAACAAAAACATTCATTAGGTATCTAAAAGGATCTTATAATAAAGGGATATTTCACAAAAGCAGTGTTTGACAGTCTTTAACTCCAATTAGGGATCTAAAGTCTATCTGATTGAAGGGCCGGTATTTCACCCTTTATACAAAATTTTCAATAGAGATCTTATAAACTGTAAATGCGTTATATTTCTGAATGTATCAGATACGATACGAAAACTAAACCAGCGTTGCACTACCATTATGCCAAGTGTCTCGAGTAGAGACCATAAATCGGATTTTGCAGGGAAAAAAACAGTCGAAATTGATATGTGTTACTAGGTCAATGCAATATTATTTTGGTAAAAAATGTTCGTAACACTGATATTTTATTTTAATTTTTAGTTTTTCTATCAAAAACGGGCGATCTGATTGGTATGATTCCACACAAAATAGTCGTATACAAAAAGGTATCAAAATTTGAAAAGCTTTTGCTTTTTTCGCTCGATGCTATTAAATTATAAGAAATGAAGAGGATTATTTTTCGTGGAGGTATTAACCGAAAAACCTAATCACACTTATGTATGAATCCGCTTTGCGTATTCATACAGTGTGATTAGGTTTTTCGGTGCATACCTCCATGAAAACAAAAAATATCCTCTTCATCTCTTAAATGCATGTCAAACATACCCTATTAGTGTACGGTCAACGAGGCAAATCTAATCATTTTTACGGTAACAAATCTCATGAAAAAATGTTCGAATAAGGTTTTAATAATTAGAACTCCAATTACTATGAGATAAACAGAAAATAAGTATCTTTATTGTTGAAAAAAAAGACAACTGCGGAATGAAAACGGTGGAAACTTCAGAATGATAGCTGAATAATTATACAGTATCCAACATTTCCTTCGGTTTAAACACGTGGTAGTTAGCGGTAAAAGGTTTCATACTCGAGTTATTTATTGATAAGGAAAACAATGATAAACGACGAACAAGAAATAACTAATTACTATGTTTATTTTAGTGTTAAATGGGCTGATCGTGGAAGATAATTGAAATAATTTGCTTTCTCTTACTTAATAAAGAAACAGTGTTAACTGATAGTTGTTAAATGAGATTGCAATCGCTTCGTACCTCCTGAACAATAAACCTTGCTTAATTATTTAAAAGAAAGCGATAAAAACATTCGAACAATTTTACAATAAAGGCTAAAGGAGTGTGATTTTCAATCAACTTATCCAAATATGTGTCTATCTATCCTTCTTTTCCAACTGGACTGGCTGTGTCCTTGTATCTTTATGATCCATCAACTGAGATAGCTAATTTAAAATGACTCTACAGGATGATTACAATCGCTGGCCCCACCCACTTACGTCGTTGACGACGGCAACCGACTCCGACAGGAAGTCCCGCTTCGATTTTTAACCGCGTTATTTTGCAAAATTTAGGGCCATTAAGATGTAACAAAAAGTAAAATGGTTGGTTGGTGACCTCAAAGTCCTAACTACAGCCTGAATAAGCTGTAGTTACGATGTTTAAGTCGCCAAACCAACAATAAAGGTAAAAAAATGGCGCCAATGTCGGAGTTGATAAGCTCAGGTCCGGGCTAAATAGATTATTTGACTGGACGTTTTTTTCCTTGATTGACAAACGCGATTGAGACGAACTAGAGATTAATTTGTCACGGGTAAATCTTGATGGACTATATCTTGCCCTGGTACGAGTGATTCATGAAGCTGTTGAAAAAGCAGTTGGTGTTGATACACATCGTGTATTGTAATTCGACTAAGGTACAAGATTATTAAACCCAACTTTGATTTGATGTGAACCTACAGCACACATCAAATTACAGATATTATACATATATCTCGATATTTTGATTGAATGATGAGAAAACTCATTTATTATATACCTATAAAAGATATGGAGTAAAACTTGGCTGTCAAATACAACTCGACAGAAAAAAAATCAATATTCGGCGTGTAGCAAAAAACCGTATTCGTCGAGTACCGTTAAACACTGATTTCTTTTTTGTGTATTGACGTTCCGGGTTTTCGGAAAGTTCGGTTATTTCTTAGCCATTTAAGAGAATTTTCTTAATGTCAGTTCCTAAAAGGTATATAATAAAAGGAATATTACAACAGTGTGTTTTTCTATTTGTTGTTATCGTGTTCTCGAATCGTGTGTAGGTATTTTTATTGGATGTGACCTTCGGTCTCATCCAATAAAAAGTACCTCCACACGATTCTCGAACACGATAACAACTCATAGAAAAAGACACTGTTGTAATATTCCCTATATATGGAACACGCACGGTTGTATACATTTGGTGTTTTCCTGGCAAACTTGTAACGCATTAAAGACGACAAAATTAAGGACCGATCCAAGTTATAGAAAAATGATTTGATTTTAAGCTTCGTCTTTCAAAAACGGGCTTTCAGATTGGTCGAAAAAAATATGCATGACTTCATGAACAATTTTTTTAGCACGCAGCGATTTTGTATGCTTCCGTACAAAATAGTCCCATTCAAGAAATTATCAAAATTTGCAAAGTGTTTGCTTTTTTCGCTATATGTTATTAAATTATAAGAAATGAGGAGAATGTTTTGTTCTCATGGAGGAATGAACCAAAAACCCTATTCACATTTACGTATGAATTCGCTTCGCGTATTCATACAGTGGCATTAGTTTTATCGGTTCATACCTCCATGATAACAAACATATTCTTTTCATCTCTTAAATGAAGACAAAAAATTCAAGATGATAGATTTTTTTATATCTCGGTCTTTCTAGGTAGAAAACGAGAAAAATGAAAACACTGATTGTGACTTACAACCCTCCCACCTAAAAGAGAGAGAAAACGTTACTCGTTGTTCCATATCTCATTCTACGGAATGGCCAACAAATGTCTGAAGATAGAACATCCCAGTAACAGCAGTCTATCAACTGACCTCAAACAGGAAGTTGCTCTTAGATTTCAGACAGGGTTATTTTGCAAAGTCGCCAAAATCACTATAAACATCGGCGTTAATAGTTCGAAGTTGAATTCCAATATAAATTGACCACGGTTTTTGCGCAGTTGGTAGCTCATCGGACTCCCAATCATGAGGTCCAGGTTTCGATCCTTGGTCGTGGCAAATAGTCTTTCCTTATCGCCCACAAATGGGTTGTTAATTAAGCAGCTGGAGGCTCGGAAAGGTTGTAGTGGTATTACTGTTGTGAGAAATACCAGGAATTCATTGAAACACTGTTAAAGTGGCTTTGAACCCAATACAACAAATCCAACATAAATTAATGATTTGACAACCGAACACATTTTTAGATGGCAAAGCTTCAGCTTTGATAGCTTAAGTTTACAGACAAAATTTTGAGGTCTTCTCAAAGTTCAACGAGTGCAAACTGCCACAGGAGGCTTAACCAGTAAATAAATTGAATATATACACCATAAAAGTAGTTCTTATATATTTCAGGAATATTGCAAACTCTATTCAGTTGTAGAGATCTCTTTCAAAAGCATACTATTTAACCCATTCCCACTCAATTCCTCTTTTTAAGCATCTGAAGAAAAAAGCTTAAGAAAACATTGTGGACAATGAAGAAATTGCTTGTTAAAAGCAATTTATTCATTGTCCACAATGTTTTCTATCCAACAAGGGAAAGATTGAACCAATTTGAAAGTATCTGTCAATTTGATCCAGTCTAAAATTTTGTCAAGTTGAAATGGGTTAACTCCTGGGTTACTTTAACCTCGTTTACTTATCATGATAACCTTTGGCAAAGAAGATAACTTAACAAAACTCTACTTTGCTATCTTACAGTACTTTCAGTACTTTGATTTCTTTAACAGCCGAGATCCATCAATTGTGGTGTTTGCCAACATCATGTTACTTGTGCAGCTATATGCAGACTATCACTTAAGAAAAAAACATCAAATCAACTAAATAAATCAAACATTACGTGAGTGTCGATGTATAAATAACTCCTCTGCCTTTGATAATTATTTGTAAACAAAACTCCTTGTATACATGACACATTTCTGTTTGCTTCAGATTATATTCTCAGTACAAACGAAAAACCCTTAACACTCACGGTAAAGGAGCAGTACAAGTTTCCTTGACAGCGGTTGTCAGTTCCTACTGCAGAGCATTTTTGTTGACATTGGACAGTTGAAGGATCGATGGCCACGCCTCCCCTTGTCACGCCTACTATTTCCAACAGGTAGTTACACTTCGATATTAACCCATAACCAGAAGGTAAAATTCTAGACTGGTTCAAATTGAAAGGAGTTGCAGACGACAATTTGAAATTGATAGAATTTTATATTTTTTCGCTTTTCTGGGTTGAAAACATTTTACACAATGTTTTCCCAAATGGTTTTCTTGCGGGGCGTCAAAAGGCGTCATTGTGTGGGAATGGGTTAAGTTTGCAATGGGGTAAGTTGCAAAGTTTATGGTCTGCAACATGTCACAAAAAGGAAAATGGCTGGTTGGCGACCTAAACGTCGTAACTACGTTTAAGTGGGCAAACCAACAAAAATGCGTCACATATATTTTGCCAATGTCGGAGTTTCAAGTTCACTTCTGGTCTAATCGATTAATTGATTGGTCGATTGAGTATTTGATTCTCAGCTGCGATTGCTCATTTACTGATCGCATGCGATGCCAATCGAACACTGATATGGTATTCGAATTGAGATATCAAATGGAGGCAGTGTTTGTTGGCATAAACCATATCTTAAATCGTTAGTTGACAACCAAAACGGCGTAATTGAAGCTTAGGTAAGCTGTATTTACGTCGTTTATGTCGCAAAAACATCAAAAAATGCATGAAAAAAATGGAGCCTTAAATTCGCATCCAGTCTAAATAAATCATTTTATTGGTCAATCTTTTTTATCAACAGTCTAAATAAATATATCTTTCTCTAACCAAATCTGAACACAGTTTTTGTGACTTAACAGTTGTCTATTCAACCCACTCCCACTAAATGACGCTTTTAATCGCCCCCAATCATAAAAATAAATTTTAAGAGAACGTTTTGGAAAATGAAGAAATTGCTTGTTACAAGCAATATCTTCATTTTCTACAATGATTTCTACTCAGAAAGTTGAAATTCCAGAATTTCATAAACTTTAAATTTTCGTCTGCAACTTTTTTCAATTTGGGCAAGTCTAAAATTTTGCCACCGGGGAATGGGTTAAAGATAGTCATCGAATTGCAAAAGTAAGATCAGCCAAATACGTGATGTGCTGACTTTGATTGGACCAGTCTAAAATTTTCATAAACAGGAAAGGTTTAAGGAAAATATCAAGTTCTTTTTTACTGTCGAATAAACAAATTTGTTTTTATGAAGTTTAACGCTATTTGAAACATTCTTAAGTTATATCGCCAAAGAGTTCACTGGTTTTTACGTCCTTGGGAATTTACACTTGAAAAAAACATTGTAGAAAAAGAAGAAGTTGCTTGTAACAAACATTTTCTTCTTTATCCACAATATTGTCTACCCTATTGAATGGTAAGTTTTCGAATTAAATCCATCTTACATTTTTGTCTGCAAAACTTTTGAATTTGGAATGGCCTAAAATTTGCAAGACAGGAAAGGGTGAATGTGATTTCAATCAGATACCAGTACTAAGTTGTGACTCTAAAACATCTTGCAAACGGAGACACTTTTGAGACCAGTTACGACTTAACGTCGTAAATAAAGGACTAGAAAAATAGTAGTCAAGTATCATTTCTTGTTAAAATCTACGACATTGCAAAGTTACTAGATCAGAGGACGTGTACAAAAAGGAATTATTTAGATGCATCATTTTATTAGCTAGCAATGCGTCAGCTGTGATAGCTTAAGTTAACAGACACAATTTTGAGGTCCTCTCAAAGTTCAACGAGTGCAAACTGCCACTGGAGGCTTAACCACCAAATCCATGGAATGTCTACGCCATACAAAAATAGTTCCTATGTATTTCAGGAATATTGAAAACTCTTTTCAAATTGTAGAGAACTCTGTCAAAAGCGTGTGATTTAGCCTACTCCCACTCGATTCCGCTTTTAAGCATCTCAATAAAAAAGCTATTGAAAACATTGTGAGCAATGAAGAAATTGCTTATAACAAGCACTTTCTACAATGTCCGCAATGTTTTCTACCCAACAAGGGAAAGATTTTCTAAATTCAACCATGCTTTGCTAGCTAATAGTACTTGCTGTACTTTGATTATAAAATGAAGCATCAGTTGACTAGAGTGTAGAAAATATTGTGATAATCCGGGGTGTTTTCGCTACACTAAATTGAACGGTTTTTCAAATATTTGCCTATTGACAAACGCATTAGGGGCGAAATGCGAAATCTGGACAATTGAATGACCAGATATTTGTGCCTAATGGACAATACAATACAAACTGACCATAGTTCTTTACCTTTCTCCTTTGAATGAAGTAATTTTCAACCTTTCTTCTTGTAAATGCAAATGGTGGTATTAAATTTGCGTAGATTAACAGAATTAGTAATTATCTTTAATATGTGGGTAGCTTTAAACCCATATTTGCATGCGATGATAAGAATAGATTCTAGATGTTAACCCTTGTCATGCCGAACCTGGAATATTCCGGTTTTGGCAGGTGGTATAGACCAAGATCAGCCTGCACATAAGTGCAGTCTGATCTTGACTACACCTCCTGCTTGTACTTTTCCTGCTAGAGTTGTTTATTAAATCGATTTCTTAAAGAAATTTTGATTAATGAAAAACAAGTTCTATCAGTGCTTTATTCAGTATTTTAAACAGCATGACAATAGTTAAACAAACAGTCCAAAGAAAATACGCTATGAATAAACGAACCTGGGTCTTTTTCTAAATGTATTAAAAACATCTTTTTCTTTGTCAGAGACTGAACCGCGTTTTTTATAAATCCAGTTTTTTATTGAGGCTGCCATTCTAGATTGGAATATGGACTGTGCCACATGCTTAGAAGAGTGATTGGTTTTACCAATTGTAGATGTTTATAAGAACCCTTCCTAAAATATCCGTAGATACAAGTTTCTCATGGTGTTTAGAGCGCAGGACTTTTGACCCATTCCCACACAGCGACGTCTTTGGACGCCCCCTAAGAAAAAATAATAAGGGAAACATTGTGTAAAATGAAGTAATTGCTGGTAAGCAATTTCTTCATTTTACACTATGTTTTAATCAAGAAAGTTAAAAACTCAAATTGAATAGTAGCCTCCTTTTAATTTGGAACAGTCTAAAATTCTATTGTCTGGGAATGGGTTAACCTGCAAGGTGTTGGAGGTTAGTGCTGATGATAACCAGGAAGCATATATATTGGCGGTCTTCATGATATAATTTAATTCTTAGTTTCGTCTATCAAAAACGGGCGTTCTGATTGGTTGAAAAAAATTATCCGTAACTGCATGAACAAAAATTTTGAGCACGCAGCGATTTTGTATGCTTCCGCACAAAATAGTCCAATACAAACATTTATCAAAATTTGTAAAATATTTGATTTCTTCGCTCGATGCTATTACATTATAAGAAATAAAGAGATTGTTTTAGTTTTGTTTTGTTTTCATGGAGGTATGAACCGAAAAACCTAATCACACTTATGTATGAATCCGCTTCGAGCATTCATACAGTGTGCTTAGTTTTTTTGTGTGTTTTTTTTTTGTTTGTTTTTTTTTTTTTTGGGGGGGGGGGATTGTTGTTCATACCTCCATGAAAACAATAAAAACACATATTCTCTTTATCTCTTAAATCACTGAAAGATTTTTAATCTATGAAATCATACAAAATCTTTTGAAAATTAACATTTTGATACACCATGTGAAAAGTAACATTCAATCGAAAACGTTGTAGAGTAGTGCTTTAAGAATTCAATCGCACAAAATTTGATGAGAAAAAAACTGTATACATCATAAAAAGTAAAGAGTAATGAAATTGACTCTCCGACTTGATGAAGAATGCACAATAGTATTTCACCATCTGGGGCAATGCTCATCTCAATTTTGATGTTCCCCGTCCTAATTTACATGGCGATATCCATGAAAATATCTAATCACTGCCTTTAAAAATAATATAAAAAAAGGTTCAAACATAGTCTTTTTCTACATTAAATAAAATCTGAATGGGTTTTTAATAGAAAGTAAATAAACACTGTATTAAGTAAAACAGATGATCTATATGAATGTAAAGGTTAATCCGGTTGGCTATCGTAATAACAGTTTTCTCTTTGTAGTGTATTTGTGTTTGAAATTAATAGATTCGCCTCTTCAATTTTAAATGAAATACTGGTCAGGTTAAAACCGGCCATAACACAAATATAAAGTCTTTTAGATGACTGAGGAGCAAGGAACTTGTGTATGATTCGTTTGTTAAAATAGCCAATAAAAAGTGCCTAGAGCACAGGAAAACTTGATCCTTCAACAAATCATCCTTGTTTAAGTGATAAGTCTCCCCTGTCCAAACTTCCGTGAAGTATAATACCACATTAATGTTTACAAAACAAGACAAAGTCAATTCATGAAATCCTCCATTCACAAGCGATCGTTTTACTCGATATTTAACTGTTGATGAAATTAAGATAAATATCAAGATTTCTCACCGACAACCATAAAAACTCCTAAATCGAACCATTCATATTTCTGTGGTTTTTATTTCCTGTCAACGTAGAAATCACTTAAGCGTGATGGATACAATGTTTCAAACGGTGTTTTTGAGATCGTAACCGATAACAATTTAGTTCTATTAACACCACATCGCGAAATCTGCACATTGTATTTCAGGCATATTCATATTGTTACATTTATACTAAATATCGTCGAACTACTATTTTAGTACTAATTTAGTGAATGATTTTTTCCAACAGATTGGTCCTAAGATATTTCAGTTACAGAGAGAATATTTACGTAGAACGAAAATTCTTGACAAATGCAAACACGTTTGTCTCGTGGTGAAGGGTCCTCATGGTAACTTTTCTACCTGAATGGTTCAACATGGAGACATGGCTGACGATACAGGTGAGAAGATTGCAGGTTTGTAACCCGAGATGAGTGGGAAAGGCAGTCTTAATTGTCATTAATTTACTATTGACTGTTGTCTACCATCGGACCGCTCCTGTACCGACCCAACACTTACCCAAATATGAGTGCGTAGCTACGGTGACATGATTCATTGTATGCATAAGCATCGTCATTGTGACAAAGATTCAGGTTTAAACTAGTGATATTTGTGCTAAAACATTGGGTTTTCATACAGTTACTAGATTTTATATATCAGATTGTAGCCTGCAACTTGAAACTACCGAGATGTTCTAGTTACCTAAATGAACTTCTTAAATGCAAAAATACTCAACTTATAACCAAACTTCGGATTTCTATTCCTGCCAACCTAACCGGTGCATATAAAACACTTGAAATACATCCTGCCTAAAATAAATACCTTGATATTCATTTGTTTTATCATTTCTTCTCCGAAAATGAACCATTAACTATTGCAATGTTTAAAAGACAGAAGAAGTCATAATTCACATTGTAAACATTCAATAGAGGATGAACCAATCCCTTTAGCACCTTGGTTTTCATTGTTATATAAAAGCTTCCCTAATGAGACAAGATAATGTAGGGTCAATGAAGGGCCATTTGACAGCAATTAAATCATTACTTTTAGTCGATTGCCTTCTCTTTGTATTACAATTCTAGATGTAATCATTTTAAATTCGTTTTTTAAGTCGGTAATTAATGAATCCTCGTCTGTCTGCCTATCTTTAAGTTTATCCCTTTCCCGTTTTATGAAATTTTAGACTGGTCCAATTTGAAAGAGGTTGCAGACGACAATGAAAAATGCATGAAATTTAACCATCCGATTGGATACAAGGGATTTCTCCTTTTTCCACATTGTTTTCTCAAGTACAGAATCACAGCAACGTAAAATTCCTGGTTTGTAAAGGAAAAGATTAAATCTAAATTTGGTTATGATGGTTAACCGATTACTAAAAGATCCCACTTTTTCATGCCCTGAAGAAATAAGGTTAAGGAAAATTTCGTTCGAAATTAGCTAGCAAATTTACTTAAGTTAACAGACACAATTTTGAGGTCTTTTCAAGTTCAACAAATGCAAAATGCCACTGGAGACTTAACCACTAAATTGATTGAATGACTACGCCATAAAAGTAGTTCGTACGCATTCCAGAAATATTGCACTTGTATACGCCATTGATAAGCAACAGTACAAGACTAGCTATATCCTTTTGTACATTACACTACTGATATGTAAAATGTTAAGACATATCTATATACTCGTACGTAGGTGGCTACAAAACACTTAATTGGGAAATTGTCTCATTTTCTTCACTAGATCAACAAAGTATGCTAAAGTGTGATCATCACTACAGATCCAAGTGCATTTCACGCAATAAACACGACTTCAAATTTGTGATGATGTTGTCTGTTATAAACACTCTTTTAGTGAGTTTGATTGAATATTTAAACAGCCATTGAACAACCTTTGAAGCTAAATAAATCATTCAAGTTCAGAAAAATAGCTAAACTAAAACGTTTAAAAGCTATTGAATAGGCCATATGCTTCACGCAATCTTTTTTCACACTAGACCTTCCATTATTCAGTTTTCAAGAAGAAGCTGTATCTACGTGGAAAGATATATCTCTTGGTACAATAAGCCGTGGCGCGAGTTTTGTAGATCCCTCGTTACAACAAGCCATAAAAGAGATTACCCGAAGTGTTGTAGTTCCACAGAGCAACATGCCATAGAGGAAATGTTACTGATCTCTCCATGAAATACGGCGAAGTGAAAAATGGAGTTCTTCTGTACAACATTCTCTTAAGGAAAAAAAAGGTTAGTATCAAAGATCTCTCAGTGCCACATGAACTCGAGTGTTAAAAAACTCTGTGAAACATGCCAAAGAGAATAAGAACCTGAATGTAGAAGATATCTCTGTGCCACATGCCGTAGAGAAGATTTACCTGCATGTAGAAGATCTCTCTGTGCCTCATGTCGTAGAGAAGATTTGCCTGAATCTAGAAGATCCCTTTTTGCCACATGCAGTAGAGAAGATTCATCTGCATGTAGAATATCCTCTTTGTCACGTGTCCTAGAGAAGATTTACATGCATGTCGAAGATCTCTCTGTGCCACGTGTCCTAGAGAAGATTTACCTGCATGTAGAAGATCTCTCTGTGCCTCATGTCGTAGAGAAGATTTGCCTGAATTTAGAAGATCCCTTTTTGCCACATGCAGTAGAGAAGATTCATCTGCATGTAGAATATCCTCTTTGTCACGTGTCCTAGAGAAGATTTACATGCATGTCGAAGATCTCTCTGTGCCACGTGTCCTAGAGAAGATTTACCTACATGTAGATGATCTCTCTGTGCCACATGTCGTAGAGAAGACTTACCTGAATTTAGAAGATCCCTCTCGGCCACATGCCGTAGAGAAGATTTACCTAAGTTTAGAAGATCTCTCTATGCCACATATCCTAGAAAAGATTCACCTGAATTCAGAAGATCCATCTGTGACACATGTTGTAGAGAAGATTTACCTTCATTTTTAGAAGATCTCTCTGTGCCACATATCCTAGAAAAGATTTACCTTATGATTTTTAAGATCTCTCTGTGCCACATATCCTAGAAAAGATTTACCTTATGATTTTGAAGATCTCTCTATACCTCATGTCGTAGAGAAGATTTACCTGAATGTAGAAGGTCCCTTTATGCCTCATGTCGTAGAGAAGAATTACCTGGATGTAGAAGATCCCTTTATACCACATGTTGTAGAGAAGATTTATTTGAATATTGAAAATCCCTCTGCGCAACATGCTGCAAAAAATTACCTTAATGTAAAAGATCCCTTTGTGCCTCATGACATAGAAAAGATTTACTAGGGTGTTGAAGATCTCTCTGTGAAAAAGGCATTAAAAGAGAAATAAATAACTCAATGTTAAATATCTCTTGGTAACAAGGATCTCTTGGCGCACATACGGAAAATGTACCTAAGTGTTGATGGTTCCGCTGTTCTTCAGGCGTAAAATAAGTTGGACTGGCCCTAATTGAAAGAAGTTGTAAATAAAAATTGATTGGTAAAATTTAGAAAAAAAATCCTTTTGGGGAAGAAATCATAGTTGCAATTTCTTCATTATCCACAATATTTTCTAAAGCTTCGTTCTTCAGGAGCGTAAAAAGGGGATTGTGTGGGAATGGGTTGATACTTAGTGAGTCCAAAGTATGAATGAACAGGTTTATAACTATTATTTCACTGGGTTAAAATTTAATCCACTTTCACACGTTTCAAGGGAAAGAAGATTTTAATTTTTTTGTTCATTGAAAATAGATACTAAATTGTAAAGAAAAATGATTTGCTTGTTCCAAGCAATTTGCCTTTTGCTCATTATATTTTCCAATATAGTATTCTAAAAACGTTCAAACCAGTAAAATAAAGTACTAGAATAAGAGGAAATCATTGTAGGAAACGAAGAAAAGTCTGGTCAGTAGCATGTATTACTCTTCAAATCATGTTCTTCAAAACTCTCTTTAGCACTAGGGATGATCTAGTAATGGGTAAAACATTTGTGGTGCATTCATAACAGGACATACAATTCATTTTTGACAAAAAAGCGTTGACAAAGGCCTTGACGCGGATAATTAAAGATTAGTAACAATGTCAAAAGATTAATATATCAAACAAAGAGATCATACACGCTAAATAAAAGCCTGTCACACTCGTTTTCATTAGCTATCATAACCTTATTTGTCCTGTTTATGAATGGTCGGGACCTTTTTGACTCTTAAATGTAAACTATTTTTTAATCAGGAGTTAGCTGTTTTATGCCCATTATCGATAGATATTTGGTCTTTCTTTTTCATTCATTAGTACATTATTCCGCTTGTCCTTTTGTTGCGTTTGTTTTCTAAATATCTGTAATAACGAGTAATGTGCTTTTCATAACTAACTATGGCACTCTTTCTCCTAAAATCTCTCTCCTATATAGTGTCATATATCATGGCCATATTCCAAGTTCAAATTCATTTAAAATAGTATTAAACTGCCGTCTAGAGTGTGTTTCTTTGTTGTTTGTCTGTTTATTGTTTGTTTGTTTCATTTTTGCTTGTTTCTTCGGATAAGTTTAACGCCGTTTTTACATTTTTTCAGTCATATCGCGGCGACTGGAGCACCAAACAATGGATTCCTGCTATTTCTCGCACCAGAACTACCATTACATCCTTCCCTAGCCTCTAGCTGCTATCCCACACAGGTTTACGATTATCCATCCATTGGTGAGTCTGTCATACCCAGACTCGACATGAAAAACTGTACTACAACTTGATATAATGATTATTTTCCTGGAAAAGAAAATTGTCGAAATTTTATCGATCAATACTAACATGGCAGAAATTCATATACACGGCTAATGCGGTGGCATCAGCCCATCAAACACGTTTATTTAACCCTTTCCCACACAAAAAGATTTTAGACTGGTCCGAATTTAAAGAAGCTGCAGATTTTATTTTTTTTATCTTTGGGATAGAAAACATTGTGGATAATGAAGAAATTACTTGATACAAGCAATTTCTTCATTTTCCACAATGCTTTCCAAAGCCTTTTTCTTTAGACGCGTAAAAAGGAGGGATTGTGTGGGAATGGGTTAATTTGGTGGCCAATCGAGTCTTGCTTCCCAAGAAACTGTTGACTTATGTGCATGCCGGGGTAAGCGCGGAATTGTTTGTATGACTGTGAAACAAATCTGATACGGTCTAAAATTAATCAACATAAAATAAAAATAACGTGTTTTGAAATTACTTTATGATACCGTACGTTAGCGTTACGTCAATGGACGTGAATTCTGAAGGTGTGGTTTAAGGTGTATCACACAGTTTAAGATATAACACACAGTGTGAAAAAAATAACGCGTTTTGAAGTGACTCTCTGATACTGTACGTTATCGTTACGTCAATGAATGTGAATTCTTAATGTGTGGCTTAAGACATAACACACGGTTTAAGATATAACACACAGTGTGAAAAAATAAAAATAACGCCTTTTTTGAAATGTCGTAATGATACCTTACGTTAGCGTAACGTCAGTGAAAGTGTAATTTAAGATATAACACGCGGTTTAAGATATAACAAACCGTGTTAAGCCGGTTGTTGTTTACATACTATTTTTCTGAAGAATAAGCGTCTGTACTGGTTTTGGAACGTCATGCAGTTAACCCATTACCAGACGACAAATTTTGGACTGGTCCAAATTGAAAGAAGTTGCAGATGACAATATTTAGTTGTTTCAATCTTAAAAATCTTTTTCTTTTGGGAAAGAAAACTTTGTGGATAATTTTTCCACAATGTTTTCCTGGACTTTTTTTTAAAGTGCGTAAAAAGGCGTCATTGTGTGGGAACATATTTAAACGTATTTCATTCTTTGCGAATATACGGTTTTCAGAGCGTATAATCAAGGCTGTACTGATTTACGAAATATTTGGTGTGACGTCAGAAAAAAAGAAGTCTTATATTTGCTTCTCTTAATAGGTAGCAGAAAATTAATTCTTTAACGAATGCATTATATTAACCCTTTTCATGCTGAAGAAATTCCTCTACAAAATTGCATTAAACTCAAAGGGCTGGCAGCACTGGATGCACTTATCGTAGCTTTAAAAAATGATGACCAGCTCTGGGACAAGCAGGAGATGTAGACTAAGATCAGACTGCACATATGTGCAGGCTGATCTTTGTCTATGTACCTCCTGTCAAAACAGGAGTAATCCGGGTTTAGCAAGACAATGGTAAATATAACTCAATTTTTGAGGAGGAACAGTGTGGAAACATGCTACTCGATTTATGCGCCTTAAACGCACGTGCAATTGTTGAGCATATATGTGAAAACAACGAAACAAAATAGTAAGTTCGGTCAATCAAGAAATTCAATAAAAACAAAGATACTCTTGTCAGTACTTATATGGTTAACCACATATAAACTTTACTCTGTCAGTAAACAATTAGAATCAATTGAAGTGGGTCGGTTAATGAAATCAAATGGAGATAAAGTGTCAATTCTAGTGTGAGCTCGTGCAAACGGTCTTTGACAAAACATATTGTATTTCAAACACTAAACCCAGACCTTTTTAAAACATAGTTTATGTGAAATCTTTTAACCTAGCTCGTTCTAACTTAATGGGGAGACCTTAGTTCACGAGTTATAAAACGCAGTTTTTTATATTAAGTTCTAAATTTTCGGGTCTTAGAGAAATATTAAAGTATAGGTCTATACATTATCAAGACCCATTTTGTGTTTCTGCTCTAAGCCCTCGATATCAAAAACGAAGATAGATATATATAAAAGAGAGATAGACAATAAGTGTTCTATAGGGCGAGAAACGTGTGCAATGAGGAGTTTTGTCAGAAAGTTTTTAGCCTGAGGTTGCATAAGCTGTTACAATGCTAAAAATCCAAACCCATGCAGAGTTTAATGTGAAAACATAATGTAAAAACATCTACCGCAATCAATGTGATCTTCTGTCGCTTGAAAAGTAGATCGGATCTGACCATAAATTAATATGCCCGATTGAGGCGAGAAGGACGAAGGCGAGATGTGACTCATTGAAAGCTGTACAGTACTTTCGTGTGAGTGTTCTGAATTTGGCAAAATTATCAAAACTTGACGAGTGAATGGAAAGAAAGAAAGGAGATATATAATATTTGGAAATTATTAAACATATATACAAGTGTAATCATATCACATTGTTAAGAAAATATAAGGTGTTTGTTTCATACCAAAATAATATAACTTTTTCTAGAGTAACAATGTTAAAATGGTCCGGTTAGACGAAGTTGCTGTATAAAGCTGATAAGCGAAGCTATCGGTTTTACGCACGATTGGAATGTTATGTTTAACAAATTAATTGGTCATTCATAGGATCATATTCGCACTGTCTGAAAACAGTTTAGTCCTGCTCGGACTTTATGTCTATATATTTTTACATCCGAATTCTACCCAAAGGATACCGCTTTTGAGAAATGTACATAATCATGTTAACCTGGTAAACGACCGCCTGCCCTTTCTCGCTCTCTTTATCTAGAGATTATATAGCGCATATTTACATAACGAAATTGGTCTTTGTGGTAGAATACTCACATCGCACTCAAGAACCTCCTAGTTCGAACCTGGCTACCCATCTCTCTCACTCTCTAGCTCTCTCTCGCTAGCTCCACTGGCTGAAAGCCAACGAGCTTTTGTCATGATGTGGTGTCCGTCGTCAGTCCGTCATTCGAATTTTACTTTAAAAATCTTCTACTCAGAAAGTACTGAAAATAATTCAACCAAACTCAACCAAAATTCACAGGAAGGATCCTTGGGTGGCCTTTATCAGATCCCTTCAAAGCATTTTGATCGGGTGAAAAATATGTAACGATATATACATGTAAATATATCGTTACAATACCTCAACGGGTTGAAAATTATTGCGGGTAGGTTGTGTCCCCTAGCGTGCGCAAAATCGACAGTAGATTTGGGTTGAAAGTGGCACCTCCGATATTCCGACCATCAAACCTTTTCTGTCCAGATTATATATCTCCTGTATACATATCTCAGTCTTTCAGCGCTTTGATTCTTTTTGTTAAAAACGAATTTGTAAATATATCTTGGATCTGTTGTCAAGACAAATCAGATAAGTAAATAAATGGTATATGTATTTGATTAACTTCACTGCTGCAATCCAAAATGGGCGAGAAATTTGCGACGTCCAAAACTGAATATCAGAAAGAAAGTACCAGCGACATTCTTTACCTCATTTACCACTCGATCCGGCATTTTTACGGACTTAAGAAGAGTCATAGAGAAACAGATTGTGAAAAAGGGGGAATTGCTTGATACAAGCAATTTCTTCCTTTTTCACAATGTTATTTCATACCCTATCTGACGCTTATTTTTTTGTTTTAACTTTTACTCTGATTGAAATGTCGTCTGCAAATTTTATCGACTTTTATCGACCAGTCCAAATTCCTGTGGCCTGATCATGGATCCTCAAACAATCTCTCCTTTTTACGCAGACAAAGAAAAAAGCTTTCGAAAACTTTATGGAAAATGATGAAATTGCTTGTATCAAGCATTTTCTTCATTATCCACAAGGTTATCTGTCCAAAAAGACGAAAAAATAAAAAATCCATCAACTTGCAAATGTCATCTGTAGCTTCTTTTCAATTTGGACAAGTCTAAGATTTCATTGTGTGAGAATGAGTTAACCCATTACCAGACGACAAATTTTAGATTGGTCCGAATTCAAAGATGTTGCGGACCACAAATTAAAGTTGATGAAATTCTAAAAAAAATTTGTCTTTTGATGTAGAAATCATTGTGGATTATAAAGACATTGCCTTGTAACAGACAATGTCTTTATTTTCCACACTTTTTTTTCAAAACTCTTTTTAAAGGGCACCAAAAAGCGTCATTGAGAGGGAATGAGTTAAGGAGAGAGAAAGAACAATATCACAATAGTTACTTACGGATGTATACCAGGATATTAATAGGGTTATTAAACTTTCATTATGACGTCAGCGGAAACGTGTGATAACAGAATGAAGTATCATTATGACGCACAAAAAATATTTTCAGAAGAAAAAACGTGTCTTCCACAACACGGTGTATCAATTACCTCCTGGTTTCTTGGTTTTACTTTTACTGTACGGTCAGTGTATAGATATTAAATGACGACGAATTAACCCATTGTCAAACCGCAAAATTTAGAATTGTCCACTTGAAATGAGTTGCAGACGACGGTTTGATTTAAACGAAATTTTGGATTAATTTAACTTTCTCGTCTGAAAAAAATGTGGAAAATGGAGAAATGCTTGATTCCAGCATTTTTTTATTTTTTTTTTTTTTTTTCATTTTACACTAGGTTTTCCCATTTGATTTTCAAGGGGACGTCAAAAAGCGTCGTTGTGTTGAAATGGGTTAACCCAGTACGACAAAATTCCTTGGTGGTTACGAGATGCAAAAAAGACGGTACAAATAATTATTGTGAGAAAATGAAAAGTTATTTGTAACAAGCTCCTTTTTTTCTTTTCTAACAATATTTTTCTACCCAATATGTTACTTACTTAAAATTTTCACTTTTCAAAATGTCTGCACATTCGTTTCGGATCAGTTTAAAAAGTTTAGTATAGTAATAGATAAAAATGGGAAATCCAAACAACAAAACACTTCAAAGAGGCGATTGTTTTCTCCTTTTTGCTTGCCCACGGACAAATTATTTCCACTCTGGTCAGCCTGTGCAATAAATAAAGTCCGATCATGGCCGATACTTCTGTAATCCCCGAGGGCCGATACACTACCTGGTACCAACAGAATTCCTTACCAGAAGATCTACAGTGGAGAAAGTATGAAGACCCTCTCACTTACCATCTAGTATTTATCATCATTTTTCCATTGAGTATTAGTTCTATTTGTCAAAAGCGGACAAGAGTTTATTGGGTGGAATTTCTCGCCAAGACTAAATTGACCGATCGCGTCTGTAAATCAAAAAAACGACCAATCAAATAATTATTTTAGATCGGTCGTAAACTCCAACATTGGCTGCCGTTTTTTGTGAAGATTTTTTGAGGTTTGATGACTTACACGTTGTAAATTCAGCTTAGTCAAGATGTAGTTACGACGTTTAGGTCGCTAGCCAACAATTTTACTTTTTACATGTCCCTGGAAGTAAATTTGGCAAAATTAACGACGTTTGATATCGAATTAGTGCTTCCTGTCGGAGTCAGTGGGCGTGGCCAGCGGTGTCAGGGGGCGGAACCAGCGCTCCATCAATTACGACTTGGGAAACTGATTCAAATATTTATTTAGGTATGTATGTGTGTTTGGCTCCTATTAATTCTTTTTTCACTTTCATTATCTATTCACTATTTCAAAAGTTTTATTAGTCACTTATAGCCCAAGTTATTGAGGTTAAGTTCCGCGATTAATTCAAATTTGGACAAAAGACAAAGATGGTCCACTTTTGACTCATTGTTAATATTTGCTCGTTCATTAATATGTATTGTTTTTCATTCTTCAAATTCCAAGACAAATCATTAAACCCTAAATATGATTTCACCTATCCCATTACCAGACGAAAAATTATAGACTGTTTCGAATTGAAAGAAATTACAGACGACATTTAAAATTGCGCTAAAATTGGAGAATAAATGCCATGTAGCGTAGAAAAACATTGTGAGAAAATGATAAATTGCTTGAATAAGCAGTCTAATGCTTAACCAAGTATGCTGCCCCAGCGGTCACTACGAAATGATTTTTAAATTTTTAGTTTCGTCTATCAAAAACGGGCGATCTTATTGGTCGAAAATTACTATTCATAACTCAATGAACAAAATTTTGAGCACGTAGAAATTTGTTAGGCTCGCTGTTGAGCCAGAAAAACGAGCTGGCTCAACAGTAAATGCGATATGCATTTGTTAGTATTTGTTGTTGAGCTAGACGTCGAGCCGGACTGTAGAACTGCCTCTACAAGGCATGTGTTGAGTTGAATCTCGATTACTGATGGTTCTGCCAACTTCACAGACCCGAGCATAAGATATAGATATTATTCTAATATTAACCCTTTTCATGCTGGATTCGAAGATCAGCCTACTAATAAGTGTAGTCTGATCTTAGTCTACACCTCCAACTTGTCTCTTTCAGCCAGAAATGGTTTCACTTCAAATTCTTAAAATAATGCTAACTGTCGTTGATCCAGTGCTTTCAGCCTTTTGATTTTAATTCAATCCTTTAGATGATTTATAATTATGTATGACAAGGGCTAAGAAATACATGTGTAATTGAATAAGTGTACATATGTCTTTTAACAAATCGTTGGCCCCGCCCACTGACTCTACTGACCCCGCCCACTGACTCCGATTGGACTTTGGTTGGCTTTTTTCTCTTGATTTACCGACGCATTTGGCCAATTACATGGGCACAAATAAATATTACAAAAGCATGTGCACATATAAATCTTACAAATGCACGATTAAAATAGTTTTGTGTTTCAAACCGATTCGCTTCTTATCCTTAGTAAAACTGCTCATAAATTTTACATATTCGTTATCTTATCTAATGCAGCCGTCCGTCAAAATCTGTCATGTATTTTTGTTAAATAATTGTTTGATTGCAAGCACATTAATAATAATAGTGAGAGTACTTTCAGCCTTTAGTGTACCAATAAAGCAAAAACACACTTTAAAAATAAGACTTATTCGTCATAGAAAACTTTGGTCCAGATATATTATACTTCCGTTCGTCAATTTGTTGACGTTTGTACTATATGTCACTCTAGAATTTCAGTAAAAACTCAATGCGGGGGGATGTTATAACTGACGGATCGCCGCTGTCAATCAAATAATCAGTCGACCAATCAAATCAATCCTTTAGACCGGAAGTGAATTCCGACGTTGGTCGACAATCATGTTAAACATTTTTGTTATTTTTGTGGCTTAAACTTCGTAATTACAGCTTATTAAAGCTGAAGTTATTACGATTATGCCACAAACCAATCATTTTACATTGTCGTTAAATGTTGATCTATAAGTCGGAATTCGTGTTAGGGTAAGTGTGCGAGGTCAGCGAGCCGCAAATCTCTCGCCAATCGTAGCCGCCTCAGTAAATGAATGAGACGTTAGAAGACCTGGAAAAAGTCTTCTTCCTTAGAATTGTGTCTAATATTCTCAAGTTGTTGCTTTTTGACGCTGGAAAATTCCAATATTTGGTGTCGTAACGATGTTTTCTATTCAAGGACGTTTTCTTCTTGTTGTTGTTGGAGGCACATTAACAGCTAGCCAGTAAAGGGATTAGATTTTGCAATCTAGATTGCTCCCTTTTTTTACAGAGAAACGGCCCTGGTCTTACGTTTCAGCACGACAATGCTAGGCCACACACAGCACGAAAGACTCTATGAAAAATACCGGTATTGAAGTTTACACAACCATGGCCTCAATCCAAATGAGCATATCTGGGACGAGTATTCCGCCGTGTCCGTCAGCAACGATCAATCCACTTCAGACGTTAGGGGATCCTCAACCTACCCTTATTAACAATGAAAATGGTCTCCCCAGGCAGTGTTCACAAATATACGAAGATCCACGAGGAGGCGTTGTGTTGTAGTAAGAGATGCACTAGGTCGAGACAATCGATATTCAAAACATAAACTGTTATATTTTGATCATCGTGTGAATCTCTTTTGAGGGTAACCAATCTTTTTACGATTGTCACCGCTGAGAAATGTCTATAACCAGGTGAATTGTGTTCCAAACGTATTCCCACACAATGACGTTTTTAGACGCCCCTCGAGAAATCCAACTTGGAAAACATTGTTTAAAATGAAGAAATTGCTTGTAACAAGCAATTTCTTCATTTTTACAATTTTTACTACCCAGAAAGTTGAAAAAATTTAAAATTTCACGATATTTAATTTTCGTCTGCAACTCCTTTTAATTTTGACCATTCTAAAATTACGTCTGGTAATGGTTTAATACGCAAAAAATCCTTGCAGTATATCTAATACCACAAATTTGGTCCCAAAATTTCGGACTGTCAAGTTTTCATTTTTGCTCGTTATATTTCTTCCATTTTCCAATATTACTACAGATGATTAAGTAACACTTAAAAGTTCGGGATTTTTCTATGTGCAAATAGCGTAAATACCATTTATCGAAACAAATTACAGATTTATCGTACCTGTCATTTACAGCTATAACATATTTAGAAGTTTGTGGCCTTGAAATTCCTGTTGTCTCGTTCTTTGAAATTGTCGTTGAATATTTGGATCTGTTTCGCTCAGTCGTAATTAAACCTTTCCTGCTTTCCAAAATTTGCAGACGATTGATTAAATGGGGTTTAACGCCCCTTTTAGCGGTATTTCAGTCATACCGCGGAGGCTGGAGCATCTAACAATGGATTCTGGTATTTCTCCCACCAGTACTACAACTACATCCTTTCCTAGCCTCCAGCTGCTATCCCACTTAGGTTTACGATTATCCACCCATTTGTGAGAGACAAATGTCGGAAAGGGTATGTGCCGCAGCCGGGGATCGAACCCATGACATCCAATGATTGAAAATTGTTTCAAGCAATTTCTTCTTTTTCTGCAATGTTTTCTCAATTATAAAATCACAGGGGGGTGTCAACCAGGGATTGAGTAGGAAAGGGTTAAATGGCATTTTGCAACTTAATTATTGTTCGATTCTATCCTTGATAAATACAATTTTCATAAAGGATGAATGGTTATGACAATGAAATAATTTTCTATAACGAACAATTACAAAATAATAAATGTGAAAATCATCTATACATGTCAAGTGCAAATGGCAATTAAGTCTCATTAAATAGTATCTTGATATTGTGTGTCATTTTCCAGAAGCCAGACATCACTTGATACAATACCTAGTTCCGTCTGAATCCCTATTGGGTCTGACATATGGCGCCTAGCATCAATTCGTTCCTAAAAGGAGAAGCAATCTAATAATCAGTCAATGTATACAGTTTAAATTTGATCAATCCTTTTGTTTACAGAAAAAAGTGATAGTCACTTGCAGGTATTAAATACATATTTTTGTTTACTATCGGCAGTGCGTTTTGACAGTCTTATTAATTTTCCGATAAAAATGTTTTTGTACCTTTTTTTTCAAATAAAGACACCCCAAAATAGTTCTCGGGCGGAACAAAACAAAAATTGAACACATAAGCCATTCCCACACAAGCCCTCCTTTTCTTGCCCCGCAACAAAAATGCCTTGGAAAGCATTATGGACAAAGAAGAAAATGCTTGTTTCAAGCAATAACTTCAATGTCCAATGTTTTCTAAATAAAAAGACAAAGAATCTTATAATTCCAACAGCTTATAATTGTCATCTGCATCTTTGTTCAATTTGGACAAGTATAGAATTTTCAATGTCCACAATATCTTATACCCCAAAAGACAAAGAATTTTAAAATTCCTTCGCCTTATAATTGTCGTCTGCATCTTTGTTCAATTTGGACCAGTCTAAAATTTTCTGGTGTGGGAATGGGTTAAAATAAGTGAATGATTCAAGAACTCGATGAATTAACCAATTGCCGCTGTCAGTCAGTTAAGACTGGAAGTGATCTTTTAACTTTGACGTTGACCGACATTTTTGTGAAACATTTTTGTTGGTCTGGCGGCTTAAACGTAACTACTTGCTTAAAATAAACTGTCGTTACAACGTTTAAGTCGCTTTCCAACCATTTATATTTTTGTTGCATGTTACTGGCTATAATTAAGCAAAATAACACCGAAATGAAATTTTTTGAAGGTGTAAGTGGGTTTGGCCTACGGATCTAGTGGGCGGGGCCAGCAATTCGTCAATCAAAGAATCCATACAAGATTAGAAAAAAAATATATCATTCTCATTCTCATCTCATCTCATCTCATTTCATCTCTCTCTCTCTGTCTCTCTCTCTCTGTCTCTCTCTCTGTCTCTCTGTCTCTCTGTCTCTCTCTCTCTCTCTCTATCTATCTATCTATCTATCTATCTATCTATCTATCTATCTATCTATCTATCTATCTATCTATCTATCTATCTATCTATCTATCTATCTATCTATCTATCTATCTAGCTATCTATCTATCTGTCTGTCTGTCTATCTATCTATCTATCTATCTATCTATCTATCTTTCTATCTATTTTTTTTTCTCTCTCTCTCTCTCTTTTCTCTCTCTCTCTCTCTTTCTCTCTCTCTCTCTCTCTTCTCTCTCACTCTCACTCTCTCTCTCTCTGTGTCTCTCTGTATCTCTGTCTGTCTGTCTCTCTCTCTCTGTCTCTGTCTCTCTATCTATCTGTCTGTCTGTCTCTCTCTCTTTCTTTCTTTCGCTCTCATTCCCTCCCCCTCTCTCTCTTTCTCTTCCCTTTTTATTGTTACATATTAGTATGACATTAAAACCCAATCACATTTTTAAAACCTGTAAAGCAGTTTCATACAGAAAGGTGAACGAATTTTTATATCTATAAATCTATATAATTCTTGTTGAAAAAATTAAAAATAGAAAATATATCTTTGACATAAACAGTATATATGCCTCTATCGAAAATAAACGGATATTTTTCATTTTTTTTTTTTTTTTTTTCATTTTTTTTAATGTCAAATAAATGAAGATTTCTTCAAAATTTATCCGCTTCTTTTAGGAGTTCAAGGAAAAGTTCCGTCCGACTGTTTTTTAAGGTGGAATATTTTGCGGAAGATATGAAAACATCAAACTCTAACTACATTATGGTCGATTAATTGACAATTCGCGTCTGTCAATCAAGGAGTAAACTAACCAATCAAATAATTTATTTAGCCCGGACCTGAGCTTTTCAACCCCAACTTAGTAGCCATTTTTGTTAACTTTTTGTTGGTTTGGCGACTTAAACGTCGTAAATACAGCTTATTCAAGCTGTAGTTACGACGTTTAGGTCGCAAACCAACTATTCTACTTATTTGTAAAATGATGCTGGCCATGAATTTTGCAAAATAACGCGATTAAAAATCGAACCTGGACTTCCTGTTAGAGTCAGTGGGCTTGGCCAAAGGAGTAAGAGGGTGGGGCTAGGGATTGGTCAATTTCAAAAACTACACAATGATCTTTTTCTAAAAAGTGAATATTTGTAATTTGATTCCTACGGGATAATATTCTCTTATAGTATTGTTTGAATAATAATGATGATAATGAAAATAATGGTAATTTGAAGTTTTATACGGCTTTAGAGAGAATTAAACACCCGTCTTTTTCAAGTATCTGGTCCACTTGTTTCAAAATTTTGACACCACATTTCGATTCTGATACATATCAAATGTCCCCCTACTGCCACCGTCTTTAAACTGGCAAGTGTCAGCACTCAGTGCCATATGAACACCTTTCTTTGATTATACTATCAAACTCGGAAAGTCTCTATTTCAATTCTACTATCTTTTCGCAAGTGATAATTTCTTCTCGGTATGCGATAAATTATGAATCCAACAATAAGATCCACGTGGGGATGACATTTCAAATTACGATTATTTTAACCCATTACCAGATGGCAAAATTTTAGACCGGTCCAAATTGAAAGGAGTTGCAGACGTCAATTAAATGTGTATGAATTGTTAGATTTTTTCAACTTTCTGGGTTGAAAACATTATGTAAGATCAAGAAATTACTTGTTACAAGCAATTTCTTCATCTTAAACAATGTTTTCCCGAATGTTTTTCTTTAGAGGCGTCAAAAAGCGTCACTGTATGGGAATAGGTAAAACGATCTGTGATTCTGACCCATTACGCGAAAATGGACCATCTAGAAAGTATCGATCGACCTTGGTCAGACAGCAACTCATCTGTTTTAGTTGATTTTATTTTCCTATAACGTATACTTAACGTATAATTATTATACAACCTCTACAGACAGCCAAATTTTAGACTGGTCCAAGTTCAAAGATATTATAGAAACATTTTTAAGTTCGTGAAGTTAATTTTATTCCTTTTTTTTTTTTTTTTTTTTTGTCTTTTGATGTAGGGAACATTGTTTTCAAACGCAGGTTTTCTTCGCGGGTCAAAGAACGGCGTTGTGCAGGGGTGTGTAAACATGTAAGTATACAGTCTGATTGACAAGCACAGTCAACACGACTCAAGCGACCATTTCTAAAGCGACCACTTTCGTTAAGCTACATCATCCGTTTCCATAAGTATAGAATTTTCATTAGGTGACTTTTTTGCTTATGGACTTATCTGAACTAAATCCTATGTCGGTTGATCTCATTAGAATGAGTTCCATCAACATAGGATTATGTGAATCCAGCAATAAATTATGTATGTAGTCGAACCGATCCCTCATATATGTCATATATATCATTCTCAGAAACGACCACATTTGGCCGTCCCTTAAATGGTCCCTTAATACAAGTTTAACTTTTTTGTTTGTTTGTTTTGTTTGTTGTTGGGTTTTATTTATCATTGTTGTTGTTGTTGTGTGTTGGGGGTTCTGTTTTGTTTTGTTATCAAATGAAAGTATTATTGATTTCGCAGATGGTCCCTTGGCTTATCAGGTAGTACGTTTTCTTTTAACAGTTTGCTTTCTAAGACAACTTAAACTGGTACCTATAACGGTGAACCCATTACCAGACGACTAAATTTTAGACTGGTCCAAAATGAAAAAAGGTTAGATCGAACCACGGCTTATTTTAGCTTTATTTGTTCAAGGACCATCCCCTCATTCCCCCGCCCCCACCCTACCATCATTTCGGTAGCTGAGTCGGATAAGCGAGATCGGCAACACTTTTGGGTCGTAAAGACTCTTGTTCAAACAAAATTCTCTCAGTCATTTATGTTTTCACCCATGGACGAATATTAACCTATTAACACACAATGATACTTTTTGACACTCCCAAGAAAAAAACTTTTGGAAAACATTATGGAAAATGAAGAAATTGCTAGTTATAGGCAATTTCTGAATTATTCACAATATTTTCTACCTCTAAAGTTAAAAGACATCAAATTTTTCATCAACTAGAATTTGTCGTCTGTAACATCTTTGAATTTGGACCAGTTTTAGATTTGATCATTTTGTAATGGGTTAAGTAAATTAACAATTGTGACTCCACAAAGTTTTTAATCTTTATGTTGTTAGGATCGACATTGCACACATGTTGTCGCAAGTTGACTGAAATACTGCTGAAAGTGGCATTAAACTCTGTTCAACCAAGTAACGATATTTGATAATTTATCCGTCATATTTCTAAAGATATCATTCCAAAATGTCCAAATTATTTAGATATCTGGTTTACAATCTAGCGAAAAGCAACACCAAGATAAATGTTGTCCATATTTTAAGACCATACCGTGTGCAATATTTTAACCCTTTCCACATGATAAAATTTTAGACCAGTCCAAATTGAAAGAAAATACAGACGACAATTTCAGGTTTATGAAATCTTCATAATCTTTGTCTTTTAGGGTAGAAAACATTGTGGATAATGAAGAAATTGCTTGTTACAAGCAATTTCTTCATTCTCCACAATGTTTTCTGAATATTTCGTATTTAGGGGCGTTTAAAAGCGTCATTGTGTGGGAATGGGTTATGCGGTTTCAAAACATTGCATCTACAGCCTGTTTTCGAGGAAGTTATCATCTTTTTGCCGCCAATTTATGATATTCGAATGTCAAACGACCACCTGTGACTCAGCGTTCGTCTCAACAGAAGGCAATAAAAGATAATCGGTATGTTATTATCATATATTATCGAGTCTCTGGACACAATGACCCTAGACAACTGGACACTTATTTAACCATTAACTGGTTATAAGACGGTATTTGAAAGTTTGTCAAAAGTTATAAGATATTTAAGATGACACGATAAAGTAAAATAAACATGAAAATAGAATTTAAACACAAATGCTTTCCATACTATTTGCAAGTTTCGAGTGCAGTAAATGAATTAAACCAATGTGTACAGTTAAAAGCATTGTGAAAATGAGTGGGTGATTTTGGAGAAGATGTGTTTTTAATGAAATGACCGATATGTTATTACCTCCCTTTATGGTCCAATGCGGGTTTGTTTGTTACCAGTCATATACCCCATAATACAGGTCAGTCAATGAGGTAGGGGAATGTTTTAAGCGATATAAGAGAAGTGTAAAATGTCTTGAACAATTTGACAAAGTTGTTTTAATGGAGTGAATGAACGGAGAGTGAGCGATTTTGAATGGAATTGATTGGGATAAACGTCATGTTCATCTTATCCTTAATTATCCCATTACCGGACTACAAAATTATAGACTAGTCCAAATTCAAAGCAGTTGGTGACGACTTTTCATGTTGATGAAATAGCAATAATCCTTGTTTTCCGGGGTAGAAAATATTGTGGATAATGAAGAAATTTCTTGCGACAAGCAATTTCTTCAGTTTCCACAAAATTGTCCAAGTATATTTTCCTTGCTTGCGGGGGGCGCCGAAAAGCGGGACTTAGTGAGAATAAGTTATATGCAACAAAATTTTAACCAATTTCCACACAAGCCCTCTATTTTGCGCCCCTCAAGAAATAAGCTTAGGAAAACATTGTGGAAAATGAAGAAATTGCTTGTATCAAGCAATTTCTTCATTACCCACAATGTTTTCTATCCCAAAAGCAGTCAAAAGTTAAAATTCCATAAACTTGAAATTGCCGTCTGCAGCTGCTTTCAATTTGGGCCAGTCTAAAATTTTGCCGTGTGGGAATGGGTTAAACAACAATTTTGTATTTCCATCCGAAAACGCAGCTTCAAACTTCAAAATTCAGAATGACCGATGCCGCTGAAAAAACGAAGTCCTAGGTTAAACAGTTAACCCATTTTTCCTCCGACGTGCATGTGCAATTCTGTAATGTTAATGATATGTTTAAATATTTTTAGCCCCAACTAAATCTTTGAACACTGTAGATCAAACGAACCATTAGTGCCTGGAAATCCAATAAATATAATGTTGACCTTGAAGCTCGGAAACAAGACGTACAAAAATGAGCTTCCAAATGAAAATAAATATACAATACAACTTTGTTTAACATATTACCAGACGACATTTAGGTAAGTCTAAATTCAAAGAAATTGCAGTCTACAATTTAAATTCTGTGATTTTTCATCTTTTGGGGGTAGAAAACATTGTGGATAATGAAAAAGGCTTGTAACATACGACTTCTTCATTTTTAGCTAAGTTTTCAAAAGCTTTCAAAAGCTTTTTTCTCGGGGCATCAAAAGAGAGAAAATGTAGTAATATACCATAACACCGACCAAAAAACTTATCGTTTAGAAATGGCTGAGCAAAAATTATTCATGAGAGGTATTTGGAAAGAAATTCAACCACCTTCATTTATAAAAATTTGACCTATTTCAACTTAATTCTACCCAATGAATACAAACAGCATAGGGTTTACGTAATAGAAAACAGTGTATCAAAAACAGATTAATCTAACTCTCTCTTTATATATAAAGTTGAAAAATTCTAAAATTTCATGAACTGTTATTTTTCGTCACAAGATTGAAAGTATTTGTGCCGCCCGTGGTCTTCTTGTAATGTAACAAAACGTGCAATTGTTGGTAAGTGACCTGAAGGTCGTAACTACAGCTTGAATAAGCTGTATTTACGACCTTCAGGTCACTTACCAACAAAAAGGCTTTACATGATTTACTTTCGGTCTAAATGAGTTATTTTTTTGGTCAATTGGTTCTTTTATTGGCAGCCGCGATCCTTCAATTCTCAAACAAAAAAAAATCCCAAAACTGCAAAGGATTTGTGTGACCCTGCAAACTCTTTGTGGACGTAGTCACCATTTTGCTTGAAACGAGGGCATTGAAATTTATGTGTCTGCAAACATTTATATCGTTTACGTAACGTCTCAGAACTCTTGTAATGTGGGCAAAAATATTTTCATGTGTTTGGGTGGTCTCTATAGCTGGAAATTATTCCAAAAGATCGTTAAACGTCATTGAGCTTAAAAATCACCGTACTATACACATATTTTGGACACCCATTTACCTGAATTTTCATAGTACGGTACAATGATACTGAACTAGCGTTAACTGGAAGATGAGCATAAGTTGGTTTAAGATCTTATGATAGACTGCGATTGACGGATCGCCGCTTCCAATCAAAAACATCGTTTGGCCAATCAAATCATTCATTCAGATCGGGAGAATATAATGACCATCGGCATTTTAAAAATTTAATTTTATTTGTTATGGGATTTATCGGAGATCATAGGACGTAGTCGGCGAACCGTCAACTGTACCCATGGTTGTAAATAGATCTATTCTTCGATAGCCCATCTTTTATTTTGCAATATACATCTAGTTTTAAAGGATCACGATTTCTATTATTTTTCAATATACATATTTTTATGTGAGAGAATCATATTTTTTTTTTGTTTTGTTTTGCAATAAACATCCTAATTCGTAAAAGCATCGTGTCTATTATTTTGCTATATATATATATATCTAATTTTGTAAGAGCACAATGTCTTCATATATATTCTGCTAAATATATCTAATTTCGTAAAAGCATCGTGTCTTTTATTTTGCTATATATATCTTATTTTGTAAAAGCACTATGTCTTCTATTTTGCAATATACATCTAATTTTGTAAGAGCATCATTTCTTTCATTTTGAAATATATATATATATAACTTCCTTAGAGAATCATGTCTTTTACTCATAAAAAATGTAAATTAACGAACTTCCGTGATGTCTAGATTTAAACAGTACTTAACTTTCACATAATTTATACCTTAAATGATCCTATAATCTGCACAAATGAAGTTGTCCTTAGATTTAGTTGAAATGTCTCAAACAACTGATACGCAACTCAAGGGCATAACCAGAGGTTATCGTGGTATCGTGTGGGGATTTAAGGTAATTTGAAAAAAAGGCTTTGATGTAAGCTATATAGCTAAACATTCTGGCCAATCGCTGGCCCCACCAACTTATTCCGCTGGTCACACTCAACATGCAGAGAGTTCCACTTCGATATTTAAAGGCGTCATTTTGCAAAATTTAGGGCTAGTACTATGTAACAAAAAGTAGAATAGATGCTTTGGCGACCTAAACGTCGTCACGAATAAAGTTATGACATCTTAGTAGCCAAACAAACAAAATACGCTTTACGTAATCGGTGGCCATTGTTGGAGTTTAAAAGTTACTTTCAGTCTAAATGAATGATTTCATCGATCAACTGACTATTTGATTGACAGGTGCGATTGGTAAATTAGAAAATATCATCTTTGAGCCTCCAATACCTCATAATCCACCCAACAATATTATGAAAGTCATCATACAATTTTTAAAAAACTGTCGTGTTTCCTCTGATCTATGGACACGGATTGGGGGTGCAAAAGGAATCATTTAATGCAGACCGGCAATAATTTAATGGGATAGCGGTTAATGTTTGTAAGTCGGTAACATTGTGCATGTACCAGCAATACTTTTGCACTAATTCTGGGGTATAATTTACTCAATTATCTCTTCCGAGGAATGCGGATGCACTGACACGAGTCAGAACAAGGTCACGTACTGGTATCACATGACCATTTTACTGGCTTTATTGCACAATCTGTGCCGTGCACATGTTTACACGTGCTGATATGCACTAGAACTGCATGCATGTACCTCGTTCCAAGCATTTTATTACGTTCAAAAACCGGGTCTGTGAAAGAAATTGAGTTGAAGTGGAGCATAACATATGAAATAGGAACAAGCTACATTGCAGCGGCAAGTGCCAATAAACTCTAACAGTACATTTTGGATGTGTGCAATACTTCTCTAATATAAAGGTTTTGCCAGGAGTATTGTCTTAACAGTAATTAGTATAGAAAAATAATTTGTTTCTTTTGTTTTGATTTTAAGATAATCCTAAACATTTCTTTGTACTTCTCCTTCTATACTAAAATCCAGTGAGTTTTCTTTCTCGATTTCATGCCACTCGAATGCTCTACTGCTGGAAACTTAATCTTTTCCTATTTTGAGATTGTAGACCGGTCCAAATTGAAAAAAGTTATGACGACAATGAAAATTGGATGCGATTTGAATGGATATCATCCTCTGTGATAGAAATATTGTGGTAAAAGAAGAAATTGCTTGTTACAAGCAATTTCTTCTTATTGCACAATGTTTTCTCAAGTATAAATCACAGCAACGTAAAATCTCAGATTTTTACAGGAAAGGGATAAAATCGAAATCTTTTACAGAGCGCTACCCTCCCGGCTCTTTTTTCGAAGCGGCATCTGACTCAATTCGGTAGACTAATAAATCTATCCAATTTGTATTATATGTATTTTATTGCCCTCCATGACTCAGCAATTATAGTGGTATGACCAGGCTATGATTATAATCTTTTTCTTTTTTTTTTTTTTACTTTCACATAATTTACTTTCTATAACGGAAATGACGGATTGCCACTATGAATCCAAATTTCAATTGACCAATCGAGTCATTCATTTAGAAGTGCATTTCCTATTTATGTCAAGCATTTTCGTTGGTTGGAGACTTAAGTGTCGTAACTACAACTTATTAGAGTTGTAAGTAACACGTTACGGTCACCCACCAACGACATGCCATCGGCGACCCGTCACTTACTCAGTGAAGAGATCCGCTTGTGAATATGTTATCTTAAATCCTGGATTCAAAACTACGCTTATTTTCATACAGATCAAAAAATAAATGGTACTATAAAGCGAATTCCTGGTTCTTTCAAATCATTTTGCTAAAAACTGAATACATGTATACGAAAACTAGAGAGTGATTTGAGTATGATTGCATATGAAATAAGAAGTAATATGAAAAAAATAAACTAAAATGTATAGCCGATGTAGTCCCAAGATACCCAGAAAAAGTGTCAAATAAACAGAGAGAAAAGTTTTTCAGACTGACAACAGGTGTAAGTAATCTATAACAGTTCTTTACAGCTTAACGTATATTTAGCGACCACTCTTGACATAAATGAGGGATCGCGGTTCGATTGCATACATGAATTATTGCAGGATTCTCACTTAATCCTATGTTGATAGAACTCATTAGAATCGTCTCTTTAATACGATTCTAATGAGATCCACCAAAATAGGATTAAGCTTTGACAATTTCATTATCAAAAACGTCAAATTATGAAGATCATTTGTTTTTGATAAGAAAACATTAATGCTGGTCGCTTAATTACAGTGGTCTCTTTCTAGAGGTGGTTGCTTGAGCAAGATTTACTGTAGGTAAAATCTATGCTGAACATACCACTTTATGTATGTCCCTCATTCTATATTACATTACTAACGGGTTAATCTAAATTGCTATAACCAATTGCTCATATAATACAATCTTTGATTAATTAAAAGAGATAATTAAATGTCAATGACACATCAGGGCTTTTTATGAGTATGGGTCAAAGCCTTTTTGTGCCGTGAATAAAGCGCCCTGGATATATAAGATTTGAGTCATAATAATTAGATTGATATAGGGTATGTGTCATTCCTGGCGATTAATAAGATATCCACGATCTATACATGTAATTTGTACAAAACAATAATTCATTAAGTACTATATTCGTTCACTCACCTTGAATGAATGATAAACGGCAAAATATATGCACTTTTTTCGGATATATAAAAAACAAGATATCGAAAACTGTGCAAATGTTGAAGAAAACCTTGTTGTTAAAGACAACCCGTCGCTGTTGCTGTTGTTGTTGTCGCAGTTGTTCTTGTTGTTGTTGCTACTGGTGCTGCAGCTGCAGATGTGCTGCTGCTGCTACTGATGATGATGATAATGATGATAATGATGCTTTATTTTACCACTGTTAGTTTTGGGGACGTAGAAGGGGATGCAGTATGGGTAGATTTTCCATTATTGAATTACAAAGATTATGGTACGTATTCACTTGCATTGGAATAAGAAATCTTCAGTCGGCTCTGAGTTGCACAGACATGTATTTCATCCAATCAGAGTTAATGTTACGGAATTTCTAATTGGACTTTTAAATACGAAAGGTCTTTGCACATTTTGTGCAGATGCAGACAGGATCAAAATGATGATTTGCGATCATGTCTTGGGATGGCCATCTTTCCACCATGAGTCATACAGCAATTCGGTTGTCAAATTATAAATATTCATTATTGGACTTTTGTCTCTTGCACTTTTCCTGGAATTGTCGCTATCTCTACAGACTTACATTTACCCATCTATCGCTAATAGTTTGTTCCAAACAACATTCTAGACTGGTCCAAATTGAAAGTCGGTGCATACAACAATCAAGTCTGAATGTAAAAAAACACAAATACCCTGTAACCTTATCTATAAAGCATTGTAAGAAAAGGGGGAAATTAAAACCACAATGGTTTTCGTTACTGTTTCCTTTATCACAACAAAATGAGTATATATTTGGTAATTTGTTACAATAAGGGAGTAGAGAAAGCATGTTTCTATCAGATTTATTCGAGCTGTAGTTACGTCTTTTATGTCGCCAACAATGATTTTATTTTTTGTTTATTTTTTGTTAAACGTTACCGACCATAGATTTTGCAAAATAACGCCGTTTGATATCTAGAAGGGGAACTTCTTGTTGGAGCTCTGCGGGCGTGGCTAGCGATCCGTCAATTGACCAATCGCTGACCCCGCCCACTTACTGCGTTGGCCAAGCCTGTCGACTCCGATAGGAAGTCCGGCTTCGATTTTCAACGGCGTTATTCTGAAAAATTAATGGCCATCAGCACGTAACATAAAAAAAGCTGTAATTACGACGTTAAAGTCTCCAAACCGACAAAATGTCAACAAAAATGGCGTCCAATGTCGGAGTTGAAAGCTCAGGTCCGGGCTGAATAAATGATTTGGTTGGTCGCTTGATTCCTTGATTGACAGTCGCGATTGGTCAATTTGTAAAACATTATTACTTAAAAGGGTTAAAGGGCAAGACCTTGGACAGATCTGACTCATTTAATTAAGAATGCGTAATCTGCCCACGCCTATACAACAGTTTTCGGCAAGCCTATATTTTGTATCTATTCGACTATCTATCCGGCGTTAAAATATTCATAAACTATCTGCCAGACAACATTCACCAATTAAAGCAACGCGTCCCTACGGACTTGTACCGGCAAATATGATACCAATATCAAGAGGTCCAGTGTATAATCACCTACAGCTATTGGCCTTTTCTTCGCCTATTACAACCTTATGCGTCATCCAAAACTAAATAAAGTTTAGAGAAATCGTTGTTGGTGGTGGTGGTGGTTGTGATGATGATGGCGGTGAAGATGATGATGTTGTTGTTGTTGTTGCCGGTGCTGCTGTTGCTATTTGTGATAATGGTATTTGGCTGTTTCTATCGCCAATGACACTACAAACTTATTTACAGTCCGCGAGATTCTATACGGTCGTATTGACACATAGGCGGAGAACAAAATTTTAATCTCTTCCAAATTGAATACAATTGTAGACGAACGTTTTTAGTCAGCGATTCTTTTCTTCTTTCTCTTTCAGGGTGATAGGAAGCTCCGATAGGAAGTTCCGCTTCGATATTAACGGCATTTTTGAAAAAAAATATGGTCAGTAGCATGTTACAAATAAGTAGAATGATCTGTTGGGGACCTAAACGTAGTAACTACAGCTTGAATAAACTGTAATTACAGCGTTTAAGTCGCCAAACCAACAAATATGATTCACCAAAATGTGGCTGCCAATGTCGGAATTCAAACTGAACTTCCAGCCAAATGAATGACTTCTTTGATTATTTGATTTACAGCCGCAATTAGTCAAATACCCATTTTCATTGAAAATAAATCTAGTACCCTACGTTTAACAACTCGACAGAATCATCGTGACGAAAAGAAACGTCTGTTATTCAGTCAGATCGACTGCGAATATAGCTTTTTATTTGTGAAAGTAATCTGAAAATTGAGAAATATCAAATTCATCTCCTGTAACTTGATTAGCCCTTCACTAGACAATTCCACATTCCATAACCTTCAACACAAAAAAAATGGAAAATATTGTTGAGAATAGAAGAATTGCCTGTCACAGCTGAATTCTTCAGTATCCACTATATTTTCTACATCAAAAGACGAAGAACTGAAAATTGTCTTCTGCAACTTATTTGAAGTTGGTCTACAATATTGTCATAATGGGTTAAAGAAGGATATCAATTTTTACGAATTTCGTATTTTTATTCACGACATTGCTATATTTCACAAATAGCTGTTCACAATTATATTTCACAAATAGCTGTTCCCAATCATCCTGGAGCACCTTTCTTAATCATTTTTTTTAAGGTTTTTTTTTTTTTTTTTTTTTCAATAAAACCACTCCTTTTCCCAACGGCGACACTGACAATCCTTGCTCAAGCAAATCTATCATAGAAATAAGGCTTATAAATGATTCATGTGTGATAAAGATTACAGATTCTTTTCCCCATTCCTATACAATCCTGCTTCTTTTCACGACACCAAAAAAACTTTAGACCAATCCCCCACGGATCATTCGGTAAGATATAGTGATCAGTTTGGGGGGGCAGAGTTCAATGTATTACATCGTAAGTGGGCGACGGAAATGTTGTGACCGCGGCTTATTCTAGCTGTAGTTACGACATTTTGCTCTCCCACTGACCGTCACAAATACAATTCGAGTACAATTTCGGTCGACACATGTTGCCTACCAACCAACCCCCCAACCCCCGAGAAATTTTCTGGACATGCGCATGGACCATATTTGATCAGTGTTGGATTTAATATCTTCTTCCAATTTCCGTTTCACGAATTTCTGGGACTATCACTTAAGGTACTGAAGATCCTGTAATAGCCGACTGTTGTTCTGGATAGAAAAGCGATCTCCTATAACGGTTTAATAATGCGCTGCCTCTCTTAACTCGACGGCAACATTTTAGACCGGTCAAAATTGAAAGAAGTTAAAGACGACAATATTAAGATGGTAGATGTTTTAAAGAATCTTTGACTTTTGGGATTGAAAATGTTTAAAAGTAATTTAGTAATTATCCAAATTCCCAAGGCATTTATCTTGAGATGCACAAAAAAGCGTGATTGTGTGGGAAAGGGTTAAAGTTGCCATTTTTTAAAATTCTAAATTGATTGGCGACACAAGTAAGCTCAGTCCAGAACATTGTTTACTAGTAAAAAACGCGGGCACGCATAATTAAAATATGTAAACATGTTTAATTTAAGCGTGTGCGCTCATATTTTGAAGTGCACGCGTTATTTAACACGTCCGATCTCAAAATAAGAGAGTGCACGCGTAAAAGTAAACACCTTCATATTGTGCGTGTATTTGTAATTTTTATACCCTTCAACGCTCATTAATTATGCGCGTACAATTAAATTTTGTGAGTGCACCTGTATTATTTACATGTGCGCGAGTTTATTTTAGCGTGTACTACCTAAAGGAGGATTTTGACCCGTTTAGTGCGCCATACGGGTGCTGTTCGGTGAGTGTGTTTAATACAATGACATTTTTGCACTGGTCCCAAATCAACGAATTATTAAACGGCAATTCAAAGTCCGTTAAAAGAGAAAAGTTGGTTCAACGTTTGTTACGAAAAAATGTGGAAAAATGAAGAGATTGTTATTTACATGCAATTGATTTTTTTTTTCACATTTTTTCAAAGTCGATAGTTGTAATGTGTGCCAATGTCAAGGTTAGCGTGGCAAGCATTATCTTAATATCACTTATTATTCAACACGAAAGGAGGAATGACTTGTCTGTTTAATCGAAAATGATTCGGTTAAAAGAAATCTTGATAACCGATGCCCTGAGAATTCGACTCATCAATTACGAGGAAATCAAACTGTTAAGGTCGGGGGAGTGTCGTATCCTAAGTGAATCGACCTTTTTAAACTATCTTAACCTATTTCCCCAAACAAAATTTTAGACTGACCCAAACTGAAAGAAGCTCCTTTTTGGCGCAAAGTTTTCCAAGATCATATTTTTAGGGGCGTAAAATGCGACATTGTCCGATAATAGGTTAACCTTTTTCTGTTCAAACCCGGGTTTTTTACGTTCCTGTGATTTTATATTTGAGGAAACATTGTGGAAAAAGAAGAAATTGCTTGTAACAAGCAATTTCTCCTTTTCCCACAATATTTTCTACCACATAGGATGGTTTCATTTCAAATTACATCCAATTTTCTTTGTCGTCTGCAACATCTTTGAATTTGGACCAGTCTAAAATTTCGATAAACAGGAACGGGTTTACTAAACTACTAGTGCGCTAATGTTACAATTGACGGTTTGCTATCCACGCCGGATGATCTCCGACAAAACTGTTTGACCAAGATTATTGGGGGAATCACGTGACCGAAATCGATCTTAACCCATTCCCACACAATAAAATTTTAGACAGGTCCAAATTTAAAGAAACTGCAGACGACAATTTTAAGTTGATGGAATTTTTAATTGTTTCATCTTTTTCGATAGAAATCAATGTGGATATTGAAGAAATTGCTTGTATCAAGCAATTTCTTCATTATCCGCAATGTTTTCATTAACTTATTTCTTGAGGGGCGTAAAAAGGAGGGCTTGTGTGGGAATTGGTTAAACGAGAAAAAATGGCGTCATTTTGACCGCTTCACCGGCAAATTTCAAACTTCATCAAGGTATGCATTCAAGCTACGTTCTTTTTCAGTCTAGCTACCTATCCTATCATAGGCGATATTATAATCTAAAGTTTTCATTCATAACCATCTTTTCCTTTTCTGGTCGCTGTATATAGAGAACACTTCGTGAAGATATCGAACGACGCTAGTTAGCAAAATCATGGGGTCCAGGGTTCAATTCCCGGTCGGGATAAATATCATCTCCATGATTTGTCTCCCACTAATCGGTGGATAATCGTAAACCTAAGTAGGATGATAGCTTAAGGCTCGGAAAGGGTGTAGTTGTAGTACTGGTGTGTGAAGTATTAGGAATTCCTGGTTAGGTGCTACAGCCAGGCCGAAGTGACTGAAATAATGTCAAAAGTTGTATTAAATCCAATGCAACAAATCAAACCAAAAAACTAAACATTTCAAGGCCTATGACAAAATTCCTTTCCCTTTCTTCCTTTAAAATGCCTTTATGAGATTGATTGTTACACAAGTCATGCTATGATTATCCCTGAGGGTTCCGAGTTTTAGTTTTGCACGTGGTAAAGACAAAGTTCGGCCTGCGTCTATCTTAGTCTGAACCACCTGGTAGTTCAATTTAAGCAAAAAGAGTTTCATTACCATTATTATTATTTAAAACCATAACTTTTTCTTTAAGTTCTCTCAGTCCTTTGATTTTTAATGCATATGTGAAAAGTATTTTCATCAGCTGGACAAGTTTTAACCCGTTCCCTCGCAGTCCCTCATTTAACGCTCCTCTAGAAGAACGGCTTGAGAAACCGTTGTTGAAAATGAATGAAATTGCTTGAACCAACTTATGTATTCCTTTCCAACAATGTTTTCTCTCCTTAAAGACAACAGATTTCTAAAATTTAAGGAACATATAACTGTCGCCTGCAACTTATTGCAATTATGACAATTATAAAATCATGTCACGTGGTAATGGTATCATGTGCGCTTTCAAATTTCTTACATTGACAGGGTCTTACCAAAAATTACAAGAAGCCGCGAACATGTTACTTTTGCCGAACATTTCAAGATGCAAACGTTTGTTTATTACAAAGTTGAACTATGTAGGAAATTTGTCACCCCGCCTGGGTTATTAAGATGAATACAATGGTATCGCTGCCTGTTTTTGCGGTTTCGTCATGTAACCGCGGAAAACATTGGTGCCAAAATGTCTCGTGCGGCGGGCGACACCGTATTGACCGACGTGGTCATGCGAAATTTCACACCTCCACTTTTTTGTTACTGATCAAATAATGATCAAATAATGACTATTGGTAAAATTATTGTTACACTATGACTTTGTCTTTCTTCGACACGGTGTAAAATCTGGAAATGCATAGTATGTAATATTTTTAACCTTGTAAGCCTGGTAGAGCATCCAACTTCAAATCTCGTGATCGCGGATTCGGTCCCCTAGCTGACCAAACTAATAGATTAATTGTTTTTCGAATGAGAAGTTTAATCCATTACCAAATGGCAAAATTCTAGACTGGTCAAAATTGAAAGGAGTTGCAGCGAAAATTTAAAGTTGATGATAGTTCAGATTTTTTCAACTTTCTTAGTAAAAAACATTGTGGAAAATGAAGAAATTGCATTACAAGCAATTTCTTCATTTTACACAATGTTTTTCCAATTGTTTTTCTTGGTGGGCGTCAAAGAGCGTCACTGTATGGGAATAGATTTTTAAAAAGGCCCCGTGTGACGGTGCTATCCATTGGGACTCCTGTATCCTTGTAATAGCCACCGCATTAACTAACCGTCTTCTCGAGGCGCGACTCATATGGGCATATGGAGACGATGAATAAACGAATAAAACTTAATGAACCCAAGAAAAATGTAGCCACCTAAAGAATTTCTATTTGGGTGCTCGACATTTCGTCGAAAACTACATCGCCGAAAGAATATTACGCCGAAATGCCCTTGCCGAATGATCATTTGGTCGAGCGTATTTTTCGCAAAATAATCTTTTCGTCGACGCGATACTTCATCTAAATATATTTCGGCTTTCGGCGAGAGGGACGCAATGTCACGGATCCTTTCGATTCATGCCGGTCGACATTTCGCCTCCATTGTACCACAATCCAATTTCTTTGAAATCAGTTTAAATTGGCACAAACATTCGAACGGTTTGGGTGGCGAAAAACAATAAATCTAAATAGAAAAAAATCCAACGCAATCACAATTTTTAGATCATAAATAGTTTATAAAATGTCCTATTTTATGCACACGATTTTTCATGTAATATGAATTCTTGCGATATTTCTTGAAAATCATTAATATCATTCTACCGTAACACACGTAACCTAGGTTGTTATGTAAGGCAATTAATTAACCCTTGTCATGCTGAACCAAGAATATTCCTGTTTTGACAGGAGGTAAATGCTGCACAAATGTGCAATCTGGTCACCTGTTTGTCCCTTTCAAGCTAGAATTGTTAATAAAATCAATGGTCAAAAAAATGACCCACAATTAGAGCCTTACAGTGCTTTGAGTTCTTTGATTTTGATGTAAATAGATAAAACAAAAAAGATTTTATTCAGCGTAACAAGGGTTAAAGACACAGAATTATAAAGGTTAGGTTAACCCATCACCTGGTATTTTCGCATTCCCAAATGATGACCCTATAATATTATTACACCAATTTACATCATCGTAAGAAAATGGTTTTAAATACTAATCCTTGTGAATGGCTTTTGTTACATGATTGTGCATTGTTAAAATTGAATTGAAGGAGATATGTATGAATGAGGGCCATTAAATGGATTTAGATTACCGTTAATTGGTATTAAAGGACGCATTATTCTTGGGATTAAGGATTATCTTTACAGTTGATTCGATGTTATCCTTACAAATATTCAACCGTTATTTTCAAGGGTCGTTGTGTTTATTTTTGGGCTGTTCGGTTTTCTTCTTTTTTCTTCTTTTTTTTTTTTGGGGGGGGGGGGCTGTTGTACTTTGTTTTATCATTCTTCATGTTATTTATTGACGGAGAGCGGATGTCGATCAAAGAATCAATCGACCAATCAAATCGTATAAACCGAAAGTGAAATTTGATCTCCGATATCGGCCGACATCTATGTGAGGCATTTTTTCTTGGTTTGCGACTTGAACGTCGTAACTACAGCTTATGCATGCTGTGGTTACAATATTTGGATAGCTAACTAACCATTTTACTTTTTTGTTACTTATAACTGTCCATGATTTTCACAAAATATCAAGTCTTTAATATTGTTGGAGCCTAGAGGGCGTGTAATTAACCAACCGCTGGCCCCGAAGTGGCAGACGATAATTTCAAGTTAGTGCATTTGTCTGTCTTCTAGGGTAGAAAACGTTGACAATGAAAGAATGCATATTGCAAGCTTTTTCTACGATTCCCACGGCGTTTGTTTTATTTTCTTGAGGGCCATAAATCACAATCCCTCTCTTTTAAGCCCTCATAGATAAATGAAAGGTAAAACATTGTGGAAAATAGACTTTGATCCCCAGCGGCGCCACATATCCTTTCCGATATTTGTCTCTCACCAATGATTGGATAATCGTAAACCTAAGTTTGATAGCAGATGGAGACTAGGAAAAGAAAGAATGGTGGTACAGGTGCGAGATATACCAGGAATCCATTGTTAGGTGCTCCAGCCGCCGCTATATGACTGAAATACTGTTGAAAGTGGCGTTCAATCCCATTCAAACATTCAGTCGATCATTCACGAACAAACACCCTATAACATAAACATGACGTAATCTCGTTCATGGTTTACCCATTTCGATATATAAGAAAATTTTATAATGGTCCAAATGAAAGGAGTTGCAGATGACAACTTCAAGTTTATGAGCTTTTAAAAATCTTTGTCCTTTTGTACATGAAACATTGTAGATAATGAAGAAACTGCTTATAACAATTGACTGTTCGTTGGCCCCGCCCAATAACTCCGTTGTTAACGATCACTGACTCCAACAGGAAGTTTCACTTCGATTTTAAACGGCGTTATTTTGCACAATTCATGGCCAGTAGCATGTAACAAGAGAGTAAAATGGTTGGTTGGCGACCTAAACGTATTAACTACAGCTTGAGTAAGCTGTAATTACATCGTGCAATCCACTTGTTTCTGTTGTTGGTGTTGTTGTTATTTGTTGTATGTTTTGGGGACGTTTAGATTTCTTTGCAGAGGCGGAAACTTATCAACCTCTGGAAGATGCATTCTATTGCTGTAACATAATGGATAACAGAAGCACTTTCTCGTTTTAACATGACAGAGGCCGCAGTCTAGACATCGGGAAGTACAAATATTCTTTGATGAACTCGCAAATAGACTGGTGCATAAGTAATAACTTCCAATCAAGTTCCTTTGTAGTAAAGAAGTAGAGTCAAAAAATCATTTTTGAATCGCCTTGATTATACTCGTTCAGGAACGGGAAGACCGCATACTACTCCTTTATTTTAACATCATTAATCGATGGCTTAGAGCAAAAACATAGTATGGCTCTATACAATGTATAGAGCCATACTATGTTTTTGCTCTAAGCCCTCAAATTTTATACAACACTGTTTATGAGATAGACTGCATCTGAAGTGCATGGAGTCCGCTCACGTGTGTTGAATTATCAAGACCGCTTGTATCAACACATTCCAAAACGAAACGAAAATCTACTGGTCCAAATTCAAAGAAGTGCAGAAGATAAAATCATGCTTAAAAATGAAAAATAAGGGACTCCTGAGGTCTTTTCTCACGATGTTCGCCATGGCTGTATTTTCTTCTATTTGTCTGAATGCGGATTTGTATAGGAAAGTGTCATCTTTTTTTTTTAAAAAAAAAGTTAAGTTACTTTCTTGTTGTAGTTACCAGATTTGGGTCTAACGCCGAAGAAATATACATTACTATTTGGTTGATCTGCGTAAGGCTAAACTATCCTGAAACAAAGTCCGAAAATATAACTGTTGTATAACTACATACATACATACATTTAATAGCAATCGGCAATAGATTTTTCCTTTGGCCATTTACAAAAGAAAAAAGGTATGGCAAAGACATACATATATAACATAACACAAGCACACGGGAAAACAAAACAATTTTAGACGAAAGAAAAATAAATATCAAAACGAAAGAAAGGATCGAATAAAAAGATCATGTATAGGCTAAGTAGAGATTACATGGACTATGAGAGCTGTTTCGTGATATCTTCTCTAATTAGAAGTGCATTGTTAATATATTTAGCTAATTTGAATTGAGTATTTTTGTTTTTAGAAGCCATTACATCGTAAAATTTTTGGAGAGAGGGCCAATTTATAGTTCCAATAATTTTTTTTGCGTATTACATCATATCTAGGACAGCATATAAGAAAACGATATTCAGATTCTACAACTTTCAAATTACAAATATACATAAACAATCTCTTCTTTTTAGTCCAAAACGTCTGCCTGATTCAGTTTCTAATGAATGAGAACTGAGTCTGAAGCGTGTTAGATTTATTCTTAAATTATCGATTTGGTTCATTTGTAAATAGTTTTCAAACGCGAATTCAGTTTTAAATTTACACAAATATTCTAATTTGGGAGTGTTATTAATATATGCAGACCAGTCCTGAATAAATTGGTCTCTAATTCGACTTTTTAAAATGCTTATAGGGGGTATGTCATTAGCAGAAATAACGAAATTGTTCTTGTTTAAATAATTATTTAAATAATTGAAGCCTAGGTGATCAATTGTTTTCTTCATTTTGTATGCCCAACCATATGTAACATTGTTCACCAAGTGTTCATGGAAGGAGTTAAAGATCAGTGAGTTCGGGTTTTAAAGCATTTTAAGATAAAAGCAAATTGCTCTTACTTTTGCCAGAATATACAGAGGTAATTGTCACAAGTCGCCATACGTTGCATAATATGGTGTCTGCTGTTTGACACCAAGTATTTTCCTAAAAAATCGCAAATGCAGCTTTTCGATTGTTTTTAAATTGTAAATACCAAACCCAAAATATACCGCAGTGGTGTGGAAATACAGATTTCCCCACTTTTCCCCGAGCAAGCAAGACATGATTTTCTACTTGTCCAAAATCTAACCGAACTTGACCGCAAAAAAAACCAAGAGAACAAAATTGAGAAACATTTTAGTTAATAAAAAAAATCTTAAAACCAAGCATTTTCTGCATTTACCACAATATAAACATTATGATAATTTTCCAATATATACTGATTTATCTTTCAGATCTATTTTGTGTTATTCCAAGATATGCTCTGGTATCTAACTAGGTCCCGAGTAAGTCGCCTTGAAAATGCAAATGTTGACGAGTAGAAATGCCCATGTTAGACAAGTCGGACAAGGGAATTCAACACCCATGTACCGATAAGCATCGTTATAAATATATTTGTGTATTTATCTATACATGTACATAATTATTTTCAGCAGCTTTGCCATACAAAAATAGCCAATTCTTAACAACGCCAATTCGTTACGACACAATTCGTAACAAGGCCAACTCGTAGCAAAGTCAATTGGTAACAACGCCAATTCGTAACAAAGCTAATTCGTAACAAAGCCAATCCGTAACAACGCCAATTCGTAAAAAAAGGCAATTCGTAGCAAAGCCAATTCGTAACAACGCCATTTCGTAACAACGCCAATTGCGATCGTATGTAGGGTTCAGAATATACTTGAAGATATTCAAGATGAAACAAAATGAAACAAGATGAGTGGGTTCTAGAAATAAGATTTATTATCTTTTTCTTGATAAATGGAAATTTTTTGCCGAAATATTGAAAAAAGAGTGTTTATGTAAAGTACATACATGAAGAGATTCAATCTATGCCATAAAAAGATTTTGTTTGTCAACCTAATGATAGTGTCCAGGACTTGTTCAAGTAAATTGTGATCGAATTCATTGTTATCGTTGTTGTTGGTGGTGGTGGTTGTGGTTGTGGTTGTGGTGGAGGTAATGGTGGTGGTGGAGGTGTTGTTATTGTTGAACCAAATATTGTTATTTAATGTCTTCTGTCAGTTCAGCTCCCTCAATCCAGAAGGAAAGAAAATAGGAGCTCTTGTAAAACTCCTCTTGAGTTAACAGTTTCATATCACAGTGAAGGGTTGATATATATTCTTTCTAGATGGCTGGAAAGATGTAGGGCCGCGATGATTATTTTAAAATTGCTGAGCAGATAAACAATTATCAGGAATCAGATAACAGTTCCAAGGTGAGAGCGGTGTTGAAAAGATTAGGCAAAAAAAGTCCGTAACGGAAAAACCTGATTCCTTCAAAAGTATCGACAACACCCTACACGTGAAAACATGAATGGTATTCTGATAACCATTTGCCACCCAGATGCACCTTTTCTTCTGTTGTCGAATTGCAGCTTTTTTTATTTTTATTGTTGTTGTTGTTGTTTTTCCTGTTTCTGTGTCCTGCGTAGCTTAGATGTTACACGATTAACCCATTACCAGACGACAAAATTTTAGACTTGTTCAAGTTGAAAGAAGTTGCAGACTTTGCAAACGACAACTTTGTCGTATTTTGGGGGTGGGGATGGGGAGAAAATATTGTGGCAATGAAAGAAATTGCTTGTTAAAAGCATTTTTTTTTTCGTTTTAAACAATGTTTTCCAAGGTTTTTTTCTTTTCTCAAAAAGTGGTCATGTGTGGAAATGGGTAAAAAGAAGACTCAAAGCCATTGGTGAGAGACAAAATCTCACATGTAGCGATGGCCTTATTCAAATGTCGGAAAGTCGAATATCGAACTCCGGACCCCAGGATTTTGAGCGCATCTCACTACCGAATGAGATAACCTAGTCCGGCTTTTCAGTTTTACAAATACTCTCCACAGTGTCCTAGCTTTCAGACAAGACCACTTAAATCAAAATAGCAATATTTCTTATTCTTTCTTTCATCTACTGAACGAATGCCCTACGTTTCATCGGATATGAAATCATGCCTAACGCGTGCGTAAATCATTATCATTTTGATAATTAATATTTTCCTTGCCAAAGACCATATCAGCGAAAGTTATGATATCATAATTACTGGGCGAGGTCAAAATGATATGTTCAAGATCTCTAACACCCAGGTGTTGAAACCATATTGCTTGAGAGTTCTGACCAAAATCCCATGGATACTTTGCAACGTATTTGAAACATATATGAAATAATTTATGATACACTTACCTATTTTTCTTATAAGATATGGTATTCGACAGAAAAAATCCGTATCGGTCATATACTAAGCAGGTATGGATATGGTTTCCGGTAAAATGATGTCACGCTAAAAATAACGTTAACTGGATTTTCAAAGTAGTTGATTTTGTCACGTTATATGTCTTATAGCCAACGTTCATTTGTAAATACTTAATGAAACACTGGTGTGTAGCAATGATACAAAACTTTGTAGTGGATTCGACCTTCGGTCTAGTGAAATATCCAAATTTTCTACGAGGCTCGAATCCAATACAAGATTTGTATCACAACTATAACATAATAGAACTTATACATTTTTTTTTTCATTTGGTTCTAATTTGTCGTTGAAAAATGTTGATTCAATGCATAATATTCGTATTCAACAGGCATCTTAAATAAAGATAACTTGATCTCAAAGAACTATTAGGAAACCGTTTAAGAAAGGCATTACACGTCATACACTGAAAATGATGTCGTTGTTGTTGTTGTTGAATATTTGTGGTTGTTGTTGTTGTTGTTGTTTTGTTTTGTTTTTTTATTTCATTTTAGTTATGTGTGAAGCTTTCGAACCTCCACGACAAACAAGAAATAGAATGTTGATTGCCCGAAAAGTAGTTTCGTTAAAATCGTCTCAAAATGGCAATTCTTTGTTCATGTGAATTGTAAGCTTTAAAAAATTAAGAGAAATTATTGTTGCTGGTTTTGATTTGTCGTGTTGTTGGTTTTCCCCCAAGGATGTGTGAAAATCATCTTCATATAGTATGGGGTTTTGGGTTTCGTTTAAATCATAACCACTCAAAAAACTCCTAATGAGGCCCCTGTAAAATAAACACTATAGAAAATATTGTTGGAAAGAGAGATATAGCTTGTAATAAGCGAGTTCAACTTTTCCCCAAATGCTTTCTACAGATTTCAGCTTTATTTTTCAATTTAAACTCACTTTGAAATGTTGGCTGAAGATTCTTTCAATTTGGACCAGTCTAAAATTTTATCATTTGGGAATGGGTTTATTAATTTTGTATCATTTTCACACACCCCTGAAAACAAAAAAGATATTTTCTTCGTCTCTTGAAGGAATTCATAAGAAATTCTGTTTTTACATTCAGAATTCTGATGAGAGAGAAATTGGCCTTTCATTTGATGAGTTGAAACATTACATATTCAATAAACCACGGAACATCGAGTTAAATGGTCATGTGACTTCACTATTTTCACGCGCTGTTTTCAATACTTTACATAGTTTCGTTTTACAATTTTCACCGTGGGAAACTCGATTCACGTGCATATTTCGTGGAAAATCGGTCTTGGAACTTGTACAAAATGGCCTTAGTTTTTGTAAACACTTTCATAAACATTTATCAACTAAACCATGACGTCATGCAAACAACAACCAATCAGAATGAACACAAATAGAGAGTAGAGAGGGGGGTATAGATCCACTAATACAGCTTAATCTCGAGAAATCGTAGTCTCCTATAATTCACAATATAAAAATATATTTTGTTATGTTTTGCCCCGACGGCGGCACTCATCCTTTCCGACTATTTGTCTCTCACCAATGGGTCGATAATCGTAGACCTATGTGGGATAGCAGCTGGAGGCTAGGAAAGGATGTAATGGTAGTACTGGTGTGAGAAATACCAGGATTTTATTGTTAGGTGCTCCAGCCGCCGCAATATAACTGAAAGATTGTTGAAAGCGGCGTAAAACCCCATTCAAACAAACAAAGAAATTGTTATGTTTTGTTTTACTCTTTTAAAGCTGTAGTTATGATGTTTTAGTAGGCAAACCAACTTAATATTTGAGACATTTATCGGAGTTTTAAATTATTTAAAACTGTAGTTACGAACTTTTTGTCGCCAAACCAACAAAAATGTTCGAAACAAATATCAGATTTCTGTCTAAATGTATGATTTTATCGATTTTTGGTTGACAGAGCCGATCCGTCAATTCATTTTTCCCCAACACCTTTTTCAAGCTGTAGTTACGACGTTTGGGTCACTAATGAATCATGTTATATTTTGTAACATGATTCTGATCTTAATTTTCGCAAGATTACGCCGTTTACTAACAAAGTCGATTTGTCTGTTCGGTGATCGGAGCCAACGCTTTAAAAACAACAACACAAAACTAAATGGAATGTTTTAAAGATAACGATGTATTCGCTCAACGCTTCTTAATTAACTGGTTATCTGTATTGCTCGATGAGACGATTTCAATGAGTTCCAACAACACAGTGTTTGATGGACGGAAAAGTAGCATTTAAGAGATGAAGAGAACATTTTTTGTTTTCATGGAGGTATGAGCCGAAAAACCTAATCACACTGTTTGCATGGAGGTATGAACCGAAAAACCTAATCACACTGTATGAATACGCGAAGCGGATTCATACGTTGTGTGATTAGGTTTTCGGTTCATACCCCCATGAAAACAAAAAATATTCTCCCCATTTCTTATAATTTAATAGCATCGAGCGAAAAAAAAAACCTCTACAAATTTTGATACCTTTTTGTATGGGACTATTTTGTGCGGAAGCATATAAAATTGCTGCGTGCTCAAAATTTTGTTCATGGAGTTATGATTTTTTTTTTTTTTTTTTTTTTTTTTTTTTATTCGACCAATCAGAACGCCCGTTTTTGATAGACGAAACTAAAGATTAAATTATAACCAATTTGGATTTAAAATCTCTCCTACTTCTGGAACTGTGAACCACGTCATCTGCAGAACGAACAATCATCCCACAACCCGAAGTCAAGACGGTCTGTTTAGCTAAAATCAAACGATTCATTCTACCATTTGGCTTTGTAAGAGCCCTGTCACACTACAAGGCGATTGCACCGCGATTGCTCGGCGCTCTAGCATTTTTCAGAGCGCCGTGGGATCGCCGGAAAACATCAATAATTTTCGGGAAAATAGAGATACACGGCGATTCTACGGCTCTCCTACGGCGTTCCTTCGACGATTCTACAGCGATGTATCGCGTTCCTACGACGACTAACTGCACTTCTAAAGCGCTTCTACAGCGCTCATGGAGACGTCACGGCGTGTGCACTAGGCTCTCACGACGATTGCACTGCGCTGCCGGTGCGCTTGAGACACTGTAGGAGCGCAGTAAAACGCAGGGGATGCGCGAAGAGCGTGGTATAGTCGCCGTGCAAGAGCCATTGCCTTCCATGGCGCTCTGACTACGATCACATCGCGGTGTCGCGGCGCTCTTATGGCGATGTAGGAGACCTCGTGGCGCGGCTAAGGCGACCGCACGACGATCCTACTGCGCACTTACCACACCGCGCTTCCAAGGCGATTGTTTTGTGCATGTTCAAAGTGCGCGCCGTCCCTCGCCGCTCTACGCGACTGCACGGCGCTCCCACTGCCCTCCCGCAGCGATCATGGCGATGTCACGACGTCCTCACAGCGCTCTGGAAATCTTTGGATCGCCGTGGGGGCGGCGTGGGATCGCCACCCTAGTGTGACAGGGGTTTAATTCCGAACGCAGACAGACAAAAGTCAACTACTCAGTATTGTAAGCTGGAGTAATAAATTAGGGCGAGTGATGCTTTATAATGAGGTCAATAATATCCCAGCACTCTTCTTTTTTTCTTTGAACTTCAATTACTTTGATTACATTATGCTTAACGGTGTATGGGAAATCCTTAACATTGGGAAGACAACTTGTCTTGAACTCTTTAGGCTATGAGGAACCAGTAAACGATACATACATAAAGCTACTGTATGAGTATTACTTTCTATGTAGGTAGTCATAATTTAGAAACACTAATTCAAGGTTTGATCTAATGCTTGTCCTTTGTCAACTGCAATATAGTATGGTGAACCGATTGGGTAAAAGGTCCCATTTAAGTCGTCTTAGCACAAAGTACGCGTGCACGCGTAAATAATATAGCTAAACCCGTTTATATTACGTGTGTGCGCTTATATTTTGAAAGTGCGCGCGTTATTTAACGCATGCACTTTCAAAATATAAGCGTACACGCGTAAAAAAAAATAAACACCTTCATATTGTGCGTTTACTTGTAATTTAGGTTTACGCGCATTTTATACCCTTGAACGCTCAGTAATTATGCGCGCACGCCTAAATTTTGTGAATGCACCTGTATTATTTTCGCGTGCATGCGTTTATTGTAGCTTGCACTACCTAAAGTGGACTTTTGATCCAATTAGTGCGCCTTAATACTGTACAAAATCGTACATGCGTCGCTTTTTGTTTGTCACAAGTGTGTATTGAATGAAAAAAAGATAAATGAATATGGGAACACAACTTTAAACACAAGAAAATAATCAAAGTACTGAAAGTACTATAAGCTAGCAAATCATTGTTTTGTTATGTAATCTTAATTACCGGACAATTGCTTCATTGTCCACAATGTTTTCCCAAAGCCTTTTGGGGGGATTCTTAAAAAACGGAATTGAATGGCAATGGATTGTATAGCATTCTTCTGAATGTCTACAATTTAAATAAATTTAATTCATGTGGCCAGTCATTTTGGAACACAATATACTCGAGTATACACAAGAACTACTATAGAAATTCAGTGGATTTAGTGGTTAAGCCTCCAGTGGCAGTTTGCACTCGTTTGGACTCTGAGGAGACGTCAAAATTTTTTCTGTTAACTTAAGCTATCAAAGATGACGCTTTGCTAGCTAAAAACGTTCTGTTAACCCGAAAAGTTAAGTGTATCGCTTAAACCCATTCCCAAACAATGCCGCTTTCAGACACAAAGGTTTTGGAAACATTGTAACATGCAACTTCTTCATTATTCACAATTTTATCTGTCAAAAAAAACGACAACGATGTTTGCAATTTTATCAACTAAAAATTGGCGTCTGTAACTTCTTAGAATTTGGACCTGTCTGAAATGTTGTCGTCTGGTAATCGTTTGATTAAAATTGAATTAAATAAGATGTAGACTGGATATCATCATGCACAAAATAAACAATACCAGACTACACTATGTAACACTACATCGCCTTAACATACCCAAACGAAAAAGAGAAAAGCTTTTACAAGATGCATCTGCTTTCGATGTTTATCACAAGTAGAGCTGGGGGCAGTGTTCTAGTACTTCAGCAGAATACAGGTGATTTTTAACGAACTACTTCGAGAAAACATTGTGTGATTCCGCTACATTACAACGATGTCCTATTTTTTGTTTGAGGCAAAATGCATGAAAGAATCCTAATTAATTCAGTCTGATTTGATAGGGTTAGCAATGACTCCTATTTAACCCATTCCAACACAGCAAAATTTTAGACTGGTCCAAATTGAAAGAAGCTGCAGACGACAATTTCAAGTTGATGGAATTTTGAATTTTTTCATCTTTTTGGATATTTGCATTTTTTTCATTTTCCACAATGTTTTCCAGACTTTTTTTCTCGAGGAGCGTAAAAAGGAGGGATTGAGTTGGAATGGGTTAACCATTTCCTGTTTAATCCATGTTTTACATACCTTTGAATTAACAGTTGAGAAGATATTGTAGGAAAAAGAAGAAATTGCTAGTAATAAGCAATATCTTCTTTTTCCACAATATTTAATAACCTACGAAATGGTTATTTTTCAGATTTAATTCACTTTTAATTGACGTCTGCAAAAGCTTTGAACTTGTACAGGTCTAAAGTTTGAAAAACAGGGAAAGGTTAAGGTTTAAAAAGCATGGATGAACTGACAGAATGCCGGTCCTCGCCTACAGAGCTCAAACCGGAAGAACAAAATAGTTTTAACACGGGGTTATTTGCGAAAACTTCTACTGCCAGTATCATGTAACAAAACAGTAAAATGAATAAGCTATAAGTACGACGTTTGAGTCGCAAAGCCACAAAAATGATTCGCATGAATGTCGACCAATATAAGAGTTCAAAGTCAATTGGATGATTTATTGGTCGATTGACCGTTTTTACTGACAGCGACGATTGGTTAAATCTTCAACTTAAACAAGTTTAAGCAATTTGCATGCACATTAATATATCAGTACGGGTACAATTAACTTTGCTGTAAAGGACAACCCAAGGAGGTCACGTGGGAAAAACGTCTCTGAATACAACTTTAAGAAGACGCATTTACTGTATTTCATATGTGTAATTTCCAAGTATTTTGGCTAAACCCTGCATTGTTGTGACGATTCTAGTGAGTACGAACAACTTAGGGCTAAATTGAGGGGAAACGCTTTAGTGTTACAAGACACATAGTTGAAAAAAAACATTTATAGAATTTAGCCCCCATCGTTTTACAGAGGTGGTCGCTCAGATAAGTTTGGTTATAATTGCCTTAGAAAAGGTCAAAAGACAAAAAACATCTGTCAGGTCGGTCCTAAATGTAGAAAACTCTTCGTGTGAATGGGTCACCTACTAAACGGTAGAGAACCTCGAATAATGTACCCGAGAACAAGTTTATGAAAACATGTCGAATTGATTAGATTATCTTCAAGACAACATCGTCAGCTTAGATAAACATTTCGTTATTACAGCATGCAGTGAAGAACTCCAGTCCCAAATGGAAAACTGTAGTTTGGCAAAGTCTTGAAAAAACTTTTGTTGGTTCTTTAATTTGATTATTGTGTAGATCTATATGTTTTGATTTTTAAGACGGAGAGAACTAAATACGAGTTGTAGACAGTATCCTCTTATCTAATAAGGTCGGGTTTGAGCCCGTGTATGTCAATTGACAAATCGTTGGCCTCGACCACTTACTCCGTTTGTCCCGCCTACTAAATCCGACAGGAAGTTCCACTTCGCTTTTAAACGGAGTTATTTGCAAAAATTCATAGACAGTAGAATGTAACAAAAGAGTAGAATGGTTGGTTGGCGACCCGAACCTCGTAACTACAGCTTGAATAAGCTATAGTTTCGACGTCTAAATTGCCAAGCCAAAAATATGTTTCACATAAAAGCAGCCAGTGCCGGGTTTCACAGTTAACTTCCAGCCCAATCGAATGATTTCATTGATCGACTGATTATTTAATTAACAGCCGCGAGTGGTCAATTCCAGCATATTACACGAGGGTACAGATAAACAGGGTAGCCTGGGCAATTCGAAAATTCGAGGCCCCTTAAATTACAATTTTAGTCAAAAAAATATTTTCAAACAGCACTGCAAGAACTGTGATCAGATTGCGCTTTACTGTATGCGCATATGCTTATCTTTGGAAATGCCATTCACTGCCTAAATAGTTTCACAGGAACAATCATATTTCTGATGCATTTCAATAATATACCAAGTTTTTTCACACAGCTTTGTCGAATTAAGTAAATTCTATATAGTTCAACATCATTCTTATTCAAGCATTAGTAACAACGTTTACAGCGCCAACCAACCTTTTTACTTTTTTGCTACATGCTACTGGCCATTATTTAGCGAAATAACGCCATTTCAAATCGAAGAGAAGCTTCCCGTCGGAGTCAAAGGGCGGACCCAACGGATTAAGTGGGCGAGGCCAGCGATTGGTCAATTAATATCTTTATCATAAATCCGAAGCCTGTATGCATGTACTACACTTAGCTTTTCCCACAGACGTAAAGCATTGTGTACCCAAGCAGTGCATCTCTTTGAAAAACAACAACTGTTTATTGTATGAGCTTGGCTTCCACTCAAAAACGTTTTCTTCAATGTTGAAAACCTTTTAAAAAGACCCAGTTTAATTCTCTAGTTTATTTTTACCTCTGTATTGATACGATCAACTGCATCTCTTTACTTTAAATAACTTCTTTTGAGATATACTCAGAATCAATTAAATTTTAATTGTCCGCTTAGCTATTTTTCAAAGGAACTGAGTTCAAAGGCTCCGTAACGTTACTTATCTTATTCAGATTGAACGGGGTTTTATGTCGCTATGAACAATTTTTCGTTTACCTGACGATGGAGTTCTCTTATTCACGTGCTTCCCGGTTATCCCCAGTACTCTAAGGCCATACCAACGTGACCAGTGGCACGGCTGGGATTCGAATCGGCAATCATCGCCTCCTCGCAGATCACGAGTCTGTCGCCCTTACCATTGAGTCACTCAGGAGCCCTTATATCACTTACCCTTTCCTGTGCAGTCCCCGGATTTTATGTTCCTTTGATTCTATACTTAATAAAAAAAACACTGTGGAAAAAGGAGAAATTGCTTGCAACAAGCAATTTCTCCTTTTCCACAATATTTTCTACAACATAGGGTTGTTAGTTTTCAAATTGCACCCACTTTTCAATGTCCTCTGCATCCTCTTTCAATTTTGACAGGTCTGAAGGGGAAGGGTTAAGAGTGTGATGTTTCCTTCGCTTGATATGATATGTAATGAGATTTTGTTGGAAACAAGCTGGTCTTAACCCATTACCAAACGAAGAGATGTTAGATTGGTCCAAAAACAGGAAAAGGAAAGAATAAGTTTGAAGAATAGAAATCATTGTGGAAAAAGAAGAAAATGCTTTTGACAAGCAATTTCTCCTTTTCCTACAATGTTTTCACTTGTATAAAATCTTGTCATCGTAAAAACAAGTAATTCAACGAAAGACGTGATAAAGAACCGAGGAATTTGTTGGAAACCAGCTGATCTAAACCCATTACTAAACGAAGAGCTGTTAGATTGGTTAGATTTGAAAGGAAAAAATAAGTTCGAAGAATAGAAATCATTGTGGAAAAAGAAGAAATTGCTTGTGACACGCAATTCCTCCTTTTCCTATAATGTTTTCACTTTTATAAAATCTTGTCGTCGTGAAAACAAGTAATTCAACGAAAGACGTGATAAAGAACCGAGTGTTTTTTAAGTGTGTGTTGTTGTTTTTCCCGATAATATTTGATATACCCGTCCTGGATCGCCTGTTTTACCCTTTCCTGTTTTGAAATTTTTAGACCTGTCCGAATTCAAAGGTTTTCCAGACAAAAATTTGAACTCGATTCAATTTAAAGAAAAAAATATAATCGTACAGTAGGGTGGAAAAATGTAGAAAAAGAAGAAATTGCTTGTCACAAGCAATTTCTTCTGTTTCTACAATATTTTCTCAATTATAAAATCACTGGGACGTAAAATCCAGGGATCGAACATGAAAGGGTTAACATGATTGGTCGAAGCTCGGATCAGGGGGGTAGTCTATGATGGAAAGCAGCGCTGAACTGTGGTTAGCGACCAAACCACAATCACTTAATGAGGCGCCAACTAGATACTCTTCAAGTGCGAGAATGTACACTTAGTTATCCTCATCAAGGTAAGGCCGTTTGACTTGGTGGTCTTGGTATCCCTGCTTAACCCATTCTCTCTCAATGACGCTTTTGGACGCCCCCAATAAAAATCAAGTGGGAAAACATTGTGTAAAATGAAGAAATTGCTTGTAACAAGCAATTTCTTCGTTTTACACAATTTTTTTCTACCCATAAAGTTGAAAAATCTCAAATTTCATAAACTTGAAATTGTCGTCTGCAACCTCTTTCAATTTAGACCGGTCTAAAAGATGTTGTGTGGGAATGGGTTAATAAGACAATGGGAATTAAAAGGAAACGCGCACTTTATGTTTTGAATTAACTGTAGTACCTTTAACCTGCAACGGTTCGATCCCCGGCGGTGGAACACATCCTTTCTGACATGTGTCTCTCACCAATGGGTGGATAATTGTAAATCTAAGTCGGATAGCAGCTGGAGGCTTGGAAAGGATGTGGTGTCCAGGAATCCATTGGTAGGTGCTCTAGCCTCCACGATATGTCTGAAAAAATGTTGAAAGCAGCGTTAAATCCCATTCAAACAAACAAATGAACTTGCATCATTGTGTTCATTTACAGATTGCTTGGCCTGCCCACCGAACCCAAACAGGACGCTGTACTACGATATTTAACGGTCTTACTTGGCGAAAGCTTTGCCTAGTATCACATAACAAAAATAAGTTGGTATGCGACTTAACGTCGTAACTACAGCTTAAATATATTAAGATTGCAATCAGCAGAAAATTCTTTCCATAAATGTTCACCTCTGAGTTCAAAGTTAAAAAAAAAATATTTGATTAATCGATTTATTGTTTGATTGGCAGTCACGATGGATGAATTGAATTGATAATAAATATTTATTTATTTTTGGGGGAACTGTGTGTTTGATATTGAGAGTTCTTAGCACCGGAGGGATCTCTCTTTATTCATAACGACGAATAATTTCATTTTATAGAGAATATAATCGTGAAGCCTATGTTGCGTTAACATCTTGATCAATTCAGAACCACTTAGAGACTTAATCCGTTAACCAACATCTTAGCATGGTGCAAAAGGTAATAGTGCTTGAACACCATTCCCGCTGGTCAAGTGTCCGATTTTCAATTGAAACTCGGTATATCGTCGTCGTCGTTCTAAAACGTCGTAACTACAGCTTGATTCAAGCTGTAGTTACGTCGTTTTCGAACGACTACGGCGATATGTCGTCGGACAGTAGGGCGCCAGTCATAACCAGACTGTTCATCCTTAGCGATCAAAAATATCTGAACGACCTCTGCGTAACACTGAATGGCGGATAACACCTGATTGTAGTGATTTTGAAGGCCGCTCAAGAGCTCATATCTTTGGTAGTTCTTTCGGAAAAGGAAGATCTAGCTTGGTCTTCGCGACGAATGGGCAAATGAAAGCATGGGTTTAACGCCATTGTAAATAAAGCACACCGAGATCGACATAAAAAAAAGTAAATGTGCTTGGGGGGGGGGGGCGCCAATCGAAAATGGGACACTTAGGAGGTACGAGAACTGCTGACTCTGGTCAAGCCAAAGTCGGATCTTTGTAGAATCTAGAAATGTCATTCAAGCCCACTTTTTTCCGAAAAAACTAACTTTTAGTGACCTCTGCTATCTAATTTCAAACATTTATTTTGCGGATGAAATGATATTAAACTTTTTTGTGTGATGATCTGTAAAACTTATATAATTAGACCACCAATTTTACATAGATTTTAACTGTTAGTGCGCGAAAGATGTATACGATTTCTGTAACATAAATCCAGGGAAATTGGAAAAACTGTTTACCTGAGTTTCTAGTTTGCTTGGTTCCAGCGGCAATTCGATCTACCGTCTAGCCATAACAGGTGGTAGGCATCAGTTTGTCTGAACGATGTTTGTGTTTAATTTCAATCCTTTCCCACCTCAATAAATATATTATGTTAGAGTTGTAATACAAAACCTTGTATTGGATTCGAGCCGCGTAGGAACAATTGGATATTTCAAGAGACCGAAGGTCTAGTGAAATACCTTTTTTTTCTACGCGGCGAGAACCCAAGACAAGCTTTTGTATCACAAATGCATCGAAATAGTCCATTCATTATATACGAACGAATTTTGAATGTAAAATACAAAAAGAATCAGATAAAGTTTGTCTTAAACCAACCCTTTTACAGTCATGCTGGCGTTATTCTAAGCGTTAAATCGACATCAACTAAGGATAATCTATCAGTTCAGAATATGTATGCCACAAATTCTTTTTCTGTCGAGCCCGATTGGAACCACATTCAATGAATGTATCTTATAAGGAAATTCGATAAGTATATAAAATTGGTAGATTCTTCTAAAGTCAAGATACATGTTCTTAAGAAGTCTATTGTCAGATTTGAAATTTTACTATAATCAACGTTTCATTATCAAACATACCTGATTTTGCACAAAGATTTGAACAGGCGATAGAGAGAAGTTAGAAGACCCTGGGATATTTTAGACGCAGATATCTACGTATCTTCTATGTAAAGGATGCGTTTTCAGAAACACGCCGCGTCTTGTAAGATCATAATCGAAATGAGTTCTCACCCTTACATTAATGTTACCAAAGGTATTATCGGATGAAAAAATGTTGCTTTGTTCTACCTAAGATTCGATGAATACAACCGTACTCTCATGAGTAAAACTTTAGCATACTATGCGGTTGCGTGTACAATACTCTTGCAGATCAGAAAAAAGAATCCAGTTTTCTTGGACCTCGATTCTGTCACTTCCTTCATATCGCTGATAGGCGAACAGAATACTTGCCTGTCCACCGACGATATGCTTTTTCATAACTAAGTTCTATACTAGCCAAAGAGTGATTCAAGACAGTTGGTATTTGAGTAAGAAAACGCAATTGGTGTCATCTTTAGCTAGCGAAAAAGAACTTATTACCTGGCCCACGAAGACTAGGCTACTTCTAGTTAATTTTTGGTATTAACTTCTTATGCTACCTAATAACATTAGCATTGTCTTCATCAAGATTTTGAGAATTTTTAAAGTTTCTAAATTCAATTTTGATTTTGAAACCTAAGTTTTACGCGGAATCTTGGTTCTAATTTATCAAAATTATATGTAAAAGATAACTATTCCAGCAGTGTCAAACTACTTTTTAACATGGAAGGAGGCTCGGACCTGAAGAGTGGTTTTGAAACTTCCTTAGCTGAACCATTGGTCAAGTTCGTTGAAGGAGGTATCGATGGTTTCCTAGAAAAATAAAAAATCCAAATGCCCAAAATACTCTCAAACGATCATTTAAAACTTAATATAAGCCAGATATCGTCTTCATAGTAATCTGGTGAGTTAAAAGCGGATTTTTGTAACTATCTAGCAAAGGTTTAGCGGAATCAAGAGTTATTTTTAAAATTCACAGCATTCGAGTGTCGACATCGCATGACCTCATTTGCATACCACCGATTCATCTATATTCAAAATTTAAAGATTTCGGTTTTTAAAAAGTTTTATTGACAATTTTGTGTAAAAGACTGCCAGAAAAAGTCCTTGGTGATCAATGTTCGGATAAATAGGCATGTTCACTTAACCCGTTACCACACGAAAAAAATTAAGGCTGGTTTAAATTCAAAGAGGTTACAGACGACAATTTCAAGTTGATTGAAGTTAGATATATATATTCCCTTTTAAGTTAGGAAACCTTGTGTTACAAGCAATTTCTTCTTTGTCCACTTTTTGCTCCATTCCTTTTTTTCTTTTTTTTTTTTTTTTTTTTTTTTTTATTTGTATGTTTGTTTGTTTGTTTGTTGGTTGGTTGGTTGGTTGGTTGGTTGGTTGGTTGGTTTTCCTTGTGGAACGTATAAAAGCGTTATTGTGTGGAAAAAGGTTAAAAAAGGAATAAAATTCAACTCGTATTCTGCTTGGAACCCATTTTATATTTGGCTTCTAACGCATTACGATGGTTTTCACATGTTGTACAAAAATATAAAAATAAATAAACATTGATTATAAATATCTTTTTGTGTTTTGATTCTAAAATCGATGGAACATTTCTCTGTTACAGATTCGGCATCAAACCAATAATAATTTGTAATGATCATTTTTATTTCCTCCAAAAATTATATACCTCTGATTTGAAACTGGCAATATTCTTTCGTAATGCCGGTATCATGGAGGTAAATACGACCAATCATTATTAACTCTTTCCTGCACATACCCTGGGTTTAACGTTGCCGTGATTTTGTATACTTAAAAACAAAGTGGAATAAGATGTTTAAGATTTTTTAAAAAGCCTGCGTTTTCTGAACATTTTATTTGTTTCGGAGATCAAGAAAACCCATTCACATATTTGAGCACATTCCGAGGATATCAATCCATCAAAAAAACAAGACGTAACTGTATTTTAATCAAAGCACTTCAAGTTTTCATTTTAGTTGTCGTTATACTTGAACTAAAACGATAGATTGTCTAACCTCTTCAGCATGAGCGCTTCGTTTTGTTATTTTGATATAATTTGAATTTTAGTTTCGTCTATTCCAAACGGGTGTTCTGATTGGTCGAAAAAAAAATATTCATACCTCCATGAACACAATTTTTGGCGCGCAGCGATTTTGTATGTTTCCGCATAAAAAGCTCTATAAAGTATCAGAATTTATAAAGTTTTTGCTTATTTCACTTGATTCTATTAAATTATTATGAAAATGAAGAGAATATTTTTGTTTTCATGAAGGTATGAACCGAAAAAACTAATCACATTGCATGAATACACGAAGCGGATTCATACAAAAGTGTGATTAGATTTTTGGTTCATACCTCCATGAAAACAAAAAATATGTATATTCTTCATCTCTTCAAACAACATTATCTTTTCTCTCTTTTTCATAAATGGTATGTGCATCCCATATGGTATTTATACGATAATTCGGTGGCAAAACCAACAAAAATGCTTTAAACAAATTTCATCAAATATTGGAGTTCAAAGTTCTTTTCCGTTCATTTTTTTTCATTTATTTTTATTGGCAGCTGCGATCCGTCGGTTCGAATCGATATCAGTAGACAAGGAATAAATACCAAAAAGGCTATTCATCCAGTGTTAATAGTTTTCTTATTAACCTGCCGTTGGGCGAGCAAAAATATCGTTAATTAGTTTAAGCTGTATTTACGACATTTTACTCGCCCACCTACGATATGCAACCTTTCCCCTATATGCTCCTTAAAAACAAGCAGGGTTTAGTTAAACAGGTGGCCTAAGCATCTTCGAGAAATTACAAAATACCACCAGCGGTTTCTCTTCTGATTTTGCGCCTGTTTATTATCTGACCCTTTCTTTTCCCGTAACCTATTTACGACACAAAAACCTTTTTACAACATTCCCTCTCGGTAAAAACTTCATTGCGGATGCAAATGACCTCCAAGCACTCTTGATAACTTTGAAGAAAAAATGACAAAGAAACATGAAGGTGAAAACTACAGCTAAGTTTTTTTCCGTGACAAGAGTCTGTTTTTTGTTGTTGGTTTTTATGTGGGTTTTTTTTGTGTGTGTGTGTATCATGCCAATGTGTTTGCTCTGAGAGTTTACATTAAATGGAAAGGGATTTTACGAAGAGTTATAATGTAATCCCGTCATGGTATTGTTTTTGCGTGAACTTGATCCCATAAAGTTCTACATGGGTCGAATGAAAGGTCTGTTTGTTTGTGGAATTCACATGGCTCTTTTTGATTTGAGCTCGGACCCGGGGTGAAATAAACCCTTTGGGTATCTTTTATATGGTAAGATGGTAGAATTCTTTTTGTAATACTGACTATGCAAATTAGCTGAACTTTTTCATTATTATGTAAATGACGTCATAATGCATGTAATGAAATCATTTTACAAAGGATTTTTATGCTTCGCGGAATATAATGATAATAATAATATTTCGATAATTTCACCGAATTATTGCAAATAGCTAGGCCATACTATAAATATAATATTGAATTAGTGTTGATGAAATATTGTTTATTACATTAAACTCAACATCTAAAATTGAGAAATATGGACACAGCTTCGTTTCATTAATTTAGTATCTCAATAGATTTCCTCGCTGTTTGCATGAACCCGACTGTCCTGTACCCCAAATAATGTGCTTCCTTACACTATAGGCCCTGTGCTTAAAGTAGTACTTTTGCTTAGGTCACTTTTAGTTATCAGACCAAAGAGTTGCATAGAAATTCTAGAGATCTTATTTCGAACAAATAATAATGGGCTTTATATATGCAAACTCTTGCGACAAATGATTTTTCACACCACTAAGGTCGGTTGTGTACCCTTTTTATTATACATTTTCATATTAGGTTTAAGCCATGGTCACTGCTAAAGAACCACCAGTGATTAAATTTGAATGAAATAAATCTGAACCGTTTGACTTGTGCTCAAGCCATGATAAATCTTGGTTTACTCTTAGGGGGTAGACCTTTTTTTCTCCTCAATAAAAAAAACAATGACCATTTTGTTATTTGTACAGGAATGCGCAGCTGCTTTACTAGGAGAGATCTACAAAGTTACAAATCTAGGTTTATGTGTGGCCATCAAACGCTAACTTCTCTTTGATTCCGTTCATATTACTCCTGAAAGCCGGTTTGTGTACTTTGCTAAATGTGTACTGAGCAACCGCCCAGGGCAACGCCTGTCTTGACTTGCGTAATGTTCCCTCACTTGGTTGCAAGAGAAAACCTCTTTCAAATGGATAAGGTAGTTCATGTATAGTTTGTAGAGCCCGGACAGTTAAGTCGGTAACGCACTGCGCTTTCAATCCTGTGGTCGTGAGATCAAACTAATATTTGAGCAACAGTCTTTCCATATTTGATAAATGCCATCGCACCATGTGTGATTTGTATCTCACAAATGAGCGAATCATAATTAGTGCGATATATGGAATAAGCAGCTAATGATCGAATGATATGGATATACTAGTGTGAGAAAAAATAAATGCAAAACATGGTTAGGTGCACCAGCCGCTACGATAACCGGAATACTGTTGAAAGATTCGGCAAACCTTAAACTTCAATCAGTGAATCGTTTATTCTTTTCAAATTGCAAAATCTTATTAAATATGTAGTTACGACATTTTGCGCATCGATGTTATCTTCCTTTGAATAGCGAATTCTTGATACTAGTGCAAGTTTTCACACGTAATCAATCAATGAAGAGTGGCCATACGAATGATTCCCAGTAGGGCACGAGCGAACCGTCAAGTCATTCAATTTTTGTATCAACATTTAACTCATTCCAATAAACAAAATTTTAGACTGGCCTAAACTCAAAAGATTTGCAGACAACAAAACAAAGTTGGTTTAAATAAAAAACTAAGGGCTATACGAGTTAGAAAACGTGAGAAAAGACAAGTATACTTGTTACTTACATGCAATCTCTTCTTTTCTCACAATGTATTTGTAAAGATATCTTTCTTCAATGTGTGAAAATGTGGGATTGTCTGGTAATGAGTTAAACCAAATACAAGAGAGATCTTTGTCTGTTTGTGTATTTGTCTGTTTTTTAGTTTTGCTTATTTTATTTTGTTATTTCCGAGGAAGAAATCAAGCAATTTTTTTCTTTTCCCACAATGTTTTCTCAAGTACAATATCATGGGGATGTAAAAATCAGTGATTGTACTGGAAAGTGTTAATTCTGTCGAACTGCCAAGTTTGGGGATAGTTGGCTTGGCAAGCGATTCGTCAGACTGGACTTGTACTTTAGAAAGACCTTCCTCGTTTGTACCTTCGATGCCATTTCAGACTTTTCCCAGAAAATATGATTTAATATCATTTGATAAATGTTCGATAAGCTTGGTAATTTGACAGACACGTTTTCCCACTGGAATTCGGGGGCGTATTTTGTCACCATTGAAAGTCTGTGATAAGATTAATAATAAAATAGTTCTGAAGACGGTGACTCATTGACAATCCTGTGTTTGCAGTTTAGCTTAGGCACAGTTAAGTTCCCTTAGCTAGGCGCTAGGTATACCAGAGTGTCTCAAAAAGTGAAAAACCTGTGATCTGTCATACCGGTTTGTTTTTTCAGTTCAAATGCTGTTGAAATGCTTTTGTCAATGATATCATCAATGGCTTTTCTTTCTTTTCTTTTTTTCAATTAAAAATGAATGGATTTTTTGTTTATTCATTGAGGTGATTTAGTTTTTTAATTGCATCAATGAAAACAAAAAAAAATCTGTTCATTTCTTATTTTATAGAGATTTTTTTCACTTAGAATCAATCACACCGTATAAATGCGCGAAGCGGATTTATAAAGTTTATTAAGTCCATACCACAATAGAAAAAATAGTCTTCTCGTGTCTTATTATGTAATACTATCATAAAACACAAAGCAAATATTGCATTGGATTTGAGTAAAAAATTTTATCGATCTACTAAAGTATACTAAGTTAATTGCAAGTTTAAAATTCTGTTCATTGAAGTATAAAAAAAATCAGCCACTCAAAACGTACGAATCTTGCTTGACGAAACCGAAGGTCAGATTATGTAGATTTTATTTAATTTCACGAATGCTTTACTGCAGCCAAAGGGGGTAAATGCCCAAATAAAGACAGGGACAGACGTTTCTAAAATTCCAGGCCGCCACGATATGACTACAATACTCTTAAAAGTGGCGTTAAAACCCATTCAAAAATCAATCAATCTAAAATGCTAGAGGGATTGTTTTGCAGTTCCTATGTACTTAATTGTGTTTTGCATAAATAAAAAAAGAGGTCCTATGCGCTGTCTTCGTTAAATCGATTGGATTTTCACTTAGATGAAAAGGCAAAATTGTTAATCTTAACTCATTACGACCCCTCATTTTGACGCCCACCCACTCTAACAGGAAGTTCCATTTCGATATAAAATGGCATTATTTTGCAAATTTTATGTTTGGTAATATGTAAAAAAAAAAGCAAAATTGTTGATTGGCAGCCTAAACGTCGTAGCCACAGCATGAAAAAGCTGTAGCTACGATATTCAAGTTACCAAACCAACAAATATTCTTCATATAAATGTCGACCAATGTCGGATGTTAAAGTTCACTTCCGGTCCAAATGAAATGATTAGATTGGTCGATTGATTCTTTGAATGACAGTCAGGATAGGTCAATTGTCGACTGTAGGTATTTTCAAAATTTAATCGCCCTGAACTTACCGCAGAATCAGTCGGGTTAATGAACTCTGCTTTGAAGAAAAACATAAGGACATGGGATTTGTTTACAACATTTTTAATTCTAATATGTTTCGTGTTCAATTTTTTCTGCCGTCTGTTTATCTTTCATGAAATTCTCCCGGTTACTTCATACCACATAAACGAGTATTAAATAACTTTAGACTTCATACCACATAAACGAGTATTAAATAACTTTAGACAAGGTAGTGAAAATATATCATCAAGTACCATGTAGAATTTAAAATAAATATCTGAAAAGCGAGAGGTTGATGCCCCTTTTCTACAATAATTATTGGTATTGACTTGCCATAGGTATGAAAAGGTAGAGTTTGTTGTTTTGGTTCTTCTTGTGGTGGTGGTGGTGGTGCCATTATGGTTTTAGATTTTTTTCCCATTGTAGGCACAGGAGAATATTTTTTTAATTCAATTGAGACATGAACTATAACCCATTTCTCACACAATGACGCTTTTTGACGCCCTCAATCGAAACATTGTGTAAAATGGAGAAATTACTTGTGACAATCAATTTCTTCTTTTTTCACAATTTTCTCCCAAGAAAGTTGAAAAAATCTAAAGCTTCATAAACTATAATCTTTCGTCTGCTACTCCTTTCAATTTTGTACCAGTCTAAAATATAATTGTCTTGTAATGGGTTAAAGCTTAATTTAATACAATCAAGCCAATCAAAGTAAATATTTTACTAGTTTTAAATAAAGTTGTATAGTTTTACTCTTTGCGCAAACATACAAAATAATTGCGTGCTATGATTTTGTTCATGAAGGGAAAAATCGCTTGAACCTTGATAGACGAAACTAAAATTGTAAATACTGAATGCTGACTGAAAATAATACAGAACAGCATGCCATGGTAAATATTCAAAGCGGGGTTCAAATCTAGTAAAATAGAATTGAGCCCTGTTAATTCTGAAATAATATATATCTTTATTACGTACCTATTACCCTTGTCATCCTGTTTTGGCAGGAGGTATAGACAAAGATCAACCTGCACATATGTGCAGTCTGATCTAAGTCTACACCACCTTGTTGTCCATTTACAACAAGTATTGTTTACACGACAAAATTTCAAAACAGATATCAACATAAAATAAATAATTCCAGTCTTTTCAGCCCTTCGATTTTAATGCAGTTCTGAAGAGAATTTTTATTCAGCATGATAAGACGTTCAGTGCATGCTGCCAAAATCGGACACGACGAGAATATCCCAGTCTCAAATACGGTTCCATATTTGGTAGTGATAAGTGACATACTTTTTCTTATAAAATGACGTCACATAACGTTAAGGAAAACAAGCATCATAAACCGAAAACGTTTTGTATCAGATACTTTCGTATGTTAATCATTATTCAATAGGTGTAGGCATGTAAAAATAACAATTTGACACCTTTTACTTCCTTCTCTTCGGTGCATATGTTTTTCACTTGACCCTCGGCAACTAGAAGTAAAAGCGATTTGTCTGACCGTCACTATCACATGATATCCACTGTTTATGAATTGACCAATCGCAGTTGTCATCCAAGGAATCAAACGGCCAATCAAATCATTTATTCAGCCCGGAATTGAGCTTTGAACTCCAAAAATTGGCCGCCACTTGTATGAAATATTTTTGTTGAGTTGGCGACTTAAACGTCGTAGCTACAGCTTATCCAAGCTGTATTTACGACGTTTCGGCCGCCAACCAACTATTTTACTTTATATTACTAGCCAGTGGATATAATTATTACAAAATAATGTCGCGGAACTTCCTGTAGGAGTCAGTGGGCGAGGCCAAAAGAATAAGTAGGCGGGGCTTGCGGGGCTCCCGTCAGTGGGCTATCAGAATTGAACTGTATTTATGACACCGAGGGCTCTTTTTGTTGAATTCTTATAATTTCACAAATATTTTAGGACCGCCCGGAAAGTTTCTATTTATGTGAGATGGGTATCTTGCATAATTTTTAATATTTTCTCAATGAAACTCTTGTAAATTGAGTTTTTGATTGCGTTTATTAACATGTGTTAATGGAACGATATACATTTTATCTTTTGAAGGTTTTGAATTCTTATCTCGAACAATAGGTCGTAAGATATATGAAATAAGTAAAGAAATAAAATTGCGGTAGGGCCTAGCTCAATTTCCTGAAAATGATTCAATCAGACAGATAATTTGTAGTCTAATAGATCCATTAATTTGTCCCTGATACTATGTAGAATCTTTCCCATTTGCCCTGCTTGTTCGGGGTAATCGGTTAAATGAACTCTGATTACTTAAACCACAACTATGGTTAAGCGTATATGTTTATAGGCAGTTACAACTGTTTCGCGCTGATCCATCGACATGTTCACAAAAATATGCTAATGTATCTATCTTACATCAAGTTCGGTCTGCTGCTGATGCCGCAATTATTATTGTTGTCGCCGCCGCCGTCGTCGTCATTGACGTTATTGTTGTTGTTGTTGTTTTAAACTATCATGCATTTGCTTTTTCAATTTACAAATTTTCTCGCAATATACACAAGGTGAAACTCGAAAGCCTTTCTTAAAGGTTTTTACGAGGCAGGTAGTGTAATGATGGAAACACTAATAAGTACAGACATAAACAAGGAGGATGTTTATATATCATTAGAGTTTTGTGTGTAGAAGTTTTATCTTAGATTTACATTTTCAAATTCAAGTTCGTCAAAATGATGATTATCATTTAACAAATGACCAATAGCTGGCCCCGCCCATTTACTCCGTTGGCCTCACCAACTGACTCCAACAAGAAGTTCCGCTTCGAGATTTAACGGTGTAATTTTGCAAAATCCATAGCCAGTAGCATGTAATGATAAAGGAGAATGGTTGGTTGGCGGCCTAAAAGTCGTAACTACAACTTTGTATAGGCCTGAGCTTTACGATGTTACCAAAACAACAAAACGGCGTAACAAAAAAGGTGACTAAAATAAATGTCTTAGTTAAAAACTCACTTCCGCTCTAAATGAATGGTTTCACTGGTTAATTGATTATTTTATTGACAGCCGCGATTGGTTAAATGGTGACATTTTTGAGAAAATTTTTTCTTTGTTAAATTTTTGTGTTAAAACAATTCATATCAGCGTGAAAATTTGTGCAAATGCTCGTTTGATATATACGGGATAGGGGTTTAATCTTATTCCTACAAACCTCCTTGTTTTGATAACAATCTTTTTATAGACGTAATTCTTCAATCAGTATTTTCATTTCAATTTTCAAAAGCGCATATCATTTAAATAGTTTTGGTTTACCATTGAATGTCCTTGTACAGCTAGCTCATGTAGTGCCACAGCATTTAAACAACGAATTGGCGAACTTTTTGTGACGTACTGGGACAGATGATTGACGTCGTATGACCGAGTGGTATACGTGCTTCACACTTGATCTAAAGCTCACGGGTTCGAGCCCAACCGTCATTGAGATGAGTCCATGGGTGAGACACTTAACCCTTGTTAAGCTATATAGATTACCTTACTGAATTGCCTTAAAATCAAGGGGCTGATAGCGCTGATCGAACTTGTTGGAAAATCAATATTTCTTTTGGAAATCAATTTCATAAACGATTCTGACAGGAAAGTTACAAGCAGGAGATGTAGATCAAGATCAGACTGCACTTGTGTGCAGACTGATCTTGGTCTACATCTTCTGTCAAAACCGGAATAGTCCGGATTCAGCATGACAAGGATTAATACCAAGCCGAAGTCAACCCAGCTGTAGAAGTGGATACCAGTGGGATTCAGCCACTGTCTCTCTTGTAGGGATGTCAAACATCTGGATTGTGAGTGTTCGAGAACGGCTCTATAAGTTTAAAGCTTTCCTCGCAATCGAACTAAAATAAATAAGTATAAATCAGATAGGTGAAGGATGGCTGGCCACTCCCCTTAGACTCCGACATGTCAATTCGTCTAAGGTAATACACGACACTGTTTTGTCATCGATAACATAAAATAAAATAGAAATTAATTGGATGGTTAATAAACTAAACGCCGTTACTACAGCATGAAAAATCTTTAGCGACGAAGTTTTAGTCGCCAAACCATCAAAATGCTTACCTTTAATGTCGGAGTTCAAAGTTCACTTCCGGTCTAAATGAGTGAAAGAGCCACAATTTTTAAGGAAGTCGATGCTATTCGATTTTAACACTGAGTGATAATTTACATATACATGTACATGTATATGCTTTTCGCAAGTTCTAAGCTGTTAAAATAAACAAAAATGGGTATATAATGTGAAAATGGGTAGTACAGAATGTTCCAAGAACGTTTATTTTACAGAAACATTGAAACCTTAGACAGTATGCCTCGCAAAAAAAGAAATTGTACCCTTGCATGAATTTATAGCTCAGTAAAGATTTTTGTAAATATTGTTACAAATTTTATAATGTAGGCTTCCGATTTAAATTCCACCTAGACACCTCGCGTTGACCTATCAAATTATGTTCACTAACATACAATGATAACTATCATTTTATCATTCCTTACACGGACCTTTCGTGGTCTGATTCGAAACGACATGAAAATTATCACTGTACAGTATAATAAATGCGTGAATAATCGTTATGAAACTGTCATGTCTTGCTACTTTTGGCAATTTTGTTATTAGATTCGTCCAAATACAAAGAGGTGGCAGAAGACAATTTTCAGTTCACCAATTCCTAAAAACCTTCGTCTTTTTTTATAGAAAACATTGTGGTTAAGGTGTTCCTTATTTAGAGGCGTAAAAAGGCCGCATTGTGTCGAAATGGGTTGAGGGTGGTGATGTTAATGGTAATGAAGACGTTGACAATAATTGTGATGGTGATGCTGTGTTTGTATTATTTTAATTTGGGCCGCCGTCATAGCGCAGTTGGTAGCGCGTCGGACTATCAATCTAGAGGTCCCGGGTTCGATCCCCGACGGCGGCACTCATCCTTTCCGACTATTAGTCTCTCACCAATGGGTCGATAATCGTAGACCTATGTGAGATAGCAGCTGGAGGCTAGGAAGGGATGTAATGGTAGTACTGGTGTGAGAAATACCAGGATTCCATTGTTAGGTGCTCCAGCCGCCGCGATATAACTGAAAGATTGTTGAAAGCGGCGTAAAACCCCATTCAAACAAACAAATTATTATTTTAATTTACTTTATATGTTATGCTAAACAATATTAAAAAAGCATTCTCTCGTTATTCAAAATCCAGGAATTTTTCTAAAGGGTTACGGGGTCATTATATGGTCTATATAAGGTGTTAATATCACATTAAGACTTTTAAATAGATCCACAAAGGAATGTTTTGACCATACGTTGGAGGTCTAATAGAAAATCGCTGTATTGGTAGTGAATTCATTGTCTGTTTGAAATAAAACGTTTTTATTTGATATTTAAAAAAAGACAGTGTATATACGAATACTTAACCCAGTACCCGTCAGCATAATTTTAGATTTAGACTGATCCAAATTCAAAGGAGTTGCAGACGACAATTTACAGTATATGAACTTCTAGGGGTTTTGGGGGGATCGGGGGAGGTTTTCAATTTTCTTAGTAGAAAATATTGTGGAAAATGAAGAAATTGCTTGTTGCAAGCGATTTCTTCATTTTCCAAAATGTTTTCCAACTTTTTTTTTAGGGGCGTCATATGGCGTACTTGTGTGGGAATGGATTAAACAGTTTCGATATTTCGGGAACTTGATGTAGAAATATGCAAATCCTAAATAATGATATACTTTATCAATTATGCTGATTGATTTTTAGGTTGATTACTAAAACTCTCAGTTTATAGAGACGTTCTCTGATACACGATCCATATATTTTGTACGTTTTTGAGGGTAAAGCTTAATCTCATTCTCAAACTATTTGCCCAAATAAAAAGCTTTGGGGAACGTTTTGTTATTTGAAGAAATTGCTTGTTACATGCAATCTTTTATAACCCATAATGTTTTCTCCCCTAAAAGATAAAGCTTTTTTTTCCTTCTTCTTCTTAATTTCACGCCTAAACATTGTCGTCTGCAACTTCTTTGAAATTGGGACAGTCTGAATTTTTTTTAGTCTGATATGGGTTTAAATGTACTGTTTTCCACTTTACAGCTTGATAGACGGGCGTTTAACAAAAGCGTATGCCTTTTTAAAGGTTCCTTTGTCCTATTTTGATAATTCACATGCACACGCACACACGCACACACACATAAGCTCATATCTATAAATAAATGTTATACTTGTGTTAGCCAGCCGTTCAAACCAACGGCCAACATCTGCCTCCTCTGGTCACTGATTGAGCAGGATTTGTCTTTTATGTTCAATGCTTGTGAGCCGTCCGGCGAAATATGATCTCCAAGGTGTTCCGTAAAACAAATACTTCAAAAGATACTGGATCCAATAGAATCTGATCATAGAATGCTTGCCCAAGATAATTATATATTAAGGTAGAATGGTTATTCTAGATTAAGAAAACCATCGAATTGCGAGAAGTTTCGACCCTTACTTTTTAAAGGCGGATCGTTAGCCTACTGGCTTCGACGTTCCAATTTGATATTCAACGGCCTTATTTCACAGAATTAATGGCAAGAACTATGCAACAAAATGATTGGTTGGCGACCTAAACGTCGTAACTACAGATTGAATAAACTGCAGTTGTGACGTTCAAGACGCCAAACAAACAAGAAATACTTAAAATAAATGTCGACCAAACTTGGAGTTCAAAATTCACTTCCGGTCTAAATGAATTATTCTATTGGTCGATTGATTCTTTGATTGATAGCCGTGATTGGTTATTTGTCCCAGTCCAGGACCCGATGACGGCGAGACTCGAACCTATATCATCGCATCACTAGTTCAAAGTTCACTTCCGATCTAAATAAATTATTTCATCAGTCGATTTCGTTCTTGACTGACTGTCGTGATCGGTCGTTTTTCCCGTGTAGGATCTGATGACGGGGGGACTCGAACCTGTATCATCGCGTCACTAGTCATTTACCACTTGGCCATTGAGGTGGTTAACGTATGTTGTTTGAACAAAAATCACATTACAAAAGTTGCAAAATTAAATTGATCGGAATCGCAATGCATTCCTTCGGGTCACTACTTTAAGGTGAAAAGTCCAGATAATATAAATATCCGCGTTATTTGTTTACAACTGTTTTGATCAAATTACTAATAGTACAATGTTAGATATCTGGTTATTAATTCAAGGTCGTTAACATGGTACGGGAACAACGAGGAACTCGTAGTTTCCAGAATAGCTCTTCTCTTGTATATCCTAGAAATTTATAAGGCAAAAGTATTCATTGAATTCTATAATGCTAGTTTCAAAAGGATCTTCCGCGTCTTACGTTATTACTGACGAGGGTCATGCCATATATCTCGTTATCTAGATAAATCCTTTTCCGATCTCTTTCAAACTTAATATTAAGTTAAACATGCTTTGATGCAATATATATTTACCTTCCCCTACCGTCACGCCCAATAAAGATATATAAATGACGTCAACTTAAAGAGTCAATGACGTGGCCACATTTTAATTTCGATGTGGCTACAATAAAGCTTAATGGCAGCGTAAAAAATAGTCGAAATATGTTTCGAAACATGTAATGGAAACAAGAAGTGACTTGCCAGAAAGTAAAGTTTCAAAATAGTCTCAAGTACTGATAGAAAAAAATAATAGTGATCGTAAGAAGGGGGTGACGTTCATTGACGAGAAAATGAGTTAAACGTCGATTCGCAAAAGGGATTGACGTATATAGCTATAGATTTCAACCATCTTCATCCTTCCCATAATGTAAGACCTTGTGGCATCGACAATTTCCTGTAGGCATAATTTTAACATCCTTTTCTTAATTGGATGAAGATAATATTGTAATATGTGAGAAACGGTGTGTATCCATAGAATACCTGCCTGCAACCTACAAAAATGTCCTGTCAATAAGTTAGCAGTTGTTCGATGATTCTAATATGTATTAATATGAAGATTAAACTACTTTAAATTCTTGATTTTCATAATGCACAGGTTTTATTAAAACTCGAAAACATTGCTTTAAAATCGCGTCCACTTTTTACGTCATACGAGCAACTACGTGTCTTTTGACTCCACTAAGCACGACGACATGCGAATACTTATTGCTTTTGGACTGATGTATCTACATGCCAACTTTGAAAGAGATTAGGTAAGTAGTTTGGATATATCGGGGTAGAATGCATTACTTTTTTAATGACCCTCGTTGATTTTGACATTCATTTAGGCAAAGCACAAAACATAAAACTGTATCCGAAATATTCAAAATATAAGGAAAACAATACATTTAGGTGAGAATTATTTCATTATAAACAAGCACGTTTTTAATGTGTTTTGTAACATACGTTTGGAAGCCAAGAGAAGTTAAATGGCTAATTAAAACTGCAAACCTGAATTGAATCCAAGAAGGTTTCAGCGCCAACATGTGGCTTATTTCTAAAGATCTATTTTCTATTTATAGTCTATTTCAAATTAACAAATGAGCTAGAGAATCTATTTGCGTTTTAGATATATAAGTTGCTTCAAATATGACGAGAAAATTAAAACATAATACCTTCCCCCGCAACAGCAGCATAGGCCAATTAACCCTTTCCTATTTAGCAAAATTTTAGACCTGTCCAAATTCAAAGGTTTTGCACACTTAAAATTTCAAGTGGATTTATTGTAACAATTATGACAATAACAATTCATGAAGGTGGAAATGTTGTGGGGAAAGAAGAAATTGCTTGTTACAAGCAATTCCTGCAATTACTTCTTTTTCTACAATGGTTTCTCAATTATAAGATCACGGAGACATAAAAACCGGTAACTAAACAGGAAAGTGTTTAAACTTAATTCTGAACTCCTTCGAAGTTAATCATACTACTTCCAACACCGCCATCTTGTCAGTTTAAAGACTTCTCATGATCATGTAACATGAAACTTTGTAAAAATTTGTAGGAGGTGTTATGTTGTATTTTTTACATATGTCAGAGGTCAAGGTCGAAGGTGAAAGTCATCTGAAAATCACATGGTGGCGATAATACGTGTATGGCTTTCAACTTCAACTATCTTTATTACGTATATCGGCACTTTTTGTGCCTTTGGCATGCATGGGACAATAACATTTCAAATAATAAATATTACAAAAAATACAAATCAGAATACAAAGTCCTGTTAATATTGGTGTGTTGCAATACTTAAACATATCAAGTTCTTATCAGATTATTTCGAATTTTCATTGCTTCGTTAAATACTTTGAAAGATTATTCTGAGTCTTTTTATTAGAAGATGACATTAAATAAGGGTAAAGATGGAAAATAACATTTAAAGTATTTCAATCGTTTTCTTTATAATTAGAACACATTATAACAAAATGGTATTCTGATTCTACAAGACTTTGGTTACATATTTTACATGTCCTCTCCGTTCTGACTATGTTATTATACCTTCCTGTTTGAATATCTATTCTATGGTCAGATATTCTAAGTTTCGCTTACAAGGGCCTCGATCCATTTCCAAACGACAAAACTCTAGACCGGTCCAAATTGAAAGCGGTTGCAGACAAGTGGAAGCGTGTGCAAATTTAAAAGTAAGTGTCATGTAGTGCAGAAAATATTGTAATAAAAGAATAAATTGCTTGTAACAAGCAATTTATCATTTTCTCACAATGTTTTCCAGTATTAATCAACTGCTGGGCGTAAAAATGCTGGATTTTGTGAGAAAGGGTTAAAAACGATATTAAGCTTAAAACGGCAAATTTCAGCCAATTTCCTTTTTTTTTTTTTTTTTTTATTCAGAAGGTACTATTGTTCCCGAAGAGAGTAAGACCTTTGATGGAGGGAGCCCCTCAAAAAAGTTGTCACTTGAGAAAAATCGACCAAGTGACAAAGGAACACAATTAGTAGATTTTTCCTCTTTTTAAGTTACTCATATGCATGACATTGATGCACGGTAGATAGTTCTTTTTTCTTCGCTAGTAATTATTCAAACAAAACATAATAATGTGTCATGTGAAATTGCATTTTTCTAACATGCGAAATCTATTTTATATATATATATATATATATATATATATATATATATATATATATATACGCCTCAGCTCGAAATCCTGAAGGCAATAATCGTATGATCATTATTATTATACTCGCGTTAAATAATTATCATTAAAATCGGGTCACAAGGTAAAATTACGATTCATCAGTTCTCATATCACACAAAATTCATTTAGACAGATATGCTCCATCAAAAATACTAATTAAACATGATTAATTACAACCAGTGCGTTATTATTTTCTCTTCCCAAAAAGATGACTTGACATACCATTTTATTAGAGCTCCTATACTCATGCTAAATAAGACATGAACTGAACCGGTCTTTGGTTCAACTTTTTTTCTTTTCTTTTTTCGACCGTTTCGACGGTTAGTCCGCTGGTCGGTTACATGAAACCGCCCGCTTTTGAAACGAGATATTTCTCCCTTTTCTAACGTTGTTTTATCTATGTTTTATCCTCATAGTCTGACTTTGATTTGTCGTATGTAACCTCTTTTAGTTAAGACTAGTCTAGAATTTGGTCGTTTTGGTATTATGCATGTATGTATATATAAATGTGTCTTTATGTGTGTGTTTGTTTGTTTGTTCATTTTCTTGTTTGTTTTCTTGTCTGTTCGTTTGTTTATTTGTCAGTCAGTCAGTCAATCGGTCGGTCGCTCGGTCAGTCAGTCTGCTAGCTAGTTAGTTAATAAATTAGTTCGCTCGTTTGTTCGTTAGTTCGTTTGTTCTAAAGTGAAAGGACAGAACATACTTGGTTGAAAATCTATGCAGGAACTTATAACTTGATGAACCTTTTACTATTTTTCAAATTTTTGCTTTTCTAAATTCAAAGACCTAGAAGGCGACTTTATAATAGAAATAGTATGGGAAAAGAAGAAACTGCATGTTACAAGCAACTTCTTCTTTTCCGAACTTTTCAAGTTTAATATCACAGGGATTGTACGGGAGAGGGTTGAGGCTGATGTAATAAATCGTGGGAAATTCAAAGTACCGTCAGGTAAAAGCAGTTGAATCCCAATCAATTTCCACATAATGACGCTTTTTGTAAACATTGTTGAAAAAGATGAAATCACTTGTTACAAACAATTTCTTCATTTTCCACAAGGTTTTCTTTCCCAAAAGGCAAAAAATATAAAAAAAAATCCATCAACTAAAATTTTTCGTCTACAAAACTTTGAATTTTGACCAGTCTACAAATTTATCGTCTGGTAAAGGATTAAATGCATTGTGTACGTAAAGAGAGGGTTGGTGTTTATAGCCTTCTATAGTTTGAACTTCTGTTCGGGTTAAATCGGCCACATCAAAAGGGCAGCGATCTAAATCACAAATTAATTGGACTGGATAGATTAAAGACCTAAAACGCGTTGGATGCTAATTCGATAGTCACCGGTCTTCTCATTGCCTTTTTTTTTATATAATTATTATACCTATAAATATTTCTAGTAAATTACATGCAACCCACTCAGAAGAAATCGAACAAGTTAAAATCAAAGTGCTGAAAGCACTGTAAGCTAGCAAAGCATTGTTGAATTTAGAAAACTTTCCCTTGTTGGGTAGAAAACATTATGGACATTGAAGAAATTGCTTGTACAAGCAATTTCTTCATTGTCCACAATGTTTTCTAAAGCTTTTTTTCAAAATGCTTAAAAAGCGGAATTGACTGGGAATGGGTTAAATAGCGTGCGTTTGACACAGTTCACTACAATTTGAATAGAGTTTGCAATATTCCTGAAATTTTTTAAGAACTACTTTTAATGGCGTAGGCAGTTAACGGATTTAGTGTTAAGCCTCCAGTGGTAGTTTGCACTCGTTGAACTTTGAGACGACCTCAAAATTTCGTCTGTTAACTTAAGCTATCAAAGCTGACGCTTTGCTAGCTAAAAATCCAGTGAGTTCGGTTCCATATAACGCGTGATTTCATTCTGCAGATGACGTCATAATGCGAATATATCAAATCTCGGATGTACACCGTAGTAATATTTCAAAAAATCCCGTGACAAACTTCCAAAAGGGTGCTATCCGTTATGGAAAGCAACTTTGATTACATGCATCTCATAAAGTTCTGTGAGAACTCTGATTGGTATTAAAGGAACTTGATATCAGAGCAAAATAGGAAAAAACATAAAACAGCAAAAGCAAATTTTTTGGGCGACTTTGAGACTAAATAAAGAACGATCCGGGCTTACAGCGATTTCGTAATGCATTTTCCTGCTCTGTTTCCGGCTAACAAAATGTACCGTTTTGTTAGATAATGCTTCGCCTTATATACATCCTAGGTCTGTTCCTAAATTAACGGGAATGGCTGAGTACGTTCCGATTGGGTAAAGGAGATGGGAAATACTTATAGGAATACAGATTGTTTTTTATCATTTCAACGCATAAGATAAATATTCAAAAGAACTATTAACCCACAATGCGTGTATCAAGTACTGCAAGCGCTTTGTTTTTAATGCAATCTTATAGAGGATTTTATTGAGCATGACAAGGGATAAACATTTTAACAAACTTCTCGGAGAACGAGAGTCGCGACGAATCTTTCTAAGCCTTCAAAAGTCAACTGTATGTGATTATACGATTAAAATTATTCAATGGCTCTCGTAATAATTTGTTTAATCCTTTTCAAAAATAAGACGAACAACACATTATCCAAATTTATAGGTCTGTAACCAAATAGGCACCTTTGTAAACGTTATGCAAAGCAGCGGGTTGATTTTTTTCTAGCTTTTGTAATAGTTACTAAATGATGTGACTGTTAATTGGTAGTGTCTGCCTTCTTCAAAACTCATTAAAACATGTTTAAACATTTAACTTAACGAAAAGGGAAAGTTAATCGGATTTTATGTTCTATAATTGTATTAAAGTTTATTTTGTCTACAATAACTATATCAAGAAAACGGGAAACTGCTGCGATAAAAATCAAAGCACTGAAAGTACTGATGATTGACAGCCGTGTTGGCATAGTAAAGTTACATGCCCGTTTTCGAGTACAAAGTGGCAATTTTCATATAGATAATCGTTTTTAAGCACAACCTCTCGCCTAGCCTGGTTTGTTTGACATATTCCCGGATGGCAAAATTTTAGACTGGTTCAAATTGAAAAGAATTTCAGATGATGATTAAAGGTGTATGGCATTTAAGATTTTTGCAACTTTCTGGCAGAAAATATTGTACAGTCGAACCTGTCGTATGCAGCCAGCCAAGTGACAGATCAAAACTGGCCACATACGACAGTTGGCTGCTTAACACAGATCAACTTTTGTTGTTGATGTTGTTGTTTTTTATAATACCCCGTCGACTTGGAGTAATCATGATACAGAAATTGCTTGTTGTTTTCTTGTGAGGTGTCAAAAAGCGCTATTGTATGGGAAAAGGTTAAGAGGTACATGTAATACAGGATGTTTCTATTCTAGAGTCCTGAGCACGATCACAAGTTCGGGAAAAAATGTCATTGTTACACGCGTCGTTTGTCTTTCATCGATGGAAATATGATAAGTAATTTGCCTGTTTAGTTGGCTGAGCAGCTACACATGTAATAGCCTAAATTTATTGTTGTACATGTTACTGGTGTGAAAAATGTCACGAAGCCAGGGTTGGGTGCCCCTACCAACCGCAGTTTAACTGAAATATCACTGAAAGTCACGATAAACAAAATTCACTTGATCGCAGTCTAAGTAGCTTTCAAGGTCAATACTTTTTTCTTCTCCTTCTTCTTTTTTACTTTTCCGAGATTATCCTTTTCCGAAGAAACCCACAAATAATTAAGATATCATTTAACAAACTAGGCAAATTTTACAATAGCAATATTGATTGAAAATTATTACCTGTAAGAAACAAATGAGTGATTTTGTATATCTTTAAAGCCTTCCGTGTTCCAGTAGAAGCTTAAATCATTCCCACACAATTATGCTTTTTTACGCCCCTGAAGAGCTGTATTTAGGAAAAGATTGCGAGAAAAGGATAAACCGCTTGTTTCACAATGTTTTCTACCCAATCTACGCCTTAGTTTTCAATATTAAAGCGATTTGAACTGTCGTCTGTAACTAGTCCAAAATGTTCTCGTTTGATAATGGATTGAAAAGGCTAATTCAAAATAATTATAAACAACTTTAAATATATGTACCTCCGTAGCTTATCACTCCCGCGGTATACAGCTAGAATGCTGAAAAAAGGCAAATTACTCACTATATATCAAAATACTCCGCGTTCTTGAAACCGTGACCGCATCTACTCTAAGCGTGTTGTTGGTAGGTAGTTTTGTATCTTTACTCGTTCTACGAATTGTATAGAACCCTCGTTTTACGCCATTTTCAAAATGTACAGTTGTTTGGTGGAGACAGACTTTGAAAAATAGTATATAGAACCTAACTGGGCACTTATTCTCTTCTAACATAGTAATACCCGGTGGATTTTCCAAACTGGGTAACACTGATGGACGCCAATGGAGTCCATCAATAATCTGATTTAACAAAGTGCGATAATTTCCGATGGTATAAACTAACTTATATTTCCACAAACGAATAAAGCGAAAGAGAACTATTCTTGTCCGGATTGCGCGGACTAAAGCTCTTCCAGAAGTTTACTTGAGTGGGTGTTACGCTAATTGACAGACCGCTGGCCCCGCCCACTCACTCCGCTGGCCACATAAAATAGATCCATACAAAAAAGTATCAAAACATTTCAAAGTTGTTGCTTTTTCGCTCGATGATATAAAATTATAAGAAATTAAGAGAATACTTTTTTTCATGGAGGTATGAACAGAAAAAAACTAATCACACTCATGTCTGAATCTGCTTCGCCAATTCATACAGTGTAATTAGTTTTTTACGGTTCATACCTCCATGAAAACAAAAAATATTCTCTTCGTCTTTTGAATGAAAACAGAAAATATTCTCTTTATTTCATGTGATTTAATGAAACCCAAAGCATAGAAAATCATATGTTTTACTAATTTTGAGTAGTAAGAATTGATAGATCTACTTTTTGCGCCAGCATACAAAATCGTTATTGAGTTAAAATTTTATTCATTGAGGCATGAAAGAAAAAAATAACCGATCTAAACTCTTGAATCTTGATAGACTTCACCAAAATTAAATTATTGTATCGTGACATTTAATATTTCTAAAGGATTTTATCTCTTTGATGATTTCACAGAATTTAAAAAAAAGGTGTTCTTTGTGTGAAGGGTCCAATAAACTACGAATTTAAAAATCTGTTCTAAATTATAGACAGTCTTGAAAGGTCTCACTGCCCTGGCTGAACTATATAACCCTAGCCGAAATGAATGCAGATTACCGTTCGTAATGGAAGATCGTATCTACGGTGATAACGGGGGAGTTTCTGCTGTGTTCGTCTTATTTTCGCATTAGAAGGGAAGAGAAAAACAGCGGCGCGAATTATAATTAAAGATCTTTTAATAACGAGAATATGCAAACGAAACCCGCAATGTCTCAGCAATAGGTTGTGTGCTAGTTGATATTTCGTTTGACCCCGATTTAAACACGTCTTAACCCGTACCCGCACAGTAGATCATTTTTACTCCTCCATGAAGAAAAAAAAGAAAACATTGAGGAAAATGAAGATATTGCATGATTCAAGCAATTTCTTCACTATCCACAATTTCTTTTTTATCAAAAAAGACGAAAAACATTAATAAAATTCAATCAACTTTAAATAGGCGTTTGCATCTTTTTTTTTTTATTTTGGACCAGTCTAAAAGTTTGTTATCTTGGAATGGGTTATTAAATACAGGATAAAGTTCACTTTATCATTTTCTTCCGTGCTGTGATAATGCATGTTTAAAAAAATATATCATCAATATATATATGGACGGATGGATGGACCAACGGACGGATGGAGTGGACCAACGTACGAACGGACGGACGGACGGAGCGACCTGTTGACATGCGATGGATAATCACATGGAGGACTCAAATAGTAAAACAAACTACGTTTGCTAGTCTTTCATATTTATTCATAGTTTTTCGTGGTCAGAATGTAACAGAAAATATTTAACTGTTCACAATGACATAAATGTACAAAAACACAACTAAGTTTGATTTTGTTACGTAAACGTAGAAACAATATTGTTTGTATGTTTTGCTGAATATCGTTAACAAAAGAGATAGATTAACACAACATTCTTGTACTCAGCTATTATAGCGGCTGTCAATACAAAAATCAATCGAGCAATCAAATCGTTCATTTTGGACCTTGAACTCCGACATTGTGTGACATTTTTGTGAAGCATTTTTTGTCGGTTTTGCGACTTAAACGTCGTAACTACACAGCTTATTAAAGCTGTAGTTACGAGGTTTTTGTCGTTCAACAACTATATGCAAATTATCTTTTTCAAAGATACCTGCCGATATAAGAAAAGCTTGAAAACGCTCCCCTGGAAAAGCTTTAGTTACGAGGTTTTGGTAGCCTAACGAGCATGGATGTACCAAGCACAATTGTTCGTATGTTTATAGCTATATGTCAGGTTATGTGTTCAAATTGAAATCTGAAAGTAGATTAATTTTGCAGTGGTTTGCGTAAAAACGTAGGCGCCTGAACGTCTTATCGCTTCATATGCCGATATTTATATAACAGACAACGAGATTTTCAAAGATTTGAATATCAAAATCGAAGCCATGTAAGAGTAAATAAACCCCAGTTGTTGAAATCTTCAAATATTCTGTTGAGATCTACACAGCAACTTCTGAAATGATTTTCACAGACTTGAATAACAAAATCGAAGCCAAGTAGGATAAATAAACCCCGGTTGTAGCAAGTATTTGATTGAAATATATACGGCACTTTCTGGGCTGATTTTCAAAGCTTTCATTTAAAGAAATATATGAAAATAGTTCCAACAACAAACACTTCGTGGACCTGATAAAGTGTCGCATAAATATTGATCAAAATAAGCGAAATTTCGCCAAGGGATTGACATATATCTTGTGAATTGCTGAAATCCACCCAGAAGTTTTTAAGAATAATTTTCTCAAAGTTTATACCACCTACGTAAATTAAGCCCGCCTACAGTAGCGATGCATTTCACCCGATCAATATTTATAGAAATCTAATAAAGGTCACCCAATTATCATACCTGTGATATTTAGCAGAAATTTGTTACTGATGAGAAGATTTTTGCAGGAAAGGTTTTCAGATGAACGGAATGACTAACGATGGACAACACCATGCCAATAGACCAAGTAGCCTTTAGCCTGCGGAGCTTAAAAGTACCATTGACCCTTAACCCTGTTTTCAAAATTTTAGACTTGTCCAATTTAAAAGAAGTTGTAGACGACAATTAGAAGTGAGTGCAATTTGAAAAGTAACTAACCTATAAGGTAGAAAATATTGTGGGATAAGAATAAATTGCTTGTTACAAGCAATTTCTTCTTAACCCATATTATTTTCCCAACCATAAAAAACCCAGGGGCGTAAAATCCAGGGATTAACCAGAAAAGGGTTAACCCGACCTTATTTGATAGTCAAAGGCTTCATGACTCTTTCCTCTGTAAGTGATGATAAACTGAATGTAAAAGGTATGAACGTCCCAACACAGCTACAAACAAAATAATCCTTTGTTAACAAACATTACCATGCCAATGAAAACAATAATAATAACGTAGGCTTTATTCCAAGATCGCAACTACAGAACTAACAAGCTTTACGATAATTCGATGGTAGTACATCAACAGATATTTTTGAGGCCCTACCCACGGCAAGGGAAATATCCTAGAGACCAAGTCAAAGAAATTAGATCGTATATAGCATAGGTCAGGGTTGGTGCAGGTATTTTAACCCTTTTTGTGCTGAACCCGGAATATTCCTGTTTTGGCAGGAGGTATATACAAAGATCAGCCTGCGTTTAAGTGCAGTGTGATCTAGGTCTACACCTCCTGCTTGCCCTCTTTCAGCCAGAAATGTTTAGATAATCAGTTTTCTAAAGAAATATTGACCCTCATTAAGACCTTCCAGTGCCGTCAGTCCTTTGATTTTAAGTCAATTCTGTACCAGATTTTATTTATTTCAGCAAGACAAGTAATATGCGACCTGTCATGTCAAAAAGCTCCACCTGGTGCGTGCGTAAGGTATCGAGCCTGGTCAGTCTGTACATGCTTTGCAAGCTGACCAGGGCCGACAATTTTCAATATTAGTGGATTTTCTGAATTCAGAATGACGCTTCTACCTTACTTCATATCCTTTTTAGAATACCCATCCCTAGTTGATCTGTGTTGGACACGATCTCTTTTTTATGTATTTTTAACAAATCTATAGGGAATCCATTTTCACTGCACGGGTAATGTATATAATTGACGTAGAATGAAAATCTATTTTCATAAAAACCTGCTAAATCAAAGTACTGAAAGTACTGTAAGCTAGCAAAGCAAGGTTGAATTTAGAAAGTCTTTCCCGTGTTGGATAGAAATATTGTGGACATTGAAGAAATTGCTTGTTACAAGCCACAATGTTTCCCGAGCTTTTTTCTTGAGATGCTTAAAAAGCGGAATTGAGTCGGAATGGATTAAATAGCATGACAATTTGAATAGAATTTGCAATATTCCTGAAATACATAGGAACTATTTCTATGGCGTAGGCATTCCATGGATTTGGTGGTTAAGCCTCCAGCGGCAGTTTGCACTTGTTGAACGTTCAGAAGACCTCAAGATTTTGTCTGTTAAATTAAGCTATCAAAGCTGACGTTTAAAAAGCAAAGTTTACAACCTTGATATACCTGCTTAATCAGTGCAGTCTGTCCTAGCTGTTTTGCTTTTCGATTTTTCCTTTACGACGCTTGTTTTCACGAAGATTACATTTTTATTGAAATCCTAGTAAAATCATATCATCAATTTAACCGCTCAAACAGATCTGGCTCTGTTCATTAGGCATTTGGGCACACTTTCTTTCAATTTAATATAACGGCAACTTTTCGTTCCAACTAACAGCTGCTTAATCCTCTTCTATAACTTAACATAATAGGAATCGATGGCTTGTGATAATTAACCTGGCCTATCTACAGAATTTTAGACCGATTCAAATTCAAAGAAATTGCAGTCGATAGTTTTAATCCGGCGGAATTTCAAAAATAGTGGGGTTTTGTCGTAGAAAACAAAGTGGATAACAAAGAAAATGTCCGTTATAAGCAAACTCTACTTTTCAACTACGTTTTCCAAACATGTTTTTCACAGAGGGCGTAAAAAAGAGATTGCGTAGAGATGGGTTAAGGGATATTATATATATTGTGTTCCCAAATCTTGTATTAAATTCGAACTGATATAACGGGACTGACGAGACTGAAGATCGAGTGACCAATCAAATTTAATAACGCGGAGAGAATCAAATATAAGGTTTTGTATCAGTACTACATTATAGTATTCAATTTATAGTATGCCTACAAATTTAGAAAGTTTTCATAAAATGTTTAAAATCAACCTATTTTAAATGTCGTCATTCTACCTGCGAAATGACGTCACCTTGTCATCTTATCGAGTATGATTTTGTCCGCGATGAATGTATTAGGAAAATCGGCCAGTGGTATCTAACCGGTGTTCTGGTGCCCTAAGGACCGAGAGCGCAAGAAATGAACAACTACCGTAGATCTACTTACAACATTATTAGTTAATAGGATTTTAATGAAATTGGATATCTTTGGTACTAGCTTTTATGTCGCAAGATGTAGAGCATCTATGCTAGCCAAGATATATGCCAACAACGTGTTTCTATTCACATTAAGAGAAAACGGAGTGGCCTCACCTATGGCTAGCTAAGACGATTGAATAGAGAATGGGACAGGCATATTTCAACAATTCTAAATGCATGAAACGTTTTAAATGCTTTATTTACGACAATTATATGTCCTCCATAAAATATGCTATCACAATTTTATTGTCTGTTTGATTTATGCGAATGATTCTTGAAATTCATTTTCAACATTTAAAATATAAATTAAAATGAATGCGCGAGGAAAACAATAACAATTATACAAAAGCGCATGAATTTTCATGATAAAATGCACAAACTTGCATTAAAAACTTAAGATCTATTTAATTCATAATTAAAATAGTTGACATGACACTGAAAAACGACAGGGATACAGTCATAAACTTTTACTTCCGTGTTGTAAAAGACAGTTTAAATGACCAATTAATTCATATTCTTTTTCATAAACTGACGTAGACAAGAATTAAGAATGAAACGCACATAGCGGAAACGTTGCGTCGAAAGACGTCCAAAAATTTCATGACTGCAGCTTTGGTTAGCTACAGTAACGAGATCTTGGACACCCAACGGCTATCTGACAGACGAAACATTTTAAAACCATTATGAGACGATGATGAAATAAAACATAACGACGGTGTTCGATCAAAACCTCGTAACTACAGCTAAGATTAAGCTGTAGTTACGAGGTTTTCGTCGAACACCGACGAAAACTTCATCAGAGGTGGAATATTTTTTCCGAACAAATATTTCAATGAATTCGATCACAACATAATTCCAATATCTTAACCCATTACCAAATGACAAATCAGTAGACTGGCCCTCGTGAATAAAAGTTTAACTCATTAAATAGGTACAAATCAGGGTAGCAAACCATTCAATCGGATTCTCCTTTTTTCATTTATGTTCTTCTTTAGATTAAAGATTATAATGGAAATGGGTTAAAAATTCAATAGTCTGTAACAGAAGAAAATTTACCCTCCATCGAAACGAAAAAATAGGAGAGTAGACTAATTACAATGTGTTACAGAACAATATCGAAATGTGACAAATGACAAAATATATACGAAGAATTACAAACACGTTCCTCCAAACATTCGAAAGTGAAAAAGGAGAGAAACAGTTTGTAATACTAAGAAATATTTGAAACTCCATTCGTCTGTTTATAGTTTTAAAGAGCTGTGAAGATAGCGACATAACGTGTAAATTTTAACCAAAATTCGAATTCCCGTAGATATGCCATGGTAATAAGTTTTCCTTATCGGGTTGTAGGGTGTGATGAAACGAAATATATTGCACAAATATTCAAACAATGCATACATAGAATTGACCAATCGCTGGCCCCGCCCACTGACTTCCTAAGCTCCACCCATTGACTCCAACCGGAAGTTCCGCTTCGATTTTTAACGATGTTATTTTGCAAAATTTATGGCCAGTAGCGTGTAAAAAAGTAAAATAGTTTGTGACCTAAACGTCATAACTGCAGCTCGAATAAGCTGTAGTTACGACGTTTAAGTCGCCAAACCACAAATAAAGGTTAACAAAATAGCGACCATTGTGGAGTTAATAAGCTCAGGTCCGGGCCGAATAAATTATTTGATTGGTCGGTTGATTCCTTGATTGACGGCCGCAATTGGTCAATTATGGATTTACTCATTTCTATGTGTGACTTACGAAACAAATAATACAGTTTTACGTCATCTCCAATGACGCCATGAGTATATACAATGAGTTTTGGCTGACGCATGCGCAGAAGAATAAATTGAAAACGATTCAATGTGCGGTTAAAACAAACAAACAAAAAAGAATTGAAAAAGAAAATGATCGAAGCTGTTTGTTTTTAAGAAAGAAATGTCGAAATTCCATTCCAGTCACGAATTAGGTTGATTAGCTATATATTGAACTGGGAAGAGTGTATTATGAATGCATAAAAATGTGTGAGCTGTCAGCGCGAGGAACTCAGGATTATAAACATTACACTTTTCAACCCTTATGCATCCTTTGCAATTGTTCTGTTAGATGGAATGGTCCTTTGGTTATCATAAAATAAGTCTAGGAATTTGTGTCTATCACCGATACATCCTTTTCACCGAAAAATAAATAAAATGTGGCCCATCGTACGAAAAAGCATCTTCCGGGTGCTGCTTAAAACAGATACAGTAAAACTTGTATTAAGCGACCACTCAAGAGACGGCCAAAAGTGGTTATTGAAGAGAGTGGTCGCTTAATACACCTTTTGGTGACATATTGTGAAGGATCGATTTGCTTGCATTTATAAATTAATGCAGACTTGTCACCCTATCCTATGTTGTTTTTAACTCATTAGAATCGTCTCATTGAGACCATTCTAATGAGGTCTACTAACACAGGATTTAGTGACGGTATTATTTTAAGAAAGTTCTTCAACTTCTTGAAGCTTAAGCTGTTAAGAAAGGGAAATTTTGATTATGGTTGCTTAATAAAAGAAATGGTCCCTTGATGGAGGTGGCCGCTAATGCAAGATTGACTGTACTTGAAACAAAGGCTGAATACAGGAGAGGTAAAGCATGTCGCATCCCAATGTTTACAAACTGAGGTAGAATGGTCACTCCAGATTCAGACATTAACAACAGCAATAGGTTTCGACACTGGGCAACCCTGTGCAATTCCTGTGCAGTCTGGACAGTATCGACACTTTTCGCACTTCTTAGTAAGTCTTATTCCGTATGACGGGTCACAAATAAAAAGGGATTGCTTCATTCATTTTGTTTTCTTTTAGGAATGAAGAGAATTGTTTGTTTGTAGCAGAAAACATCTACAGGAGCATAAAGATCTATCAACCTACACCCTATTGATACGCTTAAATCAGCCTTCTCTCTCTACGCATTTCAAGAGAAAAAAATGATGCAAAAGTACTTTCATTTACAGTCGCGGTTCGTATTTTGTTTTACACAAAACTTCGATCCTTTATTTTCCGTTTTCAATTTACTATCTTTTACTGGCAGATAGCATTCTTTCAAATTAAAAGATGAGAAGTTAGGAATGCAATGCGTAGAATAACAAAACCCAGCTCTTTGTGTCAATCCAATACTACGAAGGGGCAAAGTTTTGGTTGATCCCTACAACACTTATTGTCTTTAAGCGACCAAAATGCCGTAAATACAGCTTTATTCAAGTTGTATCTACGATATTGTGTTCGCTCACTGACTTTATAATATAACTGGCCATGTTCTAGTCCTTCTAGAGTTTGAGATTAGCTTCAACCCTTAAGAAGGAACCTTAATACACATTCGCTTAGTGAAGCTTTTTTTACAATGTATAAGAATACTTTAAATTCCAAATATTCAGGACTACCAATATGCATTAAAGGCCCTTCTTTCGTGGCTTATCAATAATGAGACTTGGATACAATATACTGAATAACAAAGAATCTCTTAGCCTTTCAAAATCTAAAATTCCTCGTGACATTATTGCGCAATGTCCATTGGAATGAAATATAACATACTAGTAGTTCAGCAATGCTTATAGTCCTGTTGATAAGCCCAAATAACCTCTCTGTCTCTCTTCGCATTTCAAGGAAAAAATGGTGCACATGTACTTTAATATGCCTCGAGATTCTTTGCTACACGTGTTGTTCCATATAAAGTTTTATATAAATAAATTATCTCGCTAACAAAAATAAATTATGACTTTCTCTTCCGAACCAGCATGTGTACAATACAAATTCACAACGATATCGCACACTTAATTTTCCCGCGTCACTTTCGCGACTCTCCTCGAGAACACATAATACTGACGTACTGTAGCCCCTGTCCAGTTGGCTAAAAGCAATGGCAACTTTTGCCGGACAGGTATCAGCAGTTAAAGCTAGGGATGAAACATCCTGGCTGACAACACAACATAAAGTTAAGATCCTTATTTTACGTTGCACCTGTCCCTATCATCTCTGACCCTTCTTTCGCCTTTGCTCTTTTTTACACTTTCTAACATTGTCCCGATTTTGTATGCACTTTTTGTAATACCGTCTCAGCTTTTTCAGCGTCAATTTGAAGAAATTTCTCCTACTCTTTTTACAGAATCGTATCAATTTCTTACAAGTCTTGCGTCGCACTTTTTCATCTGGACTAAGGTTATTGCCACGGTCTTTTCCTCTATTTTTACACTTTTTCTTGGTACAACACACTGGTTTATCCGTGTCTTGAAATGGAGGTGAGCTTGTTGAGAATTTATCCGCACTTAATTTTTGGAAATTTGCACCTTTATGGCGTTTTCTAGTACTATTTCCACATCTCACAGAACTATCTTTATTGAAGTCAATATACCAATGCCTAGTTTTATTTTTAGTCACAACTTCCCTATAATATCTCACAGAATTAAATAACTCTCGTCTTTGTTTTTCTGTCTCTTCGAGAAAATGACAGTCTGTTGTATTAGTTTCCTGCAGAAAGAAAAACGTATATGATTATATTATTGTGCAACAACTCATTTATCTAAGAAATAAAAAAGACTTAATTACTTAGGGTTTAACGCCACTTTTAACAATATTTCAATAATATCGACGAGGCTGGGGCACCTAACCGTAGATTCCTTGTATTTCGTACAACAGTATGCTCATCAAACCGTGTTTTACGCCCCTCTTTAATGAAAACAAGATTGGAAATGAGGAAATGGCTTGTTACAAATAATTTCTTCATTTTCAACCTCAACTTTTACCCAAGAGACAAAAATGTGCAAAATTTTCCAATCTTGAAATTGTCGTCTGCATTAACTTTGAATTTGGACCTGTCTAAATTTGTGTCATCTGACAATGGATAAATACTGAATACTTACGGATTGGTATACGACACTTCGGTTGTTCATGCAGAGATAATTCCCCGTTGAATTACTCCTAATCAGATGGATTGGCTGTTGGTTCTTGAAGATGGTCTCTTCCTTGTTCCCCGTGTTCCAATTACCAAAGCTTAGCGGTTTGGTAAAGTTTAATATCATGATGGTCAATATACCTGCAAAGAGACAATTTTTCATTATTTAAATTTAGTGTCGTCTATCAAAACAGAGCATTCTGACTGGTCGAAAACAACATATTCATACCTCTATGAACAAAATTGTGAGTACGCAACCACTTTGTATACTTCCGCACAAAATAGTTCCATACAAAAAAGTATCAACATTTGTAAAGTTTTTGCTAATTTCGCTCGATGTTTTAAATTATAAAAATGGAAAGATTCTTTTTTTTTTTTTTTTTTTTTTTTTTGCTGTTGTTTTTTGCTGTTGTTGTTGTTGTTGTTGTTGTTGTTTTGTTTTCATGGAAGTATGCACCGAAAAATCTTATCACATTCATGTATGAATACGCTTTATTTCTTAAATAAATCAGATTATTCACCGTCAACTGCATTTTTTCTAAAAAAAAATACGGAAGGAGATACGGGCAAAACACGCATTTAATTCTTCGTTGTAAAATAAAATAAAGTGTTGTTTTTTTCTACTCTGTTTTTATATGCTTAATTCGTATTTAGATCTACGGCTTGCCTCAAGAATTTGAACTTTGTTTTCACAACAAAACAGGGTTGTTACAAAAGGGAACTTAAATGCAGTAAGTCACCTCAGTACTTTGATTTAGACAGGATTTTTTTAATCACTTCCGTGCCTTGTTGGCCTACGGTTGGCACCCTTCCATAGCTGATGTCCGTAAATTAACAGGTTCTGTCCGATCATAAACAATATGTGATACTAGTATTGAACAGGGCACGGACAAAATGTGTCTTTCTTCTTTATATGTGTAAATAGATTTTAATTTTATTAATATATTCAACTCGCTTTTATATTCTACCGTTAATTCCCCATTCAAGTCACCCCAGTCGGTTTTAGATCAAATTTCGAATACGTCATTTGATAGCCTAAGGTCTAGTATTATGTGATCGTTGTTTACCGTTTGGAGGAGATTGAAATAACGAGAAGGAAATAAAATGAACAAAATTATCAATCAGTAACAGCATTTTGAAATTCCCTTATCAGCAAAAGTACAGAGGGAGCAGAATAATATATTCCGATGATATGTGAGCTTGATGATTATGTTCGATGTTAAATAACGAAGAGTAAAAATGATTAGATGGTGATTGTCTTTCTTTAGTAGAAAATATTGTGGATTATGAAGAGATTGTTTGTAACAAGCAATTTCTTCATTTTTCCACAATCAAAAGCATATTCTTGCAATGCGTCAAAAAGCATGATTGTGTGGGAATGGGTTAATGTCAAGCTATTGCAAGCCCTTGCTATTGCCAAGATTCCAACAAGACAGTGGTAGTTGGGAGCTTAAAAACATGTGGCCAATTTGAATCAAGCGCGTGAGATTAATATCGTTTCTAGTTTTCTTTTCAAAAAACCTGACATTCAAAAAGATAGGCAATTTATCGATAAGTGTGGCATGATATTTTATCTATGCATAATAACAAAGGACTGTTTTCATAGCAAAATTAAAATCATTATTCTTTCCTTAATAGAATATTCAGGGTTTGTCCGAATTGAAGTGTGCGCCATTGAAAGATCGACAACAGACTTCGAATACAGACTTCGATGAACCCATTACCACATATTAAAGTAACAGATTGGTAAGAAACCAAAGATGATTCAATCGACAGTTCAATATTGAACTATTTTTATAATTGAAAGTATCTTATTATGTAGAAAACAATGTGAGAAAAGATTAAATAGTTACAAAAAATCGCTTCTTTACTCAAAGTGTTTTCTTCATTGATACATATGGTGATAAACGTTTAAATTATGTTTGTATAGTATACAACAAGTGGCTTGTATATCATTTAATGTCGTCGTTGAATATAGCGTTGTTGACATTCTAAAACCTCGTAACTACATCTGGATTAAAGGTGTAGTTACGAAGTTTTATAATGATAACGACGATATGAATGTTACTAAATCGAAGTAAATTTTACCAAAATATATATTGACAATTCAAGCTATAAAAATCCTGACCTTTGCAAAAATCCATAAACGCACGGTTTGATTTAAACCGAGATAAGCAAGAAAAAATCATTGAGAACGTGCTAACTTTCCATTTTCGTTCAAATGTTCAAACCGAGTGTCAGAGCTGACAGATAATAGGAGACAAATTTAACATAAAAAAACGTTTCGATGGATTAGTGCAAAAACATCCTTAGTGTCTATGTTTAGACATTTACGATGTTTTTGCATTAACCCGTCGAAATAAATGTTATAATTTCCCATCAAGCCCTTTGTTTGAATCATCTCATAAATACCACTTCATGGAGTACCCACAACATAGGGTTTATAAGAGAAATAACGGATTGATACTTTATCTAGAAGCTAAGGCATTAATCCGTTTGTCGAAAGTCCATTTCAGCCACCTTACATTTTTTCAAGTACGTTGTGTTTCGTTTATCAGGTATTTTATCACCTGTTAAAGAATTTGAAATGCATAAATCACTCGCTACCCATGAAGAACGTTACATTATAACACCAGTGTCTGATTCTTGTCTTGCTACTGAAACCGCTTTTAGATACGATCTAGATGATCATTTTCTGCTATTGAAAAAATGGCATATCTTGTGAAAATTGCCATAGAAAAATTGGACTGTAACAGAACTTAATCAGTGTGGTGAAGCATTCGTGGTATATTGAAATGACGCCGTTTCTAAAATAACGAGTCGATCGACAAATCAAATCATTCATTTAGACCGCAAGTGAACTTTAAGCATTTTTTTTATTAATGATTCGCATTTTTGTTTTTGTTGATTCGGCGACTTGAACGTCCTAACTACAGCTTGTTCAAGTTGTAGTTCCGACGTTTAGGTCTCTAACCAAAATCTAAATTGAAGTAGAAGGCCAGTATTCGTGGCCAGCGACCCGTCAGTTTTAATACCGCAATATTTTGCATTTATTCTGAATACATTTAGTAATTTCACTACGCATATTAAAGATCTAATTACCAAAATCCATGTTCTTTCTAAAATATTACTGGATATTTTTCATCGAGTATAGATGTACAAGTTATAGTGAGTGATCAAAGGTCAATTTTGTATATACCTGTATAGACAAAATTTACCTTTGATCACTCACCATAACTTGTACATCTATACATTTAACGTTGGGGTAAATTTCCAAGTGTCTGCGATATTTTTTCTTGGTGGTGAAGGGGTGAACGTCGATTCCCACCATAAACCCTCAAACATCAAAGAGGCCCACAGACCCTAGCACTGAGTACATCATTTATTTCACACACACACACAGATATCAAGGAGGTAAGCAACTGTATACAGGACTCGTGTTTGAATCGTAAACCACGGTTTTGACCTTAAATCACTCTGAAAACATGTTGTTTTAGCCCTTAGAAATTTCTCTCAATGGGGTGGGGGGGGGTGGGATCATTTTGACAACAACCCCCCCCCCTCTCGAGAGACATTTCTAAATTTCTAAGGGTTAAAACAAGGTATTTTGATCCATCAAATATTCTGTGATGCAAATTATGTACTTTCAAAAATGGTAGAAATTATAGCTGCTGACTTCTTGGGTTTTTTAGGGATTTATAAAGGGGAATCAACAAATACGAAAAAGGATTAGGTTTTCGGTTCATACCTCCATGAAAACAAAAAAAATATTCTCTTAATTACAAACCCTGATGTATGCTATGGAAAGCATTTTCTTACATCTTCAAATATCTTCATTCTATAAATTTTATAAGCTGTGTTGAAAACCAAGAATAAAGGTATTCTTGTGTTGAAGACGTATTAATTGTATCTATGATAAGCACCATTCAGAAGAGAATTGATTAGGATCTCGAGCTCGCACGTGCCAATTAGAACTTAATAAAGTTTGGGGTTGTAGATACATTTAGATGGGTCAGCTCGAAACAGTTGTAACTGCTTATAAACATACAACTGTTTCGTGCAGTCCTAACGATAAAGTTTAAGTGAAATCGTGAAAATGCATTAGAATCTAACAAACGATCCGGGACCGAAAAAAGAACCCGACTTGTCGAAGGAGCTGCTCCATTCAACGCGATGTCACTGCTCATAAAAACTTCCCTTAATTGACCAATCGCTGGCCCCGCCCACTGACTCACTAAACACCACCCGCACTAACTCCGACAGGTAGTTCCGCTTCGAGTTATAACAGCGTTATATTGCAAAATTTATTGCCAGTAGGGTGTAACAAAAAAGGTAAATGGGTGGTTGGTGACCTAAACGTCGTAACTACAGCTTGAATAAGCTGCAGCTACGACGTTTAAGTCACTAAGCCAACAATTTAGGTTAACAAAAATGTTGGCCAATGTCGGAGTTGATAAGCTCAGGTCCGGGATGAATAAAGTATTTGATTGGTCCGTTGATTACTTGATTGACGACCGCGATTGGTCGATTGATCCCGTGCAAAACACGGGTTCGCTACTAAATTCCGATACAAAACGCAGACAATAAAATTCAAGGATTGATTTCAAGGGTTAACATTCGAACAAAGGTGGGCCTTGTTTTCTTACTCTGGGAAAAAATCGCCCAGATCTAAAACCTTTACTATATTATACATTTTAATGCCTCCTACCCAAAACTAATTTTGAAGATAGAAAAAAGAAAGGCGATTCCTTCTACTACTAATCGGCTCTAACACAAGCACTTTCTCCTTTACCCACAAAGTTTTCATCATTGAATTTCTTCACAGCGTCCAAACGTCGTTGTGTGGTAATGAGTTAAAATATCAACGCGTACAAGACTTCAAGTAGGGTATAGAGAGTGTATCAAAAGTCAATTTAAACAATATAGACTTAACCCATTCCAAAACAATCCCTCCTTTTTACGCCCCTCAAGAAAAAAGGCGTTGGAAAGCATTGTAGAAGAAGTTGCTTGTTTCGGGCAATTTCTTCAATGCCCACAATGTTATCAACCTCAAATGACAAAGAATTTTGTATCGTCTTTCAATTAGGACCAGTCTAGAATTCTGCCGTGTGGGAATGGGTTAAACAATATAGATACTTTATTCGTACTTCATTGTAATCTCGGTACAGTACATTTGTTGTTAAAGAGAAGTTTCTGAAATGTGGGTGGGAGAAAATATCCCAGCCGGATAATTATAGGGTAAGAGTTTTAAAGATCTGTACTCCACTTATACGGTCATTCTTTTTATGTCTACCTTTCTAGTATTGTGAAAACGGTTTTTTTTTTGTTTTGTTTTTTTTTAAGCGAAAACGTTTTTTCTTTTTCTTTTTTTTTTTTTTTTTTTTCTAACCCCGAGAATTTCGCTACTGTTTAATTTTTACGACTGTCAGAGTTTTGACTAAGGGCAACCTCATGTAATTCAAATAGTAATTTAAAATCCCTCCTTTTTACGCCCCTAACGCAAAATGCTTTTGAAAAAATTGTAGAAAATGAAGAAATTGCTTGTTTCAAGCAATTTCTTCATTTTCCACAATGTTTTCTATCAAAAAGACGGGAAAAAATCCATCCACTTAAAGTTGTCGTCTGCAGTTTCTTTAAATTTGGACCAGTCTAAAAATTTGTTGTGTGGGAAGGGGTTTATCAATCTTTATGGTTAAGAAAGGTGGTTGGTCTAGACTGCATTTAGTCTGGAAAAATAGAGAAATCAATGCACGAAGCGATGTTTATTGGTTCATCTTCCGGGACGCAGCGTTGATTTCGAGAGCATAGATTAAACCGGCATGTATATAAACAACAGAAAGAAATGAGGGTAAAATGTAATAAAAAAACAGCAGAGAAATTGTGTAATAACTTATTAATTAAGATTGATTGATTGAATGGGGTTTAACGCCGCTTTTAACAGTATTTCAGTCATATCGCGGCGGCTGGAGCACCTAACAATGGATTCCTGGTATTTCTCACACCAGTACTACCACTACATTCTTTCCTAGCCCCCAGCTGCTATCCCACTTAGGTTTACGATTATCAACCCATTGGTGAGAGACAATTGTCGGAAAGAATATTTGCCGCCGCCGGGGATCGAACCCATGACACCTATGATTGAAGATTAGGAGTCTGGCGCGCTACCGACTGCGCTATGACGGCGGCCTATTAATTAAGAGTACTAGAATAAACACATGAAAAAAGCCAATTACAATCTAGGGCAAGTTAAGGTTATTCGGTGTAGTGCAAATTACTTATAACAATAATGCTCCTCCAAGTTGAAGAGTAGCGAATTATTTCCGAGATTTATTACATTCTCTCGTACAACAAGTGTAACAACAAAGCCTAACGACTGTTATTATTATTGTTGTTTTAATTGTTGGAAGTGCGAGAGACAGTTTTTGCCTCGTCAATCATACTGCAGTGTGGCTGTTGAACTAAACTGGCTTTTTTTCGGGGCCTGCATTTATAAATAACCCCGCGGCAAAGCTCTTAAAGCATCAATAGTACGCGCACTTATTAACCAATTACCGATCACAAAATTTTAGGCTTGTCGAAATTCAAAGAAGTTGCAGATGGCAGTTTTTCATTGATGCTGCTTTAGAAATCTTATCATTTCAGGTTGGAACACTTTGTGAATAATGAAGAAATTGCTTGTAAGAAGCAATTTCTTCATTTTCTTTAAAATTTTCCATACCATTTTACTTGAGGGGCGTCCAAAAGTGCCATTGTGTGTGAATGGGTTAAACTAATGATTTCGGCCAGTCGTAGGTATTCAGTCCGCCTTCATCTCTATCATGAAGAAGATTGCATGTATATATATCTAAGCTATCAAAACTTAAGTCGGAAATTCCCGTTCTGTGAAAATCGTAGAACACGAGCACTAAGTGTTCTATGCTTCACTTGAATTAATTTAGAAGAAGAGGCGCCAAAAATAGCAAGGTGCATTAAAAGACATTTCAGACGTTATATTTTACACAAGATTTAATTTCTAAAACGATAAAAGGGGTTTAAGAAAAATGAATTCAAAACTTATTTCGGGTATTCTGTTTATGAAACACTTCATTATTTTAATTCAAAACCATTTCGAATGGAATGTGATTCTTTTAGGACCCACTGAGTTCTAATTTTAGCAGAAATTTATTACAGAATTTCTCAATCTCAATTCTGGAAAAGTGTCCAAGATTTCGTTTTTGCTTAACTTACTGTCGAATGCATGCAGCTGTACAAGAAAGTTTTTTTCCAGTTTAAGCAGTCATAACGAAAAGAAGAATGAAAGGGGTTTTAACTAGATAAATAGGCACAACTTATATATGAATCATCCTTTTGGCGAAAAGACAAGCAGCACTGTTTGGTAGGGATATTCAGGGCTCGTTTTTTGAACCTCGAAAATATGACAATATCCTATTTTGATCCTTAAACATTTTTCTCGGGTGGTCATTTAGACCTCCTCGAGAGAAATTGTCCCTCAATTTTTCAATGATCTTTGTATATTAATTGCTTACTACCAACCTTTATAAGCAAAGGTTTGTATGGGTTTAAACTCTCGAATTCATACTCATATTTCGCTCTTTTAGTTGTTTTGAACCCTTCAAAATCAGTTTCGACCCCTAAAATTGCACCGTGAACGAGTCAATGCCTCCTTAATTTCAAACACAAGCACGAGCTCTGGATATTTCCGAGTAGTAAATGATGACTAAGTACCCGACCTAAAATTGGCAAACGGACAAACTGTCTGGGCGAGTAACACTTACAGGTTTTAGAGAGCTCGTGATACAGAGAGAGATTTCGATTAAAAAAAGGTAAAACTTCTATATTTTCAACCAAAACCTATTCTGTTGGTACTCATCAGACCCGTCTTGTAAAAACGATTCTAATGCACACCAACAACTTAGGGTTTGGAACAAAAATAACAGATATAAACAGCCATCACTCCCTCTATTCTATATCTCTGGGTATGCAAAGGTCGATATATTTTGTAGTATTCGTGTCGGAAGAATGTTCCTGGAAAAATATAGTGATTTGTGGGTGCAAAATACTGCTAGATCTAAGATGAAAAAAGAGAGTGTGTGGTGGTATATTATTTTGTTGTTTCTCTTTTCAATTTCCCCTTTTTACCAAACTGAAACCAAGCGTGAAGCTGTTTATTGCAACAACAGATTATCTGCTACTTTAAGTATTAGCTATTCTTTTTTCTTTCTTTAAGATTGCCAAGAAGTACATGACTGATTGAAGTCATACAGTATATTGATATTAATTTTTTCTATATATTTAAATGGGTCCATAAAAGAATATTAACGAGTCATGTATTTTTTATTTCACCTTTCGTATGAAGAAATTCATTATCAACTACCAGCAGAACTTACTTAAAGTTTGATTGCTAATGTTTTAGTATTTTGGTAGGAAGAGAAAAGTCCGGCGGACAATTTCATTTTTCCCTTATTTCTGTAGGTCATGTGCTTTTGTTTTTGATTCTACGGTAATCTTTTCGTGTTAGTCTAATTCGACTATACGATAGAACATAGTATTTAGTATATTGGCCATAACCGTTAACATAATCTTTTGACAAAGCTAACATTATCTGTAATGGGATCTGAAGTTTCCACATTCTTCGCTTGTCTACGCTTGACTGTTCAGTCTGATAACTTCTTTCAATCATCGAGTGACTCGAGTCTATTTCACGATGTTTCCCCTATCATAACTATATAAGAATGACTCTCATCATACAGCGCAGACCGCTCAGGAACCAGTCTTAATTGTTTTAGGCCAGGGTATCAGAGATGTTGCGATAACTGCGCAATTTGATCTAAATCAAATGAAGGCTTTGTTTCAATCTTGTAGTAATGCTATCAACTAATCGCTTACAGTTATTACCCTTTTGGAATTAATTCTATCGTTTATGAAAATATCCGAGAGAAAACATAAAATACGTTATGCGTGTTCTGAATCTTCTTCGAATTTGAAACAATTCCCTCCCTTTAAATCAGTACATGCATTTGCATATGTCTAATTAATTACAGCTCAACATGCTACCTAAATAAGGATAAAGACGTGAAGGCATTGCATATGGGGACAGATAAAGACATTTTTTCAATCTTTTAAAGTAATTTGTAAATTCCTTGATTGTGTCTGATGGCCTACAATTACTCATTACTCATTGATAAATTTCGACCTTGTGATTCATTCAGAGAATATCATAAGTTAAAGTCGGACTTAAAACCCAACCCCTCTACTCCCGCCAAACCTCCCTCGAAAAAAGCTAGGAGACCAAGAAACAGCAAAGTATCTATAATCTTTTTGTATCGATGAATATTCATTAAAAGAGTTCTGGTGTGTGGGTGGATTTTGCTATTCGTGTTGATCCTTTCGTAAACATCAATTTATTTATTCATTTTTTTTACAAAAGACAGTGAATAGACTTCGAATAAAGGAGAGAAGAAGTAGAAGGCTGGATTGTCAATGAAAGAGATTTTGTTTGTTTGTTTGTTTTCATTGAGGTATGAACCTAAAAACTTAATCACACTAATGTATGAATCCCGTTTGCGTATTCATACAGTGTAATTAAGATTTTAGTTTCATACCTCAATGAAAACAAAAGAAAAAAATCACTTCGTCTCTTATAAATTAATGACACCAAGCAAAAGCAAAGCAACCATTTTACTAGTTTTGCGAGTTTACTAATTTTATGGACCTCCCTAGTGAGTAAGCATACTAAATAGGTGCGTGCTCAAACTTTGTGCATGAAAGTCTGAACAGAAAACTTCAGCCAATCAAAGCGATAGAATATTATTAGAAGAAAATTAAATTATGTCACACCCTATGCTGTAGAGATTCATTAGAATTTTAGATTGAAAGGCTCTGTAAAGCAACCAGTTCAAATGCTTTAAAATACAAAGTAAGTAATAACACCCTTTTCTTATCTGGTAGAGGGCAACCTTGAGTGGGTGGTATTTAAACATTGCTATAAGATGAAAGGGTGTATTATAGATAGGGAAACATCTTCGCATATAGATAATGTAACGATCTGTGCTTAAACATCGGGTACTATTGCATGATTATAAACCAATCTGTATAAAATGTTGGATTCAAGGTACTATTCAAGACACTATTTCGAATGTTTTGCCTTTCTGCTTCAGAAGCGTCTCTGATACGTTTGATTAACTCATTCCAACTCAAGCCCTCCTTTTTACGCCCCTCGAGATAAGAGCTTTGGAAAACATTGTGGACAATGAAGAAATTGCTTATAACAAGCAATTTCTTCATTATCCACAATGTTTTCTATCGCAAAAGACGAAAAAAAAAATCCTTCAACTTGAAAATGTTGTCTGCAGCTCCTTTCAATTTGGACCAGTCTAAAATTTTCTTGTGTTGGAATGGGTTAAAAAGGCAACGCATAAGCCAAAGCAAAGTAAAAAGTATCGATAACTTCAATTATCTAACGTTTTTCAAGTGGGCGACTTGATTAAAGTATTTCGTGGAAAACGGGCTTTGATTTTTACATTGGAAGATCTAGCGACAATTCCCGTCAGGGTCCAGTATGTTTTCACATCGGAAACAGATCTTGGACCTAGTAGAGATATAATCAGTACAAAGCAGTGCTTAATACTAAAAATCTCGGTGGTATCCACCAGTCTTATTTATCGAATTATAAGTAAATCCTAAGAATTGAAATCATAGTCCCCCGAAGGAATCTACAAGTGACGTTTATGCTGCAGACGAAGATTGGTGAATGGCTTGGTCACACACACACACACAAAAAACTCTGATTTATAAGCCAATAGATAAAGGGGTGTTTAATAGGTGAATAAAATCGGTTTTCTGCTTATCTAGAACATGAAAGTGGTGAATGGTTATCGCAGGTACGACGAATATATAAGTGAAACTGCAGAACGTTTGATCTTGGCACCTGGCGATTTTCGCTCCGAATGAATATTGCAATGCCTTGTCGGAATACATAACATAGAGACCGCTAGTGCGGTGGATATTTAGTCCACTTTTACTGAGACCATTTTTTCTTCGTCACCTTCTCGTTTAGGAAGCTAGTTTCATATTTTGTGTAGTAGAAAGCGTGAGGTATACAAGATTATGGGAAGCCCGAATTAAATTAGCAAGTCGGGTAAAACCAGTGTAGATAATGCGTCAAAAGATATTTTATAACATTGAAGGTCATAGCGACGCTGAAATTCGTCTTGGTCTTAAAATTACGTACTAATAAAGCTCTAGACAGATGGACTGGTTTTTATTTTATGATGTAAATTTTCGTTATTCCTCTATCAAACCCTATGTTGTGTGTACTCAATGGAATCGTCTTATCCAGACGATTCCGTTGAGTACCAACAACATAGGGTTTGCAAGGATTCTATCCGATTTATATTGTCATCACAACCTAAAAATGTGAATACATATACCTTATGAAGAAAAAAAACTACAAAAGTTTTACCAATTTATGCCTCGAAAAACTATCCTTTGGGCGGATCAATACAGCGAATAACAGCAGCATTGCGTGCCAAAAATGCAGGCTGATCTTGATCTATGCCGTCTGGGATCATTATCATAAGGCTTAGTCTATTTTTTGCCGAGAAATTGTTTGAGCTGATCGAAATCATTCACCAGTACACAAATCGTCCTATTCTATTATCTTTGCAAGGTCCAATAGCTATAAGCTGTCGATTATGTTCAGCCTACAGTTACCTGCGACGTACGAACACTCATAAATATGTCACTGATACAGTTTACGGTCAAAAACTATCAACTGTTACAGAAAAAAAGGTTTGTGGAGGTCAGATGCAGTTTGGATAAGGTCGACGACCTGCGGTGACTTATGACTGTTCATTTCATTTTAGATCTGCCAATAATTGTTGATATAGATTAGATTGATTTCTTAATGTAACAATGACAGGCGGGGATTAAACTTCAGCATCATCTGGCTGGTCAGGGCCTATAATACCTGCCGGATCAGAAGTATTCTGTGGTCAGCAAAGGGTGAGGGAGTAAAAGGTCTTATTATCTTGTATTTTAATTGAATTTTGAAAAGGTGCAGTATCGTTATTCTGATCCCACTCAAAGATACGACACTACACTGGGTACTTTCTTTTTAATAAAACCTTTCCAGAAATGCTATGGGATGGTTGATAACTGATACCACTTTTTCCCAACTTTGAATTTACTTCCGCGTTGTTCGTGCCACCACATTTCATTTTCCATCTATTCTCGAGGCCATTCCAAAAAATTAACGCCTGTACTTTGCTTTACTGGAGCTAGTGGGCAAGAATGTTAGGAAAGAAGAAAAATTTCTATCTCTCCGAACTTTCTTCTAGATTTGAGCGATACATATCACGGGTGCTGCGGTTATATTTGTGAATTCGTAAAATTTTGTCCATTTTTTGAAATTGTATATAATCAACCGTTAATGGGCTCAAATAAAGCTGTAGGTATGTTATTTTTCACGAAGTTATCTATGGGGATAAACAATTCAAGGCAGAATGGTTGAGCCGTCATTTTTAGATTTTCAAATGGACCAACGATTTCGAGACGTTCGTATCGATAAGGTTTACTTCGTGGGAACCCTGTGTGCATGTACGTAAAATATACTTAAAAAGATTGTGTAAATATTTTAAATGTAAATAAAAAAAAAGAATCCTTGTATCGCATAGCATATAACTAAATTTTGAAATACCTTAATCCTGATTTATATCTATATACCTGACGGATATATTAGAAGGACACTTTTGCTATTATCCTATGGTACAGAGAGAGCTTCTAAACGATTGTGACTATAATTAAGTTCCGGTCATTCTGATCTATTAAAGGCGTGTGACATGCAACAGTGTGGGAAAAAGGGGCTACAACTCCAGATAGAGTGATGATTTCAAATAAAAAATGTAATATTTCATTATTTGTCGATTGAATTGTATGGTTTAGGTACCCACTAGCATCGTCTCAAGACGATTGACCATTTAAATGAGTAAGTGCGCGGGGCCAGCGATTGGTTAATTTGAATGAGTGCACACAGCATAGGGTATTCTTTAAAATCACATGTTTAGATTGCCATCATTTCATTTCATTATCTGGAGCTATTAAGGCCATTTTAATATTGGATACTGCTCATACTATGAACACATTCGTGCTACGATATCTGAACGGACTCGAAATTTATGACACTTTTACATATTTGCTGTTTATCAAATAGCCATTCTACTATATTAAAGATCCAATTTTTAGAACGTTGCAAAAATTTACATTCGATCATATTTTCCTGCAGTTAGAGTAAAAAATCATGTCCCATTTTTACGTGATAGGGCGTAATATAACAATTAAGCATTTTTTGCCTAATTACTGACTAAAATGGAAAAGAATATATTTTATCATCCCTCGTAATTATGATGCATAATGATGTATTCAATTTTAAGTACTGGAATTTAACCTAATAACTCTCCACCGTTTAAACTCGTTTAAGTATGACTGTTTTGCAAGTTATCCGTCTTTTTTTAATTCGATTATGAAATGAAGGTAATTTTAGAAGGTTAATCACCGACAATTTCGGGATCATTTGGGTAATTTTCGTGGAAAAAGATAGACATGCAATATATGTTTATTGAATTTGGTGTCAGTGTGATTTAAGTGTTATTGCGCTATTGCGCTATTTGGGAAAAATGCCTTCGTATAAACCACATTTTTGAATCCTTGTTGTTAGCGGAAATACTTTACGGCATAACGTCGAAGGGCGCCAAATGTCGTAACTCCAGCTAATTGACGGATTGCTTGCCCCGCCCACTGACTCTGCTAGCTACGCCTCCTGACTCCTACCGGGAGTTCCACCTCGAAATTTACCGGCCTTATTTAGAATCAAAGTACTGAAAGTACTGTAAGCTAGCAAAGCATAGTTGAATTTAGAAAATATTTCCCTTGTTGGGTAGAAAACATTGTGGACATTGAAGAAATTGCTTGTTACAAGCAATTTCTTCATTGTCCACAATGTTTTCCAAAGCTTTTTTCTTGAGATGTTTAAAAAGCGGAATTGAGTGGGGATGCCTTAAATAGCACGCCTATTACAGAGTTCTCTACAATTTAAATAGAGTTTGCAATATTCCTGAAATACATAAGAACTACTTTTTATGGCGTAGGCATTTAATTTAGTAGTTAAGCCTCCATTGGCAGTTTGCACTCGTTGAACTTTGAGACGACCTCAAAATTTTGTCTGCTAACTTAAGCTATCAAAGCTAAAGCTTTGCCAGCTAAAAATGGTAATATATAACAAAAAGGGGGAACGGTCAATCGGCGACCTCAACGTCAAAACGACAGCTTGAATACGTTGGGATGGATAGCTGTGGAAAAAAGGCGTTTACAGTTGCACATTTAAAGAATGTAAACTATTTATCACATGATATACTGAATACATATGCACGAAGTTTTTATCAACTTTGTAAGTCAACTGGTGATAGCGTTCTCTTGGCGCGGCATATAAGAATTAAGATTGAACGGGCTTCGAGTAAATTAGACTTTTAAGAGAAGGGTGTTAGAAAATAACAATTTCAATCTATACTTATGAAACATTCACCCCCTCATTATTAAGCAATCTATCGGGTGAAATTTCATATCTAAACCATTCCCAGCAACAGCTGAAGGAACAAAGAGCGTCGCGTCATTAGTTTCGAAATCAAGTGTGTCCAATCAGCAATATTTGTCTGATCGAAGTCCACATTTTTTTCTTCTGCACAAAACTTATATCGTCGATGCGCGAGAAAAATGTCGTAACTACGGATTTATTCAAGCTGTAGTTGTGCTATTTTGCTCGGACACTAAATATTTGATCATTAAAGGACTGGTCGACTTTGGTTTTCAAGTCCGGTGTGAAATGTTAAGTGAGGCTGGAGGCCATGTATTTTTCTGATTCATTTTATGGGAAGGGTTCGACATAGACTTTTCCAGGCGTTTAAACACATTACCAGACGACAAAATTTAGATTTGTCCAACTTGAAAGGAGTTGCACACGACAATTTAATTTTTTGAACTTATATATTTTTTTTTCAATTTTTGGGTAGCAAACAATTTGGAAAATGAAGATATTGTTTGTAACAAGCAATTTCTTCATATTACACACTGTTTCCTCAGTTGTTTTCTGAAGGGGTGTCATTGTGTGAAAATGGGTTAACTCATTACCACACGACAAAATTTTAGACTGGCCCAATCTGAAAGAAGTTGCAGAAAATATATTACGGCTTTTTGGTTTCTTTTTCAATTTGTTTTTGCTTTTGTTTTGTTATAGAAATTATAAAAAATAACAGCGTAAATTATATAATTCGAACTTCCTGTCAAAGTCGGTGTACGGGGCAAGCGGATTCTTGCCATAGCTACGTGCAGTTTTTGTTCTTTTTGTTCAGGCATGTTTGTAAGCAGAGGTTGATAGCTAAGTGTAAAAACATCATACGTGTCTATACTTTGTATAGACACTTATGATGTTTTTGCACTTAGCCGTCGAGTTGTGTTACATGAAAACTGTTGCACAAATTGAACTCTGACCGTCCTATCATTTTCATTCACGTTTTTCCACAGCTCAGTGTTTCATTCATAAACTGATAAAGAAATGAGACTTCATTCACTTTTTCCCACGTGATCTTGTCTTCTATCTCTTTATAACTAAAAATCCTTGCAGGAAAATAGAGAAATTGCGTGTTACAACCGAGCTTTTTACCCTCTTGCTCTCCACAAGAACTAGCAAACAGACTTTTTTTTTATATTTCATAAAAAATGCGGTCGCTTTTCCCCTGGACCCAAGAATCAACGTTAAAGAGCTGCCTTCTTGAATAGAAACTCGGGGAATATGTTAAACTAATCCCCACGCGACAGAAAATCAAGGCGTTAAAGGGATTAAGACCACTTTCCATTCGGAGGGTCCTATCTTTGAGAAAACAAAAAAAGATAAGTCTATTTATAGAGAAGTGGATTAACAATTAAAGTAGTTACATGATACAATTAAATCTTAAAGTGACAAAAAGCAATCCAGTTAACAGCTACTTAGTGACGTCATTATAAGACCTTCGCTAATTCCTGCGGGCGAGCTAAGAATAGTTTTGTCTTTGCGAAATCTTTTTCTCTCTTCTTTATCTATGTAACAACTAGTTAACATCAAAGTTAATTTGTTCGGAGCAAAAATGATAAGTAAGTGGTTGTGTTTACAAATTATCATTCAATTTGCGAAAACGAACGATAAAAATTCGCTAAAGTCCCTCGAGGCAATGGCAAGAAAGAGAAATATTATCGACTATACAGGTGAATAGAAAATAGGTAGTATTTAACGAAAACTAATTGCAATATATTAACCCATTACCAGACGAAATTTTAGACCGGTTTAAATTGAAAGAAGCTGCAGAGTGAATGAAATTTAATATTCTTCCGTGATAGAAAACATGGTGAAAAATAAAGAAATTTCATACTTATTCATACTTTGCAGTGACCTTGCAGCCCGATCTAGAGAGAGAGAGAAAAAAAAACAATTCGTAGCAAACAAGATATTTCAAAAAATGGTACGGATCGATTCTAGCCAGAATGTGACATGTAAAACATGTAAAGCGGGGCAGAGCAGGGTAGAGCAAAGAGAGGGGGGACGAGAGAGGGGCGAGAGAGGGGCGAGTCAGGGCGAGAGAGGGAGAGAGAGAGGAAAACAGAGAGAGAGAGAGTTGGGATGGATTGGAACGAGAGATAGCATAATCAATCAATCATTGAATCATTAGCACATTGTGTGGTAAATATCAACTCCCCATGGAGTTGTACGATAGACCAGAAGCCGACCACATCTAGTGTATCAATAGTCCTGAATATTGGTATCATATGTTACTGATTGCCTCTTAATTTACTCTTGTTATACCAGGGCATGTATTTGTGAGCTTCCTTTGGCAAGGAAATTCATCTATGTCCCCTATAATTAAGCCCTGTGGTCTGCTGTACCTTTTTTTTTTTTTTCGAATTTATAGTCAAGCTATTGTAGCAGGATTTTTTGTTTTGTTTGTTCGTTTTGTTTTATTTTTAATTCTTCTGTCCTTTTTGAAAGGGGGATGCGGATCCCTGAATCCAAAAAGTAAAAAGGCAACATGTAATATCATGACTATGTTTTGAAACGTGACACCGTATTGACAAGTTCACGATGAAACAAGTAACGTTGGAAAAGGCAATCCAGACGGTTCAATTTCTTAAACTTGCGTGTCAAATCCTTTTCAATCATTTCATTTGTTACAGGTTTAATGTGGCGGCTGACGATTTTTCTGGGTTTTTTTTTTTAAAAGACTAAATCAGGGGAGAAATTCACGTCCAAGACGACTTTTATTCGTTTTATTAACCTTAGAATGCAAGCAAGAACCAGGACATGTGAGCACCTATCTTCCTTTTTCACCGTGTTTCGTTTGCGACATAGAGATAAGGGTAAGTGCGGAGTGTCGTAATTTGTGTCGTAATCATTTGATTGGTTGGCGTCATAAAACGTTGCAGCTATTGAAAGATATACATTCCAATGCAAAAACATGTTTTCACACTGATAAAAACAGTTTTTCGCAAATGCAAAGTCTTTCGTATTAACTCTATGAAATGGCCATTTCCTTGAATATTTGTTATTGTTAATGTTGAAAATTGTCCCCTCTAAAAAGATTTTTTGTAAAAAAATCAAGGTTAGTTTCATTTGTTTGCGCTGCCACGCTCTGTTATTCAATTATTATACAAATAATGTATATATTTCCCATATTTCTCCTTAACAAACTTATTAGTCCCGGAATAATTACTTTTCTTAGAAATCATTTTTTTTTATCAAAAGAAGTATGCAAAAGGGTGGGATACAAATCGAGTATCTTTAGAGCACAATAAACTGCACATGTATACAGTATCATGTTTCACACTGTTTGGGCTTATCAGCCTAAGTAGCGACTAGGATTCATAAAAGGGCTATTAATTGGCATTGATGACTTCGCGGAAATGATGTATGCAACGAAATGCCCTTATCGTGCAGCGCTGTGTAGAGAAGGAACTTGAAGAGCCTCTGTCTATTACATATCGACTAATAATAATGACTGATCATATTTGACTACTAGGGTTCTGTCCCCCACCCCTAAAAAATTTAGACTGCTTACTTCATATCTTTACAAGAAAAGGTCAGTTGGCACTTAAACCTTAAAATTCATACATATGATTTGCTCATTTGTGTTCTTTTGACCCCTTCTTAAATCGATTTTGACCCTTCTAAAATCGATTTTGACCCCCTTCTAAATTCATTCTATTTTAACTCCTAAATTTCATGGACATTTAGTTAATGGCTCCTCGATTTCAAAGCACGCGCCCTGAATATTTCTTTGTTCACGATCTTTGGATACGCATTGCGACCTATGGAAGCCACCCAGAGGATCATTAGCAAATCTGCAATTGATAAACATGGTTTTTTTTAGAAACTCGACATTCCTAAATCAGCATTATAATTAGTTTAGAAATGGAAAAAATCCACTTGGGATGAAATCATTGAGGACAAAAAGAAAGGGGTTGTAACAAGCAATGTCTCATTTTCGTGCAATACTTTCCAACCAAATGAGTGTCAAGTAATCATAGTATTTTATTTCATTTACTATTGATTGATTGATTTTTATTAAACCTTCACAAGTTTTAAATGTGGTTCTTTGTTCACCCATTCCTTATCACCCCGCGTTTTCACAGCGCCCATGAAAAAAAAACTAGAAAACTATTCTGCACGATGGAGAAATTACTTATTACGAGCAATTTCTTCATGATCCACAATACTTTCTGCATAAGAAGGCAAACAATTTTAAAATTTCATCATCTTGAAATTGTCGTCTGTCACATCTTTGAATTTGTACCAGTCTAAAAGTTTGTTGTGTGATCAGTAGCTAATGGCTTTAATAGAAAGTATACTTACAATATTCTGTTCTGTTGACTACGGTGCGGACCCCTTGCGGATGCATTTCAAGAAATCTGTTATGACCGTTGAGGAGTATATGATTTCGCCCGTCCAGTTGATAAAAATGCGGGGGTACGGGATTGTGAGTCCACCCCGGAAAGCTCAGGGATTCCGCCGGTGCTAAAGAAGGAGGCAGGGGGCTCATGTCTTATAAAGACAGCATTGGCGGAATGGACGGCGCCAGACTAGCTCAATTAAGTCTTTCATCAAATTACATGTAAATAACTCCACTAGAGAACTGATGTATGAACACAAATTAAACTGTAACACAAAATAACACACACTAACACAGGGTAGGTTTTGGATCTGATTGTTTCTTCGTGAATTAATATAATAAATCCCAATTACATTGTGTATCGGTTAGGTCACTTCACTTTTAGAGTAAAAGTAAGAGGGACTTGTCCTATCTTGGTCCTCTTGTTAATCCACCTTATTTTACTGAATCATTCAGTTCATGTACACCAATGTAATGTTGAACTAACTGTAGTTTAAACCACTTCGTATATCGTGGAAACTTTTGGCAACTTCTGCAAAAAGCATAAGATATATACGTTAATAGATGATAGCAGGTTTCCTAATTAAATACAACATCTCCGTCATTTAAAGGTACTTAAACATCTTATTGAGAATTTAATTGTCCACCAATGGGGGACAGTCCGGCGAATAGCCTGAGCAGCTCGTGTCGTTTCGGACCATCTGTCCAGTCGATACGGTTCATTGGTCACGCGGGGGCTAATGACGGTCAAACAATAGACGCGCCAGATTGCTGGGAAATTGATGCAAACATAATTGTCTAGGTAAATATGTTTGACTAGATCGTCAACATATCATTAAAGCTCTTTATTGGATTAATAGAAATTTGAATATTTATGATATCCTTATGTTTGGTATATTTAATCCAGGATGTCTGCTTGTACGCGACGATTCCTAATTCTATATTAGCGTGTATCAACACAACAGGTTGTATTTCTAGCGTTTTCTTAGTTTTCATTTAACCCGTTCCCACACGGTGAAGCTTTTGGACGCATCTCAAGAAGAAATTAATGGGAAAACATTGTGCAAAATGAAGAAATTGCTTGTAACAAGCAATTTCTTCATTGAACACAATGTTTTGTATCCAATAAAGTTGAAAAAAATCTTAAATTTCATAAACTTGAAATTGTTGTCTGCGACTTCTTTCAAATTGAACCAGCGTAAAGTTTTGTCGTCTGGTATTTGGTTAAATAAAATTCGAGTATCAATCGTTACGCAAAAACTGTTGAATATACTAGAAATGCCGACAGGAGTGACCCCCAGAAAGACATTGCATGTACATGTATTTGGAGATCATCATGATTGGTTGGAACGTTTTTAAACTCAGACCTAAACAGTCCCGCTTTTTACGTTACTCTTTAAAAAGGAAACGTTCGGAAAACGTTGTGGAAAAGGAATTTCCTCCCCTTTAAGACAATGGTCTTCAAACTTTCATCAACAACAACAACAAATATTTACGATAACTTGATTGAACACAGACCAGTTTAAAATTTTGACGTCTGATGATAAATTAATTATCAGAAGCTAACTTAATCCATTTCCACACAAGCCCTCATTTTTCGCCCCTGAAGAAAAAGGATTTTAAAACAGTGTTGGAAATGAAGAAATCAAGCAATTTCTTCATTATCCAAAAATGTTCTCTATCCAAAAGGGCGATTAATTTAGAATTTCACAAACTTGAAAATATCGTCTTCGGCTTCTTTTAACAGGACGAGTCTAAAATTTTGTTGTGAGGGAACGGGTTAAGCAAAGTCTAAAAGCTGAGGGATAAAGATCGCCCTTATCTGGAGCTTAGCAAAATGAAAGTGAATTTGTTTGAAGTGCAATGACTGCTTCTCTACATGTATGTGTGTCAATACACTAGATTATTTGGTAGTTTTGTATATAGAGATAAAATCGAATAGATAATTTATCCCTTCTTACACTAAAAATAACATATTTATACAAATAAAAACGCGTAAGTACAAATAACCAGACAAAGACATGCATTAAGAATTCCGGCTAGACGACCCAAAGTCGTAATCGAGAAAACACGTTAACAAAACGGTCGCACCAAGAGATTTTTTTCCCTCGTTCGTATACCATACAATGATCAAAAAGTGAGAGAAAGGTTTTCTTTGATATTAATGTATTGTTTTTAACAACCCTATGCCCTACAAAACAAAACGACTGCAGGCTATTAACTATTCGTTTGTATCTTTTACATTTTTGATTTCATTAGTTTTAACCATTGAATATAGTGTATTGAAACCCGACGGTGCCTTCCAACTTATTCAAAATTCATAACATTTTCTTTATCATAAATCCTCACAGAAAATCACAATTTGTGTATGTGGTTAATTCAGTGTCGTGCCAGGCGACAATCTCAGAAGTTTTTTACTTCTTTTCCGTCAATTAGTGTTTAAACCTACGCTATAGCGTCTATCCCATTTTGAACCTTGTACAAGGCGACGTGTGAACACTAGACTCGTCTAAATCATATTAACCCATTCCTACACAACAAAATTTCAGACTGGTCCAAACTCAAAGAAGCTGCAGACGCAGTTTCAAGTAAGCGGAATTAAAATGTTTTCGTCTGTCTGGATAGAAAATATTATGGATAATCAAAAAATTGCCTGATGCATAATTTTCTACAATGTTTTCTAAAGCTTGTTACTTGATGTGCGTAAAAAGGAATGGGCATGGATAAAATTGCAGTCAACTTTGCAGTGTATGTAAACTGAATTGTGGTTAAAGTATCGCAAATATATATCGCTTGTCACAGGCAATTTTTCTTTATTCTTTTTGGCGTAAAAACGAATCGAGAACTGTGTGGAAATGGACTGAACATATTCCCACAGAATAAGGTTTTTGGGCGCCCACAGAGAAATGTCTTTTGAAAGACTTTGTGGGCAATGAATTATTTACTTGTTACAAGCATTTTCTTCATTATTCACAATTTTTTCACCCTCAAAAGACAAAAAATAAGATTTCATTATCCAATAATTGTCGTCTGTAAATACATTCAATTTGGTCCAGTCTAAAAATTTGTCGTTTGGAAATGGTTAAGATTATTTTTATTGACGTCTTGCCGGCTTTGGCCAACACGAAAAAATGTCAGATCGATGGTTAAGCGCGAAACAGTTGTAACTACCAATAAACATAAATGCAGTGACAACTTTTTCGCGCTGAACCATAAAAGTCTATGAGCCTGAAACATATCGTCGTCGTCTTTCTACAACGACGTAACTACAGCTTGAATCAAGCTGTAGTTACGACGTTTGAGAACGACAACGACGATATTCTTGATATGAGAAAGAATCCTTAACCCATTCTCACATAACAATATTTAGACTGGTCCAATTTGAAAGAAGCTGCATAATACAACTTAAAATAAATGGAATATCATTTTTTAAAATGTTTTTTTTTATTTTATTCTATTTTTTGTTTGTTTGTTTGTCTTTGCGTAGGAAACATTTTGGAAAATGAAGAAATTGCTCGATACAGTTAATTTCTTCTAACAAACTCATTTTTTATGATATTGCAGTAACACTGACGGCCAGAACTGTTTAAGGATAAATTAAGCGCCTTGAAAGATTATAGAGAGATTTTAGTAGATAAGTGTGGGGAAGAAAGAGAATACTCTTCCTTAACCCATTTAAGCATCAAGTCTGCAGTTAAAGTAAAGGGTAATTAAGTTTTATATTCGGATGAGATGTATATTTGTTCAACCCGTGACCTAATCCAGAATTTTTCATTTTCACATGGAGAGTAATTTCTGAAAAAAAAAGGGAAAAAAAAGAGGATGTAAAAAATGGAATATTACGAACATTTTCTCATTTTCTCAAAGTGTTAAAAAACTTTACTCGACTAAACATGTGTAAAATAAACCAGCTAAAAAAGCATTAACTGTCAATTTTTATTATGTCTGAATTTTCCATCATACGGTAATTGTTTATTTTTTTCTTCATAAAACACCTTATTAACTTACTTATTTCTCCGAAATAATTCCAAAGTAGAATTAACGTTACTCTTGTTTTTTTTTTTTTTTTTTCTAATAATTCCATTTAACGTTGCACATTTTATTTGACATTAAATTACTTTCCATTTTTGACACTATTATTGAATTAAATTTTCTTTCGAAAAAAGATGCAATTCACTTTTTTTATTCACCAAACTCCGTTGCGAAACAATTTCGACTATTAACTCCCGATCTCTCGGTCTAGAATAGCGATTTGACTCCAACTTTGCAAGTCAGCTAGATTAGTTTACACTCTATAAAGTTGCGCATGCGTACTGATCGTGTTGTGATCCAAAATGGCAGCGCCTATGAAGAAAACTTTGGAATTTTGTAAATATGTCAGGCCAGGACTTAGACAGTTTCACAGTTCCAAGAATGTTCGATTTGCGAAAAATAGATATTTATATGTTGGCGTTCCTTGTGCGTGTTATGTCGCAGTAGAATCTTGGAAAAAACTAACAAATTCCAGAGCTGTTTTTCCCGTCGCCTACGCTGCCCAAGCTACGTCGGAGGTATTGCGAAAATAAAAGTTATTTTCAGAAATGCTGTAATCTCTTTACATCTTTTTTCTCTCTGTCTTCTTATTGTAGATCAATGGTATTTCATAATCTTGTGACATTGATACCTGAAAAAATAATTGAATCTTAGAGTGTGCATGTGCAGTCCCTAAATTATTTGTGTGTGTGTGTGTGTGTGTGTGGGGGGTAACCGTGTGTGTGTGGGGGGGGGGGGAAGGAGTTGTGGTATGCCTACACATTTGATGTCAACAGAAAACTAATTTAAAACCTCTTGAAGTAATTAAGTTGCTATAAGTGTATAAACTATGTTATTACAATTGAAATTTTTGGCAACATTATTTTGACAGTGCAAGGGAAGCAACTCTAGGGAAACTCACACACCAGGCTGCTAATTAACCCATTCTCACACAATGACGCTTGTAAAAGCCCCTTGATATGAAAGCTTTTGAAAACATTGTGCAAAAATGAAGAAATTGCTTGTTACAAGCAATTTCTTCATTGCCCACAATGATATCTACCCCAAAAGACAAAGGAATTTAGAACTTCAACAACCTAAAATTGTCGTCTGCATATTCTTTCAATTTTGACCAGTCTAAGATTTTCGCACATGGAAATGGGTTAATACACTTTAATCCATTTTTTAAGATTTAACAATGGTAAATCAAGACAAAAGTTAGGATTGAGTTATAATATATCTATATATGTATATACTTTGTCTCATTAAACATTCAAAGGTTAAGGTCTTTAAAGCCTTATATATCACACTATTTATCACTTTAATGTGTATAGAATATGCACTCTGCAAATAAACATTCAAATATCCATATTTTGATGAGAAAAGTGGGGCTTTAATTCTAACATCCTTTTTAGAAAATTCTGCGGCATTTTGTCCTGCAGAAGTGGGAAAAGACCATTAACCCATTCCAACACAAGCCCTCCTTTTTACGCCCTTTAAGATGAAAGCTTTGGAAAACATTGTGGAAAATGAAGAAATTGCTTGTGACAAGCAATTTCTTCATTATCCACAATGTTTTCTATCCAAAAATACTAAATAAAATAAAATTCCATCACATTGAAACTGTCGTCTGCAAATTCTTTCAATTTGGACCAGTCTAAAATTTTGTCTTGTGGGAATGGGTTAAACAAGGGTCTAAGCAGGTCTAAGTATTTGAGCATGTGTATGGCTGTGACTTATTTAACACATAACTTTCTAAAACCATTACCTGACAACAAATTTTAGAATTGTCCAGTTAAAAATATTTGCAGAATACAAATACATGTAATATATATGGTTTGTAGTCTTTCAGGGAAGAAAACATTGTCTGAAACATTGTTATCATTTTCCACATTGTTTGCCCTTCTTTCTTATTTGGGAAATTAAATCAGAAAAGCTTGTCCAAATTATCTGACATTGCAGGTGAAGATTTACTTAAATATCAATGTCTTTTGGGGATGAAAAACAATTTGTATATTGAGTTAAGTGGCTGTAACAAGCAATTTCTTCATTTTCAACAACGTTATCCAAGCATTTGTGTGTGTGGTGGTGGGGGGGGGGGGTAAAGTGAGACTATAGAAATACAGTTTACACAATGTTTTTCCAAAAACATCATAAGAGATGTGCAATATCGCTGTACATTGATGATTTTTAAAGTAGTAAGTAGCTTAACAACCATACAATAAACCTGTTCAAGCAAGGTAGGCTTGTACAATGATTGGCCAAACAATAGATCACTTAGCAGAACCATGTGGACAATGCTTGATGGTTCAATCACATCACCTTGATGGGATTGTTTACCAGATGGAATTTTTTTTAATTATTAAGAAAATAATTGAGGATTCTTAGATTCTTTAACATTAAGATAAAGAAAAATTATACTTAAATTTTAAAAATGAATAGAAAATCCACAAATAATATATTTGTAGAAATAAATTGCTGAATAGGGCTATCCTATATTATATGGATAATCATATCACTAAAGATTATATTGTTCCAGTAACCATATTATATAAAGGCTCTTCATTACTTTTGTATGATAGAAGTGGTTTTGAATGACTAAGATATGAAAGTAGAGAATCGGAAATTTAGGAAAAGAATTTCTTTGCTGAAGCAAGTTCTTATTCTTATTAAGATAATCATAATAGATTTTATAAAAAAACTTTAACCCTCTCACACAATGATGCTTTTTAACACCCCTCAAGAAAAAAAAAATGGGAAAACGTTAAATGAAGAAATGGCTTGCAACAAGTAAGTTCTTCATTTTCCACTGTGTTTTCTATTGTGAAGTTAAAAATAAAAAATCCAAAAACTTTGGTAACTTTGAATATTGTCTGCGACTTCTTTCAATTTGAACCGGTTAACCCATTCCCATACAACAAATTTGTAGACTGATCCAAATTGGAAGAAGTTCCAAAAATATTAAAAGTTGATGGATTTTTAAATTTCTTCGTCTTTTCAGATAGAAAACATGGATAAGCAATTTCTTCATTTTCCTCAATGTATTCTTTAGTTTTGGGTTTTTTTAATGAGGGGCATAAAAAGGAAGGATTGTGTGAGAAGCATTTTAAGACCCAAAAAATCATTTACTTTAAGCATCGAGTCTGCAGTTAAAGTCAAGGGTAATTAAGGTGTCAAATACTTAAAGTCCTTTAACAAGGTGTTAGTTAACCAACACATGCTTATGACTTAATTGACTGGTAATCATTAGCTATAAAAATATCATTAAAGTGATAATTAAATGTGGACAGCTATTGTAACACCTTGGCCATTCTCTCATTTTGATGCAATACATTTCATACAGAATTATTTATGGGTCAAGGAGAAAATAATAATATAAATGTCAGTTTTTGCTGGAGGTTAACACAAAGATCAGGCATGGGATATGTGCAGTCTGGTCTTAGTTTACAGGTTTGAGGTTTTATAGAGATTAATGATAATTTTGATGCATAATCAGGGCCTTTCAGTACTTACAGCTCTTTGATTTTAACCCTTTCCTGTTTAATGAAATTTTAGACTGGTCCAATTTGAAAAAGGTTGCAGACGACAATGAAAACTGGATGACATTTGAAATGAGACCATCCTATGTGGTAGAAAATATTGTGGAAAAAGGAGAAATTGCTTGTTACAAGCAATTTCTCTTTTTTCCACAATGTTTTCTCAAGTATAAAATCACAGTGACGTAAAATCCCAGATTTGTCCAGGAAAGGGTTAAGCAATTACCAGGTGACAAAAATTAGTCTGGTCTAAATTCAGAGAAGAAGCAAATGACAATTTGAAGTTTATTACATTTTGAATTTTGAAACTCTTTGTAATTTGGGTAGAAATCATTGAAGTTGAAGAGATTTTCTGTTACAAGCTGTTTCTACAGTGTTTCCCAAACCCTTTTTAGCTCCTTTCCCAAACCCTTGTTAGCTCCTCTGGCTGAAATCCAGCGAGCTTTTGTCATGACATTGTGTCTGTCATGTGTCTGCCTGTCCGTAACGTTTACTTTAAAAAAATCTCTTTAGAAAGTATAGAACGCAATTCAACCAAATTTCACAGAAATGATCCTTCAGATTCCTTCAATGAATTTTGATCGAAGGATAAACATGGCTTAAATGGGAAGAGCTAGTTTCCATAAATGGTGAAACTTTTATAAATCTTCTCAGAAACCAGTGGATGAATTTCAACCACATTTTACAGGAATGATATCATTGGAATACCCTTTATCAGATTCCTTCAAAGAAGCTTTATCAGATGAAAAAACATGGCTTTAATGGCCGGGGTTTATATCCATATATGGTGAAACCTTAAATCTTCTGGATGGATTTCAACCAAATTTACAGGAACCATCATTGGATGGCCCTTTATCAGATTCCTTCAAAGAATTTAGATCAGTTGAAAAGAATGGCTTAAATTGGTGGGGATAATTACCATATATGGTGAAAGCTTTGAAAATCTTTTAGCCAGAAATAAGTTGATGGAAATAAAACCAAATTTCACTGGAATGATTCTCTGGTAACTCTTTTCCAGGTGCCATCAATTAATTTTGATTTGTCAGAAACATAGCTTAAAACAACACTTGCTTAATCTGTACTATCAGGCTTGTGGAATTATACAGGTGCTCAAGCCTCTAGTTTCATGAAGGTGTGAAAAATCATGATTGTTGTAAGTAAGACTTGATTAAGGATGGGTTAGTCATTGATGGGTTAGTCATTGGTAAACCCAAGGGTTTGTCAGCCTTTTTGGGTCAGAAATTCATTTTGTGGTACTCATAGAAGAATAAAAGAGAAACAGTATTTGAAAAGAACAGATTGTTTGTTAAATGTAATATGTTACTTCCTTAGAATTGAACCTGTTTGAAAGAATCAAACTGTTTTTTTTAAGAAAGAGGTAGAAAATGAATACATTTTCTGAAAATAAGAAAGAATATATGTTCTACAAAATCTGCCTACAGAAGGATTTGTTGTAGTGAAATACTAATTCTGTACAAGTCATGTCAGTTTTATTAACTCCTTGGCTGATTACTCATTTAGACTGGAAGTGAACTTTGAACTCCAACATATCTAAGTTGAACTTCATGTTGAAGTAAAGTGGGCATGCCAGACTTGACATTGGCTTTTGCACTTGCGGACAAGTGCATTTTTCTTGGCCACCTTTCAGGGGACAAATCTTTGAATGGTACAAAAAAGATCTCGAAGATAGTACATATATATTGGAAAACTATCATAATGTTCAGGGTTCTCCCCAGAAATTTTTGAAGGCGTAGTGGCAAATGCGCGGCATGTTGTCTGTTAACATCTTGGTATGACTATACATAATAAAGGTCATTAAAAGTGCTTTTTAGCTTGATTATTGACATCTTGTTGTTTTATTGAGAGTTATTCTTGAATTATATTATTCAACTTTTTAATTATCATAAGTTGATTTATCTATTCTGAGGCTTATTTTGATACCAACCAATTGTGACATTACTCAGCTTACTTCAACTCTCTATCCTATTTGTTGGAAAGGGCACTAAATTGTCTCATAAAAAGGATGTGAAAAGGAAAGATAATGAAAGAATATACCCAAAAGTCTCATGAGTAAAAAGAAGTGTCAACTGCTTGTCTATTAGATAGGATTAGCTTTTCATGCTTGGCCATTTTATCAACTCTGTCCAAAAATCATATCCTTGAGGACTCTGTAAAAAAGCATGGAGTGTTGGATTGACGAAAAATGCCCTTCATCAGAAAAAAAAAAAAAAAAAAAAAATAGAAATTATTATCAGTAATTTCAAAAATGTATTTATAAGGTTCCTGTGTGAAATACCTGGTTTCATTTTCAAATTTTGCATCTTAAACAGCTCCATTAGATTCTCTGTGTAAAATTTTGAATGCTCATTATTTTCCCATTCAGAAGCCTTCGACTGTCTGACACTATAACTATTCTTCTAACAGTACTTTCAGCTATTTGATTTCAATAAGTTAATAAAAAAAGTATAATATATCAGCAGTGTCCAACCTTATTTCTCAAATTATAACATGAAACTTGATCAAATTTATTAAACAAGTGTCTTTACTCTTCTCTTCTTTAAGTGATTTCAGCACTTTGTTTTTCAAAAGAGGATTTTGTTTTCCAAATATTATAGCGTGAATGATCTTTTCCTGATTCTAAATAATTATTAAACCATTACTTTTTATAAAAAGAAATCCCTAATTGGTCTTAGGCATTCTTTTCTTGAAGTGCTTTCAGCACATTGAATTTTATGGGGTATTATTTCTTTTTGGGTAAAACACATGAGAGGATGAGATATTACTAGATGATAACTAAAAGTATAATAATTTTTTTCATCAAACTTTTAAAACAAATTTATTGAAAAAATGGGTTGAACAAACAATGGTACGAATGTTTGAGATAATGCCCTCCATGTTGGATAAAAAAATAAATGGACTTATTCCAGAAGATACATGTGTGTAATCATTAAACTGAGTTGCAAACAAGAGCTTAGTATTACTATGATGGCTTCTATACAAATCTGTCTTTATTATTTTCGCAAATTCTCGTAAGGAAAAAAGATCGCGAAAATGGTATGTTTTCAGCGATCAGTGTATGAAATAAACTGACCCAATAAATCTTTCCTTCAAAAAATTAAATTTTAAACAACTGTGGCTTTAGTTTGATAGTTGTCACATTAAATAACCACATCTTTTACTTTTAACTAGACCAATCTCAGCCGAAGTGACAATTTTCCGGAACCGGGTCGCCATTTTGAATTCATTGTTTACATATTGGTACCTATCATGCTTGGTGACTGATAGCGAGGTACCAGTGGGAAACGCGAGAAAAAATCGATAATCACCAATTAGTAAGAGTGTAAGGGTCTTATCAATAGAGATGTTATGTAATACGTGGTATACAACACTATAGATAAAGAGCCTGTCGTGTCCGCGCTTCTGCAGCCAATTTTAATGGTTTGCTTTACCCTTTCTTCTGCTGGAAATTAAGCCGTATCGGTGACCAAATTTAAGCGTATCGGCGATGTGAAGGCGTATTGGCAAACTCTCTTAATTAATGAAGGAGTATCGGGGCCGATACGCCATAATGGCCTGGGGAGAACCCTGATGTTTATTAATGAATCAGGTTTTACGGTGCATCAACAGCCGAGGTCATCTAACGCACAGTGATATTTATATTGAATTGTAGATACCGTAAAAATTCTATTAAACGTCAATGCTCTAATAAACACCCCACACACTTTGGACGTCAAAATCGACCCTTTTTTGTTTAGGCCACACGCACACACGCACACACACACACACACACAAAAAGGATAGTTTGGTAGAATAACATCTCTTTTAGATGTTTTACCAAAAAAGAACACTTGTGATCCTGGTCAGCCTGCATAAATCTCGCAGGCTCGTTGGTGTTGTAAACTGGTGTTGCTGTCGACTTTAACAAAGCCAGCTTTTTTAAAATCGACTTGTACCTGTCTAATTAGCATGGATACATGATTTGTTCAGATGGGTCTAAATTTTAAAAGTGTCTAAAATAAGTGGTCCGATGAGATTGTACATGATATTTGACCGCTTTTTTAACATCTCACAAATTTAAAGCCTCTAATAAACACCCACCCCCTTCTTTTCGTAAAGTTTGTGATTCTAATAAAAAGCCTGGGCGTCTATTAGAATTTTTACAGTATATTGAATACATTGTATATAGATTCCAGCATTTTCTCCATTAATAACAATGTTTTCTTAGAATTGATATCTTCAATTTTCTGTGGACAAGTTCATTTAAATTCTGTCCTCGTAGAAATGTTTTACTTGTCTGGAGATAAGTGCAGAAAACCTGTATTTCCACACCACTGATCTCTGTGGATTGATTTTGAAACGACATGACACATATTGTTTCCGTGACATGAGCATATTGATGGGTCAGCATGAAACAGTTATAACTGCCTATAAACATATAGGTAATTCTAACTGTTTTGCACTGACCCATTGATATGAGACATGAAAAAAGGTTGTTCTGGTATGCCAAAGGTGACAGGTCAAGTCACAGTTGATGATAAAATTGACCAACTGCAGAGGATATCTTCTAAATGATTGACTATAAGAACCCCATAAATGTAATTATCTCAATAGATGTAATTACCTCAATGGCAAATGACTCTGAATGAGACAGTCTGGAGTTACAGGAGTATAGAGTTGCTTTTATGGGAAAGGTAATAATGATAGTTTAATCAAAGCTTCCAGAAGCCTTTTATAGTGTTGGCGAGGGACTAACTTGGAAACATGCCAATATTTGGGGATGCTAACTAGGGAATATGATGATTTTCTAGGAAAAATAAAATTTATCCTATTATGTCAGGGCTCTTGTTTGACTGTAAACCACATTTTTGATCTTCAAAAATCTATAAACATCCTATTTTGACCCTTAGAATTTTTCCCAAGAGGTTCATTTTGACCCCCTGGAGAGAGATTTCTAAGTGTCACTCAAAACACAGAATTTTGACCCCTCAAATTTTCATTGATGTATTTTAATTGCTATTGAAAATTACACATATTAACTGCTACTACTTCTTACCTATTAAAAAATATATATAACAGGGCTCTGCAGATTGGGCGACTTAGGCGAAAAAGTCGCCTGGTTTCATAAAACTTCGCCTGATTTGCTGATCAAAGCGAAGTCGAAGTCGCCTGGAATTTTCGGGAAGTCGCCTGGAATTTTCGGGAAGTCGCCTGGAATTTTAGGGAAGTCGCCTGGATACGATAGGTGGTAACCAAATCTGGCCCAGTGGCTATAAAAGTAGGGGACAGTGTGCAAATATACAACTGCCGGTTGGAAGCCCTTTGATCGTAATTCAAGCATGTATCGATAGTCACGAGGCCAGCTGATTATCAGAAAGAGGGGTATGTTCTGGCAGCTAATAGTCAACATGCTTGCTTCATTCACACCTACGCTGATTGGTTTCGGCCATGCTTTGTAAACTATCGGCACCAGAAATCTTTATTTAAAATCCTTTCCCATCTTAAGTTTTAATTATTTCTGTAAATTAAGTTATCATCAGTCTACGAGATTTGTTGCTTACTTTCACATAATGAGAATAATGGCCGACATTTACGGACGCTGTGTCATTTACCAGAAGTCAAAATTTTGTTAATTATTTGAAATCTTGATGAAAAATAATTCTGCCAAAAATCTACGTAAATTCATTTTTCATTAGAATCCTTCAATTTTAGTTATCTGCTTTAATTGTAACAAGTGAAGATAATTATGGCAAACAATTTAAAGGCTGCTACGATCTTTTCCTGAGTTTCATGTTATGATACATTCTTTCCAAAACTAACTTTCACTTACTTGTGTTGGTAATAATTCCTTTAAATAACATGTAATAATAAGTGAATCAAAACATACAAGAGATTGGAAAATTAATGCACTTGATTCGTTCTTTTTGTCATTTTAAATCCTTCGGAGTCAGTTTTGATCCTAGTAGAATTAGATGGCAAGGAGTAAATGACTCCTCATTTTAAAAGGTTAGTACAATCTCTGATCTAAAATGCATCATTTCTGTTCCTAAACCCTCCTAGCCCCACCCTCTTCCCCTGGGCCCATATCCAGTTCTCTCCTTATCACCTGCATGATAATGTCTGTAGTGTTCCAACACAACCATGATGTATCATTATCTTGAGTCATCAGTGCAATCAGAATAAAATGAATGAGCGTTTAACCTATTCTCACACATTGACACTTTTAGACATTTTGACGACCCCCCCAAAAAAATAAAGTTTGGAAAACAATTTGGACAATGGTTTCTGTCTCAAAAGACAAAGATTTTTGAAATTTCATATACAAAAAAATATCGTCTGCAACTTCTTTTTAATTTTTGTGTGATAATGCTTCTATCAAATGTGTAGGCTAATTAACCAATTACTGCTCAATGATACTTTTTGATGCCCCCTAGCAATATGATCGTAGAAAGCTTTGTGGGAAAAGGAGAAATTATTTTTAACGAGCAGTTTCTCCTATTCACTTAATGTTTTCTATGCTATTTGGCACTTACTCTCCAATTTTAGCACACTTTGAAATGTTGTCTGAAATTTTTTTTCAATTTGAACCGGTCTAAAATGTTGTCATGTGTCTAAAATGTTGTCATTTGGTGATGGGTTAGAGTTGTGAAGCATCCTTTGTTAGTGGTTCATCATTCACCTTTACCTTTTAGTGAGATTTAATTGAGTTTGATTTTGAAATGAAGCTGCCATCGTAGCGCAGTCTGTGGTGCCTCAGACTCTTAATCTTCAATCATGGGATGTCATTAGTTCAATCCGCGGCAGCACATATATTTCCAATGTTTGTCTCCTACCAATGGGTTGATAATCGTAAACCTAGGTGGGATAGCAGCTTGAGGCTAGGAAAGGATGTACTGGTAGTACTGGTGTGAGAAATACCAGGAATCCATTGATAGGTGCTACAGCTGCCGCAATATGGCTGAAATACTGTTAAAAAGGGCGTTAAACCCCATTCAATCATTTAATTTGAAATCAAAATAACAGACTTGCCATCAATTTATATTCCTCATTTTATCTAGGACAATATGTCTAATATCCTTGGGCAACCAAGATGTTGTAACTGGAGTCTGAAAAAAGCTGTAGTTACAACATTGTTGTCCCCTAACACCGATAAGTTGGAAAGTAAATCAAGTTCCTTTCATAAGCCCTATAAATAAATGTGGTAAATATTTCACATTACACTTCTATGTACAGAGCTTTAAAAGATAATCACTAATCCATAAACTCTTTTCTCCATCAGATACATAGTGATGATTTTAGTTACTTTTTAACAAGAGTCACAAAATATGTTTAGGTGCACAGGCTAGAATATAAGGGGCAAAGCTACTAATAAAAGATATGCAACTCTGTATAATCTTTTGTGTTGGACTCTCTTTTCCAATTGGAAAACAGCCTTGGCGAATATCCTTTCCGACATTTGTCTCCCACCAATAGGTGGATAATCGTAAACTTAAGTAGGATAGGCAGCTGGAGGCTTGGAAAAGATGTGGTGGTAGTACTGGTGTGAGAAATACCAGGAATCCATGGTTATGTGCACCAGCTGTTGTGATATGAGGAAAAGCAATTTCTTTATTATCCACAATTTTTTCTACCCAAAAGACAAAGATTTTAAAAATTTTTTCTACCCCAAAAGACAAAGATTTTAAAAATTTCATCAACTTAAGATTGTCATCTGCAACTTCTTTGAATTTGGACTGGTCCCAAATTTTATTGTGTGGTAATGGGTTAAATGGCCAGCGGCCCTACTCTGCATACATGAATGTATCCCTTGTACTTACAGCAGATGTGGAATTGTTTTATAATGGTCTACCAAAACTAAAATCTAATTATCACTCTTAGATTACATGTATGTTGTGAAAAAAAAAGACTTAAAAAGAAATATTGAAAGATTACAAATATATTCATTTGCATACTATGATTTTAATATGATTGAACTTAATGTACCAAAATTCCCAATTAAAGGATCCTATCTGTTGAAATTTGATTAACACTAATAATTATTGTTCGCTCTCAATTTATTATTCAAGGTAATGAATGAACCTGAAGGTGTACAATTGAATTGTAACCTTCATTTGATATGACTTCATCAACTTTTCTTGTTGCAGTGCTTGAATTTGATTTAATCCTTGTGGTTGACTTATCAATTACTAGACATTGCTAGTCTATTTAAAGTTTATCAAAAGTTTGATTTGGTCACCTTTCTTAGTAGAGACATTGTGGAAAAATGACTCCAACAGAAAGTTCCACTATGAAATTAAACTGGGAAAATTATGACCAGTGACATATAACAAATCAAAGGACTGAAAGTCCCGAGAGCGGTTTTACTGGCTTATCAGTAGCCGCGCTCAATAATGCCAACATGTATCATCAAGATGAGTAAAAATAAATAACACCTAAGAGGGATGAGCAGCTTGATGCTCGATAAGGATGTAGTGGTAATACTTGTGTGAGAACTACCTGGAATCCATGGTTAAGAGCTCCAGCCGCCCCGATATAACTGAAATACTGTTGAAAATTGTGTTAAAATCCCATTAAATTAATCATGACCATTTTACTGTTTACCGAAATCGCTATTTTGATTTAATCACAACGTTTTCTTTAATATTATTTCATCAGTGCGCGAAAGTTTGTGGTTGTGTGGTAAAAGGTTAAATGATAAAAGGTAAAGCAATCAAAGCTAACATTAAATTCTCTTTGCTTTGGGCATATTATTATTACGTACTACATGTAGTTGAATTCGAGAGGTAAAAGGGTGTTTTATTCGGTGGGGTTATATATTCGCTTGAATCGCGACTATAACAGGGTTGTAACTTGTAGCATATACTGCGTACATGGGGTGTAAATTTGCTCAGTCCTGCCAGGTCAAAACTAACAGACAGGGTTAGGAGTTTGTTTACTCCACTAACCACTGACCTAGATTCTATTTTGAAACGCTAGGAGATTTCTCTCATTTAGACAGTTCATTGGACAATTTACTATGGATATATTAAGTCGAAATTTTAAACCATTTTCCTTGATATTCATGACTAAAAGGAGTCTGTTGGCATTCAGCAAGTAAGTTATTTTCTTCATCAGCGATGAAACAAGATGGAGGCAATCAAATAGATCTTCACTTCAAGTTTATGAGCATGCGTGGAAATTAGTAAAAATTTCGTAAAAACTTGTTTCCGGTTGATCGATGTGAAATACCGGTTTTGTCCTACAAAACTGCTAAAAAGTAAAATTGTTGATGGAAATAAGCTATAGTCATGATGTTTGAGTCGCCAAACCAACAAAATGGTTCATATAAATGTGAGCCAATGTCTATGTTCAAAGTTTACTTCCAGTCTAAGTGAAAATTTGATTAGTTGATTGATTCCTCGAATGACAGTGTCTAACAGTTCCTTATGATCAAATGCATGTGATCAAGTCAGAAATCATATGAACTTTTCTCAGTAACCTCTCTTGCTTGTGACTACTTTAAACTTTTCCTGTTTTGCCAAATTTTAGTCCTGTCCAAATTCAAAAATTTTAGATGGGGATTGAATTTGAAAAATAACCATTAAGGAGGGTAGTTTGTTTGTTTGTTTGAATAGGGTTTTACGCCGCTTTCAACAATCAATCTGGCTGGAGACCTAACAATGGAATCCTGTTATTTCTCACACCAGTACTACCATTACATCCTTTCCTAGCCTCCAGCTGCTATCTCACATAGGTCTACGATTATCGACCCATTGGTGAGAGACAAATAGTCGGAAAGGATGAGTGCCGCCGTCGGGGATCGAACCCGGGACCTCGAGATTGATAGTCCGACGCGCTACCAACTGCCCTATGACGGTGGCTATTAAGGAGGGTAGACAATATTTTAAAAAAAAGAAGAAATTGCTTGTTTCAAGCAATTCCTTCTTTTTCCACAATGTTTTCTCAAAAATAAAATCATGGGGACATAAAACCAGGGATTTAGTTGGAATGGGTTAAGCTCACCTGAGAATAAAGCGCTTAAGGTGACCCATTTTGATTAGTGAATGTCAGTTGTCTGTCTGTCTGTTCTTAGGAGTGTTATATACTGAGGGAAAAAAGTTTAGCAATTTTGTACGTTACAGCCAATTTCTACGGTGTCTAGCTTTGGATTCAAACCATATTTTCACACATGGATCTTTTATGTGTTAGCCACAGTATTTGAAAAATCAGATGATTTCAAGGTCATACGTGTTTGTTGTACAGTGTCAAACATGGTAGGGGTAGGGAAGTAAAAGTAACACAAAGATTTAATATCTTGTGTGTCCAAGGTTTGCGCCAATAGCCGCATCACAGCCTCTTCTCATGAGCCTACGATTAGTGGCCATAGGGATACGACCCAATTCCTTACGCAGAACACGTTCCAGGTCTCTAACATTATTAACGTCATTCCTGTCTCTTACTCTCCTACCCAGATGGTCCGAAAGGTGTTGGATCGGAGACAGATCCGGTGATTTGGCTGGCCAATCCAACACATCAACATTATAAGTCTGTAAAAGATCCAACGTGCAGTGTTGTGCCAAGGCCATGGGATCGCGGGAATCCCACATATTTTTCATCAATGTCCCCCAAAAATCAAGCCAGTGTGGGATCTCGGGCGTGCATGAAATAGCGATTTTTCTAAATTGACGTCGATTTCGGTACTTAGATTTCATAGCGTTTTATTCTAACGCACACCTGCAAAACATAGACTGTAACCCGTGGAATTATCGATTTTTAGTTTGCCTATAAATTCCAATATTAAACCAGTCTTTGTTATATTGTAAACATGGCGAAACGTCAGCTTCGCTTGACCGACTTCATGTCGGGAAGCCCTAAAAATAGAAAACTAGCAGACAAGGACAAAATCGTCAGGAACACGAGAAAATGCTGATTTGATCCGGCCGTTGGATCCCAAGCCCTCCACGTCTTCCGAAGGCATTGATACTGAGGCGGCCTCTTCTTCGGTCCCTGGGACAAGTAAAAAAAAAAGATCAAACTTTCCAAAAATCTTGGCATGTTTAATTCCCATGGTTACTCGAGTCTGATGGTAATATGAAATGTAAATTGTGTTTTGACTAACCAGCCTTAAAACTATGGAAGTCTTCAAAAGATAGGAAGTTGTACACAAATTAGAACCATTATCAGGTAAAAAAAATGTTGTTATTGTGTCCCCTAGAATTTTCAAGTGTTCCCCTGAAATCAAGGTAGGGGGACACATGTGTCCCCTAAAAATTTTGGCCTGGGCACATCACTGAACGTGTGCCAAGCGACATGTGGGCGGGCATTATCTTGCTGAAAAATGGCAGCAAGCCCTTGACGCAAGAACGGCAAAACCACCGGCTGGACAATTTCGGTGCTGTATCAAAGGGCATTTAAGTTTCCCTGAATAGCTACCAAGTCAGTCTTGTCATGGTATGATAAACCACCCCAGACCATGATGCTGCCGCCTCCGAACCGGTCATATTGAATGACGTTTGTGGGATCCATCCTTTTGCCATCATGCCTCGAAACACGTACCCTGCCATCCGCAAATATCAAATTAAACAGGATTCGTCTGTGAATAGGACCTGATTCCACGTTCGTCTTGGCCATCGACGGTGTACCCTTGTCCAATTCAATCTTGCATGTCTGTGTGCACATGTCAAAGGAATGCCAGCGTAAGGTCGACGTGCACGTAAACATGCCTAAAGGAAGTCTGTTTCTTACAGTACAAGCACAGACCCGTGTTCCCGTTGCATTTTGGACCAAACCGGCTAAACAAATTCTATTGAGGAAGGGATTACGCCGTGAACATGTCACGATGTAATTGTCCTCACGTTGGGTAGTCTTATGTGGCCTGCATGAACGTGGCCTGTCTTTGACGGTGCCTTATAGACGATACTTTGTTCTAAGTCTTGAAATGGAACTTTGGCTCACGCCAAAATGTTGAGCCACATCTTTTACCATCATACCACCAGCCAGCATACCTATGGCTACATTCTGTTGGTCTAAGTTAAGCCCTGGGCGACGTCCCATTTGAATTTTTTAAATGTTTTATTGACTTATCTTGTTATTGATGCTAATCAATAAACTGGGATAGATATTGTGGACATAGACTTCACGTACATGTGGAAGCAAGTGCAGAACGTGTTTCAGCAAAATTGCGTCAGACAGCCTTTGGAAGCGACGAAAACATGATCTTAATGCATAATTAGTTAGTTAGCTTTTAAAATAAGGTTTATACATTTACTTTGAAAAATAATGTAGGTCGAAAAAAAATTGCTAAACTTTTTTCCTTTAGTATATTATGGGGCTGGGGTATTAAGAACAGATTCACTTTGTGAGGTTCACCCTGTAGAAAATTACATTATGGGGCTTTTTGGGGTATTGGGGGGGTTAAAGGGTCCATAAACTTTTACTTAGAAAAAATCTTCTCCTCAGAAAGAAAAGAACAGAATTCAACCAAATTTCACAGAAATGAACTTTTGGTGACTTTTAGAATTCATAGAATTTTGATTGGATGAAATAATTGACATGGCTAATGGTGAAAGCTTTGAAAATCTTTTTCTCAGAAACCTGTAGACAGATTTTAACCATATTTTACAGGATTCATAGACTTAGGATTAGATGACTTTTTACCTGATTATTTAAAAGAATTTCAATGGGATGAAAAAAATTGCTCTTATGAGTTGGTCTTATTTCCATATATGGTATTTTATGAAAATTTAAAAATCTTTTTTTTTTCTGAAACCTTGAGTAGATTGATTTCAACCAAATTTCACAGGAATTATCCTTTTGAGACCCTTTATGAGATTTCTTCATTGAATTGGATTTGATGAAAAATATGGTTTTTTGGTGGTGTTTGTGTGGGGGCGTAATTTCAATATATGGAATATATTCTGAGAACTTTGAAAATCTTCTCGGACTCCTGGTGATAGAGTACAAAAAAAATTTGACGCTGTCATAGCGCAGTTGGTAGCCCATCAGACCCCAAATTTTCAAACACGGGATGTCATGGGTTTGATCTCCGGCAGTGGCACATCCTTTCGGACATTTGTCTCTCACCAATGGGTGGACAATCGTAAACCTAAGTGGGATAGTAGTTGGAGACTAGGAAAGGATGTAGTGGTAGTACTTGTGTGAGAAATACCAGCGGAGTCTATTGTTAGGCGCTTCAGCCACTGCGATATAAATGAAATACTGTTAAAAATGGCATTAAACCCAATTCAATAAATCAATCAAAAAAATTACGAAGGAATGATCCTCGAGTGACTCTTTGTCAGATAACTTTTCATGGTTTTGATTGGTTGAAAAACATGGCTTTTATGTCCATATACGGTATACAGTGAAAATTTCGTTAATGCCTTTTCATCTGACTTAGTAAATGAATTTTACATAACTTGACTTATGTAAGACACTGTAGTTTGAAATGCATCTCTAAAACTTCTTCAAACATTTTGGTGACTAGATTAATTTGCCAGATATAGACAAGATGATTCAGTTTATATCGAATTCCAGAAAACACCATTTTGCTTAATTGGCCTTTGGAGCGCTACATGCCCTTAAGCTCCTCTAGTTTTTTTATATTGAGCAAATGTTATCCATTTCTTTTATGAGTATGAAAACAAATATTTGCAAAAGACCATATGAGTTCTGGGAATGAAAAAAAAAAAATTGAAAATAAAAAATAAACTTAAATAAAAAATTGACATTGAACAAATTATCTAGGAATAACAGGTAATTATTTGATTTTGTGCCATTATTTGAACCAAAATAGGAGAAAGACAAACGAGATTTGTGGATAATGAAATCCAATATTCTGATTCAATATCTAATATGTAGGTTCAGCATTTTGTGAAATTTAATATTTGGATTCAATATCTAATAAGTATGCATTGAAAAATATTCAGCGATAAAACTTTAGAGATAGAATTTGAGATAGTTTGAGACAGAAAATATGCGAAGTAGGAGGTAAAGTAAGCCATTCCTCCATAGCTGGGCTCCAGACAGCGTATATAAACCCTTGTCATGCTGATCCCGGAATAATCCAGTTTTGGCAGGAGGAGTAGACTAAGATCAGACTGCACTTATGTGCAGTCTGATCTTAGTCTACACCTCCTGCTTGTACTTTTCCAGCCATAGTTGTTTATGAAGTTGATTTCTTAAAGAAATATTTATTTGTGAACAACAAGAAATATCAGTGTTCTCAGCCCTTTGATTTGACAGCCTTTCAGTAAGGTAAATTATACAGCATGACAAGGGTTGAAGACTGGTCCCAATTTACAAAATACAACTTATGTTAATGTGAGGTAAAAACATTTTGAAAGAAAGAGAAGTCTTCAATACACACAAATTCTCCTTTTCCAGAATATCTTGTTTGAATGATATATGTTAACTAATCAATTCCTAATCAAAGAGGCTTTTTGACGCCCCTCAAGAAAAACAATTGGGAAAACATCGTGTGAAATTAAGAAATTGCTTGCAACAAGCAATTTCTTTATCTAACACAATGTTTTCTACCCAGAAATTTGAAAAATCTGTAATTTCATAAAAATTAAATTGATGTCTGCAACTCCTTTCAATTTGGACCAGTCTAGAATTTTCTCATGTGGTAATGGATTAACAGGGCTATAAAACGCCAAGATTGGAATGTAATATGTATCTCATCACTATATAGCCATAGGTTTTCATTGCCCTAATAACCAATTAGAGAGTGGAGAGTTCAGAGTGCATACAATTTAGAGAAAAATGCTAAATAAGGTAGAAAATATTGTGAGAAAAAGAAAAATTACTTGGTACAAGCAATATTTCCTTTTTCCACAAAGATGTCCTTAAAAATATTTATTCAGGGCATCAAAAAGTGGGATTGTGTGGAAATTGGTTAATTCTGAATCAGATTACATGTGTTACCAGATTCCATAGCCCCAATTGGCCTGATTCAAAGTGTCACTTGTAATGTACTGTGTGCTTCACAGTGTTGAATTTGAAATAAGTCTTGGCCATTCTTTCTGATATTCAACAAGACATTATGACCTGTACATGTATCATTTATGTCTTTCCAATGGGTCTATAATAATTGCGCCTAAGATAGGGATGAGCCACTCTGGAGATCTTGATGTGACGTTAGTACTGGAGTGACAAGAAGCCATGACAGATTAGGTGCTTCAGCCATCCTAATATTACTGAAAGGCTGACATAATGTTGAAAGAGGCCTCAAACCTTATACAACATGTTTTGATGAAGACAAGACATGAATTTTCAATGACCCACTATTTCTCTAACCCATTACCAGAGTACAAAATTTTAGACGAGTCCAAATTTAAACAAGTTGCAGATGACAATTTTAAGGTGATAAAATTCTAAAATGAATTTGGTGTTAAGGGTAGAGACATTTTGAGTAATGTAAAAGTTTCTTGTAACAAGCAATTTCTCTATTTTCCTTGAAGTTTACTAAGGCCTTTCTTTGAGAGTTATAAAAATACAAGATAGTGTGGTAATGGATTATTTATGTATAGGTACCCTGGCTTAAAAGCCAATTAAATTTCTAGGTTGCTCCAGGTGAATTTTTAGCTTTGCTGTTTTCTGAGAAAACCAGAGGTAATGTCATCACCTTGGCGTCGTGTGGGTGGGCATTGGTGTTGGCGTTGGTGTGACAAACTTTAACCTTGGTCATATCTCTTATTGAAAATATCCTCACGAAACTTGGCATGTGTATTGACCTTCACAAGAGCTATCTAGACTATCATGGGGAGAACTCTAAAAGCGTTTTGTAAGAGTTATGCCCTTTTTTCGACTTAGAATTTTGCATTATCCAGCACCTGCAGCCGAGCATCGGCACCTGTGGGCAGTGCTCTTGTTGTAGTTTGTTAGTGTCCATTTGGTTGACTTTAAGTAGAATTTGCCCAAATCAAGATCCCTAGGATCTCTAGGAGGGGCATGGGACTATAAAGAAACAAAAAACATTATTTAGGGACATAATTTTGCTAAAGCTGCTAAGTAAATGTACCCATTGCTACAGATAGAGAGCGAATTTTGATTTAAGATTTGAATATGTCATCAATAATTCGACAAACTCTATTTGGTAGGTACTCATTTGAATCATCTCATTGAGACGATACAAATGAGTATCACAACATAGGGTTTTATTGAGAAATAAGGATTTTAGAGTCTTATCTAGAGCTCTGTGTTCCCAAGTTAGACAGGAATGTCCCGTTTCAAACTTGCTAATAGATCATTGAAAAACTGATTTAGATGGTGCATGGTAGGCTAGGACTAATTTAAAAAAAATAATAATAGAATTTAAAGATGGGTTAACCCATTACCTCACAATCATGGAACCCTTTATGGTTCTTATATTGTAATTTTAGCACAGTTTGTCATTTTCAAATGCCTTCAATTTGGACCAGTCTATAATTTCGGTAATTGGTAAAAGAGCAAATATTATTTACCTTAGGGTTGAGCATTTACATGGAAAGAATACAAGTTAAAGTCTTGGAAGTTGAGAGTATGTTTTCCCAGGTTATAGAGATTGTACTTAAACTTTATAAAATGGATAGTATTGTCAAAGCATCTTCTTATGAAATAAATTTTGATGAAGTCCACACTTAAGATAAATAAATCTAACAAAGAATTATGGTTATTGAGAAAGGTTTTAAGTATATACCTGGGCTGCGGCCCACCCATTCACATTCCATTATATCAAATTTCTGAATGGTTTTATTGATTAAGAAATGATCATAGCGTAGCAGTTCACAAGTAACTTTTCTCTAGATGACAAAATCAAATTGACTATTATTATCAAGATTCATTTTTGCTATTCTAATTGTTGAATTCTGACATTGCAAGGATGAAATAATTTTTTATATGATCTGTCAAACTAAATAATGTAATAGGCATACTTTTTAGCTCAACTGAACATGGAGTGCATGGAGTAGCTAGCTTAACCCCTTACCATACGGCAGAATTTTAGACTGGTTAAAATTGAAAGGAGTTATTGACAACATTTTAACCCATTCCCACTCAGTGAAGCTTTTAGATGCCTCCAGGAAAAAAAGCTTTGGAAAACATTGTGGAAAATGAAGAAATTGCTTGTTACAAGCAATTTCTTCATTTTCCACATTGTTTTCTACCCAGAATGTTGAAAAAATCCCAATATTTCATAGATTTTAGATTGTCATCTGTAACTTCTTTCAATTTGGGCCAGTCTAAGATTTTGCCGTCTGGTAATAGGTTAAAACTTATATGAAAGTTATGCTTGCTTTTAGCTCCACTGGCCTATGGCCAGAGGTATTGTCATGGCGTTGTCTGTTGTGCATGCATTTGTCTGTGCGTCTGTCTGTCTGTGCGTAAACTTTTCTTTAAACATCTTCTCCTCCTATACCAATCGGTGAATTTCTGAAACTTGGCAGAAATTTCCCTTCAGCCACCCTCTTCTTAAATTGTTAAAGAAAGTTTGATTCACCCAAAATATGGGCGTAGCAAAGCATGGCATATTTTATCTTTAAAAATCTTCTCCTCTGAAACATAAATTTAAATGAAACTTGGCATGGATATTCCTTGAGTGACCGTCTACTTAAATTGTTAAAGAAAGTTTGATTGACCCCCAAATAAGGGCGTGTCAGGGAGGGGCTTATTTTCACTTTAAAATCTTTAAAATCTCCTCTCAAACCAATTGGCTGATTTCATTGAAACTTGGCATGAATGTTTTTTGAGTAACTCTCTACTTAAATTGTTCAAGAAATTTTGATTGACCCCCAAATATGGGCGTGTCAGGGAGGGGCTTATTCTCACTTTAAAATTTTTAAAAATCTTCTCCTCTCAAACCAATTGACCGATTTCAACAATATTTGGCATGAATGTTCTTTGGTGACCCTTTACTTGTATTGTTCAAGAATTTTTGTTTGACCCCCAAATATGGGCGTGTCAAGGTGGGGCTTATTCTCACTTTAAAATCTTTAAAAATCTTTTCCTTTCAAACCAATTCACCGATTTCAACAATACTTGGTATGAATGTTCCTTTGGTGACCCTTTACTTGTATTGTTCAAGAAATTTTGTTTGACCCCCAAATATGGGCGAGGCAATGTGGGGCTTATTTTCACTTTAAAATCTTTAAAAAACTTTTCCTCCCAAACCATTTGACCAATCTCAACAATACTTGGCATGAATGTTCCTTTGGTGACCCTTTACTTGAATTGTTCATGAAATTTTGATTGCACTTTAAATGTGGGCATTGCAGGGCGGAGCTTTTTTTACTCTAAAATCTAAAAAATTCTACTTCAAACTCATTTTACCAAATTTCAATGAAACTTGGTATCAATATTTCTTAGGTGACCCTTTACTCAAATTGTTCATGAAATTTTGATGGGCCCATAAACATGGGCGTGGCAAGGCATGGCCAATTTTCACTTTGAAAACTTATAAGATCTTTTCCTCCCTATTGATTGGAATAATTTCAATAAATCTTGGTATGAATGTTCCATGGATGACCCTTGACTTATATTGTCCAGCATCTACAAGGATTGTTCTGAAATTACAAACTTCAAATCTGGAGATGTTAAAGCCAGGGGAGCGATGCGGGCCCTCTGGGGCCTCTTGTTACTTTTTAGGTAGAAAACATTGCGGATAAATGAAGAAATTGCTAGAAACAAGCAATTTCTTCATTTTCCAAAATGTTTTAAAGCTTTTTTTCTTTCGGGTGCCTAAAATCATCACTGAGTGGGAATGGATTAATTGGTCAGTCTTTCTGTCCATAATGTCCTCAGATTCTTTAAATCTTCTAACCTATTGGACTAATTTTGATGAAACTTAGCAGGATTGATCCTTGGATAGAGCAATTTCTTCATTTTCTACAATGATTTGCTAATTGTTTTTCTTGATGGGCATCAAAAAGTCTCATTGTGTGGGAATGGGTTGATATAGTAAATTGACTGATCACTGGCTTCACCCACTAACTCTATGCTGGCCATACCCGCTGACTCCAGCAGGAAGTTCTACTTTCGATATTAACCCTTGTCATGCTGTATAAATTACCTTACTGAAATGTGTCAAATCAAAAATGCTGAAAGCACTGATAGAACTATTTATTAAAAAAAACAATATTTCTTTTAGAAATCAACTTCATAAACAATTCTGGCAGGGAAAGTACAAGCAGGAGGTGTAGACTAAGATCAGCCTGCACATAAGTGCAGTCTGATCTTAGTCTACACCTCCTGCCAAAACCGGAATATTCCGGCTTCAGCATGACGAGGGTTAATCAGCATTATTTTTTGGGCAGTAACATGCTGCAATAAAGTTAGATTGATGGTTGGTTACTCTTGGTAGCAACTACACATTATTCAAGCTGTGGTTAAGATGTCCATGTCACCAATCTTACTAAAATGCTACTCAAAAATGTGGGCCAATGTCATAGTTTAAAGCTCACTTCTGGTGTAAATGAATGATTTGATTGGTCAGTAAATGTTGATGTCATGATTGGTCAGTTTGGCTGGCTTGTGAATGTGGGCCCTCGTTGGATGATGATAAATATTAATAATTACAGAAAAAAGATGATGGCAAACCTGTGATGACTTACAGAGAGCTGCGGTTTCAACAGTTTGCATCAGTAGAGTATGAGGGGATGATCTATATGACCCCACAGGACTTTTTGGAGTCCGTTACAGAGGATACACCAAGACGTAGGTATCAATGGAATTAATGGTTGCATCCGTCTGCATCCTATTAAAATCATTACCAAATGACAAAATTTTGGACTTGTCCAATCTGAAAGAAGTTTCAGATGACTATTTTAAATTAAATTAAGTTTAAAAATCTTTGTCTTTAAGGGTAGAAAACATTGTGGACATTGAAGAAATTTGGCACATTGCAAACAGTGTTTTCGAAAACTTTTTTCTTGAGAGGGATGAAAAAGTAGACAGTGTGGAATTCGGTTAATTTATTCCCACATAAATCTGCTTAAAAAGGCCTAGAAAAATATTATGGTAGATGAAGAAAATGGTAATTTCTTCATTATTCACAATCTTTTCTATCGAACTAGGCAAAAAATTCAACATTTAATTAGCTGTCTGCAGCTTGTCTATTGAGGAAGAATACCTGTAACGGGCTACTTTGGAACATAGGAAATCTTCGGGTAAATTTGTACCTTTTGATTTGCTAGCAGAAGATAAAGTAAAATGACGTAGAAAAATATTATGTCAGTATTTTATGCATAGGGAAATTAGAAAGGGGTCACCGGAGGAACCCAGATAAAGTGCCTAATCCGGTTGAAATTCATATGCTTGTGATTGCTTCGACCCATTACCAGATGGCAAAACTTGAGACTGGCCCAAATTTGAAGATGTTGCAGACATCTGGGTATTATTTAGTTTGACAGATCACCTGCCACAAGCAATTTCTTCATTTTCCACTTTGTTTTCCTAAGCATTTTTCCTGGGGCGTTTAAAAGCGTCACTGAGTGGGAATGGGTTGAGTAAGACATGCATGTACCTGAAAATTGACAGTGTGTGTGTATGTATGTGTGTGTGTTGTGCAGGATGGAGCTAATGCACCTTATTGTTATGTTTTGATACGTTGGAGATAGTTCAGAAGAATGTTTGTAGAAAAGTTAGAAATTCTGGAAAATGGCAAGACTTCGTAAAAGCTCAGTATGAAAGTTAAGGGCATCGGGGGTTTCCCTGACAAAATGTCACAAAAAGATTCAGTTTTGAGCATACTCATGTACCAAAACCCTTAACCTTTTCCCAAACGACAAAATTGTAAATTGGTCCAAATTGAAAGAGGTCACATGACAGAACAAATTTGGCTTGAATTGAAAAACAAGGGTCATATGAGATAGAAAACATTGTGAGAAAAGAGGAAATTTTTGTTACAAGCAATTTTTTTTATTCTCACAATGTTTTTACTACCTATTTATCTTTTGTGCATAAAAATGCCGGATTATGTGAAAATGGGTTTGAGTTACCTTACTTGAAAAGGAAACAACAAAAAAGTCTCTTCAGACTCAAGTTAATTTATTTCCACTTTTCAATCAGCCCAAAATATACAGTAAATACCAAAGGCATGTTTAAAATGATCCGGACCTATTTAGGATACAATGTATCTAGATTGTACTGTAAGATAAATGGGTTTGGGTTGTTGATTCTGTAGATCCCTTGTTATAAGTGATTTACAAACATTCATTAGCATATCTTTTGTTCATGTTATCTCCATCTATGATAAATTGATTCATTTTCACTAAATCAGTTTTAAGTCTAGTCTGGTCAGGAAAATGTTGTGCATGGAATTTAAGTTCCGCCAATTTTCAATCTGTTAATTATTTTTGTATCAAATATTTGATGATTGATGAAAGCCTTTAAGAGATTTTGCCCTTCTCAATGTTTTTATGCCCCTGCATGGAAAAATAGGGGGCATATTGTTTTACTGTTGTCTGTCTGTCGGTCTGTCTGTCTGTCTACAAAACTTATCTTTGCCAATTACTACCAGCCTATTCAAGATACAATGCTCATATTGAACATGGTGATACATCTCCATAATATGCATCTCCTTATGTCAAGGTCAAGGTCATGTACCAAGGTCAAATGTTTAGTCCTGCTGCAGGGGCATTGTGTTTCACAAACAGAATTTGTTATAACTTATCGAGCTGGTAGACAAAGCAAATCAATTCAGAGAAAAGGATCCTCAACCCTAAATGGGTCGACTTAGTTTATATGTAACTACAAATAGTCAGATGTCTCTCTGGAGGTTTCCTAATTTGCATATGACGGTAAATCTGTTCCCCTGAAACTGTCACATTTTTAGTGGGACTATTTGAAGAATAGGAAGCTATTCTGGTCACCCAGGCATCAGCGTCAGCGTAATGGTTGATCAAGCCTTATGTGCAAGTGTCATATCTCAGGTTTTACTAATGCTATTGCTCAAAACTTTGCACATGCTAATGTGGGAATAATATAAGCCTAAGGACGTAAATTCAATACTCTGACATTCAGTTTATTTGAATTTTAACCCTTTTTGGACTTAGAAATTTTTGGTTAAACTTTACATGAAGCTGTCATATATCTATAACTCTCTTTATACCAATGCTATTGCTTTGAAACTTTGCACATGGCTTTGTGACCAGCATATCATCTTCTAGGCAAAGATTCATTACTAAGATATGGTTTTTAGTAGAATTTTAACCCTTTTTATACCCCCACATCAAAAGATCGGGGGCATATTGTTTTACCGTTGTCGGTCTGTCTGTCTGTCCGCAAAACTTAACTAAAATCTTAACTTTGCCAAGTACTAGCAGTCTATTCAAGATACAATGCTCATATTTGCCATGATGATACATCTCCATAATAAGCATTTCCTCATGTCAAGGTCATGTGATAAGGTCAAGGACACATACCAAGGGCAAAAGTTTAGTCCTGTTGCGAGGGCATTGTGTTTCACAAACACATCTTGTTGGACTTAGAAATTCTAGTTTGACTATATTGAAAGATTTATATCTCTATTACTACTTATGCCTAACATCGACACTTAATCACTGTTACTATCAAGCTCTCAGAATAGTTGTGTATTGCTGTCCCCTGACAGCTCTTGTTTGATTTGGACATTTTTGGTAATTCAATGAGGTAAAAAAACCAAAAAGGACCTTTCAAATTATTTTTATTACTTGGTAATGCAAAAGAAGTTCTTAAAGTGATTTGAATGTCAAAGATTACAATATCTTGTTGAACTTATGATGATATTTTAGACTGGTCCAGCTTGAAAAGAGTTGCAGATGGCAATTTAATGTTAGAATTTTTTAACTTTCTGGGTAGAAAACACTGTGTTAATTGAAGAAAGTGCTTGTAACAATCAATTTCTTTATTTTACACAATGTTTTCTCAATGGTTTTCTTTGAGGGGTGTCAAAAAGCATCACTGTGTGGGAATGGGTTAACAACTGTACATCCATTACATCTCCTCCTGCATTTATTGACAAGTTAAATGAAATTTTCATGGGATGTTCCTAGTCATCTGACCTTGCACATATTGTGGGGTTGTGCCACTTTAAGCTGTGTCACAGAAAAAGGAGGTTGAATGCAAAATTTCTTACATCTCCTCATACATTTATGGACAAATATGAATGAAATTTCTAGTCACCTGACCTTGTACAAATTGTCAAGCTAGTTTTTCTCCATGTAGTTACCATGAATTCTAACCCTCATACCTCTACCTTCTTACAAAATCAATTATTTAGCAGCTTATATTAAAATTGTGGCACCCTTTTTAGCTCACCTGAGCACATAGTTGATATCACCTTTGGTCTGTCGCCTGGTCTTCGTCTGTCATGTGTCCTCCGTCAAAAATTTCTTTAAACAAAATCTCCTCCCAAACTACTGGGCCAATTTTGAACCAAATTTGGCAGAAATTTTCCTTTGGTAGTCCCCTTTAAAAATTGCTGAAAGAATTTAAATCTGTTGAAATCTCTGGTTGTCATGGCACAAATTTTAAGATAATCTTTTAAAAAATCTTCTCCTCCTGACCAAGAAGGCGTAGAGCCTTGATATTTTGCATGCAACATCAGTATAGTGACCTCTTTCAAAATAGTTAAAATGATGATCCTCGGGTCCCCAGGGGTGGAGCCCCAGGGGGGGTGGGTTTCTATAGAAATAAAGAACAATTTTTAAATGACATCCCCCCCATACCACTTGGCCAATTGAACCAAATTTTGCAGAAATTTCCTTAGATGGTCCCCTTTGAAAATTGCTAAAAGAATTGAAATCTGTTGAAATCTCTGGTTGCCATTGTAACAAAAGTGAAATTTTAAAATAATCTTTAAAATCTTCTCCTCCTGATCCAGAAGGCATAGAGGCTTGATATGTTGCATGAAGCATCAGTATATTGATCTCTTACAAAATAGCTAAAATCATAATCCACAGGTTCCCAAGGGTGGAGCCCCAGGGGGGTGGGGTTTCTATAGAAATAAAGAACGATTTTTAAATGACATCTCCTCCCAAACCACTGGTCCAATTTGAACCAAATTTGTTAGAAATGTTCCTTTGGTGGTCCCCTTTAAAAATTGCTAAAAGAATTGAAATCTGTTACAAACTCTGGTTGCCATGGCATGCCATGAAATAATCTTTAAAAAAAAATTCTCCTGACCCAGAATGTGTAGAGCTTTGATATTTGCATAAGGCATCAGTATATTGATCTCTTATAAAATAGCTAAAATCATGATCCTCCGGTCCCCAGGGGGGGTTTATAGGCATGAAGTGTCAGTTCACAGACTTCTTTCTTATTTCTGAAATTATAACCCATGGATCCAGATGGAGAAAAAAGTTAATTCTTTCTTTCAAATTTGCCCTAAAGCCTTGGTATTTGTAATTTAGCTTTTTTGATACCCAGGTACATAGTCTATATATGTCAGTTTGGCTCACTTGTATCATAATCCTAACCTTAACATGAAATTGGACTATTGAAAGAAAAATTGCCTTTATCTCAGGTGAGAGCCCCGGGGCCAACGGCCCTCTTGTTTGAGAAATAGCAAAAAAATTGATTGACCATTAAGACAGGTAATGAACTCTGACATATACTGAGCATTTTATTGATCTGGCTTGACAACATAAATACATCTAAATCAAGCAGTAGTTACAATATTAGATTGCAAACATGCCATTCTTATGCCTCTGCCATGTAATGGCAGTGGGCATATAGATATACCTCTTTTTATGTGCGAGTGTGAGTGGGTTGATCAGAGGGTTGTTTAGTGTGGTTCCAATTCTTGTCCGGAGCATATCTTCTACATTTTTGGATGGTTTTCAAAATAACTTGTAACAGTTGTTCACCTTGAAGAGTACTAGTGTCATTTGTAAAGTTCTTTCCAAAGTTCAAGGTCATGAGACAAAATTTACCTTATCTGGGTAATATTTTCTTCATTTATTGATGGTTTCAAAATATCTTGACACAGTTGTTCCCCATAAACAGAACAAGTGTCATGCTTTAACTTCTGTGGCATATTATGAATTTCAATGTCATGACTGAAGGTCAAGTGACAAAATTGACCCTGTCCACATTGTATCATCTACATTTATGGGTGGATTTCAAAATAACTTGGCCCAGTTGTTCCCCTTGATAAGTACTAGTATCTTGTATAAAGTTCTTTTGGATTTTCAGAGTTGAAGGTTACAGCTGAAGGTCATATAACAAACACTTAACCCATTCCCACTCATTGACACTTTTAGAAGCTCCCAAGAAAAAAAGCTTTAGAAAACATTGGGAAAAATGAAGAAATTGCTTGTTACAAGTACTTTCTTCATTTCCACAATGTTTTCTACCCAGAAGTGTGAAAAAATCCAAAGTTTCATTAACTTTAAATTGTCGTCTGCAATTTCTTTCAATTTGGGCCAGTCTAAATTTTGCTGTCTGGGGCATCTGTGTCTGTGACACATTTCTAGTCTTTTTGTCTTGGATTTTTGCTTTACAAGCCCCTGCATGTTTTCTTGAATGTGATTCCTTGAGGGCATAAAAAGTTTGGATTGTGTGGCAATGGGTTTTATTTTTAGCTCACTTGAATACAACATGCTCAAGGTTAGCTTTTGTGGTTGGTTGATGTCTCTATTCAATATTTACCTTTTAGACTCTCTAGAGGACACAGCTTATGCTCTGAAATTTGGTCAGAATATTTGCCTTGATAAAAGTTTGGTCAAGTTTGAAACTGAGTCACTTTTGGGGTGAAAAACTAGGTCACAAGGTCAATTCCAATTAAAAAAAAACCTTGTAGAATCTTAAGGTTCAAAATTGTACTAAATCAACCTGAAAATTGGTGAGAATATTTGTCTCTACAAAATGAAAAAATAAGTGCAAAATTTGGTTACTTAAGGTAAAAAAATTAGGTTATGTGGTTAATTCTTAAAAAACCTTGTGGAAACTTTAGCTGCCACAGTTTGTACTCAATCAAGCTGCAAAGAAGTCAGAATGTTTGTCTTTGCAAAATCATGGACAAGTTCAAAGTTAGGGCACTTAGTCTAAAAAACTAGGTCTCGACTTTAATTCTTGTACCTTGTAAACACTCTAAAGGCCACAATTTGTGCTTAATCAGTCTGAAAATGGTCAGAATATTTGTCTTGATTAAATGTTCGACAATTACTTAGAAATTGGGTCAACTTAACTTTGAATTCAGGTGAGAGACTCATGGCCGTTATGGCCCTCTTGTGTTTTGCATCTGGCAGGAAGGCAATTTGTGATATGAGGTAAAAAAATCTGTACCATACCACTTTGAATACCACTGAGGATTAGACATTGCCATTACAAAGCTGTATATAATTTTGGCATGGAATAAGCCTCGTCTGATGGACATACCAAAAAACCTTTGAAGTTGAAAATATTTGCATACATTTCATAGCTGTGTACTACCATTGGTGTGACAAGTTTTTGTGCGGATTGGCTTTCCGCCAAGAAAAATGAAGAAAAATCTAACTTCAAAAAGTCGTCAACAAATCTAATCCTTGCACCTTTGTTTGGAAGAGATGTTTTGACCTATAAACCTCTTTGGCTACTTTTGCCCCTTTAAGCCTTTAACACATTCAGCATATTTATGACATGTATGTCAAGCATTTTTGTTGGTTTGCTAACTTAAATTCCTTCAGTACACCTTGTTCAATCTGTAGTTAAGACATGACACTAACCAACAATTTGCTGTTTGTTTTATTATTCTTACTATAATTGTGCAATCTTATTTTAGCTTGGCTGTTTTCAGAGAAACTTTGAGTTATTGCTAAACATTGTCTTCCAAAGACTGACATTTTGTAATATCCCTATTATTAGTGAACACATTCACTTGAATTTAGAATATATGTTCTATATCAAAAGAGCTATCTACATCAACATATTAACCCATTCCAACTCAACAACATTTTAGACCGGTCCAAATTGAAAGAAGCTGCAGACGATATTTTCAAGTTGGTGGAATTTAATTTTTTTTTTGACTTTTTGGATAGAAAACATTGTGGATAATGAAGAAATTGCTTGATCCAAGCAATTTCTTCATTTTCCACAATGTTTTCCAAAGCTTTTTCATTGAGGAGTGTAAAAAGGAGGGATTGAGTGGGAATGGGTTAAGGGATAACACAGGGCATTGTCAGCATTTAGTCAATGATCAAGTAAGTATTCCTGATAATAAAATAAGACGGATTGGTTTCGAAATTCTGACATTTTATTTGAAGTTTAAGTGGCTTGGGGTCAGGCTCAAACACGTAAAGTTAGCACTCTTTGTCAGTGTTTTAAAGTATGCACATTTTAAGCTCTTACGGCTTAAAGCCAGAGGCTATTATCATGGTGTGGTGTCGGTCATGAGTGCATCTGGTAGTCAGTTCGTCTGTCCATGCATCTGTGGATAAACTTTTCCTTTAAAAATCTTCTCCTCAGAAAGTACTGAACGGATTACAACCAAATTTTAAAGAAATGATCCATGGGTGACCCTTTATCAGATTGCTTCAAAGAATTTTGATCGGATAAGAAACATGGCTTTAATAGGTTGGGCTAATTTCCATATATGGTGAAAGCTTTGAAAATCTTCTTCTCAGAAACCAGGTGATGGATTTTAACCAAATTTCACAGAAGTGATCCTTAGGTGACCTTTATCAGATTTCCTTCAATGAATTTTGATATGATGAATGATATGGCTTTAATGGGCGGGACTAATTTCCATATATGGTGAAAGCTTTGAAATCTTCTTCTTTGAACATATTGGATGGATTTCAACTGAATTTCACAGAAATGATCCTTTGGTGAACATTTATTGGATTCCTTCAAAGTATTTTCATTGGATTAAAAAATATGGATTTTAACCCTTTCCTGTACAATCACTGGTTTTTACGTCCTTGTGATTTTATACTTGAGAAAAGATTGTGGTAAAAGAAGAAATTGCTTGTATCAAGCAATTTCTTCTTTTCCACGATATTTTCTGCCCTACTGAATGGTTATTTTTCAAATTGAATCCACTTAAAATTTTCGTCTGCAAAACCTTTGAAATTGGAAAGGTCTACAAAATTTTGAAACAGGAAAGGGTTAAGGTGGGGCAAATTCTCATGTATCATGAAAGTTTTGAAAATCTTCCTCTCAGAAACCAGTTGATGGATATTAATCAAATTTCACAGAAATGATCCTTAGGTGACCCATTATCAGATTCCTGGAGACAATTTTTATCAAATGAAAAACATGGCTTTAATTAGCAGGGCTAATTTCCGTATCTGGTAAAAGCTTTGAAATTTTTCTTCTCGGAAGCCAGTTGATTGATTTCAACAAAATTTTACCATTTTGATACTTCTGTGACACTTTAACAGCTTATCAAAAAGAATTTTGATCGGGTAAAAAATAAAGGCTATAGTGGTCAAGGCTAATGTCCATGTATGGTATATACTTAAAGCTTTTGTAAATTTCACAGAAACCTGTTGATAGATTTCAATCAAATTTCACAAGAATGATCCTCAGATGACTGTTTGTCAGATTCCTTCATATTATTTTGATTGGTTGAAAAACATGGCGATTATGGTGGTGGCTTATGTCAATATATGAAAATTTTGAAATTTGTTAGTACCTTTTTATCTGATTTAGTAAATAAATTTTACATGACTTGACTTTTGTAAAAACAATGAAGGGTTTGAAATGCTTCTCAAGAACTATTTCAAAGATTTCAGTGACTTAGATTTATTTTCCTTATATTCAGTTTATATTGAATACATGAAAAAAATTGCTGAATCAGTACAATCACGCCTGTGTAGCAATACAGGCCCTCATGTGCCTCCCGTTTAAGTCTGAGGCTCACAAACAAGTAGCCAGGACCCTCAAAAATATCTGATTTGAGTCCCATGGACCCTTTTTAAGCTCTACTTCAGAAAAGAATTGAAGACTGTTGAAGTTGAACCCAAAGGAGGCATTGGTGTCATTATACTATAAGCATTTTTTCATTTTACACAATGTTTTCAGAAAGTTGAAAAAATCTAAAATTTTATAAGCTTTCAATTGTTGTCTGCAACTCCTTCAATATGGACCCGTCTAAAATTTTGCCATCTGTTAATAGGTTAATGGGTTATAAAAGCATTGTTAAATTTGTTCTCCCTTACCAACCTTATGACTGTGGGTTTCGAATTCCTTGGACCCCAATTTGTTGAAATCATACTAAAACCTTGCATTGAATTCTCTGTTTGTAGAGATGCTGGGTTATACTTGTCCAACTTCCTCCTTTGTCATTGAAAATAGATAGATTCTCGGTAAATCACATAATTAGAACTATAAGTAGACAGAGAACCTCATCCTGGTATCATGCTTGATGTGGGGGGAGGGAATTGTGGGGGAGCAAGATTCAAATTGAATTCTTTCCATCTTTTAGTTTAGGGTGAAAAGATCACAATAGCTTAAGGAATTCTTAATGATTAACATCATATTAACATATAGTTTACAAATAGTGAAAATTGGAGTATGATTTACATAGAATTATCATAAAGTATATAAATAAAGGAAAGGTAAAGAGATTTTGAAATTTTTGTACGATAAGAGATACCGCAAAGTCAGGCATTATTCCTTATTTGTCCAGGTTTCAAATTCCAGTTCAGCCCATCCTAGGTGGAAAACCTTGGGAAAATTGGTCTTTCACTTTGTCTTGACCCATTACCAGACAACAAAATTAACACTGGTACATATTAAAAGGAGTTGCAGATAACAATTTAGCCCATTACCACATGACAAAATCTTAAACTGGTCCCAAATTGAAAGAAGATGCAGACGACAGCTTTAGGGATAGAAAAAATTGTGGACATTGAAGTAATGGCTTGAATAAGCAATTTCTTCTATGTCCATATTGTTTTCCAAACCTTTTCTCTTGGGGGACATAAAAAGGAGGGACTGTGTTTGAATGGGTTAAAGTTTATGAAATCTTAGAACTTTTTTCAACTTTATGGGTAGAAAACATTGTGAAAAATGAAAACTATGCTTCCTGCAATCTATTTCTTCTTTTCACATGTTTTCCCAATTTTAAGCTCCACTGGCTGAAAGCCAGAGAGCTATTGTCATGGCGTTGTGTCTGTTGTGCGTGCGTGCGTCCCTCTGTCCGGTCATCTGTCTGTAAATTTTACTTTGAAAATCTTCTCCTCAGAAAGTATTGAACAGATTTCAACCAAATTTCACAGAGATGATCCTTGGGTAAACCTTTATCAGATTCCTTCAAAGAATTTTGATTGGATGGAAAACATGGCTTTAATGGGCGGGGCTAATTTCCATATATGGTAAAAGCTTTGGAAAAACCCATGGATGGATTTCAACCAAATTTCACAGAAATGATCCTACGGTGAACCTTTATTAGATTCCTTCAAGGAATTTTGATTGGGTGAAAAACATGGCTTAAATTGGTGGGGCACCATATATAGTGAAAGCTTTGAAATTTTTCTTCTCAGAAACCAGGTGATGGATTTCAACAAAATTTGACTGGATCGAACCTTAGGTGACCTTTATCAGATTATGAAAAAAAAATATGGTTTTAATGGGCAGCGCTAATTTCCATATATGGTATATACTGAAAACTTTGTAAATCTCTCATAAACCTGTTGATGGTTTTCAACCAAATTTCACGGGAATGATAACCAGATGACTGTTTGTTAGATTCCTTCATATAATTTTGGTTGGTTCAAAAACATGGCTATTATGGTGGTTGGTTATGTCCATATATGGCATACAGTGAAAATTTTACATTATGAATTTTTCATAACTTGACTTGAATTTTTTAAAAACAATAAACTTTTTAAATGGTTCTCTAGAACTATTTCAAAGATTTTAATGATTTAGATTTATTTTCATTATATTTAGTTTATTTTAAACTGATGTAAAAATTTGTTAATAAGTACATTCATGCCTGTGGAGCATTACAGGCGCTCAAGTGCCTCTAGTTATGGACCGCGATGGATGAGCTTATAGCTGCCACTGCATCTGTCCTGTCATTCAATCTGTCTGTCCACCTCCATAGCTCTACAACCCTTTGGCCAAATTGTATGAAACTTCACATGTGAATTCTTTATGATATTGCGCCAATACCTTGTTCCCGTTTTTTGGATAGCTCCAAGGTCAAGGGCACAGTTCAAGGTCAAACAATAAAATAGACCTTGTCCCAAAGAATAGCTCCTTCAATTATAGATGGATTTCAAAGTAACTTGGCACAACCGTTCTCTATCATGAGTACATGTACCATTTGAAAAAATATTTAGATGGCTCCATGGTCAAGATCAGAACTCAAGGTCAATTGTTGAATTTTAGCATGTCCTGATGCTCCTAAAATTGTGGATTGATTTTGATGTAACTGTGTGTAACTGTTTTCTTCAATGAGTATATGTGTTTTTTGAAAGAAAATATTCCAGATAGGTCCAAGGTCAAAGTGCAAGGTTGTATGTTGAAAACAAGCAAAGCTTCTAAAATAATGGATGGATTTTGAGATATCTTTGCATAATTATTCACTATTATGAGTAGATGTGCCATTTGGGAAAAAAACAACTGAGAGCTCCAATGTCAAGGTCAAAGCTCAAAGTTACATATTAAAATTAAGCATGTTCATAGCATGGCTCCTTCCATTATAGATAGATTTCAATTCAACTTGGCACACTTGTTCTTTATTATGAGAAGTTGTGCCATTTGAAGAAAAAAGTAGACAAGTCCAATGTGAAAGTCAAAGTTCAAGGTCAAACATAAAGATCAAGCATGAGTAGAGCAAAACTCCTTCAATTATGGGTGGATTTAGAAATGACTGCACATTTGTTCTCTATCATGAGTTGATGTGCCTTATAAAATACATTTTCCAATGGCTCCAAGGCCAAAGTCACTGCTCAAGGTTGTATGTTTACATTGGCTTTTCTAGAATATGGCAAGCATATAGCTGCATCTTCTGATGTCGGTCTGTCAGAACCCTTTTCCTTGTTTGCTTTATAATTTTTGTGACAGGGCTATATTTTAGGAGCATAATCCTCTCTGGGGGGCTCTTGTTTTTCTTGAGTGGCATCAAAAAGTGTCATCATGCACTAATGGATAACATATTTACACAAATAGTTGAAAATTAAATACTTCTGATAAAGGTAGTCTAGAAAATAATCTATTAAAGGTGATAGTGATTAATGGTAAGCAGCTTTTAGTTCTTATTTTACCCCCCAAAATATATTTGGGGGGTATATAGGAGTCTGCTTGTCTGATGGTCAGTCTGTCGGTAGCTTTTTTGTGTCCGCTCAATTTCTCAGCAACCATTGGACCGATTTGATTCAAACTTCACTGATATAATCAGTATCAAGCAGAGATGTGCATATTCCATTTTGGTTACGGTCCATTGATTTTTAATGGAGTTATGGCCCTTTGGTGAAAAATCGTGTCCGCTCAATTTCTCAGCAACCATTGGACGGATTTGATTCAAATTTCACAGAAACACTCGGTATAAGTCAGACATGTGCATATCCTATTTTGGTTATGGTCCATTGATTTTTGATGGAGTTAAGGCCCTTTAATTAAATAGTCTGTTTTTCTTATGGCCCTTTGGGAGATAGCACTTGTATATGGACAAGCGCTGTAGGGGGGGTATTAGTCCGCTTTGTGATAATGTCTGGTTATGCCCCTGGTATAAAATGGTTTTGAAATACGAATTTTCTCCACTTGTCCCCAGACAAGTACTTGTTTTGAATTTATATGAACTTGTGTACTAGTTATATCATTGGTTCTAGAACTTGTTCAAGATCTGGAACTAGAACTGGTTGAGGCTCAATAGTGATTAGAATCAAAGTGCTGTAAACATTGTAATTGGTTGTCACTGAACATTGCTTTTCAACTTTAAAATTAGGGTAAAAACAACTTTAAAAATAAAATTGTTAACCATATTTCCTTAAATGTTAATTAGATTTAATATTAGGAAAGAAAATGTATCAAATGCCCAATATAATATAAATTATAAAAAACAAATTATGCGATAAAAAAGTACAATGGATTTTAATAGTACCTTAAAAATAAATGAAGGATAGGGTAGAAAAATAAGGTATATGAAAAATGACAAAAGGATTCAAACCACAGTCCTCTCCCACGTTAAGTGAGGACGCTTACCACTGTACCAAGAGGGCATATGATAGATAGGCAATAAAGATAAGACTTATTCGTAATACATTGAAAGAACTGTTTTGTCACATGATTCACTTGTTTACACTACTGTTAATATACCCCCCAAAACATATTTAGGGGGTATATAGGAGTCAGCTTGTCGGTCCATCTGTCTGTAGCTTTTTCGTGTCCGCTCAATATCTCAGCAACTATTGGTCGAATGTTATTCAAACTTCACTGATATAATCAGTATCAAGCAGAGATGTGTATATTCTATTCTGGTCATGGTCCATTGATTTTTGGTGGAGCTATGGCCCTTTGGTGAAAATCGTGTCCGCTAAATTTCTCAGCAACCATTTGAGGGATTTGATTCAAATTTCACAGAAACACTCAGTATAAGTCAAACATGTGCATATCCCATTTTGGTTATGGTCCATTGATTTTTGATGGAGTTATGGCCCTTTAATTAAAAAGTCCATTTTTTGTTACATTTCTATAGCTTTTTCGTGTCCGCTCAATTTCTCAGCAACTTTGGGTTGGATTTTATTCAAATCTCACTGAAATAATCAGTTTCAAGCACAGTTGTGCATATTATATTTTTGTAACTGTCCTTTGATTTTTGAGGAAGTTGTGGCCCTTTGGTGAAAAATTGTGTCCGCTCAATTTCTCAATGACAGTTTTATGGATTTGATTCTCTCGGTATAAGTCCGACATGTGCTTATCCTATTTTGGTCATGGTCCATTGATTTTTGACAGAGTTAAGGCCCTTTAACCCATTCCAACTCAATCCCTCCTTTTTACACCCCACAAGAAAAAAGCTTTGGAAAACATTGTGGAAAATGAAGAAATTGCTTGTATCAAGCAATTTCTTCATTATTCACAATGTTTTCTATCCAAAAAGACGAAAAAATTCAAAATTCCATCAACTTGAAATTGTGGTCTGCAGCTTCTTTCAATTTGGACCAGTCTGAAATTTTGCTGTGTTGGAATGGGTTAATAAAAAGTCCATTTTTTGTTATGGCCCTTTGGCAGATAGCACTTGTATATGGACAAGCGCTGTTGGGGGGGTATTAGTCAGCTTTGCGACAATTTCTAGTTCAAGCTGTAGTTACAACGTCTAGGTTGACAGCCAATCAATTTAATTTTTGTCGAGCCCACTTTTGGTGAGCGAGACATAGATGTCACTATGACAAGTTGGTGTATGTGCTTTAGTGGGTTAGTCTGTCCGAATTTGTCCGGACAATGACTCCTATATTAATGGAGAGAGTTCAAAATAACTTGGCACAATTATTCTCCATCATGAGTAGATGTGCCATTCGAAAGAATTTTTGGGATAGTTCTTATGTCAAGGTCACAGCTCAAGGTCAATCACTAAAATTGTGATTTTCAAGAGCATTTCTCCTACAATTATGGATGGATTTCAAAATAAATTGGCACAATTATTCTCCATCATGAGTAGATCTGCCATTTGAAAGAATATTTTGGATAGCTACAAGTTCAAGGTCAAAGCTCAAGGTCAAACACTAAAATTGTGCTTGTCTGGAGTACGATGCCTACAATGCTTTGCTGGCTCGACAGCAGTTGTGCTGGGAAAACAATCTTTTTTGTTACTGTAAATGGAGTTTTATTAGCGAGGGTTTTATTTTCGCTATTTTTCGCGAGACAATGAGCTCGGGAATTCAAGAATCTCCCTTAAATTGGACCATTTTGTCCAGAAAAAACAGAGAGGACCGAAGTAAGCAGGGAAACGATGAAGATCAAATAACCAAATATTTATATATTTTTCGGCATCATTTCACTTTATTTCATTCAAATGGGTATTGTCACCTTAGGGTAAAAAATAGAAGAAATCAGTTTTGAGAACAGGACAAATCTTCAGCAATCCCCAAAATTTCATAGCCTGCCAATTTAGTCCTCTTAGTGTGTTGAACACAGCTATACAAACATAACAATGCTAAGTAAACGAAGTGATGATATTCTAGGTGAAAACAGTTAGACAACAAAGAGCTAAAAAGTTGTAACTGAGTCTTTATTGCATACAGTCTTAGAACCTTTCAACAAATTAAAAGCCGCCGTCATAGCGCAGTTGGTAGCGCGTCGGACTATCACTCTAGAGGTCCCGGGTTCGATTCCCGACGGCGGCGCTCATCTTTTCCGACTATTTGTCTCTCACCAATGGGTCGATAATCGTAGACCTATGTGGGATAGCAGCTGGAGGCTAGGAAAGGATGTTATGGTAGTACTGGTGTGAGAAATACCAGGATTCCATTGTTAGGTGCTCCAGTCGCCGCGATATAACTGAAAGATTGTTGAAAGCGGCGTAAAACCCCATTCAAACAAACAAACAAACAAATTAAAAACAGACGATCCGAAATAAATTAATTAAAAACTGTTTGAACAGTGATATAGTTATTTCGCCTATGACAGTTTGGTAAGACTATTATTGTATTCATCTATAGGCCTGTGCTTCAAGGTATAAATATTGTACATTTCATCTCTTTTTTAACTCTTTCCAAATTAATTAAACTTTAAATACATAATTTGTGATCATAAAATGATTTTAAAAGAGAAATCATTATACTATGAGAATAGAGCATAGGTAAATGTTCTGGAAAATCATTCTATTCATTGGTCAGTATCGGAGATGTAAACATATGTAGATTTTTTCTTCAAAGGTGTATTCCCGGAGATAATTATGGAAATAACCAAAGTACCATAAGTCTTGGGTTCAAGCTCATGCGAAAATAATACATCGTGAAAATTACCCGATTTACAGTACATATTACTGGCCATTAAGTTTGCAAAATAGTGGTAACATCATTTTATATCAAAGTGAGATTTTCTGTTTGAGCAAGAGGCCCCTGCCAGCGATTCGTCAATTGTAAGGTTTGAAACATTTTTAGCTCGACTTTTCGAAAAATAGGGGGGCTATTCCAGTCACCCGGGTGTCGGCATAATGGTTTGGTCAAACCTTATGTGCAAGTATCATATCTCAGTTTCTACTAATGCTATTGCTCTGAAAATTTGCACATGTTTTTGTGACAATAATATCACCCTCTAGACAAGGTATCATTACTCTGACATTCACTTTATTAATCCCCCCCCCCCCACACACACACCATTTTGGCCAAGGGGAAATAGTAATGGTCTCCGTCAGTCATTCCCTCCTTCTGTTATTCCGTCACTAAGCTTGTCCTGAGCATATCAGCTTGAAACTTAATAGGTGGATAGATCTCATTGAGGAGAAGGGCAATGCACAAGAACAACAACTCTAGCTTGCATAATTTTGGATTTATTGCTCTTTGTTTTTTTAGTTTATACTAATTCATTTTAGTTCCATTGCGACAAAAGCTCTAAGCTTATAGAATCACTCTCGAACACACAAACCAGATGTTTTCACCTCCCTGAAAGAGAGGCAGTGGCTTAATCCCACTGCTACCCACTTCTACAGCTGGGTAGGCTGGAGCTGGCTATTAAGTGTCTTGCCCAAGAACACACCCGATGACGGTGGTACTCGAACCCGTGACCTTCAGATCACGAGACAAGCACCTATACCACTCGACCATCGAGGCAGCTGTTTTTTTAGCTCACCTGAGCACAAAGTGCTAGGTGAGCTATTGTGATCGTTGTCCGTCGTCCGTCCGTCCGTCTGTCCGTCCGTCCGTCTGTCCGTCTGTCCGTCCGTCCACAATTTCTTTAAAAATCTTCTCCTCCTAAACCAGTAGGCCAATCAAGCTGAAACTTTGCAGGGATGTTCCTTGTGTGAAGTTCTTCAAAAGTTGTGAAAAGAATTTAATTCCGTCAAAAACTCTGGTTGCCGTGGCATTTGAAAATGGGAATCTTTAGTAATTCTTTAAATATCTTTAAAAATCTTCTCCTCCTTAACCAGTAGACCAATCAAGCTGAAACTATGCAGGGATGTTCATTGGGTGAAGCTCTTCAAAAGTTGTTAAAAGAATTTAATTCCGTCTAAAACTCTTGTAACCGCGGCATATGAAAATGGGAATCTTTAGTAATCCTTTAAATATCTTTAAAAATTTTCTTCTCCTAAACCAGTAGGCCAATCAAGCTGAAACTTTGCAGGGATGTTCATTGGGTGAAGCTCTTCAAAAGTTGTTAAAAGAATTTAATTCCGTCTAAAACTCTTGTAACCGCGGCATATGAAAATGGGAATCTTTAGTAATCCTTTAAATATCTTTAAAAATTTTCTTCTCCTGAACCAGTAGGCCAATCAAGCTGAAACTTTGCAGGGATGTTCATTGTGTGAAGCTCTTCATAAGTTGTTAAAAGAATTTAATTCCATCAAAAACTCTTGTAACCGCGGCATATGAAAATGGGAATCTTTAGTAATCCTTTAAATATCTGTAAAAATTTTCTTCTCCTAAACCAGTGGGCCTATCAAGCTGAAACCTTGCAGGGATGTTCATTGGGTGAAGCTCTTTAAAAGTTGTTAAAAGAATTTAATTCCGTCAAAAACTCTTGTAACCGCGGCATATGAAAATGGGAATCTTTAGTAATCCTTTAAATATCTTTAAAAATTTTCTTCTCCTTAACCAGTAGGCCTATCAAGCTGAAACCTTGCAGGGATGTTCATTGGGTGAAGCTCTTTAAAAGTTGTTAAAAGAATTTAATTCCGTCAAAAACTCTTGTAACCGCGGCATATGAAAATGGGAATCTTCAGTAATCCTTTAAATATCTTTAAAAATTTTCTTCTCCTAAACCAGTAGGCCAATCAAGCTGAAACCTTGCAGGGATGTTCATTGGATGAAGCTCTTCAAAAGTTGTTAAAAGAATTTAATTCCGTCAAAAACTCTTGTAACCGCGGCATATGAAAATGGGAAATTTTGTAAATCTTTGATGTTGTTTTTTTCATAGACTACAAGGCCAAAGGCCTTTATATTTTGTAAAGAGCTTAATCATATGGTTCTCTACCAAGTTTTTAAATATTTAATCTCTGGGGTCAAAAATGGCCCCGCCCCTGAGGTCCGAAGTTTGGAAAAATTCTTAAAAAGAGCAATATCAAGCTGAAACCTTGCAGGGATGTTCATTGGGTGAAGCTCTTTAAAAGTTGTTAAAAGAATTTAATTCTGTCAAAAACTCTTGTTACCGCGGCATATGAAAATGGGAATCTTTAGTAATCCTTTAAATATCTTCAAAAATTTTCTTCTCCTTAACCAGTAGGCCTATCAAGCTGAAACCTTGCAGGGATGTTCATTGGGTGAAGCTCTTTAAAAGTTGTTAAAAGAATTTAATTCTGTCAAAAACTCTTGTAACCGCAGCATATGAAAATGGGAATCTTCAGTAATCCTTTAAATATCTTTAAAAATTTTCTTCTTCTAAACCAGTAGGCCAATCAAGCTGAAACCTTGCAGGGATGTTCATTGGGTGAAGCTCTTCAAAAGTTGTTAAAAGAATTTAATTCCGTCAAAAACTCTTGTAACCGCGGCATATGAAAATGGGAAATTTTTGTAAATCTTTGATGTTGTTTTTTTCATAGACTACAAGGCCAAAGGCCTTTATATTTTGCAAAGAGCTTAATCATATGGTTCTCTACCAAGTTTTTAAATATTTAATCTCTGGGGTCAAAAATGGCCCCGCCCCTGAGGTCCGAAGTTTGGAAAAATTCTTAATAAGAGCAATTTCAAAAGGCTTCTCCTCTTTTGGTCTAGGATATTCATATTTGGTATGTAGTGTAACTAGATGGTTTTGTACTATATCACAAAAAGTTTTCATCCAAGGGTCAAAAACGGCCCTGACTAGGAGTCCAAAAATTTGGAAAAATGCAAAATTTGAGTATGTTGAAAAAATTTCTTCATTTTAAGGCAGAGGGCATTTATATTTTTAGTGTAGCATAGCCTGGCTGTTATCTATCAATTTTGATTAAAATATGCCTGTAGGTTAAAAAACACCCCTTCCCTGGGTGTCCAAAGTTCGTAAAAATGCTCAATTAGACCATGTTCAACAGTCTTCTCCTCCCAATCTACAAAGTCTAAGGCATTCATATTTGATTTATAGCATAACCAGATGGTTCTCTACTATGTTAGCTAAAATCTTAGCCCTGGGATAAAACACGACACTGCCCCAGAGGTCCAAAATTTTGGAAAACACCCAATTAGAGCAAAAGTCTTCTCCTTCTGAAATATAAGATGAAGGGCATTCATATTTGGTATGTAGCATGACTATATAATTTTGTACTATGTTACAGGAAAATTTGCTTGTATGATAAAAAATGTCTCTGCTCCTGGGAATGAAAATTGCATAAATCGCATTGAAAGGATTCTTCTTAAATAGAAATGGAGAAATTGCTTGCTTTCTCACAATGCTTTTTTAACCCATTTCAACACAAGAAAATTTTAGACTGGTCCAAATTGAAAGAAGCTGCAGACGACAATTTCAAGTTGATGGAATTTTGATTTTTTTCTTCTTTTGGGATAGAAAACATTGTGTATAATGAAGAAATTGCTTGTTACAAGCAATTTCTTCATTGTCCACAATTTTTTCCAAAGCTTTTTTCATGTGGGCGTAAAAAGGAGGGCTTGAGTTGGAATGGGTTAAACCTTTTTCCCTGAGGGTGACAAATTCTGGGATAGTTTGGTAATCCATTAAACTATGAAGGCATTCATTTTCATTTTAAAGCATTACTGGATTGTTTTGTACAAAGCCCAAAATCTTGTATTTGTTTTATTTATTTTGCTCAAGTTGTGTCTTTTTTATACAAAAAAGTACTTTAATTTGCAGATGCCTCAGGTGAGCGATTTAGGACCATCATGGTCCTCTTGTTTAAAGACTAAGACTTTGTCTTGGGCATAATTCTGAACGTATAATAGCAATCAACTTGAAACTTCATAGGTGGATAGATCTTATTAAGGAAAAGTTCACTGTACAAGAATCACAACTCTTGCTTGAATAATTTTGGAGTTATTGCCCTTTGTTATTTCAAAGACCTAGATTTTGTCCGGAGCATATCTCTGAAAGTATAATACCTTTTAACTTGAAACTTCATTGGTAAATACATCTTGTTCAGGAGAAGTGTAATGCAGTGCACAAGAACCACAACTCTTGCTTGCATAATTTTGGAGTTATTGCCCTTTGTTGTTTTTAAGACTTGGATTTTGTCCAAAGCATATCTCTGAAAGTATGATAGCTATTATCGAACTCATTGACAAGAAATACAATACACAAGAAGCCTAAATCTAACAGGCTTCAGAATACTATCAATCTTAAACGGCAGGGGATAGCCATGTCAGACATGGCTCTTGTCGGAATTATAACCCTTTTCAGACTTGGAAATTCTTGGTTAAACCTTACATGCCAAAGTCATATGACTTTGATAAATCTCTTTCCACTAATGCAGGGCTCTGGAAATCCGATAAATTGCAGGTCTGGACCGAGTTTTGAATTGCCAGACTGTTTGTAATCCCAAAAATAATACCAAAATCGGTCTGAAATTTTCATTAAATTTAACTTTGAAATATTGATAAACTTGCCCTACATCAACACACTTGAAACCAAGGGTTTCACACGTTACCTGCAGATTAAGGAATTAACAAAAGTGCCAAAAATCAAGAATTAGTTTACCTGCCAGCCAGCCAAGTGCCCATCCGCATGTGAACCTAATTTGCAGTTAGCCACAGTTTCATGCTTGGCTAAACTTCGCGTATCAAGTTTTGTAAACTATTTGCAATAGAGAGTCGGTTTGACTTACACACGTAATAAGTCTTATCAGAATGGACATCTGATACTGTGTCAATTCAAATTACCGTTACTCTTGAAATAAATTTCTTTTACTATAATATGGGATGTGTATATAAATCTAGACAGAACAGACTTCAGTTGCCATTTGTATAAAGTCGGAGTAGCTCAGCACAAGGCTCTCATGAAATTAATTTATCACAAGTAAGTGCATAAGACCGGGTTTTAACATAGGCACTTGGATTCTGGAATTTATAACAACTTTAACACTACAGTAAATATTAAAGGTAGTGAAGCTGCCATTTTTTAAGGGAACAAGCATCACTGGTGCCTTCATGGAAAATGTTTGACTCGTTGGAATACAGAACCAACGATGTTTATCAAAACATCCCTTACCTTAAAAATTGGCAGCTGCTCCTCCTTGATAATATTATATATCATAGAGTGAGATATTTTTGTAAGTTGTTATAAATTCCTGAATCCAAGTGCCTATGGGTTTGAAATTTGTATAAAAAAGTCATGTTATTAATATATGTTTTTCATTCCCTGTAAGAAACATAGCTGATAGAATTCAAACAATAAGTGGAAGTCCACAGATTGCAGATAATTTGAATATAAATGAAAAGGACTGCTTAATAATATAGCTACTATCGTAAATGAAAATAAAGAAACCACGAATCATGAAATCTTACTTCAGGGGTGGAAAAAATCCGAATAATAAATCACAAATCAACTACAGTAAAACCCCTCCTTTCGAAAACCCCGAAAATACGGGCACCCCGCTATTACGACTGAATTTTTACAGAACGGAATTATTTGTTCTTTATTTCAATGGTCGCGAACCCCTCTAAAACAGGCACCCCACTATTCCGAATTACGACCACTAAATTCAGTACCAACTATAGCTAAAACACTATTTTGAACCCCACTAAAACGACCAGTAACTTCACACTTTGAGGCGACCACCCGAATTTCACACTTGATAAGGGCGACACTAATTGGGTACGAATGTTTTGTCAATACAATATCAGATTTTTGATTATGTTATATCGAACCCTTATTATAAAAGGCGTTATTTCTATTAAATAGATTATAGTGGCCGATCACTTTAAGAAATTATAGCTTGTATTATTTTTAATTGTTATTTAAATGTGTCACATGTTTTGACTCGAGTAATAAAGTTGAAAGTGAAAAAAATATCCGAGAAATTACGATAAGTTTGTTTACGGCGTTCCGAACAGTCAATTACCAAACCTTTTGATTTCTACTTAGTTGATGTTTGGTATTCGCATCAAAGATGGTATGATTTCGACAGTTTGACACTTTGAACCTGTACTTACAAATAAATAATCTGAGATCGGACCTCTTATTCAGACTAAAATGGAGAAGAGAGAAAGTAAAAAATATCATTGAAAATAACAAGATTCCGCTGTAAAACATGTTCTTACAGTTTTATTATTTGTATGTATAGTATTTATAAATTTAAATAACAGAGATAAAAATTAACATGGAATACTTGACAACAAACGACCAAACCTCAGTATTACGACCACCCCGCTATTACGACCACTTTCAGAAAGTACCCCAAGTGGTCATATTAGAGGGGTTTTACTGTACAATTAATAATTGACAGAGATTTGTGCACAAATTCTATTCTGGGAAAATAGTGCAACAAGTGGGCAACCCACTCGAGTCTGTCTGGTCGGTCTTTTTGATGTACGTCATGTCTCTGCGATCCCATGGAGTAGAATGGACTGACCCATCATTTTTGTGATGACAGCTGTGTTTTTCCATCAACAGAGGCTGGTGTTGAGAGAGAAATTGCCATGACTGTGTTGAATTAACAGAACTTTGGATAACTAGCTTTTGAAAAATTATATCAATACTTGAATCTGTGGTGGTGGGGGGGGGCGTACCCTACAGAAATATTCTATTAAGCCGGGAAATTTTAATAATGTACATTTAATTTATCTTATACTGGAATTTCGTGGACTATCATGCATTGCCGGAATCGCAATTGATACACAGCTGAATTTTCAAAAACAAAATGAACGTAGGATCTGTCAGTTGTTTTCATCTATCTTCCACTCGATGAAGATTATAATCATCTACGGAAAATTTGAAAAAGAAGGCAACTACTGAATGAATGATATGAACCCTTTTATGTACGGGAAAGGTGAAAAAGGTGGGAGTATTCGTTTTTGCCAGCGGAGGGGGTGGGTGTATTTCATTTTTGCAGAGGGGGGAGGGCATTGTCCTGGACCGATTTAAATTTCAAAATTTCCAAAGCCCTGCACTTAAATGCTATTGCTTTGTAACTTTGCACAGGTTTTTATGACAATAATACCACCCTCTAGGCAAAGATTCATAACTATTATATTTTTAACCCTTTATAGACTAAGAAATTCTTGGTTTAACCTTGTATGCAACAGTCATATATCTTTAATAACTCTTTGTCTACCAATGCTTTGGCTTTGAAACTTAGCACATGTTTTAATTACAATAATATCAGTCTCTAGACATAGTTTCACTACTCTGACATTCATTTTAGTGGAATTTTAACCTTTTTGGTTAAACCTTACTTGCAACTGTCATATATCTTTAATAACTCTCTTTCTACAAATGCTATTGCTTTGAAACTTTGAACATGCTCTTGTGACCATCAAATCTTCTTCTAGGATTAAGATTAATTACATTACTGTTTATTATAGTTGAGTTTTAACCCTAATTGGACTTAAAATTCTTATTTGACTTAACCCTTGTCATGCTGTATAAATTACCTAACTCAAATGCTGCCAAATCAAAGGGCTGAGAGCATTGATAGCACTTGTTGCTCAAAAATCAATATTTCTTTTCGAAATCAACTTCATGAACAACTCTGGCGGGAAAAGTAGAAGCAGGGGGTGTAGACTAAGATCAGCCTGCACATAAGTGCAGTCTGATCTTAGTCTACACCTCCTGCCAAAAACCGGAATATTCCAGGTTCAGCATGACAAGGGTTAAAACTTTATTTGAAATACAATGTAGTTTTTATCAGGCCTTATGTTGACATAGAATTGCTGTTACTATCCAGCACTCAGAATAGTCGAGCGTTTCTGTCCTCTGACAGTTCTTGTTTACAATGTTTTCCAAAGCTCTTTATCGAGGGGCGTAAAAAGGAGGGATTGTGGGAGAATGAGTTAACATCAGCCCTAGTTGAGCTAGAAACAAAGTTTACCTATTTTTGGACTTAAACCCACTTCTTGACAAAACATGTCTGAATCCCAAACAGTTGCAGAACACAAATTTGAGATGATTAAATTGTAAATATCTTTGTTTTATTTGGAAAGAAAATAGAGTGGATGATATTTAAAATGCTTGCAACAAGCAATTTCTTCTTTTTTCCACAATGTTTTCCAAAGCCTTTATTTGGATTGTGTGAACGGAATAAGGGTATTTCCAATAGAGAAATGGGCTTTGTACGTTTCTCTCAAGACCTTACCCTAATGAAAAATGGCGCATCTAAGCTTGACCTTGAAGTACCCGCAGCACCCTTATTGTTGTGGCTGGGGTGTAAAGGTCATTTATGAGTTTGTCTTTTAAGGTTACTGTAGAAACTTACTACATTTAACAGGTATAAACGAGACAAATTGCAATATTTTTTGAGGCATATTCAATGAATAAAAAAAGAAAATTCTTTAACCCATTTCCACACGATACAATTTTAGACCAGGCCAGATTCAAAGAAATTGCAGACAACAAGTTTAAGCTGAAGAAATCTTTAAAGTCTTTATCTTTTGGGGTAGAAAACATTGTTGATGATAAAAAAAAATTTGTTACAAGCAATTCTTCATTTTCCACAATGTTTCCATAGCTTTCATATTAAAGGGCCTTTTAAGCGTCATTGTGTGGGAATGGGTAATGAGATAGGGTAGAATATTGGACTTATGTCTATTTTTTTGTGTCCTTTTTGGTAAAACGGATATGTTGATATGTCTATTAGCGAGCTATTCAATCCTCCAAGGAAAAGCATTTTTGCAAGGACAAACAAAAATGCAGATAAAAGTGCATTTTTGCACATGATATATCAATGATAGATCAAATATAAAGTTCATAAAGTATTCATCGTCAATGAATTTGATCAAATGACCTTCCAATAAACCACACACCCACACTAAGCCCTCCCACAGACAATTTGAGGAACAAAATCTTAAACTGAATTGCTGACGTTTCATTCTTAAACCATTACCCTGTCAAAAAAAAATATATCCTACTAAATTGAAAGATGATTTAGACTGCAATTTAAAGTTGATGTAACTTTAAAAGTTTGTCTTATGGGGTTGAGAATGCTTTCTTCAATTCAATAATGTTTTCTTAAATTTCTAAAACTTTTTTTCTTGAGGGAGGTAAAAGTAGGATTGTATAGGAATGTGTTAACCAAACTTGAAGGAGCTAATTATTATGTATCTTCTTTTGTTTTGGTGATGAATCTTTTTAAGATATTACCCACTTTGATTTTTTCTCCCATGATTAATGTCTGCAGCTTCTTTCAGTTTGGAACAGTCTAAAATTTTGTTGTGTGGGAATGGTTTTTAGACTGGTCCAAATTGAAAGTTGTTGCAAAAGACAATTTAAACTTTATGGAATTTAGATTTTTCTACTTTCTTGGTAGAAAACTTTGTGGAAAATGAAGAAATTGCTTGATACAAGCAATTTCTTCATTTTAAACAATGTTTTTCCAATTGTTTTTCTTGAGGGGCGTTAAAGTATTTCTTAAAGTATGGCTTAAAGTATTTCTGCTGATTAAACAGATTTTATATACTGTGTTATATTCATATTGAAAGTAAGTGATAAAATATGCTTGGTAAGGGGCCTCTTGTATTATGTATTGTGCAAATATACGTTGAATCTTTGTGGTTAGAAAATCTTGTGATTATATTTGTACATAAATTTCTCTCTAAACCTCTTTACAGATGAGGTATTACTTTGATTATGATCTCTTTGAGAATGCTCTAACAATCATTTCTACAGATATTGCTAATAGGGAACTACATCAGCCCTGCAAACAAAAACCCTATGCTCCCCTACATATTTCTTAAACATACCAAATCACCTTTGGTCACCTTAGGATACAAACCATTCGAGAAAATTCCAGCACAATATGCAACTGGCAACATACTGCCAAGCAAAATAAAAGACCTTAGCTGCAAGAGCTGGACACTTCCCTTTATAGCTCAAATATGATCAAGGTACACCTTTGTGGTTGTGTGGTATCTGTCATCTGATGGGCGCTATCAACATTAATTTACCTTTCCCTATCATCTTTCAAGGTCATAATGTTTGTCCTAAGAAGATCCCACAAGTTTGAAATTAGGTCATAATTGATAAAAAACTAGGTCACTAGGTCAAATCTAAGGAAAACCTTGTTCAAGTTCTGGAGGCCATAATTTGTGTCCAATCAAGTTTAAAAATAGTCAGAACATTGTACATGTGTATGTGTAAAATTTTGGACAAGTTTTAAATTTGGTTTCTTGTGTCAAAAACTGGGTGACTTGATCAAATTTTAAAAAACTCACAAACTCTAGTGACCACATTTTGTGCTCAATTAACCTAGAAATATGTCAATGTTTTTGTGTTTTTCTTTTAGAGAGTTCAAAATTATGTCACTTTGGGTAAAACTTGAGTTTTTATATCAAACTTAGGAAATCTTTGTGGGTACTTTGTTGGCAACATTTTGTGCCCAATCAAACAGAAAATTGGTCAGTATGTTTGCTTAGATGAAAGCCTGAATGATTTTGAAATTGGCTGTTTACGGTGGGAAACTAAGTCACTTGGTCAAATTACAGAAAGAGAATTTGTCAGATGTTTTGATAAAATCATGGATAAGTTTCAGTGAGGTTACATGAAGTCATCAAGGTCAAGTCTTCGTATAACATTGTTTTCACTGCAGTAACCACATTATTATTTCTATAGTGACCTAAAGATGGGTCAGATTGTTTGTCTAGACATTGAACTGAGATGTGCTATTTTAGGCCATTATGGCCATCTTATTTCAATAATATTTCTAACAAAATCTGATCTTCACTTCAAATGGTTCACTTATTTCGGTTCAAGAAATTGGGCTGATAATGACAAATTTTTAAAACTTACAAAAGATTTCCAAAAGCGAAAGTTGAACTTGTTTCCTTTGGCGGTGTTACCGGTGTCAAGGTAAAATAATAACCCTGACAAATTTCGATCGATTCAAATTTGCGATGCATGCGCTGAATAATTGCCTACTGCCTAACTACAATTATATGAACAACATTTGATTAATGTTTATTATTTTTCTTAACTTAGTCCTACCTGGTTTGAATTTAAACAAAATGGGTAAATGGGGAAAGTATTACACCTCCGAATTTCGGTAGTAGGACTGGTTTTAAAACCGAGTACACCATCATGGAAAATTAGCTGACAATAATCGTCTCACGGCGGATAAATTCGAACTGTTGAATAACTTGACCGCAAAAAGCGCTATTTGGGCATGTTTACTTCTTGATAGAAAAAGAGATTCTCAAGAGATCATTATAAATAATGCTTGCTGTGACAGACATGTTGTAGTCAAGTGTGCACCCTGAGCGAGTCTTCAGGACTGTTTGTGATACTTACTAACACAGATGGCATCTTTGGACTCTGACAAAGTTGACATGCGATATTTTGTAAAAAAGAATATGCCTCGGGGCTCTCAGAAAGGACAGTACTGTTGTCTTAAACGACAACTTTCCCAAAGGGACGACAAAAAATCCTATCAAAGGATTCTGACAGACAACAATCTTTTCATTAACATGCGTCCGATGGTAGTAGTCTTTATGTCAAAGTCATCTGTCATGGTTCAAGGGACATTAAAATAATAAGTATATTATTGGAAAAAGTTAATTCATAATCCTAACATACACCACAATCATTGATAACACCCAGCTTGATTAACAATTACCACTCCACGGTGATCGGTCATGCATCGAGGATCGTAAGTGACAGGTGTTAGAAACCTGTAAAACTTGGGTAAAATTATTTTACTAACACTCTTGTCTCACTGAAATCAAATTATTATTGAATAGTTTAGAGAAAAAGTAACAAAAACATAATAAAGAAGTCAACTTATATTTCAAAATCGAATTGTCATGGGTTTTCGTGGGTACAACAGGTATTCAATTGAAAATGAAAATTATTAGATAAACTTTTGGGGCTCTTAGAATTCTAAAGCTGGGCATAAATCATAAATTTACTGTCATTTTTTAGTTTAAAAAACTGTCAACTTGACTGTCAATATATGCCATTATTTTGCCCAATTTTCAAAAAAAAAAATACTCTTATGAAAAGAATAGAGATTGTTACAAAATTTCATCAAAATCAAAGTGGTAAAAGAATGGATTGACTGATTGTGAGTCAGTATTTATTAAAAAAAAAAACACAATTTTTAAAATGGTTCAAGTTAAGAAGGAAAATTAGGTGGTATAGACTAAGATCAGACTGCCCATCTTTGTCTTTACTTCTTGCTAAAGGAGTAGTATTCCTTTTTTAGTGTGACAAGGGTAAACTTAATTACCACGTGTGCTTAAAGAAAAATAAAAGAAAAGAAAGGAAAATTAAAAATGTTGGGTAATTCTATCATTTGCACTTTTTGACATCTTGATTAGATTTACAAATAATCCTAATTCAGGGAATTTGCTAAAGATCAAATGAACATGATCAGACATGTTAACAACATATATGGACTAGAAAATATAATAATTCTGAAAACCCAAATGTATTTCCCTTTTCCACACTATTCTCTACAAAGAAAGTGCTGTAAAATAAGGATTTTGTGGAAATTGCATTTAGTATTAAAATCCTGCCCGGTCAGGCTGGAATCTTACTTTTCTGTTTGGAATCCAATTTTTTCCTAAATTGGATTCTTGGAATCCTACTTACAAAAGCCTAGTGAGAGCCCTGTCAGCCTTGATCTGCAACTCAATCTCAGAATAACTGTTGACATGTCACTGGGTCATTTTACTGAATTTCTTTTATATTTCAATATAGAATTATCTGTCAATTTCAGTTTGAAATTAAATAGATACTGTTGGATTTATTCATTCATCAAAATGAATTGTATACAAAACTATTCATAAACTTCTTTAATTTGAAATAACTGAAGAGTTTAAAGGAGAATTCATTGTTTTCCACTTTTCTTTAAATCACTTTGAGTAAGTATTACCTTTACAGTGACTTTAAGCGTTTAACTCATAATTTTCAGTGTAAAGAAAGGGTGTATTCCAATACGGATTGTAATATGGATTGGCCATATTGCAAAATATTGCAATACACTTTTCACTGTATTGTGTCACCCCTGCTCCTAAATCACTTGGCCAATTTGGCCCTTCAACATGGCAGGATTTTTCCCATAGATGACCCTTTTCAAAAATTGAAATTGAAATTATTAAATGGGGTGGGGGATGTGTGACATGACAGGCTTATCAGACATAGAGAAAATAGGCCATTGATTTAGGGCCATTTTGACCCTCTTTGTTGTAGCAGAGTCATTGTCTTAGACAAAGCAGTTTGCCATTGTGATAAGTTGTTCTCAGGAATATTAACCCTTTCCTGTTTTATGAAATTTTAGACTAGGCTAATTTGAAAGAGGTTGCAGACGACAATGAAAAATGCATGCAATTTGAAATCTGACCATCCTATATGGTAGGAAATATTGTGGGAAAAGGAGAAATTGCTTGTTACAAGCAATTTCTCCTTTTTCCACAATGTTTTCTCAAGTGTAAAAATCACAGTGACATAAAATCCAGGGTTTGTCCAGGAAAGGGTGAAATGTTATGGAGAGGTCATTTGACCGATTACCGCTGCCTATCAAAAAAATCAATTGAGCAAACAAATCATTCCTTTTGACTGGAAGTGAGCAATGTACACGAACATTTTTGTTGATTTGCAACTTAAACACCGAAGCTGCAGTTTGTTTAATTTGCAGTATTGATAGTAAATTTATATCAATGATTTTCAATGATCCTATGTTTCTGACCACATATTTTAACCCTTTTCATGCTGAACCCGGAATATTCCTGTTTTGGCAGGTGGTGTAGATAAAGATCAGCCTGCACATAAGTGCATACTAATCTTGGTCTACACCCACCGCTTGTCTCCTTTCAGCCAGAGTTGTTTAACTAATCAATTTTTAAAAGGAATATTGATTCTCACTAGGACCATCCAGTACTGTCAGTCCTTTGATTTTAAAGCAATTCTGTTTAAGATTTTAATACAGCATGACAAGGGTTAAAAATGATACTGTTTGTAACCTTAAATTAACCTATCCCCACACAATCAAGCATTTTGAGGCTCTGAAGAAAAATACTTGTACCAAGCAGTTTCTCCTTTTCTCAAAATGTTTTCTACCTCATCTGGCTTTTATATTTCTATTTAAACTAACCTCATGTGCAACCTCTTTCAATTTGGACCAGTCCAAAATGGTGTCATTTGGGACTGGGTTAACTAACATGCCAATAATACATTTGTATGATTACTAAATAATGCATGACAGAAAACAAAATTTTGGACTTGTAAGAATTGAAATAAGTTGCAGATGATATTTCAAAATGTGTGTATTTTGAAAATATACTGACTGAATAAGTTTGAAAAAATTGTGGGAAAAGAAGAAATGGCTTATTATAAGCCATTTCTCCTTTTCCCACAATGTTCACCATAGTATTATTTTACAGGGTCATTGAAAAGCATTATCGAGTTGTAATGAGGAGAAATGAATGAATCTAAAATCCAAATTCCCCCCAAATATCTTTAGCTTTAGTTATCTAGTAAAAAATTAATGTGGTAAAGATCCTACCTCAGTAGTGGGTAAAAATAGAATGGTGTTGATTGATTGTCAAAATTAAATTTTTGTAAGTGACATTTATAGGCGCCAATTTGTTTGTTTTTCAAAATCACTGAAACATTCTGTATTGGATATAGCCCAAACATAAATGGATGCTGCTGATTTTTCTTTCACTATGTTCAATATCATTTACCAACATCATAGTGATAAGAAAATTTTTTAGCTGCATTCCATTGGCCAATGCTAATGGCTTTTGCCATGGCATTGTGTCTGTCGTGCAACTGTCAATCTGTAAACTTTTTCTTTCAAAATCTTCTCCTCAAAAAGTAATAGCTGGAATTAAAACCAAATTTTGCAGGAATGATCCTTTCAGACTCTTTCGAAGAATTTTAATGGAATGAAATACATTAGCTTTATAGATGGTGCAATTTTAAATTTTATGGTGTAAAGTGAAAAATTAGAAAATCTTTTTTTCAGACGTGACTGACTGGATCATTACAAGTCTCACAGAATTGATGCTTGAGTGACATTAACCAGAATCCTTCAAAAAATTATAGGATAAAAACATAAACTTTTAAGGGGAGGGAGCTTTTTAGCCACCTTAGCACATGGTGTGCTCTTGTGCTCTTGCTATGTCCAGTAACTGGCATTTGTTATTTGTCCACTGCCATCATGCATCAACATCTTATGTGCACTCTAGAGATCACATTTTTAGCTCTGATATCTTGAAACTTGGTCAGAATGTTTGTCCCCAAGAGTACTTGGTCAAGATTGATATTGGGTCACACAGGGTCTTAAAGTAGGTCACTAGGTCAAATTGTAGAAAAGACTTGTGTGCATGCTAGAGGCCACATTTTAGGCTCTTATCACTTGAAACTTAGTCAGAATGTTTTTCTCCATGAGCCTTTGTACAAGTTGGATATTGGATCACACAGTGTCAAATTGTAGGTCACTAGGTCAAATCTTAGAAAAACTCTGTGTGCTCTCTAGAAGCCACAATTTTGGCTCAAATATCTTCAAATTTGTTCAGAAGTTTGTCTGCATCACATCTTGGTAATATCAGTACTGGGTCAAATATGGTCAAAAAGGTCATTATATCAAACCTCAGAATTTCCAGGTTTGCAGTCTAGAGGCCATGTGTCTTGATATTTGGTCGGAATGATTGTCTGCATGGTATCTCAGTCAAGCTCATTATATTGGGTCTTATCGGGTTAAAAGTTGGTAACAAGGTCAAATCTTGAATAAGCCTTTTGTGCACTCTAGAGGCCACATTCTTAGCTCAAATGTCTTGATATTTTTTGTCAAAATGTTTTTCTCCATGATACCTAGGTCAAGGTCAATATTTTGTCACACAGGGTTAAGAACAAGATTACAAGGTCAGTTCTTAGAAAAACCCTTGTTGTTATTTAGACACTACACTGCTGTTTTGAATATTTTTACACCTGATAAGAATGTCTTTCCAGTTTTAATATTTGAGTTGTTTGATTACAGGTCTGGTTATGAAAAATAGGTTACCTGTGTGCCAGTTTACTGCTACAGTCATTGACTCAGGTGAACTCTTTAGGGCCTATGGCCCTTCTGTGTGGAACAATATGGAATATTAATAGTAATACGGAATATGGCTGAATCACTGTAGGTTGTCTCCTTAGACTGTATCAAAAGGATATCATTTAAATTTTGCATGGATGTTCATGGATATTTCTTGGATGAACTTTAATTAGATTAGAATCAGTTGAAAAATTTGGAACCAATGGGCTTAATTCTGTAAGGCTTACTAAAGGGAAGTAATCAATTCAGCCATTACGCACATTTTTACAAGTGATTTCTTCATTTTCCATAATGGTTTCAATACTTTTTTGTTGAAAGGGCATAAAAATTAGGAGTGTGTAATAATGGATTAAAAACAGTTGTAAAATACATTTTTATTGAAAAAAGATTACTTTTCATGGTGCTTTTTTGTGCCATTTGTCACTGTCATAGTTACTGTTCTGTTTATAGCATCTTGGTGATCTTTGAAGAGTCTGTTTGTTAGATCTTGAATAAAAAAGATTCTTTTGTGCAAATGTTTTAACCCATTCCCATGCAACAAATTTTAGACTGGTCCAAATTGAAAGAAGCTGTAGATGACAATTTTAAGGGGGTTGAATTTCAAATTGTTTAGTGTTTTTGAATGGAAAAAATTGTGTTTTCCAAAGCTTTTTTCCTGAGGGGCGTAAAAAGAAGGGATTCTGTGGGAATGGGTTAATGGAAGAGGCAATGAATAATTGTAGAAAACTATAATTCTCAAAACTGAGATTTAAATAAAATCAATCAAAGTTTGTGATTGATTATCAGAAAATAGGTTGATGCAGATTGTATTGCAGACTTCAATATTCCTTCTATCTGGCAACCTCAACATGCAGTGCTAGCCATCACTTGCTAATCAAATTTATACACCATCCTTCAATAATTGTTTAACCTTCTATCACTCATCAAAATTTTGGACTATGTCATAGCACAGTCGGTAGGGTGTCAGATTCTGGATCTTGAATCATGGGGTGTCATGGATTCAATCCCTGGCCTGGCACATATCCTTTCTGACATTTGTCTCTCACCAATGGGTGGATAATCATAAACCTAAGTGGGATAGCAGCTGTAGGCTAGGAAAGGATGTAGTGGTAGTACTGGTGTGAGAAATACCTGGAATCCATTGTTAGGTGCTCCAGCCGCCGCAATATGACTGAAATACTGTTAAAAGTGGCGTTAAACCCCATTCAATCAATTAATCAAAATGGAATATGTTGCAGACGACTAATGTTGATGAAATTTAAAAATTGTTATGTATTGGGCCGGATGTCATTGACAATAAACAAAGTGCTTTTTAAAAGCGTTTTTTTCTTTTTTCCACAATCCTTTCCAGGTATTTTTCTATAAGGTTGTGTAAAACCAGGATTGTGTGGGAACGGGTAAAGGATATATCTTTTCAACAATATTCTCCAAGGACTATGTTGCAGGAAGAGATGTTTCATTGCAAGAGCACTATCCTTTCCTGAGAGTGTTGTAATTCAGCAACTGTAACTGAATGAGACAATTTGTTTGATTGTAACAAAAATAGAAACTGAAACAGCTTATTTAATCCATGTCATGCTGATTCCAGAATATTCCTGTTTTGGCAGTCTGATCTTAGTCTATACCACCTACTTGCCCCTTTAATGCCAGAGTTGTTCATAAGATGAATTTTCAAGATAAATATTAACCCATTCTCTGTCAATCTAGAGGTCCCGGGTTTGATCCCCAACGGCGGCACTCATCCTTTCCTACTATTTGTCTCTCACCAATGGGTCCATAATCGTAGACCTATGTGGGATAGCAGCTGGAGGCTTAGGATGTAATGGTAGTACTGGTGTCAGAAATACCAGGATTCCATTGTTAGGTGCTCCAGCCTCCGTGATATAACTGAAAGATTGTTGAAAGTGGCATAAAATCCCAATCAAACAAACAAAATTAACCCATTCTCACACAGTGGCACTTTTTGATGCCCCTTAAAAAATGGAAAAAAAGATTGTGTGAATCGCAATTTCTCTATTTTCCACAATGTATTCTACTCTGAAAATTGAAAAATAAAAAAAGATTCATAAACTTTAAATTGTTGTAACTTCTTTCAAATTGGACCAGTCTAAATTTTGTTGTCTGGTAATGGGTTAACCCACAATTAGTTCTTTCAGCCCTTTGAAATTAATGTAATTATCGGTATGTAGGGTTTTTTATTCAGAACAACCAGGGTTAATCTATTTCCACACAAACCAACTTTTTTGCCCCCTTTTTTCAGACTAGTCTAATCATTGTCTTCTGGTAATGGGTTACCGTAGTTACGAGGTTAAGGCCACCTGACAATGATTAACCTCTGGTTTTGTCCTCATTGACCATTAAACTCATGTCATCCGATTTCTCAGACAACCTGTCCAGTAAGAAGTTGCCGTTCAAGAGGGGTTGGGTGAGTGATCTGCCATTTTTGTCAAGCCCTCTTGCGGTGAGTGAGACACATCTATGGGTCAGCGTGAAACAGTTGTAACTGCTTGTAAACATATAGGAAGTTACATCTATTTTGTGCTGACCTATCGACATAGTAGTCAGAATCACAAGTTGTATATGTGTTAGTGAGTTAGTGCATCAGTCCATGTTAACCAATTCCCACACAATGACGCTTTTAAACGCCCCTCAACATGAAAGCTTTGGAAAACATTGTGGATCCACAATTTTTTCTAATCTAATGGTAAATAAGTACAAATTTCATAAGCTTTAATTTGCCGTCTGCAACTTCCTTGAACTTAGACTAGTCTAATATTTTATTTTGTGGGAATGAGTTCATTTGTCCAGAGCATGTCTCCTGTATTTATAGATGGATTTCAAAATAACTTGGTACAAATTTTCTCCCTCATGAGTATTCCCCCTCATGAGAAAAAGTGCAATTTGAAACTTTATTACACAATCTAAGGCCTCTGGCCCAAAATACATTCTTTACAAAACAATAAACATATTAAATGACATGATGTCCATTGCAACTTTAAGATGTCAGAAAGATTATCTCTCAACCCATTTCCACTTGACAAAATTTTAGACTGGTCCAAATTGGGAGGAGTTACAAAGCACAATTTAAAGTTTGTGAAATTTTAGAATTTTCAACTTTCTAGGGTAAATCTATGTGGGATGAGCAGCTGGAGGCTCAGAAAGGCTGTAGTGGTAGTACTGGTGTGAGAAAGGAACCAATGGTAAGGTGCTCTTGCCGCCACAGTTTGACTGAAATACAGTTAAAAGTGGTGTTAAACCCCATTGAATCAATCAACTTTCTGGGTAGAAAACATTGTGGAAAATGAAGAAATTGCTTGTGACAAGCAATTTCTTCATTTTTTACAACGTTTTCCCAATTGCTCTTCTTGAGGATTGTCAAAAATTGTCATTATGTGGGAACAGGTTAAAATAAGCTTCTTTCAAGAAGGAAAAATGTGTATATAGTAGATCATTTCCGATCAAGCGCCCGAACCGTTCAAATATCTCACATTCAGGTAAGACCATTCAAAACTGACGTAAATATTAAACAGTGTTATAAAAGCACATGAAGTAAACAATAAATAATTACGGCTGAAGAATGAATAGCTGTACTAAATTTTATCGAGAATAGATTATGATAAGATAACGTTAAAAGAATATATTCTCTGCAGATTCATTTATCGTAAATAATAGGTACATCAAAGGCTAAATTGGAATATTGTTTATTAGTATGATTAACACCAGTTACAATTAAAAAATCAAAGTACTGGAGGTACTGTAAGCTAGCCAAGCATTTTTTTGTCCAGTAATCTTCTTTGCTAAAGGTTATCATCAGGGATGCGGAAATACTGATTTTCTCTACTTGTCCATGGTCAAGTAAAATGTGATTTTCTGCTTGTCCAGGATCAAAATGGACTTGCCTGTGAAAAGATGAAGAGCAGATGAATTTTTAGAAAACATTATTTTTAAAGAAGAAAATGCTGGAATTCAGCATTTTCTTCATTAAAAACAATATCTTCTAGGCTTAGATACAAACATTATGATCCTAAATCTCTCTATCTATTTAGTACAATTCCAAGATATGCCCTGATATTTACTTGTCCACGGACAAGTAGCCTCGATAAATGTACTTGCCCGCAGGTAGAAAAGCCTGTGTCAGACAAGTCGGGAATGGGAATTCCACACCCCTGATCATGATAAACAGACGAGGTTAGAGTAACCCAATAATTAACCCATTACAAATTGACAAAATCTTAGACCGGTTCAAATTGAAAGAAGCTGTAGCCTACAATTTCAAGTTGGTTGAATTTAGAAAATCTTTCCCTTGTAGGGTAGAAAAACATTGTGGACAATAAAGAAATAGCTTGTAACAAGCAATTTCTTCATTGTTCACAATGTTTTCCAAAACCTTTTTCTTGAGACGTCTTAAAAATGGAATTGTGTTGGAATGGGTTAAATAGCATGCTTTTGAAAGAGTTTGCAATATTTACTTAAATACAGAAGAACTACTTTTTATGGCGGAGGCAATCAATGGATTTAGTGGTTAAGCCTGCAGTGGCAGTTTGCACTCGTTGAACTCTGAGAAGGCCTCAACATTGTCTGTTAACTTAAGCTATTAAAGCTGACGCTTCGCTAGCTAAAAAAAAAGAAAGAAACAAACACGCCACAACAACCTCAATTCAATTAAAAGTACTTAAAACACAAGATTTGAAAATTATTACATATTTTATATTTGCATAAAACTTAGGCTTATAACAAACTGAGTCTACCTTATTTTTGATTTTCCAAAGAGCATTTTCCTGTCTGCAAATGCAGTACTTGTAAAAGAAGAAGGCAATTAAATGGACTTGTTATTTGCTGCAAAGGATTTGTGCAAAGATTAGGTTCCTACTAGATATCTGTAGATTTTAACTGCCTATCATAGTCATAAACAACTGACAGATCATAGCAGTCAATCAAAAAGTCAATTGACCAATCAAATCATTCATTTAGAGGGGAAGTGGTTTTGGTCTAAGCTGTACTTTCGATGTTTAGGTAGTCAACCATCTATAAGCCTTTCATATTTTGTCCATGAGCACATACTTTACAAAGTAAACAGGGAAAACTCTGTTACAATAGAGATGCAATAACTTGTATTTGCTTTGGGCTGCAGAGGAAAATTTGAATATTTCACCAGACCAAAGGTGAGGAAATCAGGGTCACCAGGACCTTATGGCTTACAGCAGGCTTGATGGTTATGCTTTTGTTACCCAAAATGTTTTATTGGCATTGTTATTTATTGAAGTAGGTAAGATTGGTCACTCTTGGCACATAATTGAGAATGACTTTTGAAGTGTTATAATCCACACTTTTGAAGAGTCACTCAATTAGAGAAGTGGTATTTCCCTGGTCACTTTAACTTGACCTACTTTCTTACAAGATAACTTGTTTGAACTCTTACACATAATGGTACCATCTGCAAGAAGTTCCTTTGAATTAGGTTTTCAGTTTTGAATAATATTTAGTTCACATGAGTGCAAAAGGCCAAAGGTGATTTTTTTGTGATGTCTGTGCCACAGCAAATATCCTTTTCAACATATGTCTCCCACCAATGGGTGGATATTAGTCAACCTATGCTAGATGAGTAGCTGTAGGCTTGGAAAGGACATAGTGGTAGTACTGTTGTGGGAAAAAACGGGATCCAATTGTAAGGTGTTCCAGCTGCGTGATATTATTGATATACTGTTAAAAGTGGCATTAAACCCCATTAAACAAGCAGTTTAGCTGTTTTCCTCATCTGGTGTCCAGCATCTGTCAAAATCCTCTGTGTACTCTAGGGGCAACATTGTTTGCTCAAATGTCTAAAAACTCGGTCAGAATGCTTGTTTTCATGAATGTTGGTCAAGATGGATACTTGATCACATTAGATCAGTCACTTTGTCAAACCTTCATAAAACCTTGTGCTCATTGTAGAAGCCATATTCTATGCTCAAATGTCTTGATATTTGGTCAAAATGCCTGTCTCCATGAAATCTGTCAATTTTTAATTTTGGTCAAATGGGATCAAAAGGTAGGTCACCAGTTCAAATCTTAGAAAAACCTTTTGTGAACCATTTAGATCCCATTTTTCATTAAAATATTATGATATTTTATCAGAATGTTTGTCTCTTTGAGATCTCAGATCCATATTTGGTTCATTGGGTCAAAAAGTATGCCACAAGGTCAAATTTAGAAAAGGCTGTGTATGTACTCTATTTGAGAAAATAGGTAACTTGGTGTGATATAAAGAACTCTTTTTTGCAATTTACTTGCTACTTTTCTTGCACAAATACTTTGAAACTTTGGGTCACTTTTGGCTAAAATTAGGTATTTTTGGATAAGTGCTTCAGGTGAGTGTGATTGTGTAGTAATGGGTTATCAACAGGTCTGAATCAATAGAAGTTTTCAAGTATCATGCGAATTCAAAGCTTTTTAGTGGAGTAATTTTGTCAATATAGTTTGTCTCCCACCAATGGTTGGAGCTGCCGTCAAAGCGCAGTCGGTAGCGCGTCAGACTCCTAATCTTCAATCATGGGGTCATGGGTTCGATCCCTAGTGGCGGCTCTTATTCTTTCCAACATTTGTCTCTCACCAATGGGTGAATAATCGTTAACCTAAGTGGGATAGCAGCTTGAGGCTAGGAAAGGATGTAGTGGTAGTACTGGTGTGAGAAATACCAAGAATTCATTGTTAGGTGCTACAGCATGTGCAATATAACTGAAATACTGTTAAATGTAGCATTAAACCCCTTACAATCAATCACCGATATAAACACAAAGCCTCTTTTTCCAATGACCCGGCCAGTTTACTTTACTTAGGTGTATAATATCCAAAATAGATAAACCTTTGATGTGGTCAGGTATTTTACTTACAGCTTTGGCCGGTTTGACCAGATTTGGCTTCATGACTTTGATGTGGTCAGCTGTTTACCCTTTACAACATTTTTGTATATTTAGTTGCATGTTTTGGTATGTCTGTAACCTTGATACTGAATGTTATCACTGAAAAATGTCAACAATTGGCTTTAGTATATTTACGCTGCTGTTTTGGGTGGGGAAGAATTAACTAGGGAGGAGCTGGTAAGAGCTCTATAATGGTCAACTGGTCATTGGAGATGGAATTTGATTTCTGTATTTCCTTGAAAGGTCATTAAGATTTCTTAACTCATACCGACACAATGTTGCTATTGACGCCCTCTTCCAATAAAATGATCGGGTAAATATTAAGTAAAATGAAGAAATTGCTTGCAACACAATGTTTTCTACGTAGAAAGTTGCACATAAAAAATTTCATAAACATTAAAATGTTGTCTGTAACTCCTTTCAACTTGGACCAGCATGAAAAACTACAAAATATCCCTTATTATTTACATCAAATATGTGAGAATCTTTGGAATGCTTGCTGCCCTGAGATGACTGAAATACTGTTAAAAGTGGCTTTTAAACCCCATTCATGCAATCAATTAGAATGGGCTTTATGTTTCCCTGTAGATCTGAACCTAATACCAACACTTAGTCATTTTAAAGGCCAAAAATTCATTTTGAATTACCCATTCCTACAGGATTGAAATTTAGACAAGTTCAAGTTCAAAGAAGTTGCAGACAACATTTTAAGTTGATAAAACCTTTAAATCTTTGTTTTTTGGGGTAGAAAACATTGTGGATAATGAAGAAATTGATTGTAATAAGGAATTTCTTCAATTTCCATGATTATTTTCCAAAGCTTTCTTATTGAGGGGTGTTTCAAAGCGTCAATGGGATTGGGTCAAGCTCAATGCCAATTGTCTGTTCAAGTTTTCTTCAGAAGAAAAGAAATGATGAAGAAGAAAAAAGTAAAGGAATGAAGTCAAAAAATGTTTTTGACAACTTGATATTTTTTCTTGATTTATTTTCTTTGTTAAAAGAATCCAGTATAACTCTTAAGATTCTAACAAATTGAAATGCTTTGGAAAAGATTGAACTGAAAGGATTTGAAAATTTGAGTTGGAAATTAAAGGTGATTGAAACATTGTAAAAGTTCAATGTCCGAACTAGGTTGGAATATGACTCATGGGTAATATAGACAGACAAGGTAGGTGTGTGTTGACAGAAAGTCGGGCTTATCATACTGGGTTATACATATTTGTAAGCAGAATTCGTTACCCATATCAATAGTAGTAATCCCTGACCTCAATACTATGCCAAAGAGGAAATAGTTTTTGCCAACATAATTGATATCTCTGAATCAGAACTTAAGAATACTTCTTAACCCTCGTGCTGAACTAGGAATATTCTTGCCTTGGCAAGAGCTATAGACAAGGATTAACCTGTACATAATGTTAGTCTACATCACCTGCTTGTATTTTTAAGCATAGTTGGTCATTAGACAAATTTTCAAAATGAATTTTAATCAATTTTAACCCTTAATCCCGTTCAAATACGGGATTTTACGTTCCTGTGATTTTATACTCGAGAAAATATTGTGGAAAAGAAGAAATTGCAATTTCTCCTTTTTCCACAATATTTTCTACCACATAGGATGGTTTGATTTAAAACGGCATTCAGTTTTCATTGTCGTCTGCAACCTCTTTCAATTTGGACAAGTCTAAAATTTCCAAAAACAGGAAAGGGATAATTGCTTCCAGTGCTCTTAGCCATTTGATATAATTAAAATTCTGTAGAGGCATTACAAGGGTTATTATTTTATCAATATTTCTGTGTTACTGCATCAGGTATTCAGTTGGTTATCAACAACCCTATCATTGTTCAGATGTTGGCCAATCAAAATTTACCTTTGTAACTCGGTTGAAACATTTTCCTGTAACTTAATCAAAGGGCTGATATGCCTAAGAGTTGCGTGATATACATACATAATTATCTTGATCTAAGGTGACCCAACTCATTAAAATCAAACAAATCCAACTAGTTTTGAAGACACTTTGAGAAATGAAAATTGCATATATATTATAATAAATTGGTAAATTAATGGTGACATTTTCATGTTTCTTCATTCTTTTGTATGAATGGAATCAAACGGATTGTCTAAAATGGGTCCAAGGTGGTTAGGTTTGTATTATGAAATTTGATAAAGGGATGAATGAGCAGATTTTCAAGTGACCTGAGGTAGACCAATCGCATGGAAGGTGATAGACTTCAAAGGGATGACTATCATTCCTCTATAGAAGATCCTTGTTTACCAAGTTAATACTGTAAAATCTAAACAAATTAACAATGAGCCTTACTCTTACAGTCACTTCAGGTTTGTTTGTTCATATTTTTGAAGGGGATATTTTTAATATAACAAAGCAAATTATTACGCTATTTGTTCACAGAACTCGGGTGGTATAAGTGTGACGATCCAATAGAACATGGTATTCTTCTTCAAGTGTTTGATTTATCAATTTTGTTAGATAGCACAATTTATATACTTGTTGGGTTTAAAAGAATTGATTAATTCTTTTAGCTTCCATACCTCCGAAGATGCTTTGATGATACTGAAATCTATTAGTCTTAAGCCGATATACACACAATGATGCTTTTTGACGCCCCTCAAGAAAGACAATCAGGAAAACAGGAAAACATTATGTAAAATGAAGAAATTACTTGTCACAAGCAATTTCTTCATTTTCCAGAATTTTTTTTTTACCCAAAAAAGTGAAAAGATCTAAAATTTCATTAACATTAAATTGTCGTCTACATCCCCTTTCAATTTGGACCAGTCTAAAATTTTGTCATTTGAAAATGGGTTAATAATTTATTAGAAAACAAAATTGAAAGAGGGTTTGCAGATGATAATTCAAATCGGCTCTATTGAAAATAAGAGACACTTATGGTAGAGATCATTTTGAGAAAAATTTATTGAGAAAAGGTGAAAATGCTTGTAACAAGCATTTTCTGCTTTCAACCATGTTTTTCAAAGCTTTATTTCTTTAGTATGTGAAATTGTGGAATTGTGTTATAGCTGGTTAAACAATTAATGCAGTCTATTTCTGGTAGTAAAATAAGATTTCCCTTATTACCCTGACCACAAAATTTTAATTGTTCCAAATTGACTAGAGAGGTTAATAGTTTCAAAAGATGTTCAATATTAAGTCCATGGATTCATCTGTTATTTCCTTTCCTGTCATCAATCTACCTTTATTTCCATCTAAAGGTCTGCTATACTGTCCTCTTTTGTCCTGCTGATTTGCTAAGCACTAAACATTGTTGTTAATAACTTTTTCAGTGTACATGTATGCAAAAGTCTATTCTCTTATCCATCAGAATTTGTGCGGGCTAGTGTAATTTCTACAAATAGTAAATGGATTTCAAATAATTTGTGCACAGTTGTCTGCCATCACTGTCAGATATGCCATTTGAAACATTAGTTCATGTAAGTTAAAGGTCAAGGTAGCAAGTTCAATGACAATGAACATTGAAGACAAAGCAAAGAACAAAGAATTTTCGAAATTCATGAAAAAAACCTTAATTTTGTGGTATGAAATTGCTTGCTCACAAACATGTTTAAGGATAAAGAATCATTTTGCAGCAGGTGGGTTTGGTTTTGACGCAGTTTCAGTTCTGGAGAACTATGATAGAACAGGAATTGTTCTGTAATGATACTTTTGTTACATCTGTATAGAATTTTCATGATGAAGCTGTAACTGTATGTGTCAGTGCAAAACAGTTGTAACTGTTTATAAACATATAGGCAGTTACCACTGTCTCATGCTGACCCATTGAATTGGATTACCCTCTGGCATGTGCACTTTGTCACAGTGACGTGGTATCATGCAGGTGCACTTATTTGCTGTAACATGGCAGAGACTGTGACATAGTTCTTTGGGAGGGAGTTTGATCTGTTGTTGTTAACCTACTACTAATACTGTGTTGTTTTGTTTTTCAGACCTAAATAATGGAACTTCTGGTATGGATTTACAGTGTAATATTTCAGCTCTTTACCATATTGATCGTAAAATCATTTTGACAATGTCACTTGTTCCGCTTATGTCAAATAAAGTCTACCTAAATGAAAGAATTCCAAATAATATTGCCACTAATTAAGTATCAGTTTAACCCAATACCACATAATCCAGCAATTGATGACACAGTAAAGAAATGTAGATTTTGACAACTTGTAAGAAAAGGAGGAATTATTTGTAACAATTATTTTAATCTTTTTGGCTTACTTGAGCACAAAATGCTCAAGGTGAGATATTGTGATCATTCACCGTCTGTCATATGGCTGTCGCTCCATCAATACATAATTCCTTTACACATTCCGTGTAAATTTGAACCAATTCAGCTGAAACTTGTCAGGGATATTCCTTAGGTGAAGCTCCTGTAGAGTTCAGGTAAAAGAATTGAATTATATCAGAAACCCTGGTTGGCGTAACTACAAAAAGGTTGATACTTGTTTAGGTTTGTAAATTTGTACTATTTGTAGAAACAAAGGTAGAAATAAAGAAAGAAATAATCTAAAAGCTAAATGACCCTGGGGTTCTATTTTGGCTCAGCCCAGGTATACCCTGTTTAACATAGAAATAAGTAAAGAAGTCTTTGAAGACCATCCCCTGTTTCTTATTGTAATAAGCAATTTCTATATTTTCTACAATGTTTTAAAAAGCTTTCTTCTTGGGAATGTCTAAAAGCATTATTGTGTGGGTTAGGATGTACTCCTGAGGTTATATTAGGGTTCTACCCAGGCACAGGCGGCAGTCATAGCGCAGTGGTAGCGCATAGAACTCCTAGTCAGGGGGTACCGGTTCGATCCGCAGCGATTATTCTTTCAGACATTTGTCTTCCACCAATGGGTCTATAGTCATTATCCTAGGTGGGATGAGTAGCTGGAGGCTGGGTAAGGATGTAGTGGTAATACTTGAGAGAGTAAAACCAAGTATCCACTGTTAGGTGTTACAACTGCCACAATATGAATGAAATACTGTTAAAAGGGGTGTTAAACCCCATTCTGTCAATCAATCAGTCCACCCATGCACAACTATTATTTAGGTCACTGTGTCAATTAGTTAGATTGTGAATCAGGTGAGCCACCGTGATCATGTTATTTTCACTTTATTGTTAACAAAAAAGTTTTTTCTTTTACAATTTTTACACACTTTTTTGTTGTTGTTTGCAAACCCTTTCAATTTTGACAGTTCCAAAATTGTGTTGTCAATTAAGTGAATCAAAAACTTAAGCTGGAAAAGCTATCTGCAATGCTTTTTTTTTTTATTCCAAATTGATTACATATACCAAAGCCTTCCTGTTGACATGATTTTTTAAAAAAAAAAGATTTAAGCTCAAAGGTTAAACAATATGGTAAAGAGTTATTCAATTCTAATAAGCTTTTTAATATTTATTTGTTTCGTAGCATTTTTAAGCATTATCTATTGTATTGTTGAGTGTTGTAGTTTAGTAAAAAATGCCATTGTTTGTATTTTGTTACCTTCATAATGACCCATGTCATGTTCAGAACCATCATCAGTAGATGTGCCATTTGAAAGAATTTTTTGGATAGCTTCAAGGTCAAAGCTCAAGGTCAAACACTAAAATTGTGCTTGTCCAGAGGATGATGCTTACAGTTATGAATGGATTTCAAATCAATTTCAAAAATATTGTCCACATTTAAGAATTGATTCAAAAAAAAATATTTGACACAATCATTCTCTGTTATGAGAGATTGATGGTCAAGGTCAAGTTGATGGTCAAAATTTTGTGGGCTGGACAGCAGTTGTCCTGGGACAACCATCTAGTTTCAGCATTCTTGCTCAAACCAGCTTTTAACAAATCTCAAAAATTGCTTTGGAAAACATTAAAGAAATGAAGAAATTACTTCTAATCAGTAATTTCACCTAAAAAGACAAATATTTTTTTTAAGATTTCACCAACTTAAAATGGCATCTTGAACTTCTCAAAATTTGAATCGGACTAAAACTTGTCATCTAGTAATGGGGCTCAGAAGCAAATTGAAGACTGTTTAAAGTCAAAGCTGTCAAGTGCTTTAAATCAGTCTAACTTATTAACCCTTGCCATGCTGAATAAAATCCATTAGATCAAAGGACTGAAAGCACTGGAAGCACCTACTATGGACTAATAATTATTTTGGAAATAATAATAATCTTATGGACATTTTCAACAATGTTTTCTACCCATTAAGTTGAAATACCTAAAATTTCACAGACTTTAAAGTTGTCATCTGCAACTCCTTTCAATTAACCCATTACCTGAAGGCAAAATTTAAGACTGGTCCAAATTGAAAGTAGTTGCAGACGACAATTTAAAGTTTATATAATTTTTGATTTTTTCAACATTCTGGGTAGAAAACAATGTGGAAAATTAAGAAATTGCTTGTAACAAGCAATTTCTTAATTTTCCCACAATGTTTTCCAAAGCTTTTTTTCCTAGGGGCGTCTAAAAGCATCACTGAGTGGGAATGGGTTAAGACTAGTCCAAAATATTGTTGTTTGGTAATGGGTTAAATTACAATTACAGACAATGAATGATTTTAAAATGAAAGGATTCAAAGACTTAAGCACATACCCTTCCTGATGTCTGCGTCTCTAGGTCACCCACTTTTGCTGTCAAACTAAAACTATATTGGTATCTAGCTGCAGCCCCTCAACTTGCTCTTTTCTATAAATTCTTGACTAACTCTTGGCTAAAGGTTTACTTCTTTTCTTCCTGTCACTGTTACTAGTCTCAAAATGAATATTGGTGTTATCTATTGTTGTAAATGATATTTCAGAACTTCAGTTAATTTTTTATTTTGGGTTATAGTTTGAAAAGACTTCTTTATCTTTCAGGGTTCTCCCCAGGCCTTTATGGCGTATCGGCCCCGATACGCCTTCATAAATTAAGAGAGTTTGCCGATACGCCTTTAGATCGCCGATACGCGTAAATTTGGTCACCGATACAGCTTAATTTCTAGCTGAAGAAAGGGTCAAGCAAGCCACAAAAATTGGTTGCAGAAGCGTGGACACGACAGGCTCTTTATCTATAGTGTTGTTTACCGTATATTACGTAACACCTTTATTGATAAGACCCTTACACTCTTACTAATTGGTGATTATTGATTTTTTTCTCGCGTTTACCACTGGTACCGCGCTATCAGTCACCAAGGATGATGGGTACCAATATGTAAACAATGAATTCAAAATGGCGACCCAGTTTCGGAAAATTGTCACTTCGGCTGAGATTTGCAGAGATAAAATATGTGGTTATTTGATGTGACAACTATCAAACTAAAGCCACAGTGGTTTGAAATATAATTTTTGGAAGGAAAGATTAATTTGGTCAGTTTATTTTATACACTGATCGCTGAAACATGCCATTTTCGCGATCTTTTTCTTTACGAGAATTTGCCGAAATAATAAAGACAGATTGGTATATAAGCGATCCTAGTTATACTTAGCGCTTGTTTTCAACCCACTTTAATAATTACATACATGTATCTTTCTGATTAAGTCCGTTTATTTTTTATCCAACATGGAGGGTATTATCTCAAACATTCGTACCCTGGTTTGTTCAACTCCTTTGTAAAAAAAAAAAAAAATGTTTTTAAATTTTGATTAAAAGTATTATTATAATTTTAGTAATCATGTAATGATATCTCGCCCTCTCATGATTTTTGCTTCAAAAGAAAAAATACCCCATAAAAATCAAAGTGCTGAAAGCACTTCAAGAAAAGAATGCCTTAGACCAGATAGGTTTTCTTTTTATCAAAAGCAATGGTTTAATTATTATTTAGAATCAGGAAAAGATAATTCACTTTATAAGATTCTGAAAACAAAAAACTTTTGAAAATCAAAGTGCTGAAATCACATGAAGAAGAGAAGAGTAAGGACACTTGGTTTATGAATTTGATCAAGTTTCATTTTATAAATTGAGAATTAAGCTAAGATTGGACACTGCTGATATTTACTACATTTTTAATTAACTTATTAAAATCAAAGAGCTGAAAGTACTGTTAGAAGAATAGTTATAGTGTCAGACAGTCAAAGGATTCTGAATGGGCAAATAATGAACCTTTCAAATTTGACACAGAGAATCTGATTGAGCTCTTTAAGATGCAAAATTTGAAGATGAAACCAGGTATTTCACACAGGAATCTTACATTTTTGAAAATACTGAAAATAATATCTATATTTTTCTGAAGAAGGGCATTTTTTTCAATCCAACACTCCATGCTTTTTTTAAAGAGTCCTCAATGATAGGATTTTTGGACAGACTTGTTAAAATGGCCAAGCATGAAAAGATATTCCTATCTAACAGACAAGCAGCTGACACCTTCTTTTACTCATTCCTTTGAGACTTTGTGATTAATTCTTTCATTTGACCAATTGATACCTTGATGTTATTTGACTCGCTGTATTTTTATGGCTTTTGGATATATTCTTTCATTTTCTTTCCTTTTCACATCCCTTTTCAATGGGACAATTTAGTGCCCTTTCTAACAAATAGGATAGAGAGGCAAAATAAGCTGAGTAATGTCACAATTGATTGGTATCAAAATCAGCCTCAGAGTAGAGAAATAAAGCTATAATAATTAAATGGTTGAAGCATATCATTCAAGAATAAAATTCAATAAAAATCAAGATATTAATAAACAAGCTAAAAAGCACTTTTAATGACCTTTATTATGTATAGTCATACCATATGATAACTGACAACATGCAGCGCATATGCCACTACGCCTTCAAAAAATTCTGGGGAGAACCCTGTCTTTATAATTATTTGATTTGTATTGTATTATCTTGATGCAGATACCCGGTATATCAAGGTCTGATCTTACCTTCTCTAGAGCATTTTGTTTCATTTGATAACACTAACTCCAACAATGGTTGCTGTTGACCATTCTCCTTATCTGTTTTTTCTCCACTAGCTGAAAGCCAGTTGGCCTATTGCCATTGTTTGTTGTCTGTCTTATGTGTGTCTGCAGCCTGTTTGTCCTTCCGTCCATCCGTAAACTTTTACTTTAAGAATTTACTCCTAAGATAGTACAGAACAGAATTCAACCAAATTTCACAGAAAAGATCCTTGGGTGACCCATTTTCGGATTCCTTCAAAGTATTTTGATTGGATGAAAAACATGGCTTGAACAGGCGAGCCTAAGTTCCCTATATGGTTAAAGCTTTTCAAATCATCTTCCCAGAAACCAGTTGATGGTTTTTGACCAAATTTCACAGGAATGATCCATGGGTAACCTTTATTCAGATTCCTTCAAAGAATTTTGATCAGATAACATGGCTTAAACTGGCATGGCTAATTTCAATATATGGTTAAAGTTTTGAAAATTTTCTTCTCAGGAACCAGGAGATTGATTTCAACCAATTTCACAGGAATGATTCTTCAGGGTGATCCTTTATCAGATTCCTTCAAAGAATTTTGAATGTATGAAAAACATGGCTTAAATGGACAGAGCTATTTTCCATAAATGAAACTTTTCGAATCTTCTTCCCAGTCAATCAATTTCAACCAAATTTCACTAGAATGATATTTGGGTGACACTGTATTAGGTTTCTTCAAAGAAGTTTGATCGGTTGAAAAACATGGCTTAAATGGGAGTGGCTTATTTCAATATATTGTTAAAGCTTTGCAAATCTTCTTCTCAGAATCAGGTGATTGATTTCAATCGAATTTCACAGGAATGATCCTCTGGTGACTTTGTATCAGAATATTTAAAAGAATTATGATTGGATGAAAGAAAAAAAAAAAAAAAATAACCTTTCATCTGACTTGGTAAATGAATTTTCCTTTTGTAAATCAATGAAAAGTTTGAAATATTTATCTAGAACTATTTCAAAGACTGCAATAACTGCATTTATTTGCCAGATTTGCTAAAGGGGATTCAGATTTACTTGAATTCCTGAAAACTCCATTTGCTTAATCAGTACATTCAGGCCTGTGATGCTATACAGGTGCTCAAGTGCCTCTAATTTTAGACTGGTCCAAATTGAAAAAGAGGTTGCATAAGAAAATGAAAAAAAGTTTGATGCAATTTGAAATTAATCTATTCTATGAGGTAAAACGTATTATGGAAAAAGGAGAAATTGCTTGATACAAGCAATTTCTTCTTTTTCAACAATGTTCTCTGAAGTTTAAAAATCATAGCGACTTATCAGGCCTAGAGGTTTCATATTTTGTATGTTACATCACCTGGTTTTCCTACATTCCACATAGAACCAAGAAGGCAAATCTGTCAGATTTTTCTGACAAAACATAAATGTGAAAGGTTTCATATTATACATGTAATATCAACTTTCTTTGCCCCAATTATTACAATGTCAGCTATAAAGTTTAACCTTAGTGTGTGGGAGGGGTTTTAGGGGAGGGGATGTCCAATTCTTGTCAGGAGTATATCTTCTACATTGGTGGATGGATATCAAGATTAACTTGGCACAGTTGTTCCCATTGATTGGTACTAGTGACATACGTAAAGTTCTGTTGGGTACTCCCAAGTTTACACTTTCCTGTTTTACAAAATTTTAGACCTGTCCAAATTCAAAAGTTTTGCAGACAACAATTTAAAGTCTATTTTATTTGAAAAATAACCTATCAGTAGGGTGGAAAATATTGTGAGAAAAGAAGAAATTGCTTGTGACAAGCAATTTCTTCTTTTCCCACAATGTTTTCTCAAGTATAAAATCACAGGGATGTAAAAACCAGTGATTGTACAGGAAAGGGTTAAAGCTCACAATTGAAGGTCATGAGACAAGCACTTAAGTTGAGGCATCCTTGTCTGTGTTTAAAAAAACTTGTTTGATTAATATTCCTAAGGTCTTCTATGGTTATTGCTCTGACCAGGCATACCCTATTTTCACTGCAGTTACTGTCAGTATTTGTGATTCATATTCAGGTGAGTGATTTAGGACCAGGGCTACGGTAATTTTGAAATTAAAATCGGTCCGGGACAATGCCACCCCCACCCCCCCTGCCGGCAAAACCGAATCCCCCCCCCCCCCGCCGGCAAAAACGAATGCCCCTCCCCCCCCCGGCAAAAACGAAAAGTACCCCGCCGTTTTTCACCTTTCCGTATGTAAAAGATTTCATCATTCATTGGGTAGTTGCATTCTTTTTAAAAAAATTTCCGAAGATGATTATATACTTCAATGAGTGGAAGATAGATGAAAACAACTGACAGATTCTACTTTCATTTTGTTTTTGAAAATTCGGCTGTATATAAATTGCCTTTCCGGCAATGTACGGCAGTCCACGAAATTCCAATATACCGGTATTGTAAAATTAGATAGACAAATAAATTACATTATCAAAATTTATTTCCGTGACGTACGCGAACCCCCCCCCCCCCCCCCCCCCCCCGAGTAGCGCCGATTTAATTATAGTAATGATGTACTTTTTCATAAGCTAGTTATCCCAAGTTCTGTAAAATTAACACAGTCATAGCGATTTTCTCTCAACACGAGCCTCTGATGATGAAAAAACACAGCTGACGTCACAAAAATGTTGGGTCAGTCCATTCTACCCCATGGGATCGCAGCGTTGTGACGTACATCAAAAAGACCGACGAGACAAGCTCGAGTGGGTCGCCCACGTGTTGTTTTATTTTCTCAGAATAGAATTTGTGCACAAATCTCGGTCATTTATTAATTGAAGTTAATTTGCGATTTATAATTCGGACGTTTTCCACACCTGAAGTAAGATTTCATGATTCGTTGTTTCTTTATTTTTATTGACGGAACTAGCGATATTATTAAGCAACGTTTTCGTTTATATTAAAATTATCGGCATTTTGCGGGTACCACATATTGTTTGAATTCTAAAGGCTACGTTTCTTACCGTGAATGAAAATTAATAAAACAAATATTAACGACATGACTTTTTTATACAAACTTCAAACCCGGTCTCACGCGCTTACTTGTGATAAATTAATTTCAAAAAAGCGTTGTGTTGAACTTTTCCAAATTCATACGAACAGCAACTAAAGCCTATTCATGTCTCGATTTATATAAGCCTCCCGTATTAAAGTAAAAGAACTTTGTTTCACCAGTAACGGCAATTTAAATTGACGCAGTTTTAGATGTCCATTTTGATAAGACCTCGAAAGTGTGTAAGTCAAACCGATTTTCTGATACCCGAAGTTCGGTCAAGCGCGAAACTGGCCAACTGCTAATTAGGTCCACGTGCGGATGGGCACTTGACCGGCCGGCGGGTAAACTAATTATCGATTTTTGGCACTTTTGTTAATCCCTTAATCTGAAGATAAGGTGTGAAACTCTGGAATTATTTCGGTTTAAAAGTTGATTTTGATAGATAAAGAGCTAGTTTACCAATATTTCAATGAAAATTTCGGACCAATTTTGGTGTAATTTTTTGGGATTCCAATCGGTCTGGCAATTCAAAATTCGGTCCAGACCGGCAATTTATCGGATTTCCGGAGCCCTGTTTAGGACCATATGGTCCTCTTGTATTTATCTTGACCATTCCAAGATCATCTAATAGCCATGGCAACAGTTGGTAGCGTATCGGACTTCTAAACATTGGTTGTGGCAAATATCCTTTTCAACATTCCACCAATGGGTAGGTAATCGTACACCTAGCAGGGAAGAGCAGCTGGAGGCCTGGAAAGGATGTAATGGTTGTGCTGGTTTGAGAAATACCATGAATCCTTGGTTAGGTGCTCTAGTGGCTCCAATATGACTGACATTATGCTAAAAATTTTGTTAAACCTTATTCAAACAAACAAGATCATCTAACAATGTTTCTCAAACTCATTGTGTATCTTCTTTGTCAGATGTGATTCAGTCAGTCAGAAAAAGAAATATTTTGTCCTCTTGTGTTGAACAGACTGATGGCTACAATCAAAGTTCGAGACAAGAGGTATTTTCTATTTGAGTGATGGGTATTTGACTTTGGTATCACTCAAAATGATGCATAGTTCTTTCAAGTGTTGACAGAGAAGACTTCTACTCAAAACATTATGAATGTCAAATTACTTTTTATCCACCATTTTTTTTTTTTATTCATAATGCCCTTTAATTCGTAAAATTGTCCTTGATGTAGGTTATGGTGTACAGTCATTATCAGTGTGAATTAGTAACAAGGCTGTCACGTTTGAATCTTTTACAAGGCTGTCACTGTCTTAATTGACGGACCTCGGCTGCCAATCAAAAAAATCAATTGACCTCTCAAAATAATCTCCAACCCTTGTCATGCTGAATGAAATGCTATTTAGAATTCCACAAAAAATAAAGGACTGAAATCACTAGAAATACTAGTTGAAGGTCAATTTTTGATTTCGAAACTAAAAATTTATAAACAATTCTGGCTATAAAAAGACAGCCAGGTGATGTGGGTTAAGATCAGACTGCACATATGTGCAGGCTGATCTTTATACCTCCTGCCCAATCAGGAATTTTCCTGGTAAAGCATGACAAAGGTTAAAACAGGAAGTGAACTTTGAATTTTTACTGCATTTTTAGCACTTGAACACTTTTTTTCCTCAAATCTCTTCATGTTTGTTTCCATGATATCCCAAAGTCTGAAATTTGGTCACAGGGGTTCCTAAACTAGGTCACTGAGTCAATTATTAGAAAGCCCTGAATGCACTAGAGGCCAGATTTCTGTGAAAGCAATGAAAATCTTTTTTCTCAGAATCAAGTCAATCGATTTCTACCAAATTTTGCAGGAATGATCGTTTGCTGACTCTTTATCAGATTATTTTAAAGAATTTTAATCAGATGAAAAAATATTTCTTGAATTTAATAGCATGGGCTGTAGTCTCCAATATATGGTACCGGTATATATTGAAAACTTTAAAATTATTTTTTTCTCAGAAATCAGTAAATCAATTTTAACCAATTTCACAGTGATAACCCTTTGGAGACCCACTATCAGATTTCTTTAATGAATTTGAAATTTTACAGGAGTGATCCTCAGGTGATGTTTTGTCAGACTCCGTCATATTGTTTTGATTGATTTGAAAGACATTGCTTTTATGGTGGTGGCTTATGTCCAAATAAGGTATACAGTGAAAATTTTGTTAATTTTGTTAATACATGTACTCTTTCATCTGACTGAGTAGGTGAATTTTACATAAATTTACTTTTTTAAAAGAATGGAAAGTTTTAATTATTTCTCTATAACTCTATTCAAAGAATTCAGTGACAAAATTTATTTGCCAGATATGTGGAATATGGTTCAATTTATATTGAATTCCAGAAAACACTATTTGCTTAACCCATTCCCACTTGACAAAATTTTAGACTGGTCCAAATTGAAAGAAGATGCAGACAACAATTTCAAGTTGATGGAATTTTAAATTTTTTCACCTTTTTGGATAAAAACATTGTGGATAATGAAGAAATTGCTTGATACAAGCAATTTCTTCATTTTCCACAATTTTTCCAAAGCTTTTTTCTAGAAGGGCGTAAAAAGGAGGGATTGAGTTGGAATGGGTTAAGCAGTACAATCAGGCCTGTAGAGCGATGCAGGTGCTCAAGCGCCTCTAGTTGTCTGTTGAATTGCATGAATTTCATGGGTGGTACTAATTTCAATCCATTTTATTAGTATCTATCTGTCTGCCCAAAATCATATTCACCTATCACTAAAATTTTGGTAGTTTTGTTAGCATTGAAAGTTCACCTGTCATTTGTATACCTGTTTAGATTAAAGATATCCTATTAAGCATGCATAAATAGCACAAATGAGTATGATACCAGCACATTCTTATGTTTTTTTTAAAGATTTTTTATTGTTATGAAATTCAATTTAAGCTGACTCACTGTGATTAATCAGACATCAATTTAATTATCAGATGAAAAATTCAGATTTCAAAAACAATTGTAATTTTAATGTTACTTTACTTCGAGGTATACAACTATTGGAAAAAAAACGTGTATACAATTTTAAAGGGTTAGTCTAAAAACAAAGCAAGTGTCTATACATGGTATAGGCCATTAGGATGTTTTTGTACTAACCCATCAAATTATGTACCTTTTATAAATTTACATCGCCTTATGGTTATATCAAGGATACTTGAAAGGGTCATGGCCATGCTTATTCCATTGTTACAGATGCCTGACAAGGTCAAGGTCATCTATCATCATCAAACTTCTGAAAAAAGTGTTGTTTCCAGGGCATTAGTGTTTCACAGACACATTTTGTTCTTAGCTAACCTGAGCACAATGTGCTCAAGGTGAGTTTGTGGTTGTGTTTGCTCAGTCATTCTTAAAATTGGCCAGATTGAACATGCATGATGTCTTTTCAACAGCTTTTAGGTCAGAGAAATGAGGTTGAATTTTTAGCTCACCTGGCTATGAAGTGGTCAAGGTGAGCTTTTGTGATCTAGCTCTGTCCATCGACCATCAACATCTTCTGTGCCACTAAGGCCACAATATTAGCTCAAATGTCTTGAAACTTGTACAGAATATTTGTCTCCATGGAACCTGGATGGAAAAAGTTCAATATTGGGTCACATGTCTAAAACTAGGTCAATATGTCAATTCTTAGAAAAACCTTGCAGCTGAGGGCAAATTTTTTCTTCAAATGTCTTGATATTTGGTCAGAATGTTTGTCTACATGATATGTTGGTTAACCCATTCCAACACTTTTGGACGCCCCACAAGAAAAAAATTGTTTTGGAAAAGATTGTGTTAATGAAGAAATTGCTTGTGACAAGCAATTTCTTCTTTTTACACAATGTTTTCTACCCAGAAAGTTGAAAAATCTAATGTTTCATTAACTTTAAATTGCCGTCTGCAACTGTTTCAATTAGGACCAGCCTAAAATTTTGTGGTATGGTAATAGGTTGTTAAGCCCTATATAGGGTCATGTGTGGTCAAAAACAAGGTCACTATGTCAAATCCTAGAAATACCTTGTTGACACTCCAGAGGCTACATTTTGGCTTAATTAAGTTGATACTTTGTCAGAATGTCTGTCTTCAAAATATCTAAACCATGCTATAATTTTTTTATCACTTTGGGTCAAAAAAAGGTTTCTAGGTCAAATCCTAGAAACCTTTCATGCAATCTAGAGGTCACATTTTTGGCTAATTGATGTTTGTTGCTGGTCTAATCTAAAGAAATCTTCTGTGTAACTTACATGCTACTTTTCTGGCACTAATACCTTAAAACTTTGTAAGAATGTTAACTTGCTCTTAATTCTCAGACAAGATCTGATAAAGGGTCACTTTTGGCCTGAATTAGGTCATTTAGGCTTTTTTGCTTCTGCAGTCATTAGCTCAGGTGAGTGCTTTCGTTTTATAAACCTACCATCTTCCATCCTTCTTTCCTTGACCCTCTACCAAAATTCATTTGTACTCCAAAGAATTATTGTACTCTCAAAATTAGCCCTTTTCTGTGCAATCCCTGATTTTACATAGGAATAAAGAAGGAAATCTTTGAAAATCTTGTCCCAAGCCAAAAAGCCTTGAGAATTGATACTTTGTATTTATCAAAACCTATTGACCCTCTTTAGAAATACCGGTACTTCAAAGAATTATTTTTCTTTATAAATTAGCCCTTTTCTGTGCAATCCCTGATTTTACATAGAAATAATGAGGGTAATCATTGAAAATCTTCTCTCATCACAACCATAGACCTAGAGCATCGATACTTTGTATCAAAGCCTATTGACCCTCTACAAAAATACTTCAAAGAGTCGCTGTTCTTAGTAAATTAGATCTTTTCTGTGCAATCCATGATTTTACCTAGGAATGAAGAACGAAACCTTTGAAAATCTTCTCTCAAACTGTAAGGCCTAGAACTTTGATATTTAGTATGTATCAATACCTATTGACTCTCTACGAAATACATCAGAGAATAACCATACTCTGAAAATCAGCTATTTTTTTGTGCATTGCCTAATTTAATTATGGAATAAAGAGGGAGATCTTGAAAATCATCTACTCAAAAACTGTAGGGCATAGAGCCGTGATATATGGTTTATGTCATCACCTAATGACCCTCTACCTAATTACTTCAAAGAATGACTTACCTCTGAAAAATAGCCCTATTTTGTGCAATCTCAGATTTACATAGGAATGAAGAAGGAAATTCTAAAAAAAAAAAAAAAAAATCTCAGATACCATAAGGCCTAGAGCCCTGAAACTTCTGTTTATGTCATTGCTTATTTACTCTCTACGAAAATACTTCAAAGAATGACTCAACTCTGAGATAAGTCCTGTGTTGGAGCTGAGATATTATGTATATATCATAAGGCCTTGAGCAATTAACTGAGGTGAGCAATACAGGACCATGACGGTCCTCTTTTTTTCAGTTATTTTTTTTTCAATACAGTTGATGGATTATTCTCTTCTACTGGAATTGAACTTTGAAATTTTATGTAAGGATTATTGTTGGTTTTGTCATTACTACAGTTATTTAGAACACTAACCGATAATTTGCATCTGCCTTTACTCTTATATAGCTCTGCTTGCTGAAAGCCAATGGTCCATTGTCATAGCATTGTGTCTGTCATACCTCTGTCTGTATATATTTGTCTGTCAAATATCTTCTCAGAAATTACTGTACAGTTTCCAGCCAAACTTCACATGATCCTTGGGTGAAACTTTATCAGATGGAGTAAAAAATGGCTGTAATTTGCAGGTCTAATTTCCATATATTGTGATTCATTTGAAAATCTTTTAAGAAATCAGTTGATGTATTTCAATCAAATTTCACAATAGTTATTCTTGGATGACTCCCAATCAGAAACCTTCAAATAATTTTGATACACACACACAAAAAAATAATAATGAAACCTGGCTTTTTTTTTGGGGGGGGGGGCTGGGGGGGGGGTTGTGACTAATTTTATAAAGTTTTGAAAATCTTCTCAGAAACAAGTTAATGGATTTCAAACAAATCTCATACAAATGATCCATTAGTTATCTTTTATAATTTCCTTCACAGAATTTCACTTGGTTTAAAAACACGGCTTTTATTGGCTAGGCTAAATTCCATATATGGTACACAATGAAAACTTCTCGGGCACCAGATGATAGATTTCGAGTTGGTAGAATACTGAGCTTTTTGTTACCCTTTGTCAGCTTTCTAGAAAAAAAATAATACCTTTAGTTTTTCTGTTGTGGAAGATTATTTGCCTGATTTCAGTAAGAGGTAACAGTGATTCAAGGGAAATAATTGTTACTGCTTGACTTAAAATATTACTTTCACAAAAGAAAATTGCCTCCCTTGAAGTAAACTGTAATAAAAGTAATTCTTTGTAAAAAGAGTTGTCTTCTGTGTGTTAAAGATAACTAGAATCACCTGTATGGCAAGTAAATTCAAGCCATTGGAGCAATTCAGTGCTCAGACGCCTCTAGGTTGCCACATACCATTATTTAACCCATTCCCACACAGTGATGCTTTTAAAAGCCCCTCAATATGAAAGCTTTGGAAAACAATTGAGGAAAATGAAAAAAATGCTTGTTACAAGCATTTTCTTCATTATCCACAATGCTTTCTACCCAAAAGACAAAGATTTTAAAGATTTCATCAACTTTAGATTGCCGTCTGCAACTTCTTTGAATTTGGACTGGTCTAAAATCTTATTGTATGGGAATGGGTTAAGCAAATTAACTTTGTCGATATTTTAGTTGGTCAGCTGTGTCAGAGGTAAGTAGGCAGGGCTTGCAATCCGTCAATTCTTCCTTTTTTTGTCAAGAGAAATACAATAATCCTGTCTCTGTAGGTAGAGGTCTTAATCAAATAGCCCATTGTTTGGTTGATTTTCTAGGACTTAATGAGACAAAATTCCTATGTATGCCTAGGACTTTCATATTATTAAATATAGAATTAAGACCAAAAGAGAAATAATCTTTTATACCTGCTTATAATGCTTAATTTCATATTTCAAAAGAGCAACCTTTCTGTTTTCCCAGGACCTCAATGTTTGAGAATGGATTTGATAAATAATCATTATCACTTTACTCTTAATGAATTCCAAACCCCAGCATTTTTATACCTGTGTTGACCCGTTCCCACATAATGATGCCTTTTGAGGTCCCTCAAGAAAATCAACTGAGAAAAAATTGTGTGAAATGGAGAAATTGCTTGTAACAAGTTTCAACTTTTCTCACAATGCTTTTTAAAGCTTCAGTGCAAACAAATACTGAATTATATTGGGATTGGTTAACCCATTTCCACACAATGACACCCAGGAAAAAAAGCTTAGGAAAAAATTGTGGAAAATGAAGAAATTGCTTGTTACAAGCAATTTCTACATTTTCCACAATGTTTTCTACCCAAAAGGCAAAGATATTAAAATTTTCATCAACCAAAAGTTCTCATCTGCAACATCTTTGAATTTGGACAAGTTTAAAATTTGTCATCTTGTGATGGGATATTGAAATATCCACTTATCAATTTTTAGGCTGTGATTAAAGGTAAATGTTCTAATACTTATAAGGATCATTGTGACATTCATTTTTGGGTTGGTAGATAAAATGTAAGTGCACAAACCCTTACTTATGTAATCCTTTAATTTAAAGATCATACTAAACCATTCCAAACGAAAATCCAAAGAAGTTGCAGACCATAATTTTAAGTTTGTGGAATTAAAAAAAATCTTCGTCTTTTAGGTAGAAAATATAGTGAAAATGAAGAAATGGCTTGTTACAAGCTAAGTCATCATTTTCAACAATATTTTTCATAAGCTTTTTCATAAGCTTTTTCCATGAGTGGTTTACGAGTTTACAAATTCTTGATCACAGGACAGCATAATTATTTAGCTGACTAAATTTTAAGACTGCATTAACCCATTCCAACACAAGAAAATTTTAGACTGGCCCAAATTAAAAGAAGCTGCAGACGACAATTTCAAGTTGATGGAATTTCAAAATTGTTTGTCTTTTGGGATAGAAAACAATGTGGATAATGAAGAAATTGCTTGACACAAGCAATTTCTTCATTTTCCACAGTTTTCCAAAGCTTTTTTCTTGAGGGGCGTAAAAAGGTGGCCTTGTGTGGGAATGGGTTAAGTGACAGGGAGCTCATATTGTTAAAAATAATTGGACTGTTTTGAAGAAGGAAATGGTATGTTTTGAAAAGTGTCACCTCCTGGAAACAATTGTACTGCCTCTGGTATTTTACAGAGAGAATGTCTATGCCCAAGACTTGTTTTATAAATAAAGTGTGCCTACTAGAGGGTCATTCAGTAAGAGCTTTTACTTGCAGACTATCAATTTCTCGTATTTAGATCACCTCAGGACACAATGCAAGGTGAGCTATTGTGATCTGTCATTATCAGCCCTCCATCCATCCCATTGTCTGTCCGTCCACAATTTCTTTAAAAATCTTCTCCAAAAGGAGCAGACCATTCAAACTGAAATTTTGGTGTGAGAAATACCAGGAATCCATTGTTAGGTGCTCCAGCTGCCACGATTTTACTGAAATACTGTTAAAAGTGGCGTTAAACCAGATTCAATCCATTAATCCTAACAATGTACAATTGTATGCATATTCATATTTCATATATAGCATATCCACATGGTTCTCCACCAAGTTTTACAAAATTATACTTCTGGGGTAAAAAAAAAGCCCCACCCAAAAGGAAAACATCTAATTAGAGCAAGTTCAAAAGTCTTGTCCTCTTTAAATATAAGGCCTAAGGCATTCATATTTGCTATATAGCGTCACTAGAAGATTTTGTGCTATACCCGATATGTTATCAGAAATCATGCCCATAGGGTAAAATATCTCCCTAGTTGACTAAGGTGAGCAGTTTAGCTCCATCATGGTCCTCTTGTTTTGAAAATGTGGTCTGGTCCAAATTTAAAGACGTTGCAGACGCAAATGAAAATGGATGAGATTTGAATTTGTTGCAGAAATAATGCGGTAAAAGGAGGAATTACTTGTAAAAGCAATTTCTTCTTTTTCTACAATGTTTTCCCAGGTATAAAATCATAGCAACGTAAAATCCTGGGTTTGTACATGAAAGTGCTATGTGAGGAGAGAACATGAGTACCGTTCAGAAATACTGGTTGTTGTAACATAGTTTTTAGGGAGTGAAGCTACAGGCACAATTGCAGTCTGAGTAATCCATGTCATGCTAAATAAAATTCCCATTTTATAAACTGTATTGAAATCAAAGGACTAAAAGTCCAGACAGTTGGTCAATATTTCTATCAAAAATCAATTTCATAGATATTTCTGGCTTATCAGGGATGAATAGGTAGTATAGACTAAGATCAGACTGCATGTCTTCGCAGGCTGTTCTTTCCTGCCAAAACAGAAATATAAGGATTCTGTATGAAAAGGGTAAGTTAACCTTCTGTTATACTAAAAACAGTAATTCAGACTCAAAATAACAAATGGGTCTTGTCAAGGGTGTAAACCTAATGCTAAATGATAAGTATTTTCAAATTTGGAAGTCCCATAACATTTGATTTTTCCGTCGGGGGATATTTAAGTGTACCTGCGGAATTCCTTTGATAAGGCGTTATGAATGAAAATCCTATGAATGAACAAGTTTCTGTTTCAATAATCAAACTTACCTATACAATCGATTAGGCCCCTTTACGTCACAGGGTATTTAAATCTTCAATTATCCCTTAAGTTGGAATTTGATCAGTAGACATCATTTGAGCTGGTGTGTGACATTTTCAATAACTACACATTAGCGCCAAGTAAGGACTCTGATCAGCCTTTGAAACTATTATGTGCTCTATAGATAGATAATAGACAGATTTCTGGCATTGCCCACTGACTCCAACGGATCTAAATTAATTATTTGGTTGATCAATTGATTCTTTAATGAACGGTCAGGATTCATGTCCTTTAGATGACAACCCTATGTTTGAAGGATACATAGAAGTCATCTGGTCAGTTGGTTGTTTATAGGTCAATTTAGTTTCTCTATCTAAACTTCTCATTTTCACTTAAAATACTTATAATTAACCCATGTCATGCTGAATAAAATCCCCTAGTGGTAAGGGTGCTTGACTTGTGATCTGAAGGTCACAGGTTTGAGCCCCACCGTCACAGCCAGCCCCAGTCTACCCAGCTGTAGAAGTAGGTAGCAGTGGGGTTAAGCCACTGCCTTTTCAGGGATGTGAAAACATCTGGTCTATATGTTCGAGAGCTTAAAACATTTGTTGCTTTCGAACTAAAAAAAATTATTATAAACTTTACTGACCCAGGCACAAAGGAAGTCAACCTGAACCACTTAAAACATATCTTTAGAGCTGCCACAATACAAAAAAGAATTGAAAAATTATTAAAATCACAACTGATCAGTCTGTTAAAAGAGTGTTCTGAATGCGTTGTCATTGAATATGGAATTTATTAACCCATTCTCGCACAATCCCCCTTCTGTTTGTCTATTGAAATATCTTAAGAAAACATTGTGGAAAATTGAAAAATTGCTTGCACAAGCAATTTCTTCATTATCCATAATGTTTTCTACACATAAAGGAAAAGATTATTAAAAATTCATCAACTTAAATAGATGTCTGAAACCAGTCTGAACTTTTTGTTGTTTGGTAATGGGTTAAACAACTTATATTTGAACAAAAAAAAACAACTAAGAGGCTTTAACCCGTTCCAACACGATGATCACTTTTGATTGATTGAATGGGGTTTAACCTTACTTTTAACAGTATTTCAGTCATATTGTGGCGGCTAGAGCACCTAACAATGGATTCCTGGTATTTCTCACACCAGTACTACCACTACATCCTTTACGAGCCTCCAGCTGCTATCCCACTTAGGTTTATGATTGTACACCCATTAGCGAGAAACAAATGTCGGAAAGTATATGTGCCACCGCCAGGGATTGAACATGACTCCTTTTGAAGCTCCTCAAGAAAAACAATTGGGATAACATTGTGTTTAACGAAGAAACTGCTTGCAACAAGCAATTTTTTCATTTTCCACAAGGTTTTCTACCTAGAAAGTCGATAAACTCTAAAATTTCATAAACATTAAATAGTCATCTGCAATTCCTTTCAATTTGGACCAGTCTAAAATTTTGTTAAGCGGGAATGGGTCAATAAATTTGGTATATTATGTGCATGAGTCTTTTATTCTATTCATAGAATAGTCTTAATTGATATAATTCTTAGAGTTTACCCTTTTTATGAGTTTCTGTGGAATATATAACACTGTTTGTAAAATAAAATCATACATGGGTTATGAAATAATTTTAGGATAACGACAGCCTTTACACAGGGCTTTTTTGCATAATCAATACTCTTGTTTGATATGAAAAAAATTCATTAGGTTTATTTCACTCTAATATGTTGTTGGCCATATTATAAGTTAGTCTTTCATGTCTTTTGATACAAGCATACATTCATAGTATATTTGCACACCTCTATTTTTTGGATTCAAAGAATTGAATGTCAAATTGCACAGCTGTGAGAAATCCTTTACCTTCATTGTGATAATGACAAAGTTGATGATTTTATGAACAAGATTTTGCAAGACATTTCAAACAATTGTCCACGAGCATGCAGCAGCCAGAACATCCTAATAGTGCATTAACCCATTCCCACACCAAAAATTTTTAATCTTGTCCAAATTTAAGGAAACAGCAGACAACAATCCCAAGGTGATGGAATTGGATTTTTTTTTTGTCTCAACCCATTCCCTCACAGTGATGCTTTTTGACGCCTCTCAAGAAAAACGTTTGGGAAAACATCGTGTAAAATGAAGAAATTACTAGTAACAAGCAATTTCTTCATTTCATAGATTGTTTTCTATCCAGAAAGTTGAAAAATCTAAAATTTCATAAACTTTTAATTGTCGTCTGCAACTCCTCTCAATTTTGACCTGTTTAAAATTTTGTTGAGTGGGACTGGGTAAATAATTGAAAAATTGTGGAGAAAGAAAAATTGCCTGCAATAAGTAATTTCTTCATTTTCTACAAAGTTTTTCAAAGCTTTTTTCTTCATGTGATTTAATTGAAAGGATTGTTTGGTAATTGGTTAACCCATTACCAGAGGACTAAATTTTAGAGTGATCCAAATTGAAAGAAATTGCACACCTTTACCAAGTTTGTTCATTTTGATTCCCCATGGAGTCATAATGTAAGCATAGCATGGTGCGTACTATTGATTTTCTCAGGAGCGAAAAAAATTTTTTTTTTCTTTTAACCTGCAGTATGCCCTAAGCTGTGCTGTTTCATATTTTGCATTTAGCATCATGTCGTTGTGAAAATAATGTCTCAAGATTTAAATATCATTTTGTTCATGCCCCGAAGTTATGTCATTAACCCATTCTCACACAATGAAGCTTTTAAACGCCCAACAAGAAAATCAATTTGGAAAAAAAATGTCTAAAATGAAGAAATTACATGCAACAAGCAATTTCTTCATTTTCCACAATATTTCTACCCAGAAAGTAGAAATTTTTAGGCCTATCCAAATTCAAAAGTTTTACATAAGAAAGTTTAAAAAGGATTTAATTTGAAAAATAACAATTCAGCAGGATAGAAAATATTGAGGACAAAGAAGAAATTGTTTGTTACAAGCAATTTCTTCTTTTTCAACAATGTTTCTCAATTATAAAATCACAGGGATGTAAAAACCAGTGATTGAATAGTAAAGGGTTCAATTTGGACCAGTCTTATCTTTCAGGGCAGAATACATTTTGAGAAATAGAGAAATTACTTGTTGCAAGCAATTTCTTCATTTTTCACAATGTTTTCCTGGTTATTATTCTTTAGGGGCATCAAAAATTATCACTGTGTGATAAGTTTGAATTGTTATCTGCAACTTCCTTGAACTTAGACCTGTATAAAAATGTTGTTGTCTGGTAATGGGTTGAGACAAACTTGTATTTTCTATCATTATGTTAATTCTACCCCCCCCCCCCGAAAAAAAAAAAAATAAAAAAAAATAAAAATGAAATATACAAAAATAATACAGACAGAGGGGACAAACTTTTAATATCATTGCATTGGACTTATGATGAATTGGCCTTTTACTGAAAGACCTTAGGCTTTTGCTATACAAAAAAATATCTCTGATAAATTCTTGAAGACTGCAGAATTCAAAGTCACCAGAACTTAAAAATTGTTGTCTGCAACAGCTTTCAGTTTAGACTTGTCTTAAATTTTGTCAAGTGTTAATCAATTCATTCATCATATTTCAGCTCGTATTGGGAGGACAAAGTTGGCGATGAAAGATGTTGAGTCTTGGTTAAAGAATACACCAGACAAGCGAAAAGGCTCTGACAAGCTTTTCAGGTCCATGCACTGTAGAGGTAAGATTTTTCATACTTCTGTACGATACCTTCTTGGGCTATAACTGAAATGAGTACGACTTTGCTTCTCTTTACTTTGCCAATGAAATTTTCTTAACCCACTCCCACACAATAACACTTTTTGAAGCACCCAAGAAAAAAAGCTTTGGCAAACATTGTGGAAAATGAAGAAATTGCTTGTTACAAGCAATTTCTTCATTATCCACTATGTTTTCAACCTTAAAAAAAGAAAAAAGCAAGAATTTATTAACTGAAAATTGTTGTCTGCAACTTTTATCAATATGGACCAGTCTAAAATTGTGTTGATACGGAATGGGTTAATATCTAGTCTTTTTCTCTTGATTATTACTGAATGTCAGAATATAAAGTAAGTCCAAATTTGTATAAAACAGCTGACAAAAACTTCAGAGACAAAGTTACATTGAAAATCATTGTATATTAAGGTGGAAGGCTGTTTTGATTAAAAGAGAAAATGCAAATAAAGATTTCTGTCTTTTACCACTATGTTTCTCCAATATACATGTACTATCACAAGATTCAAAGAGAAAGAAGGGAGGTATGCGAAAGAAGGGATATACTAGATACAGTTTGTATCCTGAACTGGTCATGATATTGTTTAAACCTTGACATGCTATACCCAGAATATTTCTTGTTTTGGCAGGGGGTATAGACAAAGATCAGCCTGCACATAAGTGTAGTCTGATCTTGGTCGACGTCACCTGCCTGTCCCCTTTCATCCAGAGTTGTTTAAATAATTAATTTTCAAAAGAAATATTGACCTCCATTCAGACCTTCCAGTGCAGTCAATCCTTTGATTTTAAAGCAATTCTTTAAAGGATTTTAATTCAGCATGACAAGGGTTAATGTATATGAATATTGTATGAAAAGATATCATCCAAGGACTCAAAGAAACAAAGAGTTCATACCGAATAGTATGTAGTATGTGTGTCTCAACCACATAATTGCAATGGCAATGGCAATGGAGTTACCTCATTCCTTCTGTGAGTGGATGGGTGTGTAATTGTGTGTTTGTCCCCAACCTGCTTAATTGGCAATTTTATATAAATTAAAATCGTTCTGTCTGTGAATGGGTGTGAAGTTGTGTGTGTGTCCACACCACGTATTGGCAACAGCATATAGAGTTAACTCGTTCCTTCTGTGAGTAGGTGTGTAATTGTGTGAGTGTCCCCACCACGTATTGGCTACAGCATATAGAGTAACCTTGTTCCTTCTGTGAGTAGGTGTGTAATTGTGTGTGTGTCCCAACCACGTGTTGGCAACAGAATATAGAGTTACTTCGTTCCTTCTGGGTGTGTAATTGTGTGTGTATCCCCACCACGTAATGGCAACAGCACATAGAGTTATCTCGTTCCTTCTGTGAGTGGGTGTGTAATTGTATGTGTGTCCCCACCACGTATTGGCTACAGCATATAGAGTAACCTTGTTCCTTCTGTGAGTAGGTGTGTAATTGTGCGTGTGTCCCCACCACGTGTTGGCAACAGCATATAGAGTTACTTTGTTCCTTCTGTGAGTGGGTGTGTAATTGTATGTGTGTCCCCACCACGTATTGGCAACAGCATATAGAGTTACCTTGTTCTGTCTGTGAGTGGGTGTGTAATTGTGCGTGTGTCCCCACCATGTGTTTGCAACAGCACATAGAGTTTCTTTGTTCCTTCTGCGAGTGGGTGTGTAATGGTGTGTGTATCCCCACCACGTATTGGCAACAGCACATGGAGTTACCTCGTTCCTTCTGCGAGTGGGTGTGTAATTGTATGTGTGTCCCCACCACGTATTGGCAACAGCATATAGAGTTACCTTGTTCTGTCTGTGAGTGGGTGTGTAATTGTGTGTGTCCCCACCACGTATTGGCAACAGCATATAGAGTTACCTTGTTCGTTCTGTGAGTGGGTGAGTAATTGTGTGTGTGTCCCCACCACGTATTGGCAACAGCATATAGAGTTACCTTGTTCTGTCTATGAATGGGTGTGTAATTGTGTGTGTCCCCACCACGTATTGACCACAGCATATAGAGTTACCTTGTTCTGTCTGTGAGTGGGTGTGTAATTGTGTGTGTGTCCCCACCACGTATTGGCAACAGCATATAGAGTTACCTTGTTCTGTCTATGAATGGGTGTGTAATTGTGTGTGTCCCCACCACGTATTGACCACAGCATATAGAGTTACCTTGTTCTGTCTGTGAGTGGGTGTGTAATTGTGTGTGTGTCCCCACCACCTATTGGCAACAGCATATAGAGTTACCTTGTTCTGTCTGTGAATGGGTGTGTAATTGTATGTGTGTCCCCACCACGTATTGGCAACAGCATATAGAGTTACCTTGTTCTGTCTATGAATGGGTGTGTAATTGTGTGTGTCCCCACCACCTATTGGCAATTGCATATAGAGTTACCCTGTTCTGTCTGTGAGTGGGTGTGTAATTGTGTGTGTGTCCCCACCACCTATTGGCAATTGCATATAGAGTTACCTTGTTCGGTCTGAATGGGTGTGTAATTGTGTGTGTCCAATTCTTGTCACGAGCATGTATCTTCTACAAAAATAGACTGATTCCTAAATAACTCTGCACAGTTGTTCCCCTTGAGAATTACTAGTGTTGTGAGTAAAGTTCTATTGGATACTACCAAGTTCAAGGTCACAACTTAAGGTCATGTGACAAGCTTTTAAGAGGGCCATCCATGTCTCTGATACATTTCGAGTTTAGGATAAGTTTTTACTAAGGAAGAATTGCTGTTCTTCATTCAGTAAATCTACAAAAAGCCAAAGTTTTGATCCAGGTCAGCCCGTGCAGATGGACACACCAGATTTTAGAATTGTTCAAATTGAAAGGAGTTGCAGATGACGATTCAAAGTTTATGCAATTTAAGATTTTTCAACTTTCTTGGTAGAAAACATAATGGAAAATGAAGGAATTATTTGTTGCAAGCAAATTCTTCATTTTACACAATGTTTTCCCAATTGTTTTTTTTTAGTTGTTTTTTATTGCAGTCAAGATACTGACTGTAATCTAGGAATCGCCTGAATTTGCTCTTTGCTTCTAGGAACCTGACAATGACCTGAAAATTTTTTCCTTGCTCGTGAATTGATTCATAATTTCTTGTAATATACTATCTGAAAATGTAAGCCCATTCATAAAGAATGACCACGAAAAGCCATATCACTGAATGATTAAGGTCATGACCTCTACAGGTACTTCTATTTATACCATCTTTAACAGTGTTGCATCCAGGCCACTCAATAGAGGGAATCCTTCGGGTTTGTCATAAAGTCAAAAGTTAACATCATCAGAGACATTGAATAATGTATATTTATGTCTCTTACATCTTTTACATCATTTAATTGACTGCCTGAACTTACCATCATTACCGATTTCATTGAACAAAAAATGGGTATGGTAGGGTAGGTGTCCAACTATTCATTGATCTTAGACATTGTCGAAATTGAAACTAGACATACCGCCGTCTCAGATTTTTTCGGTTATTATAACCTTCATTGTTACCATTTTAAAAGTTACCAGCTACAAAGTTTAATCCAGTTTTGTACACGTGCATCTGTTCGGTGTAAATTTCCGATTCGTAAAATAGAGTTCTTTGTTGATTTATTGTTACCATATTTGAAAAAATCTGATCTGCTGAATAACATGACTTTTATTGGAAGGACTTATTTCCATATCTAAAATATTTTGAAAACTGTAGAAAATGTTGCTTTTGAGTAATACCAGGTATGTGGAGCAATACAGGGACTTAAGTCCCTTTATTTTTTATTTCTGCTGAGTTTTTATAGACCTAAAAATTTAATACCTGCATGGTATAATCTTGTTAGCAGGTTCTTTTAGAGCTTTTGTATCCATGATTTAAATTTATACACTCATTTCCATCACCAACTCTAAATTGAGGAAAGTTGCTGACTTAACTCTGAAATTGATAAGGAGCTTTTCTTAGTAGTAGAAGACCTTGTTAGTTAGAAAGGCTAGAAATTACTTCTGACATAATTTTCTTAGTCTGAACATTTTATCCCAGACTTGTAGAAATGTGATTAATCCATTAGCACTCAATCTTACTTTTTTCATGACCATGAAGAAAAAAAACTTAGAAAAATATTCTTGAAAATGAAGAAATAGCTTGTAACAAGTAATTTCTTCATTTTACACATTGTTCTCAACCTTTAAACACAAAGAATTTATTCAACTCTCTAAAGAATTTTCTTCTTTGAAGTTACACTAGTCTAAAATTTTGTCCTCTGGTATCTTGATAAAAGATAGACTGTTAACCCTTTACCAGATGACAACATTTTAGACAGGTCCATCTTGAAAGAAGCTACAGAGGACATCTTGTTGTTGATAGAATTTAAAAAAAATATTTATCTCTTTGGGTAGAAATCATTGTGGATAATGAAGAAATTGTTTGTAACAAGCAACTTCTTCATTTTACACAATGGGGCATCAAAAAAGCAACATTGTATGGGAAAGGATTAACCGTTTCCTGGACAAACCGGGGATTTTACGTCACCGTGATTTTATACTTGGGAAAACATTGTGGTAAAAGGAGAAATTGCTTGTAACAAGCAATTTCTCCTTTTCCCACAATATTTTCTACCACATAGGATGGTCAGATTTTAAATTGCGACCTCTTTCAAATTGGACCAGTCTAAAATTTTGAGAAACAGGAAAGGGTTAAACAATCTGTCTATCATTCTACTTACAGGGATGATATCCTATACAGAATACCTTTTTCTGCTGTGTGTTCTCACAAGTAAGTACAAAGACATAAGACTAAAATAGCTTTGCTGCAATTGACCAATTGCTGGCTACTCCTTTGGCCACACCCACTGACTCCGACAGGAAATCTCGCTTGGAATTTAAACTCGTGTTATTTTGCAAAATTTATGGCCTATATCATGTAATGAAAAGGCTAAACGTCGTAAGCACAACTTATTCAAGCTGTAGTTACGATGTTTAAGTAGGTAAAAGGTAAACAAAAATGGTGGCCAATGTCATAGCTATTTGATTGACAGCAGATCTTGCATGATTCTGTAGAATTGATAATTATGGTATCAGGGCTTACTTGGTAACTAATCAATCAGTCAGTTTTATCAGTCCAATTAAAAATATCCTATTTTCTTCTGATAAAGCTTTCTTTTATTGAGCAAGATTGATTAAGAGTAGATAATCCTTGAATTTACACATTCCCACATAATGACGCTTTTTGACGCCCCCCTTAAGAACCGCAATTTGGAAAACATGGTGTGAAATAGAGAAATTACTTGTAATAAGCAATTTCTTGACTTTCAACTATGATTTCTACGCAGAAGTTGAAAGAATCTTAAATTTCATGAACTTTAAGTTGTTGTCTGCAACTTCTTTCAGTTAAAATTTGCCTTCTGGTAATGGGTTAAAGTAATACGTAATAAAGAAATAACACTGAATAGATTTTTTTTTCAAATTCGGTTGGAAATAAAAGTTTCGTGTATGTCCCTATTGCCTTTACAAAGAAAATCGTGGTTCATTAAAAAAGGCACTCTTACTGGACATTACATGAACTGTGTCCAATGAGCTATTGTACTTAATCATTCAGACATAACCCACTCCCACACAAGCCATCCTTTTTATGCCTCTCAAGAAAGAAGCTTTGGAAAAAATTGTGGAAAATGAAGAAATTGCTTGTTACAAGCAATTTCTTCATTATCCACATTGTTTCTATCCAAAAAGACCAAAGAATTAGAAATTGAATTTGAAAATGTCGTCTGCAGCTGCTTTCAGTCTTGACCAGTCTAAAATTTTGATGTGTGGAAATGGGTTAACAGGTTTTCAAACAATAACGATTTTTGATGTCCTCCAAGAAAAAAAGTTATAGAAAACGTTGTGGACAATGAAAGATTTCAGCTACTAAAAATTGATGTCTAACTCCTTTCAATTTGGACAAGTCAAAGATAATTTTTGTCTGGGAATTTAAGTCATAAACAGATGAGTATGTACCTGACCATCAATAAATATTTTTTCAGAAACAAAGATATAAAGTAACTTTTGGAAAAGATCATTTTGATTGCTCAGCCAAATAGGCAGTTATACCTGTTTCATGCAGACCCATCGATTTACGCTTTCAAGATAGTAAATTTGTATGTTTTCAAATTCCAGGGCTTGGACTAAAATAATTGGTTAAGATGACATTTCTTCACAAACAAAATGAAAATCTGAATGATTAACCACATTTGGTGGTTGTATGTAAACTGATACAGATTTTTTTTTTTTTTGAACCGTAAATAATTTATAGGTTAGTAGGATAGCATGCATCATGTTTTTTGATATCTTAGATGCTTTAACCCATTACAACTCAATCCCTCCTTTTTACTCCCCTCAAGAAAAAAGCTTATGAAAACATTGTGGAAAATGAAGAAATTGCTTGTATCAAGCAATTTCTTCATTATCCACAATGTTTTCTACCCAAAATGACGAAAAAATTCAAAATTCTATTAACTTGAAATTGTTGTCTGTAGCTTCTTTCAATTTGGACCAGTCTAAAAATCAACTGTGTTGGAATGGGTTAAACATATTATTGACAGTAAATGAAATTTAAATGTAGTCTACAACTCCTTTCAATTTCGATCAGTCTAGAATTTTTTCTGTCTGGTAATGGGTTAGACATATCATATTTGTAAAGCGGATGACTCTTTATCAGTTTCCTTCAAAGTATTTTGACTGGTTAAAAACATGGCTTTAACTAATTTTCATATATGGTGAGAACTTTGAAAATATACTTCTCAGAAAATAGTTGGTGGATTTCACCCAAATTTCAAAGAAATGATCCTTGGGTGAACCTTTCCTTAAAAAAATTTGGTCAGATGAAAACATGGCTTTTATGGTTGGGGCTATATTCCTAATATGGTATATGCAGAAAAATATGAAAATCTTTTTCTCAGAAATCAGTAGATGGTTTCAACCAAATTTCTTGGTGACTTTTTATGGGATTTCTTCTAATAATTTTAAATGGATGAAAAGCATTGCTTTTATTGGCGGTATTAATATCCATATATGGAATATGGGGGAAGCTTTGAAAATGTTCTCAGACACCAGTTGATGAATTTTGACCCAGATTGTTGGTGACTATTTATTGGATTCTTTCCTAGAATTGTACTGGGTTAAAGAACGTCACCATATGGGTGGGGCTAATGTTAATATATTATATAGAGTGAAAGGATGGTTTTCAAAAACATGTCAAAGGAATGATCTTTTGGTTTTCTATTATCAAATTTTTTTAAGAAATCTTTTAAGTTTTTAGCTCCATCTTCATGGTGTTGTTAAATTAAAAAATTTTCTCCTCAGAAAGTACTGAACAGAATTCAACCAAATTTTACAGAAATGATACTTGGGTGACCCTTTATCAGATTCCTTCAAAGAATTTTGATCGAATGATAAACAGGGCTTCCATATAAGGTGAAATCTTTGAAAATTGTCTTCTCAGAAACCATTGGATGGATTTCAACCAAATTTTACAGGAACGTTCATTTGGTGACCCTTTTTCAGATTCCTTCAAAGACTTAAGATCCCATGAAAAATATGGCTGGGATTTTCTCAGGAATGATAAGTTAATTCAGGCAAGTGGAGCGAATCAGACGCTCAAGCTTCTCTAGTTCTGATAATCTGCTTGTGAGCCAGCGGATTAACAGAAAGAGAGCTACTATATCACAGTAAGGTTAACCTATTCCAACTCAGTGATGCTTTTAGACGCCCCCAAGGAAAAAATCTTTTGAAATCATTGTGGAAAACGGAAAATTTCTTCATTTTCAGCGAAGCTATTGTCATGGCATTGTGTCTATTGTGCTAGTGTCTGTCATGCTTGCGTGTGTCTGTCTGACCGTCTGTCTTTAAACTTTTACTTTAAATATATTCTTCTCAGAAAGTAATAAATTGAATTCAACCAAATTTCACAGTAATGATCCTTGGGCGACCCTTTATCAGATTCCTTCAAAGATTTCTAATCTGACGAAAAACATGGTTTTTAATGGGTGGGGCTTATTTCATATATGGTAAAACCTTTAAAAATCTTCTTCTCATAAACCTCTGAATGGATGTCAACCAAATTTTACAGGAATGATCCTTGGGTGTCCCTTTATCAGAAATTTGGTCTGATATAAACAGGGTGGGACTTATTTCATATAAAATTTTGCTGTCTTGTAATGGGTTAAAGAATGATGTAGAGAAAATTTCTAGCAGTTTTAGTGATAGATGAGATATTTGCTTGTGTTCAAAGATTGTGTTGATTGATTAAGGTGTCAGTGTAGAAGATCAAAAGTGAGAAATAATTACAAATGAGACACTGATCTAGATCTCTATCATCCTTTATTGTATTTTATACTTTAGTCTTGCTTTACCGAATTCAAACTGAGTGGGTTAAGCTATTCCTACACAGTGACACCTTTTGAACCCTTCAAGAAAAGCAATTGGGAAAACATGGTGTAAAATGAAGAAATTGCTTGTCTCTGCCTAGAAAGTTGAAAAAATCTAACATTTTATAAAATTTAAATTGTCGTCTGCAATTCCTTTCATTTTGGACCAGTCTAAAATTTTGTTGTGTGGGAATGGGTTAATTCGACTGCATTTTGAGAATACCTGATGTATTGCTATAGCCTTGGGTTTGTTATTGTTCTTGTAGTGAAAAATGTATATTTATTTGTAATAGTGGCTGTAATAGCTACCGTTATAGTTGTTGTTACTAATAGCTGCTGTAAAAGTTGTTGGTACTAATGACTACTTTAATAGCTACCATTGTAATTGTTGTTACTAATAGCTGCTGTAATAGCTCCTATAATAGTTGTTGTTACTAATACTTGCTGTAATAGCTACACCAATTTCTTCTTTTTCCATAAATGTTTTCTAAGCTATAAAATCCCGGGTTTGTACAGGAAAGGATTAAAACAAACACCTTTGGATTGTGAAGTATGTGAATACAAGGCTAAAAGCAGAGCAGTTTTACCCACTCAATAGAAATCTGCAATAACGGCCTTTCATTAGTCTTAAAAAATTCTTTATTTTATGTTTAACTCACAGTTTCGAAGCATCAAAGATTTGTACGAAAAAAAAAAAATCCTCTTTTTCAGTCATATACAGAATAACTATTTCTAATAGCATCTATTCAAAAGATACAGTTAACTCTTTCCTATTATGTCCCTGTGAATTTATGATTGAGAAAATATTGTAGAAAAAGAAGAAATTGCTTGTAACAAGTAATTTCTTCTTTTTCCACAATATTTCCTACTCTACTGAATGTTTATTTTTCAAATTAAATCTACTTTTAATTTCCATCTGCCAAACCTTTGAATTTGGACAAGTCTAAAATTATTATACAAAGCAGGAAAAGGTTAAAAGTCAGCAACACAATCAATCATGCAAAGAACATGCATTTGAAATACAAGAGGAGAGTTGAAATTGGCGCGAGAGTGACCACTGATTTAATTGATGGGCAGATGGACACAAAAGTGTCCAATGGCCTCTCTACCTGAACATTAACTGATCCAGTTTCAATCCATAAATTAGATTTGATTAGCTTTACATGGCAGTGTTGATTATGGCCCTCTTAATTTGCATGTTTTGAGGACCTGATTTTACCCTTTGACAATACAGGTTGAGCCCAATTCTACGTCCTTACAAGTCTGAAAAACTGTTGACAAGCATTTTACTGCTTTGGTAATATTTTTTCATAGTGATGTTAAAGTATTTAACTGATTTCCACACAATCATGTAATTTTACGCCCCCCCCCCCCCTCCCCTCCAAGAGAAAGCCTTTGAACAAATATTGTGAAAGATGAAGAATTTGCAATTATAATAAGAAGTGTATAATTTTAAGTTATGGTAAACTTTTGTTATTAAGAAATTGTGGGGACAAAGGTAATTATATTATCACATCCAAAAATCATTATCATGCAATTTCTATTCTTAAAAAAAAAGCACCACTTGGTCCTAGAAACAATATAATGTATTTACCCATTCCCATATGATCCTGCCTTCTTATACCCTCAATAAAAAAACTCAGGAAAACATTGTGGAAAATGAAGATATCGCTTGTTATAAGTAATTTCTTCACTGTCTACAGTATTTTTTACCCCACAGAAAGACAAAGAATTTTGAAATTTGATGAAATAGAAATTGTCGTCTACAAGGACCATTGTAAAAATTCTTGTCAGGTTATTGGGTAAGCAATATTATTACAGGAGTTCAGTTTACTTTAATTTGAAGAAATAATTTTGCAAATAATAATTGCCTCACACATACACACACTCACACACAAACATGTAGATACACTCATGAATATGAAGTACACACAGACAAGTTCACAGAATAACTTTGTAAATATCTACATCAGTAAAAGATGACAACAGGTGTAAAAAGAAAACGCAATTAATACTGTTATAGTAGTATAATGATACCTGAACAGTGTATTTACTTGCAAGGCTGTGAGCGTTTTTGCATAAAAATGCATTTAACTAAATCACTAGGGAACAATAGGATAATATCTATTTCATACAGATGGGAAAAAAGGGAGAGAATTTTTTACCAAACAACAAAAAATGACAACAAAATTTAGACTTGTTTGAATTATAAGAAGTTCACGCCCGGTAATCTCGGGCTCCATCTCTTTTTAGAGAACAGTACAAAAAGGAGACAATGATACTTCCGATATGGAGCCAAGGACCGGAACTGAACAGAAAAGGTAAGTAAAACAGTTCACCTCGCGCACAATTTGATCTGCTATTGACCTATTATACATTTTCCCAAGACGTCCAGAGTTTCATACCACATAGAAATGATTATATTATCCGTTGGCGGTGATAGATTTCAAAAATAATTCCGTTTGTGAATAGAAACTTGAATCAAAGTTTTGACATCGGACCCGATCAAACACGAAAATGCGTGTTGAAATCGTTAAATCCATGTAATCAACAGTTCTGAAAGATTTAAGTTGCTATGACAGTGAAATGAATGATAACGTGTTGATATAAAACAATGTTACCACAAAGAACTGCGTTTTTCCTACCCCTTCTATGGATTTTCTTAGATGAGAAGGAGACCAGGATGCGGTGCGGGAGACAAGATTCAGAGGGAGAGACGATGCATATGAAAGAGTACAGTGAATAATTTTCTAGGACTGTAACTTTATAATTATTACAGGACACTTTTTCTTTCCCTTGAACACAGTAAATGTGTCTGTCAGACTCTCTAGAACAGCCATATTTATATCAAAGTCGCAAGAATCGAGTTACACAACTCACCAATGAATTAATACAAAACCCACGCTTTGAGCTCATTACTTTCAGTCACAACTCTGCTACACACTGGTTTCTTTTCTGCTGACTAGTGTTTAACTTTGAGATCACACATGAAGTGGAATGACCATTCAAAATCACTCACACAGCGCTCCAATCATTCATTCCATACACTCATCCAAACCATTAAAAACGCCCAAATTATTTTAAAACATTTAAAACCTTTCAAAATGAGCAGCATTTCATTCAAATCGATAGCAATTTTCCACAATTTTTATTGGCTGCTGTGGGTTTTAAAGTGTCTGATTGGACAAACAAACACAAAAGCATGTATATTTTAATACAGAGAGTTAATAAATCTCCATCTATCTATATATACTGCCTAATTCCTCTTTCGAGTATGACTGGAAGGTGCGCGTCTGTGCTGGAATATAAACTGTTAGTCATTGGTTAGGGTGCCATATTTAATAGTATTGTGAATGTTAGATTAAGAGATCTGATCAAACATATTCTGGTCATTCAGGACGGCTCACTATCTGAAAAGAATCGAGACTCTTTATGAACGCTGCATTGTCAGGTTGCTGTTTCTGGTAGGCTGTTCTAAAATATCACTGTGTAGGGAAAGAAAGAATATTTAAAGAAGAAATCATTCGTGTGGATCTGTCTGAAACATGCTGTGTGCATATGTCGGGTGGTCCTAACTTGTCTTTCAAGTTAAGCTGGTACGGGCACTGCAACAAAACTATTAACGATTTTATTAAACATGGTGACTCTTGGAACGTCTCGTCTATATTGAAGGGTTTGCCAGCCAAGCTCCTTCTGCATGAAAATTATTTTGAACCCATCTTGCTGCTCTACGTTGTACTTTCCCTTTTGTTGATAGAGGTTTTTGTGTAAGGGCTCCAAACGGTTGATGCGTATTCTACCTGAGGTCTGACTAATGTTTTGTACGATGTCTCTCTGATCTTCTTATTCTTGGTCTGGATGTTTCTGAGAAGAAAACCTTAGGTTTTATTTGCCATTGATGTTATATTGTCAATGTGTGTGTTCCATGAAAGATCTCCAGATATCGTAACTCTTAGGTATTTAGCATTGTCCACAGTCTCTAGCACTTATCCATGTAGCCTGTAATCAAAAGAAATCTTTTTCTTCTTTTTAGTAATATTTAGCATTTGCTGGGATTAAACTCCATTTCCCACTTTTTCTCCCACTGCATTAACTTGTCTAGATCTTCTTGCATGGTGATACAGTCTTGCTTGTTGTTTATAACTAAGTAAACGGCAGTGTCATTTGCAAACAAACGAACTTGGGATGTGATGGTATTAGGAAGGTCGTTAATATACAAGAAAAACAGAAGAGGACCAAGCACCGATCCCTGAGGTACTCCAGACGTGACTGGAACTTCGGATGAGCATCCAACTTGTAAGACTACGTTTTGTGTTCTGCCTATAAGAAAAGATTTAATCCATAAAAGGGTAGTACTGTTTACTTCATGTTCCTGCAATTTATACAAAAGTTTTAAGTGGCTAACTTTATCAAAAGTCTTGTTGAAGTCTAACAAAACTAGATCAATTTGTTTTCCTTCAGCAAGGTTTCTGGCAAGATGGTCGGTCAGTTGCAGTCGCTTGGTTTCAAATGAATACCTTGCTCTGAAATCATGCTGTAAGTCCTAAAGAATTTTTTTTTTCAAAATGTTTTGTTAGATTTGATGCTACAATATGTTCAAGAGCTTTACACAGTATACATTTTAAGGATATAGGTATGTAATTTGAGGGATCTTCTTTTTTCCTTTCTTGGACAGTGGAGTCACGTTTGCATTTGTCTATACCTGGGGGAGAGTGCCTGTTTCAAGGGATTTCTGAAAGAGAATTTGGACGAAATTGGCGATTTTGGATTACATTCCTTTAATTTCATTCAAAAGTCGCTCCTCCCACTCATTCAATTTAATTCTGAAATAATTTCCAAATCATCCAAAAATTGTCAGTTTCAAGGTGTTATTAAATGTAGCAGTGAATTTGTTTACCTTTTGACATAATCTAGGATACAGCGCCCTCTAAATATAAAGAAAAACTTAAAGCAAATCAATTATGTAAGAATTGAACATTTGGTTGAGAACAGTTATTTTCGCCCTCTATCGAATTCATTGTGGCATTGATTTGTTGGGGATTTGGGGTTAATTACAGGCCTAGGTTTTCAGAAAATCATAGAAAAGAGGTCGGTTTTGACGTTCGAAGGTGGACTGGGGTTACATAAGTGTATGGGGTTCTAAAAGAAGTTTTACAGTACATTTTCATATGCATCGCCTCTCCCTCTGAATCTTGTCTCCCGCACTGCATCCTTGTCTCCATCTCATCTAAGAAAATCCGTAAAAGGGGTAGGAAAAACGCAGTTCTTTATGGTAACATTATTTTATATCAACACTAATCATTCATTTCACAGTCATCGCCACTTTAATCTTTCAATATTACTGATAACATGGATTTTAACGATTTCAACACGCATTTTCGTGTTTGATCGGGTCCGATGTCAAAACTTTGATTCAAGTTTCTATTCACAAACGGAATTATTTTTGAAATCTATCACCGCCAACGGGTAAAATAATCATTTCTATGTGGTATGAAACTCTGGACGTTTTGGGAAAATGTATAATAGGTTAATGGGAGATCAAATTGTGCGCGAGGTGCACTGTTTTTCTTACCTTTTCTGTTCTGTTCCGGTCCTTGGCTCCATATCGGAAGTATCATTGTCTCCTTTTTGTACTGTTCTCCAAAAAGAGATGGAGCCCGAGATTACCGGGCGTTAAGTTAAGACATTAAAAAGTGTGTTATAATAGAATAATAACTGTCAAACAAGTTTGAATAAGTTTTGCAAAAGTAGAGTTTTCCTTTCACAAGTAGTTCTGCTCTTTTCCACAATATTTTTCTGAGTTATTTTGCTTCATGGGAAATCAGGATTATGTAGTAATGAGTTAATTTCAGAAACAGATTTTTAGCTCACTAGAGCAAAATGTGCTCAAGTGAGCTATTGTGATCCCCTTTTGTCCGTAATCCGTCAACAATTTCTTTCAACAACATCTCCTCCCAAACTATTGGGCCAATTTGAAAAGAATTGGCAGAAATATTCCTTAGGCGATCCCCTTTCAAAATAGCAAAAAGAATTGAATCTGTTAAGAACTTTGGTTGCCATGGCAACAAAAGTGAAATTTTAAAATAATCTTTGAAAATCTTCTCCTCCTGGCCCTGAAGGCGTAGAGCCTTGATATTTTGCATGAAGCATAGGTATATTGACCTCTTTCAAAATCGCTAAAATCATGAACCTCAGGTCCCCAGGGGCTGTGCCCCAGGGAGATGGGGTTTATATGGAAATAAAGAACGATTTTAATACGGCTTCTCCTCCCAAACCACTGGGCCAATTTCAACCAAATTTGACAGAAATGTGCCCTAGTTGGTCCCCTTTCAAAATAGCTAAATGTATTGAAATCCATTAAAAACTCTGGTTGCCATGGCAACAAAAGTGAAATTTAAAATAAATCTTTAAAAATCTTCTCCTCCTGACACAGAAGGCTTAGTGCCTTTAAATTTTGCAAGAAGCATCAGTATATTGACCTCTTTTAAAAAAACTAAAATCATGATCCTCTGGTCCCCAGGGGCAGAGACCCAGGGGGATGGGGTTCATATAGAAATAAAGAATGATTTTTAAATGACATCTCCTCCCAAACCATTGGGCCAATTTGAACCAAATTTGGCAGAAATGTTCCTTACGTGGTCCCATTTCAAAATAGCTTAATGAATTGAAATCCATTAAAAACTCTGGTTGCCATGGCAACAAAAGTGAAATTTTAAAATAATCTTTAAAAATCTTCTCCTCCTGGCCCAGAAAACGTAGAACCTTGATATTTTGCATGTAGACCTCTTACAAAATTGCTAAAATCATGGTCCTCGGGTCCCCAGGGGTGGAGCCATAGGGAGGTAGGGTTAATAAAAGAAATAAAGAATGATTTTTAAATGAAAATTGAGCCAATTTGAACCAAATTTGGCAGAAATGTTCCTTAGGTGGTCCCCTTTGTAAATTGCTAAAAAAGTGAAATCTGTTTAAAACTCTGGTTGCCTTGGCAACAAAAATGAAATTTTAAAATAATATTTAAAAATCTTCTCCTCCTGACCCAATAGGCTAAGAGTCTTGATATTTTGCATGAAGTATGTGTATATTGACCTCTCTCAAAATAGCTAAAATCATGATCCTTTGGTCCCCAGGGCTGGAGCCCCAGGGGGGTGGGGTTTAAATGACATCTCCTCCCAAACCACTGGGCCAATTTGACCCAAATTTGGCAGAAATGTTCTTTAGGTGGTCCTCTTTGAAAATTGCTGAAAGAATTGAAATCTGTTAAAAATTCTGGTTGCTAAGGCAACAAAAGTGAAATTTTAAAATTATCTTTGAAAATCTTCTCCTCCTGACCCAGAAGGATTAGAGTCTTGTTATTCTGCATGAATCATCAGTATATTGACCTCTTACAAAATAATTTTTGGTCCCCCAGGGGAGGAGGGCTATAGACATGAAGCGTCAGATCACAGACTTCTTTCTTATTTCTGAAATTATAACCCAGGAATCCAGAGGGCGAAAAAAGTTAATTCCTTCTTTCAAATTTGCCTTAAAGCCATGAAATTTGTAATTTAGACTTTTTGATCCATAGGTACATAGTCTATATCTGTAAGTATGGCCCATTTGTATCATAATCCTAACCTTAACATGAAATTAGACTGTTGAAAGAAAAAGTGCCTTTATCTCAGGTGAGCGCCCCAAGGCCAACGGCCCTCTTGTTTCACTCTATAGTAGAATTATGAAAAAACTTATTTAAAATAAAGGGGGTAATTAATAACCAAAGACAAATTCTTAAATATATCCATGAAAACACGAAACTGTCTCTAATATATTGTGGAAACTCCTTTTATGGTTTAATATCATTTAAAGAGCCATTGGGTTAAATAATTTTTTAATTCAATTTGTATCACCTATAAAAAATTATTAGTATGAAAGACAATTAAGTTAATAGTGTGGAATAATTTCAGAATATTTACTTGTTATGTTATTCACATACCTTTTTTTACCAATTACCACACAAGAAAACTTGTTACAACCAATTTCATCATTTCCACAATGTTTACCGAAGCCTTTTTCTTGAGTAGCGTAAAAAAGAGGGCTTGTCTGGGAACGGGTCAAACACTTGTGAGATGGATCTGATAGGCCACTGGATTCAATATTTTTGACATAAAATCATTTAAGTTTACAATTTCTAATTTTGATATACTTTGCAAAGTTACAGCTTCATATTATTAACCCTTGTCATGCTGAACCCGGAATATTCTGGTTTTGACAGGAGGTTTAGACCAAGATCAGCCTGCACATAAGTGCAGTCTTATCTTGGTCTACATCTCCTACCTGTACTTTTCCTTTTGAAATTTATTTCTAAAAGAAATATTGATTTTTTTTAGCAACAAGTTCTATCAATGCTTTCAGTCCTTTGATTTTACAGCAATTCAATAAGGTAATTTATTCAGCATGACAAGGGTTAAGTGTAAAGAAAATAAGTCACTGACACTAGGAAAGAACAAATTTGCCATATTAACTGCTGGAATTTATAAAAAAAAGACACAAAAATGTGCAAGTACTATAACAAGCCCTACAGCTGGTAAGGATTAGAATTTAATTCAATTCATTAAAGGGGTCACAATAGGATGCATTATTAAAGGGCTTGTTTGTAGAAGGACAATCACAATGGTCATCAACCCGCTATAAAACATTCCAATACATGTATGACAGAAATAGGGGCTGGCCCCTTAGTGTAAATCCATATGGCCATAAATTGGTTTTTGGCATGGCTGAACAAAATGTTTCAGGACAAAATTTGACCTGAAAGAACCACACTGCTACTCCCTAAACATAACCTTGACCCTTTCCTGGTTAATCCCTGGTTTTTACGTCCCTGTGTTTTTATACTTGAAAATATTGTAGAAAAAGAAGAAAATTGCTTGTAACAAGCAATTTTTTCCTTTTTCCACAATATTTTCTGCACTAGTAAATAATTATTTTTCAAATAAAACCAACTTAAAATTTTCGTCTGCAAAACCTTTGAATTTGGACAGGTCTAAAATTTTGCAAAACAGGAAAAGGTTAATAACTATACCATCACAATTATGTAGATGGGTGTTCTGGAATAACAATGATTGGCTGTCTGTCAACGCAATTTTATCTTAGAACTTTTGGACTAGTTTGCAAATTTTGAATGAATTAATTTCTACATTTTGTCTGCATATACTGTAGATCACTGAGTACAATGTGCTTGGTTTGATTGGTCATTGTCCAGCGTTCATCCATCCATTCTGCCTGTCTGTGCACAATTGCAGAAAAATCTTCTGCTCCTAATTTAACCTTGGACGTAAAACCAAACTTCAAAGAAATGATCCTTTGGTCATGCTCTTTCAAAACAATTCAAAGAATCGATATCCATGCGTAAATCTTGTTACCAATGAAGCCTTGTAAAATAATTTTTAAAAAAATCATCTTCTCCCAACCATAAGTCCCAGAGCTTTGCTATTTGGTATATATTATCACCTGATGACCCTCAATACTTCGATGAATTACTTTACTCTGAAAATAAGCCTTTGTTTTGTGATCCCAGATTTTACATTGGAATAAGGAAGAAAAACTTAGAAATCTTCTTTAAGCTCCCAGACTTTAGGGTCTACTGCTGAACTTTGAACCCTAAGACAGATTTAAACCAAACTTGGCAGGAAGCATCCCCGTGGGAAGACTCTCCAGATTGTTGCACCTAATGGAATTATCTCCCCTGGGGGCCCCATAAGGGGCAAAAAAGGGTACATCTTTAGAAATCTTCCTGTCATGAATCAGCTGCTGGATTGGATTCACATATAGTATTTAAAGTCTTGTGGGCATTTTAGGACTATGAAATTTGTACAAGAAAAAAATCTGTCAAGAAATGGCCTTGTGGGGGGTGGGAGGGCATTAGCTTTAAGTGACAACTTTGAAATCAAACTTAAAGACCTACATCTCTGATATTTGGTATGTGGCATTATCTGGTGGACCTCTATCAAGATTGCATCAATTGTGGCCCCACTTTCAGAATTAGCCCATTCCGGGTCATCACAAGTTTAACATAGGCTTGTATAGGTAAAACTTTAAAAATCTTTTTCCCCAAACAGAAAGGCCTAGAGCTTTGATATTTGGTTTGTAGCATCATCAGGTGAACTTTTATCTGTTTTTGAGCTCCTTGGATTCAGGTGAATGATAAGGCTCCATGGGCCTCTTGTGATTCTTCCAAATGGAATAAACATACCAAACATTAATGCCTGAATTAACTTTAACTTCTGGTCCTTCAAATTCAGTTAAATCTTTTGACAAAAACAATATATCATGACAAATGATATTTTCTAAGCATGATCAACTATTTCAAATCATTCAATCAAAATTGATTCGAAAATCAGTAATGATTTTTTAGCTCTACTGGCCGAAGGCCACTAGAGCTATAGCGATGGCTTTTTCCCGTCCGGCGTCCGTCCATCCGGCGTCCGTCCGTTAAACTTTTCCTTGTTTAGGCGATAAAGTCCACAGTTTTCATTGGATTCCCTTCAAACTTTCACAGAATGTTTGTACCATCATAAGGATCATTCCTTTCAAAATTGGGTCAGATCTGTCAAGAAACCCGGGAAAAGGGGCCTAATTAAAACTTAATTAAAAAATCCTCGTTTACACGATAAAGTCCACAGTTTTCATCAGATTCTCTTCAAACTTTCACAGAATGATTGTACCATCATAAGGATCGTTCCTTTCGAAAATGGGTATGATCCGTAAAGAAACACGGGAAAAGGGGCCTTATGAAAATTTAATTAAAAATTCAATTAAATATCCTCTTTACGCGATAAAGTCCACAGTTTTCATCGGATTCACTTTAAACTTTCTCAGAATGATTGTACCGTTATAAGGATGGTTCCTTTCGAAAATGGGTTTAATCCGTCAAGAAACACGGGAAACGGGGCCTTATGAAAATTTAATAAAAAAATCCTCGTTTTCGCGATAGAGTCCACAGTTCTCATCAGATTGTCTAAAAACTTTCATAGAATGGTTGTACCAACATAAGGATCGTTCCTTTCGAAATTTGGTATGATCCATCAAGAAACATAGGAAAAGGGGCCTTATGAAAATTATTTTAAGATTCCATTAAGAATCCTCGTTTACGTGATAAAGTCCACAGTTCTCATCAGATTTTCTTCAAACTTTCTCAGAATGATTGTACCAACATAAGGATCGTTCCTTTCGAAAATTTGTATGATCTGTCTAGAAACACAGGAAAAGGGGCCTGATGAAAGTTTAAAAAATCCTCGTTTACGCGATAAAGTCCACAGTTTTCATCAGATTCTCTTTAAACATTCTCAGAATGATTGTTCGATCATAAGGATCGTTCCTTTCAAAAATGGGTTTGATCCGTCAAGAAACACGGGAAAAGGGGCCTTATGAAAATTTAATTAAACAATCCTAGTTTATGCAATAGAGTCCACAGTTTTCATTGGATTCTCTTCAAACTTTCACAGAATGATTGTACCATCATAAGGATTGTTCCTTTCGAAATTGGGTATGATCAGTCAAGAAACATGGGAAAAGGGGCCTTATGAAAATTCAATTTAAAACTCCATTTAAAATCCTCGTTTACGCGATAAAGTCCACAGTTTTCATTAGTTTCTCTTCAAACTTTCTCAGGATGATTTAACCATCCTTTAGAAAATGGGTCTGATCTGTCAAGAAACACGGGAAAAGGGGCCTTATGAAAATTTAATTAAAAAATCCTTGTTAACACTCTAGAGTCCACAGTTTTCATCAGATTGTATTTAAACTTTCACAGAATGATTGTACCATCATAAGGATTGTTCCTTTGGAAATTTGGTCAGATCAGTCAAGAAACACGGGAAAAGGGGCCTTATGAAAATTTAACTGAAAAATCTTTTTAAGAAATACTCTCTAACACTGTGGAGTCATTGGATTCCCTTCAAACTTTCACAGAATGATTGTACTTTCATAAGGATTGTTCCTTTAGAAATTTGGTATGATCCGTCAAGAAACACAGGAAAAAGGGGCCTTATGAAAATTTTAATAAAAAATTCTCATTAATAATCTAGAGCCAACATTTATCAAAGGATTCTCTTCAAACTTTCACAGAATGATTGTACCATCATAAGGATTGTTCCTTTCGAAATCGGATATGATTCCTAAAGAAACATAGGAAAAGGGGCCTTATTTAAATTTAATTCAAAGATCTTTGTTAATACTCTAGAGTCCACAGTTTTCATCTAATTGACTTCAACCTTTCACAGAATGATTGTACCATCATAAGAATTGTTCCTTTCAAAATTTGGTATGATCAGTCAAGGACCACGGGAAAATGGGCCTGACAGGATTGAAAAAGTCCTCGTAAACAAAATAGAGTCCATAGTTTTCAACAAATTCTCCTCAAACATTCTCAGAATGATTATTACATTAAATGGATTGTTCCTTTTGGAATATAGGTTTGATCCATCAAGTTTCATGGGAAAAGGGGCCCTATGAAAATTTAATAAAAAATCTTAATTAACACATAACGGCCCTAGATTTCAAACTTTCACATAATGATTGTACCATCATAAGGATTGTTTCTTTGAAATTCGGTCTGATCCATTGAGAAACATAAGAAAAGGGGCCTTAGGAAAATTCAATTAAAAAAATCTTAATTAATGCTTGTAAGTACACAGATGAGATGGGGTTGTCTTTATACTCAAACAGAATAATTATACTTTTGTAAGAAGAGTTCCCTTTGGAATTGGTTCAGATCCACCAAGTAACATGGGAAAAGGGGCTATATGAAAATTCAATTAATAAAACCCTGTTAACGCAATGAAGCCCACAGCTTTGATCAGATTTTGTTGAAACTTTCACAGAATGATTGGAAGGTCATAACTATCATTCTTTTCATAACAGGCTTTGAACTGTCAAGAAACACATGAAAAGGGGCCTTATGAAAATTTCATCGGATTTTCTTCAAACATTCACAGAATAATTGTACGATAATAATGGTTGTTGATGTTTGCATTAGACCTGATCCGTCAAGTATCACAGGAAAAGGAGCATTATGAAATTTAATTTTAAAATCATTGTACCACAATAAAGTCAACAGTTTTCAGAGCCTTATGAAAATTTTATTTTAAAAATTTTACACCAAGATAAAGTCTGCAGTTTTCATCAGATTCTGTTCAAACTTTCACAGAATGTTTGTACCATCATAAGGATTGTTTCTTTCCAAATTGGGCCTGCTCTGCCTAGTATCATAGGAAAAGGGGCTGTATGAAAAATTATTACCAAATCCTCAAAAACACAACAATGCCCTCAGTCTTTATCAGAATCTCTTCAAACTTTAAAAGAATGATTGTACCATCACATGGATTGTTCCTTTGTAAATTTGGTCTGATTGGTTAAGTGACACAAGAAAAGGGACCTTATAAAAATTTTATTACAAAACATCAATATTACAATAAAAGTCCTCAGTCTTTATCATTTTCTTCAAACTATCATTAGGATTGTTCCTTTGTACATTGGGTCTGATTTGTTAAGTTTCACAGAAAAAGGGGCCTTATGAAAATTTTGTTACAAAAATTCTTGACACAATTCAGTCCACTGTTTTCATTGATACTCTTTAACTTTTAAAGAATGGTTGTACCTTCATTAGAATTGTTCCTTTTGAAATTTGGTTTGTTCTGTAAAGTATCATGAGAAAAGGGGCCCTCTGAAGATTTCACAATAAACTCATTAACACAATAAATTCCACAGATTAAACAGATTGATTGTACCATCATTCCAATTGTTGATTTTGACAGTGGATCTGACTATGGCAAGAGTCACATAAAAAGGGGCCTTATGAAAAACTCTCTTAAATATTCTGGTCAATACAATGGTGTCCCTTGATTTCAACGGATTCACTTCAAAATTTCACAGAATGATTGTACAAATCCTTAAATGGTTCTTTTCAGAACTGGGTACAATCCATCAAGTATCATGTAAAAAGGGGCCATACGACTTTTTTTTAAATATTCTAGTAAACATAATGAATTCCCAATATTTCATCGGATTCACTTTTAACTTTCACAGAATGATAAAACCAACAGTAAAATATCACGGGAAAAGGGGCCTTATGAGAACTTGAATTTAATGTCTTTGTTAACACAATAAAGTCAACAGTTTTATTGGATTCTCTTCAAAGATGCATGGAATAATTAAGGCATTCGAAACACAGGAAAAGGGGCCTTACAGATTATCATTCAAAACATTCTTGTGTATGTGATGAAGATCACAATCATTATCAAATTGTCTTTTAAATTTCACAGGACATTTGTCGGGTTGTAAGGAAAGTTCATTTTGGAATGGATTGATCCATCAGAAAACACAGGAAAAGGGGCCTTATTGATTTTCATTCAAAACTATCCTGTTAATGTGATAAAGTCCACAATTATTGTCAGATTCTGATGAAATATTCACAGAATGATTGTAGGGTCATAAGGTAACTTTCTTTTGGAAATGGAGTGGATCCGTCATGAAAAATGGGAAAAGGGGCCTTGAGGATTGTTGCTTAAAATGATAAAGGGGATAAAGCCCTTTTTTTTTTCTTTATGCATTCTTCTTTGAGCAATTAACTTCCTTAAATATCAGATTTCTTTAACGGAAAACTTGATAACCAGTAGAGCGTCTCAGGCCCTCATGGGCCTCTTGTTTATCATTTAATCAAATATCGGATAATCTTATTGTTGATGCTTTAACACCCATTTAGTTTCACACTTTTCATGCATGAAATTAGAATAGATGCTTCAAGGTGTGAATTTAGTGAACTCTTTAGTAGGGTAAAATATATTTTGCATCACATGGAGTTTGTCCTGAATTTAGTGGTCGGAATAGCTTTGTGCTCATTTTTCAGGGGTTTGTGACCATGAAAAAAAAGTAAAAAAGTCTTTCAAAAATCTTCTTTAATAACAGGTGCCCCTTTGTCTGGTGTGGTCATAAGGAGGGGTTTTACTATTTTATTGTCAAAAGTTTTGTTGCCTGTATATGCTTTAACACCACTTTCAAAAGAGTTTTTAATGGCTCGCTGTAGATTTTTGCATCTAGACTCATTGTTTCCTGTCTTTTCTCACACAACAAAACATTTAACCTATTCCAACACAGTGATGCTTTTGAACCCCCCCCCCCCCCCCCCCCTGAAAAACAATAGGGGAAAATGGTCTAACATGAAGAAATTTCTTGTTATAAGCAATTTCTTCATTTTTCACAATGTTTTCTACACAGAAAGTTGAAAAATCAAAAATTTCATTAATTTTAGATTGTCGTCTGCAACTCCTTTGAATTTGGACCAGTGTAAAATTTTGTTGTGTGGGAATGGGTTAATCCTGGCAAAAAGCTGCTGATCTAGCTATGTCACACTGGTTATTAGTATGACACAATTTCAATGGTGCATGTTTCCGTGATAGATTCGATAGATTTGATTCTATATTTTTGTGGTTCTAATAGTTTGAGTGTTCTTAACACATTCCAACACAGCAAAATTGTAGACTGGTCCAAATTGAAAGAAGTTGCAGACGACAATTTCAAGTTGATGGAATTTTAATTTTTTTCTTCTTTTGGGATAGAAAACATTGTGGATAATGAAGAAATTGCTTGTTACAAGCAATTTCTTCATTGTCCACAATGTTTTCTAAAGCTTTTTTCTTGAGGGGCGTAAAAAGGAGGGATGGGGTTGTAATGGGTTAAATTGTGTGTTTCAAATAAGAAAAGCACAAAACACTATTTATAGGATTTCATTGGAGATTATACAACATGATTTATGGCTAGAAAAAATGTGAATTAGATTAGCTAAGAAAATGATTTTCATTTTATTGCTTAGTAACAGATGTTGATATGATAGCCTGATAAGCCTTTTACAAATTGGGATTTGATTCCCCTTGAATTAACCTGTAACATTTTGGTGGATAAGTGCAAGACTGTACTTAGTGAATGTATATAGTATACCACATGACTGGTTTTATTTATGGGTGAAAATCTTTTAGGTTTGGAGGTAAAAAGCATCAAAACTACAAATATTTAATTACAGTTCTGTATACAATTCTATAACATTGTATAACAAAGAATGATATGGTAGAATTAACAAGCAATTTCTTCACTTATTACACCATTTACAAGTCATTAACCCAATACCAGATTCCAAAATTTTAGACTGGTCCAAATTGAAAGGGGTTCCAGACGACAATTTAAAATTTAAAAAAATTTTAGATTTTTTCAACTTTCTTGGTAGATACATTGTGTAAAAATTGAGAAATAACTTGTTGCAAGTAATTACTTCACTTTACACAATGTTTTCCTAATGGATTTTTTTAGGGTAGTCAATAAGAAATGGGTTAAACCTTTCCTGTTCTATCCCTGTTTTTTACGTCCCTGTGATTTTTATCCTGCCGTTTCGGCAAAGGGGATATAGTAATGGTCTCCGTCCGTCATTCTGTCATTCCGTCAATTAACTTGTCCAGAGCATATCTCTGAAAGTATAATTGCTATCAACTTGAAACTTCATAGATCAATAGATCTCATTGAGGAGAAGTGCAGTGAACAAGAACCCTAACTCTTGCTTGCATAATTTTGGAGTTATTGCCCTTTGTTGTTTTAAAGACTAAGATTTTGTCCAGGGCATATCCCTGAAAGTATAATAGCTATTATCGAACTAATTGAGAAGAAATGCAGTGCACAAGAAGCCTAAATCAAGAAGCTTTTATGGCAGGGGATGGCCATGTCCTACATGGCTCTTATATAATTGAGAAAGCATAGTGGAAAAAGAAGAAAACGCTTATAACAATCAATTTGTTCTTTTTCTGTGAAAATTTTGCTACCCTACTGAATGGTTATTTTCAGATCAAATACACTTGTAATATTTGTCTGCGAAACCTTTGAAATTGAAAAAGTCGAAAATTTTGTAAAACAGTAAATGGTTAAACACATTTTTTTATTGACCCTGAAAATTTTCTATAAAGTTAACCCATTCCAACACAATGGAATTTTAGACCAGTCCAAAGTGAAAGGAGTTGCAGACAACAATTTCAAGTTGATGGAATTTTGAATTTTTTCTTCTTTTGGGATAGAAGACATTGGATAATGAAGAAGTTGCTTGATCCAAGCAATTTCTTCATTTTCCACAATGTTTTCCAAAGCTTTTTTGTTGAGGGGCGTAAAAAGGAGCGATTGAGTGGGAATGGGTTAATTTTGACAAATTAAAATTTTCTAGCCAAACTTCACCCGCAAAGTTATGTAATTTTATGTTGTGGCATAAGCTTCAGTTGTTTACAGTTACTGTAGTCTTGCACATTTTATTAAGATATACAAAGAGCCAACATAATTACTTTATGTTTAATTTACAAGGATTTACCTGTTTGCCACACAACAAAATTTTGTCAATTAATCAAATGTGATTGTGTGTGAAATTTCTAAGTTTCTGTGGAGTATAAAAATTAGTACGGTATTATAGGTTTGAGGGAAAAAAAGTGAGAAAAGCATTTTTCAAAAATATTTCAGGTATTATTCTCCATATAGAGCCATTTAATATCAAAGGATCACTTAAGGAAAAGTAATAAGTAAAATTGATGTACTTGTTTTTCAGAACAAGATGACAATTAACCCATTTCCACTCAATGATGCTTTTAGACGCCCTTCAAGAAAAAATGCTTTGGAAAACATTGTGGAAAATGAAGAAATTGCTTGTGACAAGCAATTTCTTCATTTTAAAACATTGTTTTCTACCAAGAAAGTTGAAAAAGTTAGAAATTCATAAACTTTAAATTGTCGTCTGCAACTCCTTTCAATTTGGACCAGTCTAAATTTTTCTTGTATGGGAATGGGTTAAGTATTTCTTTTGGGACACTCCCTGCGAATGGATGGATCTCTGGCCCTGTTCCAATGAATTTTCTAGCCATACCCACTTAACCCTTGTCATGCTGAGCCCGGAATATTCCGGTTCTGGCAGGAGTTGTAGACCAAGATCAGCCTGCACATAAGTGCAGTCTGATCTTGGTCTACAACTCCTGCTTGTACTTTTCCTGCTAGAGCTGTTTATAAATTTTATTTTGGTAAAAAGTATTGATTTTTTTAATAACAAGTTCTATCAGTGCTTTCAGCCCTTTGATTTCACAGCAATTCAATAAGGTAATTTATTCAGCATGACAAGGGTTAATCTGACAAGAAGTCCCACTTTGAAATTTAGTAGCGTTATTTTGAAGAAATTAAGACCAGAAACATGAAAAAAAAAGTTAAAAGGTTGGTTGGCAACCTAAAGCCACGTATCTACAGCTTATTCAAGCTTTAGTTAGGATGTTTACCAGTAAGTCCCCAAACCAAGTAAAATACTTGACAAAAATGTTGGCTATTGTAGGAGTTAAATTTCATTTACGATCAAATTGAATGATTTGATCATCCGTTTTTGTCGAGGCCACTTGCAGTGAGTGAGGCATTGTCACAATTTCACTTCTGTGTTAGTGCATGTGTTTGTGTCCAGAATTTAGTCCGTGGTGTAACTTCTACGTTTATGGATGGATTTGAAAAGTACTTGGCACAGTTGTCCTACTTGATGAGTGCTAGTGTCATGTGAAATGTTTGTTGTGATATCTCCAAGGTCAAGGTCACAGTTGAAGGTCCAACAATAAAATTTACCTTGTCCTAAGCATGACAATTGGCACAGTTGTTCTACTTGGTAATGAGAAACTGTTGTGAATGTGCACCACATTCTCTTTAAAAATCAGTGGGCTCGACATGTTGTCCCTGGACATACTATTTCTCATTTTCTTTGATTGACAGCCGCGCCTGGTCAATTATGCAACAGTGAGAAGTGGTTCTGAGCTATACTCTTGTTCTTTCCCAATAGTATTTTTATGCAGAACCTTTTTTGCTTGGAAAGCTCTGTAGTTAATGAAGGAATTGCCTGTAGCAAGCAATTTCTTCTTTTCCTAAGTCATAAATTCTTGTCAAATGTTTTTGCAAATTATCATTATTCAATAATATTATTGATTAATTGCATAAAGTCTTGTAATATTATAAATAGAAAATTAAATTTGTATTTATTAAATACTGAACTTATCATACTCGTCATTTAAAATAGATAAAAATTCAGGAAAGCATTTTTTTCATTGTCGAGCCTGCTTGCTGTGAGCCAGGCATAGTTATCACTATGTGTTGGTGTGTTAGTCTGTTAGCCTGTCAGTCCATCTGAATTTGTTCAGACAATTACTCCTACATTTATGGATGGATTTCAAAATAACTTGGCACAATTATTCTCCATCATGAGTAGATGTGCCATTTGAAAGAATTTTTGGTATAGTTCTAATGTCAAGGTGACAGCTTAAGGTCAAACACTAAAATTGTAATTGTCAAGGGCATTTCTCCTAAAATAACAGATGGATTTCAAAATAACTTGGCACAATTATTCTCAATCATGAGTAGATGTGCCATTTGAAATAATTTTTGGATAGCTTCAAGTTCAAGGGCATGATGCCTACAATTATGAATGGATTACAAATTAATTACAAAAATATTGTCCACATTCAAGAATTGATTTGAAATAAAAATATTTGACACATTATTCTCTGTTATGAGAGATTGATGGTCAAGGTCAATGTGATGGTCAAAACTTTGTGGGCTCGACAGCAGTTGTCCTGGACAGCCATCTAGTATTTTCATATATTTTATAGATTACTCCTTTACTAAATTCAGTATTTCATGACTATTCATCCAATATCCTCTATTTTCATGATAACATTCATTCATCTTTTAATCTATTCCCACACAATGACGCTTTTTGACGCCCCTCAAGAAAAGCAATTGGGGAAACATTGGGTAAAAAAAGAAATTGCTTGCAACAAGCAATTTCTATATTTTACATAATGTTTTCTACCCTGAAAATTGAATAAATCTTAAATTTCAAAAACTTTAAATTGTTGTGTGAAACTACTTTCATTTTGGACCAGTTTAAAACTTTGCCTTCTGGTAATGGGTAAATGATAAAGATTGACTTGAAGTTTGGCCATGATTTAACCTAGTCAGCAATATATTTATCTGATAATGATCTGTCAAAGACCTATTAAGAAGGTATTTCGATTACCTCAAAAGGACAGGTGGGCGTACATATTTTGCTGTAATTAGGTTTGGAATTTGGTTGTTGAATTATCAATCAATTTGACATTCAAATGATTTGTTTTTTTTCATCTATGAGTGGAGATAAAGCATTGGCACACTGGAATTTTAAAGAAACCATGAAAAGTGAATTTCATCCCCTCTATTGCCCTCCCCCTTCTTACTCCAAGAAATGACAGATGGGCAAATCCTTAGTTTACCTTAGTCCATATTTGTCTGTAAAGAGGTCTTTGTACGTGTCCCATTCCTTTCTAAAAGATATATTCTATATATCTGTAACAATGCAATAAAAAGAGAAATTTTGTGTTTCACCTTTTTGCACAATATTTGTAGTTTAGAATTTTGTACTTATTTGCGTGAAAACTATAAATTTAAATTTTTCTTTAGAAGCATTTTCTTCTCAAGAATTCTAAAAGAATTGATTTAATGGTTTTACTAAAGCGATTCTTTTAGAATTCTTGAGAAGAAAGTCACGCCCGGTAATCTTGGGCTCCATCTCTTTTTGGAGAAAAGTGCAAAAAGGAGACAATGATACTTCCGATATGGAGCCAAGGACCGGAACTGAACAGAAAAGGTAAGAAAAACAGTGCACCTCGCATACAATTTGATCAACATTTAAATCTTTCAGAACTGTTGACAACATGGATTTGAACGATTTCAACACGCATTTTCGTGTTTGATTGGGTCCGATGTCGAAATTTTGATTAAAGTTTCTATTCACAAACGGAATTATTTTTGAAATCTATCACCGCAAACGGATAATATAATCATTTCTATGTGGTATGAAACTCTGGACGTTTTGGGAAAATACATAATAGGTTAATAGGAGATCAAAGTGTACAAGCGGTGCACTGTTTTTCTTACCTTTTCTGTTCAGTTCCAGTCCTTGGCTCCATATCAGAAGTATCATTGTCTCCTTTTTGTACTGTTCTCAAAAAAGAGATGGAGCCCGAGATTACCGGGCGTGAAGGTGCTTCTAAAGACAAATTTAAACCTACAGTTTTCATGCAAATAAGTAAAAAATTCTAAACTACCAAATATTGTGCAATAGGTGAAATACAAAATTTCTCTTTTTCTTGCATTGTTACATATCTATGTTAAGGAATAAAAACACTATAATTAGTGTTCAGCATAGCTGATGTATGGCAAAAATGGTTAATCCTTCAGAATTTCTTATTGTTATCTTCTTTTACTCATTCCAACACAATCCCCCTTGTTTACATCTCTCTCGAAAAAAACCCTGAAAAACAATTTGGAAAATGGGGAATTTGCTTGTGATAAGCAATTCCTTCATTTTCCGAAATGATCTCTTCCCTATAAGACAAAAAACAAATAAATTTCATTTGTCAGCACCTCAATTTGAATTAGTGTAAAATATTGTTGTCTAGTAATACCATAAAGTATTATCTATCTTGACAAGGCTTTTCATGTTACAAATCACAATGTTTTATGGGATAAGAAATTGCTTGTAACATGCAATTTCTTCTTATCCAACAATATTTTCTAACCTACAGGTTGGTTAATTTTCAAATTGCACTCACTTCTAGTTGGCGTCTGCAACTTCTTTGAAATTGGACAAGTCTAAAACGTTGAAAATCAGGAAAGGGTTAAATAAGGAAGGAGAATATAAATTCACTCAATTGACCTATCCTTGCTTTACCTACCTCAATTTCATTCATAGATAATATTTGGTCTACCTGTCAATACATTTGTATTGAATTTCTGAATTTCTAATCACAGAAAATAAGAGATGAATTGCAAATTTTGTGTTCCATTCCTTCACTTCCTTTATCTCTTCAGCGATTTCCTTCAAATTCTGATTGATGATTTTGAAACCCAGACTTCCAGAATACATAACTGATATTGCATGAGTGTTCATGGATAATTATGGGCAGCGCTTTCAAGACTAAAATCTTCTCTTTCTAAACCACACGGCAAGTTTGGACCAAACAATCAAACAATGTACATATGTTGACGCTTTCAAAACTTGTTTGTGAAAATTTGATTGCTTGATTTGCTTTAAAATTGGGGCATATCAGGGCAGGGCAAATCAGACATAGAAGAATCATGAAGTAATTCTTCAAAATCTTATCCTTCTACACGACTTGGCTCATTTGGACAAAACTTGGCAGGAATATTTCTACAGTGACCCTTTTCAAAACTTTTCGTGAAAAATTTATTCTCGAAAAAAATTGGGCATTGGGGAAGTGGGGGGGGGGGGGCTTATCAGACTTAGAAGAATTATGAAATAAGTTTATTTTTTGAAAATCTTCTCTCCTTAAACCACTAGGCCAATTATGACCAAAGTTGGCAGGAATGTTCCTTGGATGACCCTTTCAAAAACATACGAGTGAAATTTGGATTTGCTAAAAATTCGGGGCATAGCAGGGTAGGGCTCATCAGATGTAGAAAAATCATGAAAAAAATCATCAAAATTCTTCACCCCCTGGACCACTTGGCCAGTTTGGAATAAACTAGGCAGGAATATTCCTTCTTTGACCTTTTTCAAAACTTATATGTGAAATATTGATTCACAAAATAATGGGAGCATGGAAAGGCAGGGCTTTTCAGGCTTAGAGAAAAAATGGAATATTTCTGCAAAAATCTTCTCCTAAACCTCCTGTTTGTGAAATTTTAATTTGCATAAAAATCAGGGTGTGGCAGGGCAGGCCTTGTTTTTAAAAACTTTTCTGCTCTCTATTAACCCTATTAACTCATGCTGAAACTAGAATATTCCTGTTTTGGCAGGAAGTGTAGACAAAGTTCAGCCTGCACATATGTGCACATATGTGCAGTTTGATCTTAGTCTACACATCCTGCTTGTCCTTTTTAACACACAATGACACCTTTTGATGCCCCTCAAGAAAAAGTTGGAGAAAACAAAATTTCATAAACTTTAAATTGTTGTGTAACCCTTGAATTTGGACCAGTCTAAAATTTTGAAATTTTCAATTAAGAAATAATTATGTTTTTTTTTTCTTTACAGAACCTCAATCTGGGTTCCGAATTGCCTTCAACATGTTTGATACAGATGGAAACCAAATAGTGGATAAAAAGGAATTTCTCGTGGTAAGGACAGGAAAAAGTTAAGACTATGATAATCTTTGTCAGAAATAGTTGATTATGTTTTAAGTCATCTCTTCATATGCCATCATTAGGTTATTTCTTTTTCCACGAAGTATATAAATATTCCACAATAACTTATGTGGTAAAAACGAGGAAAAAATGCTCTTAATGAGCATTTTTCCCCCAATATGTTCCCTAACAAACTCCTAGTGGATGTTTAGAGAAAGATTGGAAAGTTTTTAATGGAAGGGAGACTAATATAAGCATCAAAATATGTCTTGCTTGTCAAGTTACCTCTCTTATAGCGATGTTGGAATACAGAAATTTAATGTTTTAAATAGATTTTTCACAAAATCTAACACATATTTTGATATGTTTGAATGAAGTTTAACACAACTTTTAACAGAATTTCAATCATATCATGGCGGCTGGAGTACCTAACCATGGATCCCTTGAATTTCTTCGCTTCCAACATACTTAAGCTAATCACTTAAGTTTACAATAATCCACTGATTGGAGGGAGACGAATGTTGGAAAGGATGTTTGCAGTGCCAGGGTATGGAACCCTTGACCTCTTGATTGAGAGTTTAATGCACTTAACCCATTCCAACTCAAGCCCTCCTTTTTACGCCCCTCAAGAAAAAAACTTTAGAAAACATTGTGGATAATGAAGAAATTGCTTGTATCAAGCAATTTCTTCATTATCCACAATGTTTTCTATCCAAAAAGACGAAAAAATTCAAAATTTCATCAACTTGAAATTGTCGTCTGCAGCTTCTTTCAATTTGGATCAGTCTAAAATTTTGCTGTGTTGGAATGGGTTAATTTGAATATGATGAGAAAGTGTAGCATATTTATGCAAGGATGGTGTTGTGAATACTTTCCTGTTTTTAAAATTTTAGTACCTTTCCAATTTGAAAGAATCAAGAAGAATTTAATGACATTTCAAATTGAGTGCCAACAATATACACTGAAGAAAATATTGTAGGAAAGAAGAAACTTCTTCTTTTCCCACAATGTTTTCTCAAGAATAAAATCACAGGGACAGAAATACCAGGGATTTACCTATAATTCAAGGTCATGGTTCAAGGTCAATAGTCTATACTATTCACCATAATGAAACAGCCCGGGAAAAATTGATACACTTTTTTACACTAGGCAAAATGTGTTCATCTATACATAGCCGTATTAGTGTAGTAGTGTTAGGAACTTTATTTTATTGTTTCATACAAGAACAAAATGGTCTTTTGGAAGTTATATATAGCATGTGTGTTCGAGTTTGGTTCTTTAGTGAAACTACGATAGTTTTATTCTATTGATATTGTTGGCAATATTGTTGATCTAGTTGCTTCTATTTTTCCCTGTAGATCATGCCCCTGGTGAGTTTTGCCATTCTGTCCGTCTGTCCGTGAAATCTAACCATGGTAGAACTATTGTATTATGTAAACAGATAGATGTCATGTTTGAGCATGTAAAAGAATTGTGCATACAGATCATGAAGCTAAAATAAATATGGTTTCCTTTTTCAGCTGTTTGACTAAAACCAAATTGACATTTTTAAATGCAATGGCTAAGGGCCAATGAGCTATTGTTGTGGTGATGTGTCCATCATGGGTCCATTCCATCCGTCTGTTAGTGCTTAAACTTTTTCTTAAAAAATCTCATCTAAACTTTAAAGAATTGTTCCCTAGATGGTCCTCCTTCAGATTATTTCAAAGAATTATGTTCCATGAAGAACTCTGGTTGCCATGGCAACCAAAGTAGAAATCCTTTTTAATAATTTTCTGTCAAACTGTTCATTTTGTTTCATTGTTCTTAAACAGAACTGTTCCTTGCATCAAGTTCTATTATATTGGATTTGTGTAAAAACACTACATTTCAGGGTGGATCTTGTCTTTGTGTATGGCATAAATGTGAATTTTTATTTCTTCATCAATGGTTGAAGGAGATAACATTATTTTGTAGAATACTGTATAATGGATTTTATTAGCAAGGGTTTTATTTTCACTCATTTTCACTAAACAATGAGCTAGAGAATTCAAGAATTGCGCTTTTATTGAACAATTTTGTACAGAAAAAAATAGATCAGAAGAAAGCAGGGACCGACAAAAGATCAAATGAAAAAATATTTATCTATTTTGACACCTGGGCCTACTTTATTTCATATATATGGGAATTATCATTACAAACTCAATAATGATAACAATAATAATGACTTTTTTAAGGAGGCTACATATTTGGTTGCCCAATCTTCCATATGGGCCTCTCAGAACATCATTTGTATAACAAACAGTAAATTTTAACAAAACAATTGATGTATACAGCTTCAATAAGATGTTATAATCTTTACTCAAGCATTTGCACAGAATTTTAACACAAGGAATTTTGAAGAAAAGAAATATATAGACAATTAAATGGCTTCAACTTGGAATAAATTAGTTTTAAAAAACAGGACGAACCTCTGGCATACCAAATTTTATAACCTGCCAAGTTATAAATTATTTCATCTTTATAATGACAGTTTGGCAAGGCTACTATTGTATTGATAATTTGATTTGTTAGTGCTTTAAGTGCGGAAGTGCATATAGATATTACGACCTTAAACCCCTTTCTGTTAACCGCTTTTTAGCTCTTTCTTAAAATAATGTTGACCGGTGCTTAATGCATACTTAGTTTTCAGAAGAAAAATTGTCATACAATGAGAAAATCGAATAGGTAAAAATGTTCTTAAATGGATTATCAGTAGTCATTCTTTTCATAGGCCTGTATCACATCAGGCTTTAATTGTATAGCAATTTTCTTTGCCAGTGTATTTCTAGAGGTACAGAAATTATCGAAGTACCATATGGCTGCTTGTTGATTTCATGAACTTGCTAATTAGTCTTTGGGTCCAGCTCGTGCGAAAATAAGATGATTAAAAAATAACTTGATTTATAGTAATCAAATTAGTAAGTTATCTCCCTTGCAACATACATCTTAGTAGGAAAAAAGGCTTGTTTATATTGACTTGCACAGTTGGTTGATGATTAAAGAAAGAAAAAAAAAAAAAAAAAAAGAAAAAACACCTACAACATTATTGAATCCATTAGGATTGAATATTAGGCTGGTCCAAATGGAAAAATAATGTAGATCATGACTAAAATTCATGGAAACTTAAAAAAAAAAAAAGAAGAATGGTAGAAAATATTGTTGATAATAAAGGAAATAAAGCCTGGGGTATTATGGGTTGGGATTATTTTCCATGTATGGCAAATACATGTACTTGTGGTATTATGATTTTTTATGGTGTAAGAGGGACAACTTACTATTTGGTAAAACTGTCATACAAATGGAATAAGTCACTTATCTATTGTCTACTTACTGTTAAACCTTTTTTGTTGGTGGGCATATTTCAACAACTGGAGTCACACAGGCCCTCTTTTGGCCTCTTTTTACTTTGTTAAGTACAAAGTAGATTTTGTAAAATGACAAATGAGATTCTTATTAGTGACCCTTGACTTTTCTGATCCATATAAACTTCAACCTGGTACATGTACCAAACAAAAGAATTCAAAGAATTCACAGAAATTGAAAGTGTGAGTTAATTGGAGAACAAAAGTTGTATTTGGTTCAGAGAGTGAAAGCAAGAGACTGCCAGTGACAAGCCATTAATCCTTTCACTGCAATGTTTTCCATGACCATATTCTAGACCACATCAAAATTAGGGATTGTGTGGTAATTGGCTAATTGTCCTCCAAACATTTTCTTCTGTAATGATTTGCAGCAAGAATTTATTTTTGTACAATCAATAGTTTAATAATTGATGGGTAAAAAACATTTATGTAATTGATAAAATTACCATTCATTAGATAAATGATCTTCCATGACATACCTTTGTCGGAACAATGATTTAACAGGAGGCATATGGTTAGCTCCATTGGGTTAAAGCCAGCAGGCTATTGGCATGGGATTCAGTCCATCATACATCCATCAGAGTCTGAGTTTGTGAGTCATTTTGTCCTTTTACTTTAAACCGGCTCTTTAACAGTAAAGAAAGAACTTTAGCTCTTAATTTTCAAATTTCTAACTGTAATGCTTTCAGACATGTGAAAGAGGGTGATTTGCTCATTTCCCACAGGGACACTTTTTGATACCCCTCAAGAGGAACACTTGGGAAAACATTGTGTAAAATGAAGAACTAGCTTGCAACAAGCAATTTCTTCATTTCACACAATGTTTTCTACCCAAAAAGTTGAAAAAATCTACAATTTCATAAACTTGAAATTGTCATCTGCAAATCCTTTAAATTTGGATCAGTCTAAAATACTGTCATCTGGTAATGGGTTAAAAGCCATGTTCTTTATTTTAACAAATATTCTTTACAGAATCAGACAAAAGTCACCAAAGAAGAAGGCCTGTGAAATTTGGTTGAAATCTTGAAACTAGTTTCTGAGAAGAGGCAACATGCAATTTCTTTATTTTCCACAATATTTCTAAAAGCTTTTTTTTTGAGGGGGGCATCTAAAATCGTCACTGAGTGGGAAATTGGTTAAACCAGATTTCACAGGATTGATAGTGATCAGCTGAGAGCATTTGTTGCATAATGAAAAAGTTGCCTCACTCAAAGAAAATCTGGGCTGCCGTCTTTGTGCAGTCAGTAGTGCTTCAGACTCCCAATCTTTATTCATCCGATGTCATGGGTTCGATCTCCGGTGGTACCGGCGGCCGCACATATCCTTTATGACATTGTCTTTCACCAATGGGTGGAAAATTGTAAACCTAAGTGGGATAGCAGCTGGAGGCTAGGAAAGGATGTAGTGGTGGTACTGGTGTGAGAAATTCCAGGAATCCAGCTGCCGGGATATGACTTGAATACTCTTATAAGTGGTGTTAAGCCCAAATCAATCAATCAATCCCCAGCGGCGGCACATATCCTTTCTGACATTTGTCTCTCACAAATGGGTGGATAATCGTTAACCTAAGTTAACTGAAATACTATTAAGAGTTGTGTAAAACCCCATTAGTAAATTATGAAAAAAAGTAATCCTTCCTGAAATGAGGAACATGCATTGATAAAATAATCAAAGTAATATTAGCTAGCAAAGCTTAGTTTTGTTAAGTAATCTTCTTTGCCAAAGGTGATAATGATAAAAAAAACTAGGTTAAAGTAACCAAGGAGTTAACCAAATTACGATATAACGATTGAGATGCTTAAAAAGCAGAATTGAGTGGGAATGGGTTAAATAGCATGCTTATTGAAGAGTTCTTCACAATTTGAATTTCCTGGAATACATAAAAACTACTTTTATGGTGTAGGCATTCAAAAGATTTAGTGGTTAAGCCTCAAGTGGCTGTTTGCACTCGTTGAACTTTGGGAAGACCTCAAAATTTTGTCTGTTAACTTAAGCTAGCAAAGCATCAGCTTTGAAAGCTAAACTAAATAACCTGAATGATAAGTAAATTCAGGCTGGTAGAGTGATTCATGTGCTCATATGTCTCTAGTTTAACTGTCTCTGTATGGTGTCCCACTATTTATCTAAAACTTTACCCATTACCAGATGATTAAAGGAGTTCCAACTGGCAAAAAAAGAATGTTAACCCTCTTCATGCTGAAACCGGAATATTTCTGCATGAGCAGAAGGCATTTGCTTCAATGCCCTTAATGTTTTTCTCAGTTACTTAAAAACATGGGACTGTATGGTAATAGGTTCATGCTGAAAACTTATGCCAGATCAAAGAAGCAACTGAAATCTGAAATTTTAGACTGATCCAAATTGAAAGAAGCTTCAGATGACAATTTGAAGTTAATGATTTCTTAATTTTTTCATCTTTTTGGCTAGAATACAGTGTAGATAATGAAGAAATTGCTTGATACAAGAAATTTCTTCATTTTACCACAATGTTTTCCAAAGTTTTTTCTTGAGGGTTATAGAGAGGAGAGATTGTGTTGAAACAGTTTAAATGATATGAATATTGTTTCGCTTACATATACATGCATTATGATGTGTTATTTCAGATACGGCTTGCACTAACAAGTTAAACTTTTCACTGTTTTTGTACAGGTCAACCAACAATGGGAAGCAGCTCTTTTGAAGTTCAAGACTAAATGAAATTTAAACAATTACAACAGAACTAAAATTTGTTCTTCAAAATTTAACTCATTACAAGACAATAAAATTTAGACTGGTCTAATTTTAAAGTACTTACTGATGATAATTACAAATTGATAGAATTTTAAATATGACTGTCTTTTTGGAAGAAAACAGTGTGTAATAGGAAGAAATAGCTTGTAAAAAGTTATTTATTTTCCACATTGTTTTCATTAACAGTAACTGTTTTCTTTAAACATCAGGATTTACCGAGGAATAAAAGGACTATTGGCTGTCCAGAGTACAAACAAATTTATCATAAAAATTCTTTTTAATTGAATATAATTATTTGTGTGAAAAAGAACTTATCCAAGTATAACTTCTATTTTCACAATGTATCCTGTTTATTTTCATACAGGGGCATTGAAACTGGGGATATGAAATAGAAAAGAAAACCTTTATGAAGAAAGATGAAATTGCTCAAAATAGGATTACCTGCCTAACTAGTGTTAGTTTGCAAGGCAGGTTTTTTTTTTTTTATAAAACTATATGAAACTAGTACACACTTGGGTAATCAAACAGGAGTTTTAAGGTCACTTGATGGAAGGTCACTTGGGCTATTAGCCTGGAGTTGTGTCAGTTGTCAGCTTCAATGTTGATGCTTCTGTAAATTTTTATCTCCACTGGCTGAAAGCCAGGGAGCTATTGTCATGGCATTGTGTCTGTCCTGAGTCCATCCGTGCTTCCACCTGTCTGTCTGTCTGTAAAATTTAACTTTAAAAATCTTCTCCTCAGAAAGTACTGAACAGAATGCAACAAGATTTCACAGAAATAGTCCTTGGGTGACTCTTTATCAGATTCCTTCAAAGAATCAAGATCGGACGAAAAACATAGCTCCAATAGGCAGGGCTAATGTCCATATATTATGAAAGCTTTAAAATCTTCTAAGAAACCAATTGATTGATTTCAACAAAATTTTACAGGAATGCTCATTGGGTGACCCTTTATCAGATTCCTTCAAAGAATTAATCTGGATGAAAAATATGGCTTTAATGGTCAGGGCTTAATTACATATAAATAGTGAAAACTTTGCAAATCTTCTCAGATACCAATGGATGGATTTCAACAAAATTTCACTTTGATAGGTTGGTGACCCATTATTATATTGCTAAAAAAGGAATTGATTGGCTGTTAACATTGCTTTGATGGATTGGGCTTATTTCCATATATGGTAAACAGTGAAAATCTACAATCTGCAGGATGGTTTTCAACTAAATTTCTCAGGAATGATAAGTAAATTCAGGCCGGTGGATTGAATCAGACGCTCAAGCGCCTCTAGATTCTTTAACCCCGTTACAAACGGCAAAATTCTAGACTGGTCCAAATTGAAAAGACTTGCAGATGACAATTTGAAGATTATAAAATATTAGATTTTTCAGCTTTCTTGAAATTAAAAAGATATTGTGGAAAATGAAGAAATTGCTTATTAGCAAGCAATTTTTTCAGTTCATACAATGTTATCTCAATAATTTATCTTGAGGGGCACCAGAAGTTGTTATTGTTTGGGAATGGCTTCATACTCTGCCTCAGAAACAACTGGGTGAATTTCATCAAGATTTTCAGGAATAATCATTGGAAGACCCTTAAACAGATTCCTTCAAGGAATGATGATCTGATGGAAAACATGGCTGTAAAGGGCTGGGCTAATTCCTATACCGGTATATAGTATATTGTGAAAACCTTCTCTTGAGAAGTTACAGGCTGGATTTCATCTGATTTCAACAGGAGTGATCCATATGTGCCCATTTTATCAGATTCCTTGAAAAAAAAAAATATATATATATATATATCAGTTTAACAGGCAAGCCTATTTAGATATTTGGTAGATAGTGAAAATAATGAAGATTTTTTTGTTCAGAGAGAGTCATTTAGATTTCAACCCATTTTTACATGCATGTTTCTTTTGTGGCCATTATGTGCAGTCAGTAGAAAAAGCATGTAATTTGCAACTGGTGATATTTGCTGAAATATTATATCTCAGCTCTTGCTAACTTGCCAATGGAAAAGCTTACCATTAACAATCATTAATGATGGTTCTTGATATGAAATCAAATAACAAGTAAATCATTGTGCTGTTTCAGATGACATTTTTACCAAGGACCAGAGGACAGGATTTTAGACTGGTCCAAATTCAAAGAAGTTGACAACGACAATTCTACGTTGATGAAATTTTTACAATCTCTATCTTCTTGAGCAGAAAACAATGACATGGATAATGGAGAAATTTCTTGTAACAAGCAATTTCTTCATTTTCCACATTTTTTTCAAAACGAGGATTGAATAGGAAAGGGTTAATTTTTTTCAAACCATTGAACTCTGTGCCAGACATGCTAGAAAGTAATATGAGAAAAGAAGAAAATTCTTGTTACCAGCATTTCCTTTTCCCCCCCATAATATTTCTCATAGTTATTTACAGATCATAGAATTGCAAGTTTGACTGATAAAGGTTTTATATGTAATGCTTGTTTTTATATAATTTCTTTTAGCAAAATGTTATGCTCAACAGAAATGACTTGGTTATGACTTACTATTATTGCCACATACAGTGAATTACATCACAAAAAAAAATGAATTTATAACCCTTGTCATGCTGATACCAGAATATGCCTGTTTGGGCAGGAGGTATAAACTATGATCAACCTGCACATAATTATGTACAGTATCTATACCATCGGCTTGTCCCTTTCAAGCAAGAATTGTTTATAAAATCTGTTTTCAGAAGAAATACTGACCTGAAACTAACACCTCCGTAGATATCAGTGCTTTGATTTTAATGCAATTCTATATAGGATTTTATTTAGCTTGACAAGGGTTGATTTTTCCTGGGAGAATAAGAATAAGCATAAGTTCATTTTTAGCTAGCAAAGCAAAAAAGGTCTTCTTAGAGTTCAATGAGTGCAAACCGCCACTGGAGGTTTAGCCGCTAAACTTATTGAATGTCTACGCAATAAAAAGTAGTTCTTCAAAGGCATGCTATAAAACCCAATTCCCAGTCAATCCCACTTTTTAAAAATTCCCATGAAAAAGGCTTTGGAAAACATTGTGGACAATGAAGAAATTGCTTGTTACAAGCAATTTCTTCAGTGTCCACAATGTTTTCTACACTACAAAAGACAAAGAAGATAATTTAACAAAACCATGCTTTGCTAGCTTACAGTACTTTCAGTACTTTGTTTTAATAATGAAACAAAGGTTGCTGGAGTATCAAATGAGTGAGAAGGGGAAAAAAGGAACCTGTACAAATACAGAGGGAAAAAGTAACCCATTACAAGAGAACAAAATTTCAGACTTGTCCAAATTCAAAAATATTGAAGACAATAGTTTTTAGTTAATGATTTTTTTTTAAAGAATTGTCTCTTTAGGCAGAAAATATTGTGGATAATGAAGAAACTGCTTGTAACAATTTGCTCAATTAACTTTTTTCTTAGGGGCGTCAAAAAGTTTTATTGTGTGGGAATGAGATAAGTAAGCTTATGCACAACTTTTTCGAACCTTTGATAGACCACAGCTGTCAATCAAAACATCATAGACCGATTGAATCCTTCATTTTGACCAGAACTGAACTTTAAACTCCCAACATTAAAATGCCTGTAATGATAAGAATTATTGTTGGTTTGGCAACTTAGCCGTTGTAACTACAGCTTATTCAAGCTGTAGTTACAACAGTTAGGTCACAAACCAACCTTTTTACTTTATTATTTCATGCAACTTGTCATAAATTTTGCTAAATAATACCTTTAACCCATTTCCACTTACTCTGGGATTTAATGCACTGCAGCTTGAATAATCTAGTTATGATGTTAAAGTTGCCAAACCAACAACAATACTTCATATGAATGTCAACAAATTCAGAGTTCAAAGTTCAGTTCTGTTCTAAATGAATGGTTTGATTGGTCAATTGATTCTTTAAATGACAATTGCTAAACTCTTGATCATTAAAAACGCATACTTAAATATCATTCACATAAAATAGAGAGTCTTCTATCACAATAAAACTATTTATTAGAATTTCTACTATTAATTATAAACAATTTCATTTTAGTATGGGCTTGTATTTTTCAGCTTGAATCTTTCCTAGTGAGGCAAAATATGTACCCGTAAACAAAAGCAATTACGGCATACAAAATTATTAATTTTCAGATTTTCTTATATTAATCCTAAACAATTTGATTTTAGTGTGGGCTTATATTTTTCAGCTGGAATCATTCTTCACTCTTCCTCCTAGTGAGAGAAAATTTGTACCCCGTGAACAAAAGCAATTACAGGCTTTGTTGGAGGTGCAAAATCCTGTTACGCTTGTTGGATGAGTTTTGCTAACTGCTTAATGCTGGAATGTGTTAATGCAGAAATAACACTACATCTTACTTTATCTACAATGTTTTATCTTACCTGATCTTCTTTATGAAATGACATCTGTCAACCTTAAAATTGGTCAGAATATCTATTTTCATTAAACCATTCCCACACAATGACACTGTTTGACACCCCAAAGAAAAAAGCTTTGCAGAAATGAAAGAAATTTGCGTCTCACAAACAATAATTCCTTGATTAACCACAATATTTTGTACCTCAAGAGACAAAAAAAGAATGATTCAATTTATGCCAACATCAAGGAAAAGCAAAATTTCACAAATCCATGACATCAACAATTCAACCCATGCCCACACATTTGGTGCCAAACTTTTGAAGCCCCTCAGACTTTTTTTTTCTAATTGTGAGCAAAGGCAAAGATTTACTAAATTCCGCCAACTTGAAAATGTTGTCTGGAACTTATTTAAGTTTTGACCAGTTTAAAAATTTTGCGTGGTAATGGATTAATGATCTTTGATTTTATGACATATGGATAATTCCTTGGAAAACATCAAAGGAATGTTTCCCTTGCAACCGCACAAAAAGTGGGATAAGTCTTTGTTACTTGGCTGTCATTTTAAGCTTGAAAATTCCATTTCTGCAAAGTCAAAAATGAAATCTGTACAAATTGAAACAGTACAGTTTGATTAATACTTGCAAAAAAGTTAAGTGCTTTACTATGAAGTTCTAAACTATGAAACTATTGTGAGATGTGATTTATTTCTGCAATAACGGTTAACATGTTAACTAGAGCAATAGTTTAACTATTTCAATGTTGTTCAAGCTAGATAAAGAATCTATTTACATTTCCACTGATTTTGTTCAAGGTCCAAACTTTTGTAAACAACAAATAAATAATGGTTAAATTCATTTAATATAATTAAGAGATGAAGAGAATATATTTTGTTTTCAAAAAACTCATCACACTGTATGAATACGCAAAGCATACATAATTGTGATTAGGTTTTATTGGTTCATACCTCCATGAAAACAAAAAAAATATTCTCTTCATTTCTTATAACTTAATAGTATCAAGCAAAAAAAGAAAAAACTTTACAATTTTGATACCTTTTTTATGGGACTATTTTGTGCAGAAGCATACAAAATCGCTGTGTGCTCAAAATTTTGTTCATGGAGTTTAAATATTTTTTTTCAATCAATCAGAACACCTGATTTTGATAGACGAAACTAAAAATTTAATTATATAGAGAAGAAAAAGTTATGGAAATAGTTAGATTCTTGTTCTTGTTTGCATTTCTTAGATTAATCAAAGATATTCCTATTGGGGTATTGTCTTCTTAACAATGTTTGATAATGTACCCATTGAGTTTCCAGAATGATATATGCGATGCAGAACTGTACATCATACTCATATTTTTAGTTATTCTAAACTTGAGCGAGTCATTTTAGTTCCTTGTAAAATTGTTTCATTATTGTAGATTGACATAAACAAAGGAAGTTTAAATGGTCCATTTATTCCTATAGATGAATAACTTTTGTTAATCGTGAAACCCATATATTCAACATCTCCCTATTATGATTTATCATACCAGATAATTCTCGAAATAGAAAACTTTTACTTTGAGAATTATTAAGATTTGGTTTAAGTGTTTTTGGATGATTCAAAATGGCTGGTATAGTTTCTTATACACATAAGTTGCTGACAGCATTAAACTATTGTTATTTTTATACCCAAGTTTATAAATGGAGGGGAAGTAATTTTTTGGCCTATCAGTCTATTATTAGATTTGTGAGTTACATTTTTGTCCATTTGCTCAACAAAAACAAAACAAACAAAAAAAAACCCTTTGATATTGGCAATAAATATGTATTAGCATGTGACAGGGTCTTATATTTCACATGTCATAAGACCTAACTAATGGTATCAAAGTCATCTATCAAGATCATCAATTAAGGTTACAGCTATTGCTGGGGCATTCATAGTCGGAAAAAAAAATAAAATTTTTTAAGTAATCAGAATCGTGGTAAATTTATATTTACTATTTCTTTATTGACACATTTTAAATTTTGATATCACTAATCTAGGACATAAAAATGAGAGAATGTTCAAGTAAAGCACATACTGTGTTATGATCCTGTGTGTGACATTTTCATATTATAGCCCATTCCTACACAATGATAAATTTGCACGCCCCTCACGAAAAACTCTTTGGAAAACATTATTTTCTGTTTTCCAAAATGTTTTCTACCCTGAAAGTTGAAAAAGTAAAAAATTCTATCAACTTGAAATTGTTGTTTGCAACTCCTTTCAATTTGGATAAGTCTAGAATTTTGTAGTCTGGTAAGTGGATGGTGAGACATTGTCAACTAAGATTCCATATAAGGTCGTCTAAGAAGACCTCATTTTCATTTTTTAGTTCCTCTGCAGGGTTTTCCCTTGACTTTCAAAACAGGGGGTCATTTTGCCACATTATGACCCCTATCAAATAAGATAAAGAAGGCTGTCTAGATATTTTGGGGGTCATTTCTGAAAAATGGGGGTCCAAATTCAAAAAGGAGAGGTTCAGGGAAAACCCTGCTCTGGCTGAAAGCCAGCAAGCTATTGTCATGGAATTGTGTCTGTCGTCTGTCAATCTGTAAACCTTTACTTTTAAAATCTTCTCCTCAGAAAGAACTGAGCAGAATTCAACCAAATTTCACAGAAATGATCCTTGGGTTACCCTTAATCAGATTCCTTCAAAGAATTTTGATCAGATAAAGAACATGGCTTTTATGGGCGGAGATAATTTCAATATATGGTGAAACCTTTAAAAATCTTCTTCACAGAAACAAGTGGATGGATTTCAACCAAATTTTATATAAATGATCTTTTGGTGACCCTTTACTAGATTCCTTCAAAGAAGAAAACTTTTAATTTGAGAATTGAAATCTGAAAGCCAGCAAGGTATTGTCATTGCGTTGTGTCTATCTATCCGTCTGTCCGTCCTTCTGTAAACTTTTACTTTTAATATCTCCTCAGAAAGTACTGAATAATACTGAACAAAGTTCTACCAAAGTTCACAGAATGAACCTTGGGTGACCCCTTTATCAGATTCCATCAAAGATATGGTATCATGTGATTTTTTTTTTTTTTTTTAAATTGAATACCCTTTTCATCTGACTCAGTACTAGAGTTGGCTTTTGTAAAATGATGAAATGTTAGAAATATTTTTAAAGATTCCTTTTACAAGGTTTATTTGCCAAACATGGTGAATTTGATTTGGTGTATATTGAACCCCTGAAACCAACTTTTGATTAATCGGTGCAATCAGGCCTTTGTGCGATACAGACGCTCAACGCTTCTAGTTTATTATTTCATCAAATCTATTTAATATAAAATTAGATGTATGATAAATGAGTACTGAGTTAAGTCCTTTTGTCTTGTGAAATATAAAAAATTTCCTCTGAAGCTCAAAGTAAATACAAAATGTTTTAAAGCTTGCTAATGAAACATAGTATTCCCTATGCCTACCCATATATGTAGGTATTAACATGCTTGGGTCTTCAAATGAAAGAGGTGCACAATGAGACTACATATTTGTATAGTTTATCAGGGAGGAATACCTTCTCTCAAATGAATATGAATTGATCGTAATTTTTACAACCACTCTCATCTTTATTTGATTCTAAGCACTTAAGTTATCAAACTGAAAGAGAAGACAGTAGCCTCTGTTACAGCTTCACATAAACAAGTAAATCATACCTCCTGCCAAACCCTTGATATGTTGAATAAAATGCTTTTCAGATTTACATTAAATCAAAGGACTGAAAGCACCATAGGCAGTAACTGTGGTTTTATATTTCTTTTGAAAACTTATTTTGTAAACAATTTTTATGGCTTGTATTAGTCAAGCAGGTAGTGTAGTTAAAGATCAGTCTGCACAGCATTGTATTTTTTCGATCTAGCTGATTTCCTTGTCTGTTGTGTGACAACATCTTGTGTTCACTCTAGAGGTCACAATTTTTGCTCAAATGACTTGAAACTTGGTCAGAATGTTTGTCTCCATGATACCTAGGACAAGTTTTATATTGGGTCATATCAGGTCAAAAACTAGATCACTAAGTCAAATCTTAGAAATACTTTGTGTGCTATCTAGATATCCCATTATTGCCTCTAAAGTCTTGATATTTAGCCAGAATGTTAGTCTGCAAAATATCTTAGTCAAGTTCAATGTAGGGTATTTGAGGTAAAAAAATAGATCACTAGGTCAAATCCTAGAAATAATCTTGTATGTACTCCAGAAGCCATTTCTTTGGCTCAAATGAATTGATATTTGGTCAAAATGGTTGTATAATATCTAGGTCAAGTTTGATATTGGGTCACACTGGGTCAAGAACTAGGTCACTAGGTCAAATCCTAGAAATAATCTTGTGTGCTCCCTAGAGGCCACAATTTTTGCTCACTTCAATTGATATTTGTTCAGAATGTTTTTGTCCATGATATCAAATTTGGGTCTCATAGGGTAAAAAACTAGGTCACTAGGTCAAAGCTTAGAAATACCTTTTCGGGCATTCTAGAGGTCCAATTTTTGGCTCAATTGAATTGATGTTTTGTCAGAATGATTGATATGTTGGCCAAGTTCAATTTTGGGTTAAATGAGGTCAAAAGCTAGGTCATAAGGTCAAATCTTAGAAATATCTGGTTTTTACTCTGGAGACCCTATTTTTGGCTCAAATTGAATTGATATTTGGCCAGAAAGTTTATATCCATATCTCGACTCAGGTGAGCAAATTAGGGCCAATGGCCCTCTTGTTTTTTTTCTTTTTGCAAACTGTTGTCTTTCCTCTAGCAATTTTACATGCCTTCACAATTGATAAAAAGATTTGAAAAAAATGTACATTGTGTATAGAAATAAAAAGATGATTACCTTGTCATCTTTCATTTTGGACCACTATAAAAAAAAAGACATTTGGTATAATGGGTTTATGATCACTAACTGATAATTTTGATGTATGTGACTTGCTGTTGAATGGCAAGTACTCATCTTAATTGTGTCCTGGCAGTCCTTCTTGGTTTGACTTTCATATAATCATTGAACCTGAGCTTGAAGCTTTGCTTATCAGTAAATTCCTTGTTAAATTTAAATACCCATGTATGAAACCAACCTGAACAATTACGAGAACCCCTGAATAACCATATAAATTGCAGTACAGGTATATAATGAAAAAAGAAAAGTTGGAACTTTTAGAGAAAAAAAAGACGGTGTTCTTTACTATTTCAAGTAAATTTGTATCAGGATAATAATGAATTTGGTATAGGATAATTGCATGAATTGAAAATTCACATCAGGCTAACTGGGAGTTTAGTAATATATAGTTAAAAAAAAAAAAGAAGGGAAAATTTATGCAAAATTTTGATCATGATCAGGTAGTTTATATATTACATTACTTAAAATTTTTGAGTATATATGGATTTGATATTCTGGATTGGAATTGTACATGGAAGAGAGACCTGAATTGATATGCACTTAAGCCAACACCACATTAAGAAAATCAGACTGATCCCTGTTAAAAGCAGGGTTAACCTTATTCAATCAATCAATCAATCAAATCAGACTGATCCAAATTGAAAATAGTTTCCGACAACAATTTATGATTGATGAAAGTTGGAAACTCTTTGTTTCTTAAGGTAGAAAACATTGTGGATTATGAAGAAATTACTTGTAACAAGCAGTTTTTTCCATCTTTGACAATGTTTTCCAAAGCTTGTTTTTTGAGGGGTTTAAAAAAGGAAATTTGTGGAAAGGGTTGAAGTACATGCATGTTTATATATAAGTTAGTACATGTAGTTGTTTAGATCTATTTAAGAAAGATTATATACCTCAGACCTTTTCATATAGTACAATGTATAATTCTAGAAATCTTGTCTGAACTTAACCCATTCCCTCACAGTAAAGCTCCACAAGAAAAACAATTCGGAAAATATTGTGTAAAATGAAGAAATTGCTTGTTACAAGCGATTTCTTCATTTTACACAATATTTTCTCTCCAGAAAGTTAAAGAAATCTAAAAGTTCCTTAACTAGAAATTGCTGTCTGCAACTCCTTTCAATTTAGGCCAGTCAAAGATTTTTGCCGTATTGTAATGGGTTAACAAATACATATCAGAATATTGTTACTTTACATTAGGTTAACAAATACATATTGTCATGTGAGACCAGAATTTTGTTACTTTACATTAGGTTAACAAATACATATTGTCATGTGAGACCAGAATATTTTTACTTTACATTAGGTTAACAAATACATATTGTCATGTGAGACCAGAATATTGTTACTTTACATTAGGTTAACAAATACATATTGTCATGCGAGACCAGAAAATTGTTACTTTACATTAGGTTAACAAATACATATTGTCATGTGAGACCAGAATATTGTTACTTTACATTAGGTTAGATGAATGTTCCATGTTTTGGTAGTCCATCAATGATATGAGTACACATATAAAGTATATGTAAATTTAGGCACATGCTCATTCTTTTGACAGATTGCCATTCAGTAAGCTGTTGTAACCATGTTGAATTGCCCACCAACAATTTGCTCAGGGTGAGCTATAGGGATCCCCCATCATCTGTTATCCATCTGTCCATATACAATTGCCCAAAAAAAAAACTTCTCCTCCCAAATTAACCATCATAATTCAGTCAAACTTATCAGAAATAATCTTAGCTTATACTTTTTCAAATTACTGCAAGAAGAACACTGGGTGCCATGGCAACAAAAACAAAAACTTAAAAATCTTCTCCTAAACCATAAGACCTATAGCTTTCAAGTTATGCATAGGTTATTTCCTTATGATACTTTAGAAAATTCTTCAATAATTTCTCGTGGATGATTATAAGCCCTAAGTTGTTTGTATCGAGATTTTACTTATAGAGAAGAACGAAGTTTTTAAAATTCTTCTCTCAGAGCTGTAAAATTTTCCATATGGTATTCTACCAAGATATTTGAAATAATAACTCTTGCACAGATATAAGTCCTAAGTTGTCGGTATCCATATTTTATAAAAAGATAAGATTACAAATCTTTACAAATCTTCAACTCCAAAACTATAAGGAATAAAACTTTCAAGTTTTGCATTCAGAATTACCGTATTTGATGCTATAAAAATACTAGAAATTGTTACCCTGAGGTTAAGCTTAGTCCTATGTTGTGGGTTCTTAGGTTTTGCATATAGGTAAAGATAATCTTTAAAAATCTTCTCCTCCTGACCAAGAAGGCGTAGAGCCTTGATATTTTGTAAGAAGCATCAGTATATTGACCTCTTTCAAAACATCTAAAATCATGATCCTCTGGTTCCTTCTTTCAAATTTGCCCTAAAGCCTTGGAATTTGTAATTTAGACTTTTGGGTCCCCAGGTACATAGTCTATTTATGTATAAAGAATGGCACACTTGTATCATAATCCTAACCTTAACATGAAATTAGACTGTTGAAAGAAAAAGAGTCTTTATCTCAGGTGAGCACCCCAGGGCAAACGGTCCTCTTGTTTCTTGAAGAGCGTCCAAAAGCATCATTATTTGGAATAGGATGAATACATAAGATTATGTAACTCTGGTACCAACATATTCCCCATGTTGTGGTTTTCTGGAATTTACAAAGAGAGCTTAAAATCTTCTCCTTAGCGCTTTTAAAATTTACCTACAGAATTATCACCTTATGGCACTCTACCAAATACATTTTCCACATTGTTTTCCAAAGCTTTTTTCTAAAGGCGTCACTGTGTGGAAATGGGTTAATGGACTAAAAAAGCTTTCAAATTTTGTAAAAAAAAGTATTTTACAAGGATTCTTTAAACTATCACAGTAAAGCCTAGATCTATAATGATCTGGTGAGTGATGTATATGAGCAAAGTATTATATTTTTTTAAGTTCTTGAAACAATTAAAAGACAATGAAATTTTGGATTGGTCCAAATCTAAAGAACTTGCTGAAAGCAACTTCAAATTGATAGAATTTGAAAATCTCTGTCTCTCTGGTTAGAAAACAATGTGGATAATGAAGAAATTTTTTATTTTGAGTAATTTATCCATTTTGTCTTACCAAGCTTCCTAAGAGGCATAAAAGTAGAATTGTACAGAAAGCTAGCAAAGTATTGCTTTATTCAGTAATCTTTTAAACGTTAATATGAAAAAGAAAAGAGGGTAAAGTAACCAAGGAGTTAACCAATTCCTACACAGTCCCCCCTCTTTACGCCCCATAAGAAAATAGTTGTGGAAAACAATGTGGAAAATGAAGAAATTGCTTGTCAACGTCGTTTTCTACCAAGAAAAATAGATACTTTAGAATTTTCAACAACTGAAATTGTTGTCTGCATTTTCTTTGAAGACTCCGACCAGATTCATTTTAACAAGATATGCTAAAGAGAGCAAAAAATACCTAGGGGATGAACTTGCAGGCAGAGTTTGCCATATTCCTGAAATACATAAGAACTACTTTTTATGGTGTAGGTATTTAATAGATTTAGTGGTTAACCCATTCCCACATAATGACACCTTTTGACGCCCCCCTAATAAAAATGCTCTAGAAAACATTGTGGACATTGAAGAAATTGCTTGTAAAAAGCAATTTCTTCAATGACCCCAATTTTTCTACCCTAAAAGACCAAGATTGTCTAAATTCCGCCAACTTGAAATTGTTGTCTGCAAGTGCTTTCAATTTTGACTAGTCTAAAAATTTTCCGTCTGGTAATGGATGAAGCCCCCAGTGGCAGTATGCACTCGTTGAACTTTGAGACGACCTCAAAATTTTGTCTGTAAACTTAAGCTATCAAAGCTGACACTTTGCTAGCTAAAAAGCTTTTTCAGATTCAGAACTTTACTCTATGTGACGAACCTGTACTCACATTAGTTAGAAACCATGGGTGATGATCAGAAAACTCCTGTATTTTGTAGTGTTTTCTCTCATACTTGCAGCTAGAAAGTGTGTTTAGTAAGCAGCGAGACTCAAAAGGAAGGCCTACAAGCGACAAAGGGGAGAAAGTAGGTCTTCTTTATCAACGCTTTATGTATTTTACTGGTATTTATAAGTATTTAAGTAAAACCTCTTCATTTGAACTAGAATTAGATTTCCTGTTTCAAATTTATTGTATCTTTTGTTTTTGTTGAAAGAAATGGTAGCTGCAGTTAATGTTCAGCAAATCCTAATCATAGATAAAACTTCATACAAACTTTATTCATTTTGTATTATGTTAATCTATCTATGTTAAGAAGCCTAAATTTAGAAATTTTTTAAAGACAATTACTTATTACTCTATGGAATCTTTATACCTTTTACAAAATTTCTACTCCATACAAACTAGATTCATGGTGTTTTCATACAACACACCCAATTCTGTTCTTAACCCATTCCAACTCAATCCCTCCTTTTTACGCCCCTTAAGAAAAAAGCTTTGGAAAACATTGTGGAAAATGAAGAAATTGCTTATATCAAGCAATTTCTTCATTATCCACAATGTTTTCTATCCAAAAAGACCAAAACATTTAAAATTCCATCAACTTGAAATTGTCGTCTGCAGCTTCTTTCAATTTGGACCAGTCTTAATTTTCACTGTGTGGGAATGGGTTAAGTTAATGCATTACCACATATAAAAAATTTTAGACTTGTCAATATTCAAAGATTATGCAAATGACAAATTTTTAGCACTGCGGTTTTCTCAGAAAACCCTAGGTATTGCTATAGCCTTGGTGTCGTAGTTATGGTTGTCGTCATCATTGTGCGAAAACTTTGACATTTTTTGATATCCCTGGTTCTACTAAAGGCATTCACTTGAAACTTGGCACACTTGTTCTATCAAAAGAGCAACCTATTTCTATCTAGGGGGATAACTCTAGATGCATTTTGTCCAACAGCTGAGCATAAGCACCCGTAGGCAGTGCTCTTGTTGTTGATGAAATTTTTGATTTTCTCTTACTTTGGGTAAGAAAACATTGCGAATAATGAAAAAATTGCTTCTGACAATGTTTTCAGAAGCTTTTTTTCTTTGGGGCATCAAAAAATGCAATTACATGGGAATGGGTTAAGGAAAGTGTTCATGTTTTTAGGCCATTATCTGTTACTAGACTACAACATTTTAGAACGGTCCAAATTAAAAGAAGTTGCAGATAACCATTTCAAGTTGATAGGATTTCAAATATCTCTGTCTTTATGGGTAGAAAAAAATGTGGAAAATGCTGTAATAGGCGAATTCTTCTTTCTATATAGTGTTCATTTGCTTCAAGATTCAATGAAAAAAAAAAAATGCTAATTTTTGTGAGTCTGTCTCTACAAATTTTTATCTATACCTTCAGAAGAAAAAAAAGTTTTTTTGAAAATTTGTGAAGGTTATTCAATGGAGAGGTTTTATGTTACTTTCATCTAACTATGCTTCTGTAGATGTTATTATTTAGCCCATTACCAGACGACAAAATTTTAGACTGGTCCAAATTGATAGGAGCTGCAGATGACAATTTGAATTTCATGGAATTTTAGATTTTTTCAACCTCTCTGGTTGAAAATATTGTGAAAAATGAAGAAATTGCTAGTCACAAGCATTTTACACAGTTTTCCCATTTGTTTTTCTCGAGGGGCGTCCAAAAAAATCGTTGTGTGGGAATGGGTTAATTCAGCCTTTTAAACTGCTCTTCTAAAAAACTTTGGATAACAAATGTGATAAACAGCAAGCACAGTATCCATGGGGAATTAAGACTAGCATTTGTTAATCCATTAGCAGACAACAACATGTTAGACTGGTCCAAATTGATAGAAGTTGCAGATGACAATTTAAAGTTGATAAAAAATTTTAAAGTCTTTGTCTTTCTGGGTAGAAAACATTGTGGGAAATGAAGAAAATGCTTTTTACAAGCAATATCCTTATTTTCCACAATATTTGCTGAGGCCTTTTTCTTGAGGGACGTCAAAAAAGCAGGATCCTGTTGGAATGGGTTAAATTTGTTCTTATTCTTCTTCTTTGTTCTTGTATCTAGTTAATTTTAAGGATTTGGCTTTCCAACAGTCGCTTCAGGTCCTGTATAATATGGTCTATTGTTTCAGGCAACTGAAGTAAAGCTACCCGAGGCTTTGCTGGTTGCTATTAGGTCATGCTCTTTCGAAAATATTTCGAACAATAGGAATCAATGAAGAACCATAATTGCCATGGAAACCAGAAGAAAAAAATCACAATCTTGTCCTCCTCACCAAAGCCTTGAGATTCACTACCAAAATACTTCAAATTTTATTCTGAGATCAATGTTAACCCATTCCAACGCATGTCTTTTCACACCCCTCAAGAAAAAAGCTTGGGAAAAAATTTGGAAAATGAAGAAATTGCTTATAACAAGCAATTTCTGTATTTTGAACAATGTTTTATATCAACAACTTCAAAGACTTTAAAACTTAAATTGTTATTTTTTCAATTGAGACCAATCTAATATTTTGGCATTTGGTAATGGGTTCCCTTAATTTATCAGATTTAAAAAAGGGAAATCTTTTACGTTCTTCTCCCTCACAAATTGACCTTCAGATTTCAAAATTTAGTATGCAGAATACCCTTAAGGTATTCTACAAAATTCATTTTAATTATAATTTTGTAATGAGCTTAAGCCCTTTGTTGTGGGATGGAAATCTTTAAAGATCTCCTTAAGGCCATGCTCTTCCAAAAATTTCAGATTGTTAGCCTTGGATCAGTATAAGGCCTATGTTGTAGGTTCCTAATTCTACAAACTATCACAGTAAAACATAGAGCTATCTTGATCAGATGAGGAATAGAGGACTATCAGGGATGTCTTGTCTTAAGTGTTAACGGTTCTTGGGAGGGGGGTATCACTGTGTCAAGGCTTCGTTGTGTTTGTTGCCCACCCAGATAATTGAGCAAAGTTCCATGTCCTCCTCCTATCCTAACAATATAACTTTAATATTGGCATAAAGTGTCACTGGTGTTTTTGTCCAAAAAACAAAAAAAAAACAAAACATTCTTTTAATTTTTCTGTTGAATGGCTAATGTTTTATTAACGTCATGTTTTTTAACCGATTTCCACTTATCAAAATTTAGACTGGTACAAATGATAAGGAGTTACAGCCGCCAAATTTAAGATTATGAAATTTTAGATTTTTTTCAACTTTCTGGGTAGAAAACATTGCTGAAAATGAAGAAATTGCTTGTTACAAGCAATTTCTTCATTTTCCACAAAGTTTTCCGAATTGTTTCTCTGTAGGTGCGTCAAAAAGCTTCATTGTCTGGGAATCAGTTTAATGTTTTGCTTCCATCCATTAAATGGGTTGGCAACATACAAGAATTTCTAAATTGTTCCTTTCATAGGCATTGTTTTTTATGTATGCATACTTCTCATATAGGCATTTTGAAATTTAGGAAAAAGAAAAAAAGATTTAATGTGTTTGTATTTCTTTTAATGCTTTATTAATGAAAATTTGATTTTCTTTCTAAATTATTTGTGATAGTAGTTGGGCTAAAAAATAGCTGATCCATGAGTTTTATTTTCTTCTTGGAACATTAGGGATTTGTTATTATGTCGCCTAAGGGCAAGCATATAGCTGCCATTTCCTGTCATTCTGTCCATCTGTCTGTTGGGATTTCTTCACAACCCTTAGGCCAAATGTGATGAAACTTTACATGTGAATTTCTTATGATATTGTGCCAACACTTGTCCCCCAGGTTTGGATAGCTCAAATGTCAAGGTCACAATTCAAGGTCAATCATTAGAATTTGTATTCAAGAGCATAGCTCCTTTAATTATCGATGGATTTCAATATAACTTGGCACATATGTTCGCTATCATGAGAAGATGCACCATTTGAAAGAAATATTCAGATAGCTCCAAAGTCAAGGTCACACCTCAAGGTCAAATGTTAAGATTAAGCATGTCCGGAGCATAGCTCTTAAAATTATGTATGGGTTTTCAAAGTAACCTTGCACAATTGTACTCTATCTTGAGTAGATGTGCCCTTTGAAATAATTTTTTAGATGTCAAAGTCAAGGTCACAGCTCAGGCCGCTTCGTCTGTAGGTCCATTCTAATCCTTTCCTTGTTAATGTTACACTTTTTTTGACAGGGGTTTATTTTTGGAGCATAATCCAATTTACTCATGGATAGTTATTTTGTAAATGTATTTATAATTTAGTGTAATATTTTATTGATTTCATACTATTGCTTATTAATCTTTTTAACAGAAGTACAGTTTAAGTAGTCGGAAACATACTGTAAGCGCCAAACAACGATGCTTGATGTAGTACTCATTATTGCAAAGAGCTTTCACCAGTAGACACATTAGCTAGTTATTTAGCATCATATAGAAAATGTCAACCTCATTGAAAGTCAAAGGGTCAATTTTATGTGGAAAATGAGAAAGATCTTGATAATACTAAGGAAAACTTAGCCCTTGTCATGCTAAATAAAATCAGTGTTCAGATATGCATTAACCCATTCCAACACAGCAAAATTTTAGACTGGTCCAAATTTAGAGAAACTGCAGACAACAATTTCAAGTGATGGAATTTTGAATTTTTTCGTCTTTTTGGATAGAAAACATTGTGGATAAAGAAGAAATTGCTTGATCCAAGCAATTTCTTCATTTTCCACAATGTTTTCCAAAGCTTTTTTGTTGAGGGGCGTAAAAAGGAGGGATTGAGTTGGAATGGGTTAAAATCAAAGGATTGATTGCACTGTAGGTCTAGTTGACAGGATCAATATTTAGTTTGGAAATTAACAGGTGGTGTAGACTAAGATCAGACTGCACATATGTGCAGGCTAGTCTTTGTCTATGCCTCCTGCCAAAGCAGGAATGTTCCAGGATCAGCATGACAAGGGACAACCTTTATCATGCTAATTACAACTCATTTTTAGAATTGCATCAAAATCATAGGGCTGAGAGGACTGAAAGGCTATTGTATGGGTCAATAATTCTACTCTAAATTTGTTTTGTAATTAACCCTGGATTAAAAAAAGTGGAGTAAATTGATATCAGACAGAAAGTATGTGCAGACTGATCATGGTCTTCTCCTTCATTCAAAGAAGGAATTTTCTCGATTAAGCATGACAAAGGTTGATAATTCCTGTGAAAATTGAACTGAAACAAGGTACTTAACCCATTATCACACAACCATTTTTAAGGCTGGTCCAATTTGAAAGAGAGCCGCCGTCATAGTGCAGTAGGTAGCCCGCCAGACTCTTAATCTTCAATCAGGGGATGTCATGGGTTCGATCCCCGGCGGCAGCACATATTCTTTCCGACATTTGTCTCTCACCAATCAAGTGGGATAGCAGCTGGAGGCTAGGAAAGGATGTAGTGGTAATACTTGTGTGATAATTACCTGGAATCCATTGTTAGGTGCTCCAGCCGCCGCGATATGACTGAAATACTGTTGAAAACAGCTTTAAACCCCATTTAATCAAACAATAAACCATTTTGAAAGAAGTTGCAGACAGCAAATTTTAGTTCATTAAATTTTAAAACTCTTCGGCTTTTGGGGTAGAAAATATCGTGGATAATGAAGAAATTGCTTGTAACAAGCAATTTCTTCATTTTCCACAATGTTTTCCAAAGCTTTTTTCTTGGGGCGTCCAAAAGCGTCATTGTGTTGGAATGGGTTAAATATTTATCTTAGAATATTGTTTATAGAAATTTCTGAGCCCTTTAGCTTTCTTTGTTAGGTTTGAGGATATATCTCAAAGCTTATTTCCACTGTTGACATGGGGAAAACCCATACTGATAACTTATTTACTGGTTAATTAACCCATTACCACATGATAAAATCTTAGACTTATCCAAATCAAAAGATGTTTCAGACAACAAATTCTTATTGGTGAAGTTTTAAATAGTCTTACCTTTAAGGTAGAAATATTGTGGAAATTGAAGAAATTGCTTGTTACAAGCAATTTCCCAATTGTTTGCTATGTTTTCCAAAGTTTGGTGTTTTTTTTCCTTCCCTTTTGTGTATAGAAAGTGAGATTGTGTGGAAATGGGTTAAATGATTTAAAAGATTATATAATTTAATGAAGTAGATTTTCTTCTGAATAACTTTCGTACCAAATATAATCTTTTGGTATATGTTGGAATAAGCCAAGAGTCTTTAGCAGGACTAGACACTTTCACCTATTACCAGACAGCAAGATTTTAGACTGTCCCAAATTGTAAGAGGCAGCAGACAACATTAATTTTGGAAGTGTCATTAACTTTACAATATGTCAAACAGGGTAGAAAACATTTTAGTGCAAGGAGAAATTGTTTCTTACCAGCAATTTCCTTTGGCGATAATTTTCTCTCTCTTATCTTTCTTTAGCATGACAAATATTAGATTGTGTGGTAATGGGTTTTCACAATAAGTTTTGACAAGATTGCTTTGTAGTTCGGAGGCTTCCTGAAATGGTGGGGCTGTGAATATGTTTTCAAGCAAATACATACATAACCTCACACATCCACACAGTGGCTGACACTAACTTTGTTTCCATGGGATCCCACAGGAATCCCTACTAATTACTTAAGGGTTTCCTCCAGATAATCAGGGATTCCTCCTTGATATACATTAACTCATTCACTCGCAATCATGTCTTTCTAAGCTAAATTTGAAAAAAAAAGCTTCGGAAAACATTGTGTAAAATGAAGAAATTGCTTGTTACAAGCAATTTCTTCAATATCCACAATGTTTTCTACAAAAACAATAAACAAAAAATCAGAATACATTAAGATCTAGTGTACTGGAGAAATATTGAAGGATCCTGATGGAATCCCTAGCCTAAGATTGCTGGGGTTCCTTCCAATTTTCAGGGATCCTCGGGATCCCGGGATACTGTTTGTCGACCCCTGCCACACAATCTTTATTGTGAATGGTGAAACGACAATACATGTAATTGAAGGATTGTCACTGTCAATAAAACAGTCTATTGACCAATCAAATCATTAATTGAACTTGTAGAGAATTTTGAACGCTGACATTTTGGTGAATTTGTGACTTAAATGTCGTAACAACAGCTTACTCAAGCTGTAGTTAAAATGTTTCAGTCACCAATCATTTTATTATTTGATAGACATCACTGACCATAAATTTTGCTAAATAATTCAATTTGCTGTCTTAGTCAGACTTCTCGCTAGAGGTTGGTGGATGGAGAGCGATCTATCAAGTTTCTAAATGGTTTGGTAATTCTGATTCATTGCAATAGAAATCTTGCTGAAATATATACATAAAGGTATTTAACCCAATATCCCACATTTCTACACCCCTGTAGAATTATATTAGGGAAAGCATATTGGATAAATTAGAAATTGCTTGTAAAAAGAAGTTTCTCCTCTTCTCACAATGTGTTTTACCATTTGCTTTTATTGTTAATTCTTATCATACTTAGAATTGTCATCTACTACTTCTTTCAATTTAGATCGCTCTGAAATTTAGTCATCTGGAAATGGGTTTAAAAAATTTGGCACTGACCCAAACTTTTTTGATAATGCACACTGATATGATATGGTGAAGGGTTGAGTATATTCCGTATTAATATTTTAAAAGCTTTAAGTAACTACTATCAGATTTTATAATTTAAAATGTATAATTCGACAATTTTCGCTTATCTCTTCCCCCCCCCCCCAAAAAAAAAAAAAAAAAAAAAAAAAATCCACCAAAACATCCAACTCTTTCTTGGTTTTATACATGGGTATTAAAAAAGCATGACTGTAATGCATTTCTACTCAACTTCTGCTTACATTTTTTTTTTATTTTTTTCTCTAATACAAGGAGAATGTTAAGTCTTATAATTTTCAAATCAGCCATGAAAAAAAAATGACAAAAAACACACATTTCAAAAGTTAGTGTTATCAAAATCTCCTTGCACTCTTTTTATGCCCCAGAAGATGGAACTATATTGGTAATTGCACAGAATGTTTCTAGTCACCTGACCTTGGGCTTATTGTCAGGGTTTTGTCATTTTAGGCTGCATCACAGAAAAAAGGAGCTTAGTGCAAAATAACTTGTCAACACATCTTCTACATATATGGATGAAATTGAAAAAATTTCCACAAAATGTTTTAACTACCAGACCTTGTGCACATTGTTCGGGATTTTCCATTTAAGTCTGTGTTACAGAAAAAGGGGAGTAATGTAAAATATCTTGTCTTGCCTTGTTGTTCTTGATGGTGTATCTATGAGTTATAACCCTTATATCTTAAAGCTACCTAACTAAAAGGAGATATTGTGACTTTGGCACTCTTGCTAAAGAATTATTTTTCTTTGATTGGTGATATCTGAAGGCAAGGACTAAGATTGATAGTGGTTTTGATATGTCAAGTGGGGCTTAGTAACACAAACTGGGTGGTGGTTTTAATTTCAATAGTGTAAAGAAAAACTTTTGTATAAATCATTTATTTATCCTTTTTTTTCATTATTATTGTTTTTTTTACAAAATCCATATTGTATCCTCATCTGGAAATAACAGAATATCCTAACAAGTTTCATATTTTATGATGTCTTGAGAGGCATCTTTTTTATTATAAGTGCATGATTTTGCACTTGTGGTTTATTCCTGTTCCCATACCCATAAAAGTTAACACAACTTACTGTTTTGCACTAACCAATCACAACCAATTTAACCCAAGTTTTGTTTGTTCATTGCACTGTCAATCATCCTCAATTTTTTGAAAGTAGTATATTTCTAAAATCAAAATATTTAGAAACAAAAAAGAAGTAAGTTAGCAAGAGACTGATTTGAGTTCATTTGTATTGGTAAAGTAATCCTTAAATCCAAACTACTATTACATGTATTATGTTTTTTTCGATTTCTATTGCTTTTTGACTGATCATTATACATTTTAATACTTATTTCATCAATTGATTTCTTCCAATTTATGCTTTCACTTTTAATCAAAGAAAATACTTTACCACTATCAAAAATTACATGAAATATTGATTTGGTTTTCTCATAGATATGTACCATATACAATGCACTTATTATTTTAGAGTGTAGATCCCATCCAGGATACAACACTACTGATCCATTTCTTTGGCAAGAAGGGCAATGATGTACTCAAGTATGAAGACTTTCACAGGTAATACCAAGTGACCAATTGCGGCTGTCAATCAAGGAATCGGCCGACCAATTAAATTGTTTATTTAGTCTGGACCTGAGCTTTCAACTTAGACATTGGCCACCATTTTTGTTAACCTTTTTTGTTGGGCTGGTGACTTAAACATCATAACTACAGCTTATTCAACCTGTAGTTAGGACATTTAGGTCACCAACCAACCATTTTACTTTTTAGCTCACCTGAGCACAAAGTGCTAGGTGAGCTATTGTGATCGGTCGTTGTCCGCCGTCCATTTGTCCGTCCGTCAACAATTTCTTTAAAAATCTTCTCCTCCTAATCCAGTAGGTCAATCAAGCTGAAACTATGCAGGGATGCTCCTTGGGTGAAGTTCTACAAAAGTTGTTAAAAGAATTTAATTCCGTCAAAAACTCTGGTTGCCGCGGCATTTGAAGATGGTTATCTTGAGGAAATCTTTAAAAATCTTTAAAAATCTTCTCCTCCTAAAATAGTGGGTCAATCAAGCTGAAACTTTGCAGGGATGTTCCTTGGTTGAAGTTCTACAAAAGTTGTTTAAAGAATTTAATTCCATCACTCTGGTAGCCGCGGCATTTGAAAATGGGAATCTTAAGGAAATCTTTAAAAATCTTCTCCTCCTAAACCAGTAGGCCGATCAAGCTGAAACTTTGCAGGGATGTTCCTTGGGTGAAGTTCTAAAAAAGTTGTTAAAAGCTTTTAATTCTGTAAAAGATCTGGTTGCCGGGGCATTTGAAAATGGGAATCTTAAGGAAATCTTTAAAAATCTTTAAAAATCTTCTCCTCTTAACCCAGTAGCCCAATCAAGCTGAAACTTAGCAGGGATGTTCCTTGGGTGAAGTTCTACAAAAGTTGTTAAAATAATTTAATTCTCTCAAAAACTTTGGTTGCTGCGGCATTTGAAAATGGGAATCTTAAGGAAATCTTTAAAATTCTTCTCCTAAACCAGAGGGTCAATCAAGCTGAAACTTTGCATAGATGTTCCTTGGGTGAAGTTCTACAAAAGTTGTTAAAAGCTTTTAATTCCGCCAAAAGATCTGGTTGCTGTGGCATTTGAAAATGGGAATCTTAAGGAAATCTTTAAAATCTTTAAAAATCTTCTCCTCCTGAACCAGTAGGCCAATCAAGCTGAAATTTAGCAGGGATGTTCCTTGGGTGAAGTTCTACAAAAGTTGTTAAAATAATTTAACTCTCTCAAAAACTCTGGTTGCCGCTGCATTTGAAAATGGGAATCTTAAGGAAATCTTTAAAAATCTTCTCCTCCTAAACCAGAGGGTCAATCAAGCTGAAACTTTGCAGAGATGTTCCTTGGGTGAAGTTCTACAAAAGTTGTTAAAAGAAATTATTTCTGTCAAAAACTCTGGTTGCCGCAGCATTTGAAAATGGGAATCTGTAGTAAATCTTTAAAAATCTTCTCCTCCTGAACCAGTAGGCCAATCAAGCTGAAACTTTGCAGGGATGTTCCTCGGGTGAAGCTCTACAAAATTTTTAAAAAGAATTTCATTCCCTGAAAAAACTCTTGTAACCGAGGCATATGAAAATGGGAAATTTTAGAAAATCTTTGTTGTCTTTTTTTTCACAGACTACAAGGCCAAAGGCATTTATATTTTACATAGAACTTAATCATATGGTTCTCTACCAAGTTTTTAAATATTTTATCTCTAGGGTCAAAAATGTCCCTGCCCTTAGGTCCGAAGTTTGGAAAAATGCTTAATTAGAGCAATTTCAAAAGACTTCTCCTCTTAAACAATAAGGTCTTGTATTTTCATATTTGGTATGTAGCATAACTAGATAGTTTTGTACAATATCAACAAAAGTTGGCTTCCTCGGGTCAAAAACGGCCCTGCACTAGGGGTCCAAAATTGGGAAAAACACAAAATTTGAGTATGCTAAAAAAAAAAATTCTTCATTTTAAGGAGGAGGGCATTTATATTTTGAGTGTAGCATAGCCTGGCTATTATCTATCAGTTTTGATTAAATTATGCTTGTAGGTTAATAAACACCCCTTCCCTGGGTGTCCAAAGTTTGTAAAATGCTCAATTAGACCATGTTCAATAGTCTTTTCCTCCCATTGGAAAAAGTCTAAGGCATTCATATTTTGTATATAGCATATCCAGATGGTTCTCTACCACGTTAGCTAAAATCTTGGCCCTGGAATAAAACATGGCACTGCCCTAGAGGTCAAAAATTTTCGAAAACACCTAATTAGAGCAATATCAAAAGTCTTCTCCTTCTGAAATATAAGGTGATGGGCATACATATTTGGTATGTAGCATGACTAAATAATTTTGTACTATGTAACAGGAAAATATGCTCTTAGGATAAAAATGTCTCTGCTCCTTGGGTCGAAAATTGCGTAAATCGCATTGAAAGAATTCATCTTAAATATAGGTTCTGGAGCATTTACATTAAAAACATAGGATAACATTATTGTTATCTACCATGTTTATATCCTTTTGACAAACATGGCCCTTCCCAAGGCATCCAAAGATATGAAAAACACTCAATAAGAGCATGTTCAAATGTCTTCCACTCATCATGTATAAGTTGTAATGCATTCATATTTTGATTTATGGTACATCCAGATTGTTCTCTACCAAGGTTGCCAAAATTACACCCATTGAAGTATCAGACAGTAATTAGAGTTTGAATGAAATCTAAATACAAAGAATTTCAGGTAGAGAAATGGATAAATTGCTTGTCACTCCCTTTCTCACTATGTTTTTTTTTTTCAAACCAATTTTCCCTGAGGGTGACAAATTCTTGGATAGTTTGGTAATGGATTAAACTATAAAGCCAAAGGAATTCATTCTTATTGTAAAGCATTATTGGATTGTTTTGTACAAAGCCCAAATCTTATATTTGTTTTATTTATTTTGCTCAAGTTGTGTCTTTTTTATACTAAAAAGTACTGTAATTTGCAGATGCCTCATGTGAGCAATTTAGGACCATCATGGTCCTCTTGTTTGTTTCATGCCACTGGCCATAAATGTTGCAAAATAACGCCTTTAAAAATTGAAGCTAGACATCCTGAGTTAATGGGCGTGGCCAACAAGGTAAGTGGGTGGGACCAGCACTTGATCAATAATTAGAATGACAGGATTTTAGACTGATATTAACTGAAAAAATCAGATGAATAAACCCATTCCCACCCAATCCCACTTCTTCATGCCCCTCAGAAACTACTGGCTCACAGAAATGATCTTTTGATGGCATTTTAATAGATGTCTTGGGAAAAATGATTGGTTCAAAACATGGCTTTTATGGACATGGTATAATATTCTTTCTGGGAAAGAATCAATCAAGGGATGTAAATGCTGCTGGAACAGGTGTAAAAACAGTTTGAAGGATAGTCTCCCTTCTTATTTGAAAAAAAATCTGTCAAGCATTATCTCCATTATTTTCAGTTTCTTAAAAATAACAAAAAAGAAAAACAGGCATAAAATCGCTAAAAACTCTTCAGAGCTGTGTTATTCTTGCATCTGACTTTGTTAACGAAAAGTATGATTTCACAAGTCAGATATGGCAAAGATTATTCAGATTATATTGAATTTCGGAAAACATTACATATTTTCTAAATTAGTACATTTAGGCCTGGGGAGGGCTATAGGCACTCAAGCACCTCTAGTTTAGCTCACCTATGCACTACTTGCTCATTGAGTTGACCTAGTTTGTTTGTATGGGGTTTAATGCCACTTTAAACAGTATATCTATTTTCTTATGGTACCTGGTTGACCTAACAGCTGGTTTTGGATGTTTTTCCCACCAATAAAACCATCATAATCTATCAATTGCCCATCCAATTTTGGTGTAATTTATCATTTGTCAATTGGCTAGACGACTGACACTTATTATCCCAAGGATTGAGAGCCCTGGGCATTGCCATTAATGTAAAGGTACGTTGCAGGGGATGGAACTTAACTTCAATGGGGTTCCACCTTCATCAGGGTTTCCTCCTGGTAATCAGGGATCTTCCTTAATATACTTTAACTCATACTCACACAATCCTGCCCTTTTAAGCTCCACTTTAAAAAACGTTCTTGGAAGCATTGCAGAAGTGAGTTACAAGCAATTTCTTCATTATCCACAAAGTTTACTACCAAAAACAACAAACATTTTATAGAATCTCATTAACCTAGAAATGTTGTCTATAACTTCTCTGAATTTGGACCAGTCAACAGTATCTTGCCTTGGAATTGGTTTAATGTCAGGAAAGAACAAGTCAAAATTTTTTGAAAACGTCTTCTGGAAATCAGGAGCATTAGTTTATACATTAACCCTTGTCATGCTGAGCCTGGAATATTCCTGCATTGTTGTTGATCAAAGTTAAAAAATGAAATGAAATATTTGAGACTACTTCATTCTGAAATAACTAGGCATAACTATTTTCTACCATGCGGCAGTTTGTCATATCAAGACTCAGGTTTGTAGCTTCAAAGTTAAGAGCAATCTTGGACACCATAGGTTAGAATTAGGGTATCATTGCTTATTTTGGGGCGCAAGTGTTTCACATACGCATCTGGTTTTGTCCATTTGCAGGTTCATGGAGAATCTCCAGAGTGAGGTCATACAGTTAGAGTTCGTTGAATTTTCTAAAGGGATGGAGACGATATCAGAGGAAGACTTTGCAAGAATCCTCCTTCGTTATACAAACTTAGATAAGCTTGAGGTTGGGGAATGTATTGCCCGGGTTCAATCTAGAATGCCTGAGGAGAAGGTAGAGCTTTATTTTAATTGTGATTTCATCACAATACTGGAGTTAATTTGATTTGACCCATTCCCAAACAACAAAATTTTAGACTGATCAAATTGAAAGAGGTTGCAGATGACAAAGAAATTGGTTTGATTTAAAAAAAAAGTGCCAAATGAGGTAGGAAATATTCTCACAATGTTTTCCTTAAATGTATTTCTTTGGCCAATAGATTTGGGATTGTGTGGGAATGGGTTAATGTAAAAATTGTTTTTTTCTCTTATATCATCTAATTTGATATTAAACCCTTTCTTTTTAATCCCTGGTTTCTACATCTGTGTTTTTATTAGCTCACCTGAGCACAACATGCTCAAGGTGAGCTTTTGTGATCATGATGTGTCCGGCGTATGTCATGCCTTATGTGTTGTCACTAGGTCACTAGATCAAACCTTAGAAAAACCTTTTGTGCACTCTAGAGGCCACATATTTGACTCAAATGTCTTGATATTTGGTCAGAACATTTGTCTCCATAAAATCTCAATCAAGTTTGCTTTTGGGTCACATGAGGTAAAAAAGTAGGTCACAAGGTTAACTCTTAGAAAAACTGTGTGTGCATGCCTGAGGCCACTTTTTTTGCTGAAATGTCTTGATGTTTTGTAAAATATTTTTATGTCACATTCAAGTCAGATGATGGATCACAAACATAGGGTCAAAAACTAGGTCACAAAGTCAAAGGTTAGAAAAACCTTGTATACACTCTAGAGGCCAATTTTTTGTCTCAAATGTCTTGATATTTGTTCAGAATGTTTGCGTCCAGTAATTCTTTGTCAGAAATTATATTTGATTAAATTGGGTCAAAAACTAGGTCACCCTGTTAAATATCAAGAAATGATTGTGTGCTCTCTAGAGGCTACATATTTGCCTTGATTGCCTTCATATTGGGTCAATATGTTTGTCTTCATATCTCAGCCTGGGGCAAAAAAAAACATAATCTTTGTATTTGTTTCTGATTTCTTATACAAGATATTGCTCACAGGTGACCTTTCCTTGACTCGGTTGAGTGCTTTAGGGCCAATGGCCCTCTTGTACTTGAGAAATTATTGTGGAAAAGAAGAAATTCTCCTTTTTCCAGAATATTTTCCACCCTACTGAGTTATCATTTTTCAAATAAAAATTAAATTGTCATCTTCAAACTTTTGAATTCAAACAGCTCTAAAGTTGTGTGATTCAGTACAGGGTTAAAATTAAATGATTTTCATATTTTAGTTATAGATCAAATGCTTAAAACCATGCACTAAAGTGAATCATTTGATAATGGCACTTAATCAATTACCAGACGGCAACATTTTAGACTGGTCCAAATTGAAAGGAGTTGCAGGTGGCAAATTTAAGTCACGAAATATTAGACTTTTTCAACTTTCTGGGTAGAAAAACATTGTGGAAAATAAAAAAATTGCTTGTTGCAAGCAATTTTTTCATCTTATACAATGTTCTCCTAATTGTTTTCTTGAGGGTCATCAAAAAGTGCCATTGTGTGGGAATGGAATAATGTATTATATCTTGGTTGATCTGAAGCAATTTCTCCACAAACACTAGACCAATTTATGAAAAAAATATATATGAATTCCTATTCACAATTTACAGATACTTTTAACCCTAGGTCTTGGTTAGATATTGCATCATTGAAAGAAGGGGGTTTAATCTAAAAAATAGTTTTTTTGCTCATATCTTATAAGTTCCTGGTCTGAATTTGAGGAAATTATGTGTTGAACTTAATAACCAAATGCCCAATACTGTGCACTTTTTGTAACTTGTTAACAAAAATTATGGGGAAATCAGGATGAATATATTGTAGCCTTGCTTCACGATTAAGTTTTTGATTTCTTTTAAATCATTCTTAAATTGATTAATCAAAAGCTTTTGACAACATACTATTTACATTATAGATCTATGTATGAATAAACAGTTAAGTAGGAAAAGGCTGCATAATGAAATATTATTGAGTCAGTTAACCCATTCCCACACAATCCTGCTTTTAAGAAAAAAGTTTGGGAAAACTTTGTGGAAAATGTAGTAATTGCTTGTTTTCTACATAAAAAAAGACAGAGATTTATAGAATTTCATCAATTTATAATCGTCATCTGCATTTTCTTTGAATTTGAATCTATCTAAAATTCTTTTGTGTTTAAATAGGTTACACTTTCATAGGCAAAGAGGGGCTTGATGACTTGTTACCATTCTGAATTAATGTTTTCTGGTTTTTCAAGACTTTTTAATACACAATGCTCAATTTTTTGCCTCTATTATGGATATCTTTGTAATGAGGGTCAACTTTTTCTGACTACAATTATGTCAAGGGCATTTTTTAAAGTACCATAGCTATCAAAATAAAACATTATGGATGTCGAGATGTCATTGACGAGAGTTGCAGTGCAAAATAACCATTTTACATTTGCTTACATTTGAGTTATATCCCTTTGATGTTTTCGGTTGTCATTTGGTTTTGGATATATATATCAGAAATATAACATCAATCGACATGAATTTTCATGGATTGATATCTATACTTCACTTGAATTGTATTGTCTTTCTAATAAGGTCTAGTTTGGGTAGTACAATTAGGCTTAACCCTTTCCTTGTTAATCCCTGGTTTTTACGTCCCTGTGATTTCATAATTGAGAAAACATTGTGAAAAAAAAAGAAATTGCTTGTAACAAGCAATTTCTTCTTTTTCCACAATATTTTCTACCCTACTGAATGGTTATATTTCAAATTAAATCAACTTAAAATTTTCGTCTGCAAAATCTTTGAATTTGGACGATGTAAAATTTTGCAAACCAAGAAAGGGTTAAAGTGCTCTTGTGAGAAAAGGTCATTATCTAGTTTATAGACACCACCAAAGGTGGTCGTATATTGGTATCGTCTTCTCTATCCGTCCATCCAGATGTCCATCGAATTTCTTGTAAAAAGATCTCCTCCTATATTTATGGACTTATTTGAATGAAATTTTCACATAATCTTCTTACTCACCTGACCTTGCACATAAGCTTTCCCTATTTCAGACTTCGTCACTGAAAAATGGGGTTTGATTGAAAATTTCTTGTTAACACATATCCTGTTACATTTATGTACAGATTTTAATGAAATTTTAACAATGTTTCTAGCCACCTAACCTTGCACATATGGTCAAGGATTTGCCGTTTTAGGCTGTGTCACAGAAAAAGGGGGTTTAATGCAAAGTTATTTGTCTTTGGCAGTCTTTTGCTAGTTGGAAGGGAATATTGTAACTATGGCACTTGTTCATTTCAGGGTATAACTTTCCAGGAGTTTAAGAAGTTTTGTCAGTTTATGAACAGCTTGGATGACTTTACTATAGCAATGAATATGTATACCTATGCAGAAATGCCTGTCTCACAAGGTAAATATTGTCTCATAAGGTAAATATTGTCTGGTAAACATGAATTGTCTCATAAGGTAAATCTTGTCAGGTAAATACGAATTGTCTCACAAATAAATATTGTCTTGTAAATATGTATTGTCTCACAAGGTAAATATTGTCTCACGAGGTAAATATTTTCTCATGGTTGAAAGTCACGGGTTAAAGTTAGTCTTTGTATTCGTTTAGGACTTCTCCATGTTTTTGAAATATCTAAGTGTCTGTTGTCAATTATTCTTGTTCTAGGCATGCAATTCCTATACAACTCTGTTCTTTGACAGACAAAGAAGAAAGCTTTGGAAAAACTTACAGATGATGGAGAAATTGCTTGTTCCAAGTAGTTTCTTCATAATTCACAATTTTTTCTATGCAAAAAGAAAAGACTTTTAAAGTTTCATCAACTAAAAATTGCCATCTGCAACTTCTTTGAATTTGGACCAGTATAAAATCCTGTAGTATGATAATAGATTAACTCTCGTTGGATTGCTTGATTGATTGAATGGGATTGATCACCATTTTAAAACAGCCATGGATGTAAAAACGATTTCCTGTTCAATTCTCACACCAGTACAACCACAACATTCATTCTGATTGATTGATTGAATGGGGTTTAATAGTATTTCGGTCATATCTCAGCGGCTGGAGTACCTAACAATGAATTTCTCACACCAGTACTACCACTAAATCATTTCCTAGCCTCCAGCTGCTATCCCATTTAGGTTTACGATTATCCACCCATTTGACAAATGTGGGAAAGGATACGTGCCGCTGGGAATCGAACCCATGACATCCAATGATGCATTCATTCTGAGCCACCAGCTACTCCTTTCACTTGAGTGCACAACTTATGATTGGTGAGAAACAAATGACACAAGTCGGGATGACTTTTGTCAAATGTCAGAAAGAAAGTTGGCTGATTCAGGGTTGGAACTCATGCCCAAAGATTTAGAACATAGCACACATATAATAATATTATTGGCAAACTTGGCCAAACAAGAGATGAATTACCGATGAAACTCTAAAATGAGTTTGATTTACCCCTTAACAAGACAACAATATTTTGGACTGTTCCTAATTGAAAGAGGATGCCAATAACTATTTAACCTGTGTCATGCTGAACCCAGAATATTCCTGTTTTGGCAGGTGTAGACCAAGATCAGCCTGCACATACATGCAGTCTGATCTTAGTCTACACAATCTGCTTGCGGCCGTAAAGCTAGATATGATTGTAAAATTATTTCAAGTAAAGGTATAATTCCATTTTTAGTGCTTCCGGTGTTTTCAGCTTGATTCTAATGCAATTTTGTAGAGGATTTTATTTAGTATGACAAGGTAAAGGTGTATAAAAAAATTGAAAATTTTGGGTAATGTAGTATAGAAAAACATTGTGAGAAAAGGAGAAATAGCTTTCCACACTGTTTCGAAGCAGTTTTCACTTTGAATGTCAAAGTACAACGTATGGTGATTGGTTACAAATCAAAATTACATGAAGGAGGAAATAGCTTGGGTATGAAGAAAATTTCCTGTCAACAAATACTTGTCTTCATGACATAATATCAGCGTTTTGTGATTCAATGTGTCATGCTACAAGGCAACTTTTTGTTAAAATTCTTGTGGCGCAAATATGACCTAGTGCGTACATGTACTTGTATTACAAGTAATTTGTCCTTCGGCCAGATTGTTTTTCAGCCTTTTTTACTTTAATTTAATTTTTCAATTCCAAAACACTTTGAAGACATTCAGTTTTGAATAGCTTTTTGTTGTCTTCTGATAGTGGGTTAATGTAAAAATCTGTAAATTTTCAGATGAATTTCAGCGCGCTGTGAAAGTGTGTACTGGTTTCACCTTGAGTTCTCACATTGTTAACACTGTATTTAACATATTTGACATTGATGGAGATGGACATCTGAGTTATAAAGAATTTATATCTATAATGAAGGACAGAAAACACAGAGGATCTCGTGTAAGTATCAAAAGAAAACTCTGCAGATATAATTTTTGCCTCTGCTATTTTTCGGAACATGAATAACCCTTTCCCATTTTTCAAAATTTTATAACTGTCCAATTTCAAAGGTTTTGCTGGCGAAAATTTAAAGTGGATTTTATTTGAGAAAGTAAACATTAAGTATGGTAGAAAATATTGTGGAAAAAGAAGAAATTGCTTGTTACAAGCAATTTCTTCTTTTCCCACAATATTTTCTCGAGTATAAAATCACAGGGATGTAAATACAAGGGATTGTACGGGAAAGGGATGAAAATGTTATCAACCCGGTCGTACTGACTGTGGAAGCACTGGTACTAATGTTGCTTATATCTGCTTCATAAATACAATGTATTGATAATTACTTCAAACAATGCATGTTTGCTAACTATTTACCCTATTACCACATAACCCCACAATTTTATGCATTGGAGAAATATAATTTTGGAAACCTGAGTAAAGAAGAAGCTGCTTGCGACAAACAATTTTTTCTTTTCTTACTATTTATACTACCTGATAAATTACTTTTCACTTTAATCTTAGATTTATTTTATTGTCTTCAACCTCTTTCAAAAAAGAAATCTATACTTAAATGGGAGATACCATGTAGCTGTAGACCCATATTTAGCTCAGCTGTTTTTGGAAAAAATAAATCAAGGTATTGTCATTACCCTATCTTCTTCTGGGTAGGTGGAGTTGTCAAGGTGGCAAGACAAACTTTAACCTTGCCTATCTTTTGAAATTTTTCTGTTTTTTCATAATATTCCAATTACTTTACCACATGGATTAGAACAATTCTACTGCATATGAAAAACATCCTCAATGGTCAAGGTGGCTGTAGAGTAATATAATTATAAATATAAAGATTATGTACATGTTGTATCAATATTTTCAGTCCAGCACCATGCACCACCAGAGAAGTTGGGAAGCCTTCAAGAGCTGTGTGAAGTCAGAGATGAAATCTTACTGAAATATTCATGGACTGAAATATTCCTATTATTCACCAAGTTTTAACCTCAAGTTTTCCCTTGGAATTATTTTGCGTACCAGAGACTTTATTTCTTCAAATGATGTTTGGTCTAGTACTTCTCTATTACTCAATTACCACACTGAAGATAATAAACCATTAAAGGAGAAATGTATTTTTCTTTTCCCCAAAATACTTTCTTTGCTAAATAACAAAATTTCTGCTGTTATCTGCAAGTTCAATGGAGCTTTTAAACACCCTATCAATATGAAAACTTTTGAAAAATGTTGGAGAATGAAGAAATTTTGACAAGCAATTTCTTCATTATCAACAATGTTTTCTACCGTAAAAGACAAAGATTTTGACGATTTCGTCAACTTAAAATTGTCGTCTGTAAATTCTTTGAATTTGGACTGGTCTAAAATTTTATCCTGTGGTAATGGGTTAAGTATGTCATGTGATAATGCATAAACCCATAGCTAGAATGTGTGTTAACCCATTGCGACACACTCATACTTTTTGATGCCCCTAGAGAAAAGAAAATTTGGAAAAAACTCTAAAAAATGAATAAATTGCTCATAATAAGCAATTTCTTCCATTCCTACAATGTTTTACACACAAAAAAAGTAAAAAATGATAAAATATCAAACTTTTTATTACTGTGTGCAAGTTCTCTCTTATATTAGCATAAAATTGTGTTATGTGGGTACAGGTTAAAAGAGGGAATTAATTGGTAGTATGGTTAAATATTCTTTTTACATTAAGTAAATCAGAAAATGTGTATGACAGATCCTGTGCAGGCGGTGTGATTTGGGTCTCTTCTATGAACAGTTTATATGGATGAGTGTTATTAAGAGTGCTGTTGACCCGTTCCCTCACAAACCCACTTTTACACCCCTCATGAAAAAGCTTAGTGGAAAAAGAAGAAATGGCTTGTTACAAGCTATTTCTTCATTAACCACAATGCTTTCTACCAAGAAAGACAAAGAGTTTTAATATTTCAACAACTTAAAATTGTTGTCCCCATTTTTTTTCCTTTTTGGCCTGGAATGGGTTAATTAACCCATTTCACACATATTCCTTTCTTTATAGTTCGTTCCCTGGCGGCGGTACATATTCTTTCCATCATTTGTCTTTCATCAATGGGTGGATAATCGTAAACCTAAGTGGGGTAGCAGCTGGAGGCTAGAAAAGGATGTAGTGGTAGTACTGGTGTGAGAAATACCAGGAATCCATTGTAAGGTGCTCCAGCCACTGCAATGACTGAAATACTGTTAAAAGCGGCGTTAAACCCCATTTAATCAATCAATAAACCTTTCTTTACGAGCATCAAGAAAGGAGTTTAGGAAAACAATGTGGAAAATAAACAAAATTTCTTGTCATAAGCAGTTTCTTCGACACATAATTCGTTTTTCTATCTAGAAAGACAGAGAAAGCTTAAGTTATATCAACTAGAAATTCTTGTCTGTATATTTCTTTGAATTTGAACTTGTCTTAATTTTATTGGCAGGTAGTGGATAAAATGATGAGCGCTATATTTGCTTGGTTTGACGTGAAAAGAAATGAAAATGCTCAACTATAAAACTTTGATTTGTGATAAGCCCTGAACAAATGTACATACTTTTATTTGTTGTTGAATTTTGTAAATATTATTGTACATACATAATCTTTAATATTATTGACCGATCTCCTTTAACCAATTACCACATGGAAAATATTAGACTGGTCTAAATTTAAAATAGCTGCATACTACAAATTCAAGTTGTTAGAATTTTGAACATCTTTGTCTTTTGGGGTAAAAAACAAGATTGAAAATGAAGAAATTGCTTGTCACAAGCAGTTTCTTCATTTTCAACTTTATTTTCCTCATGTCTTTTCTAGAGGGGTGTAAAAAAGTGGGATTGTGTGGGAATGGGTTAACCCAATACCACTCAGTTTTAAATTGAGATTCAAGTGTTATGCAATTGTGTTGCAATTTCTCCTTGTCTCTCCATTTTTTCCATTCAATATGGTACTTATTTTCCCATTTAAATGCACTTTAAAATGTCATCGTCAACAGCCTTCAATTTGGACAAGTCTTGATTGAAAACATCTGGTAATGGGTTGGCATATTAATTGGAAATGTTAGATTAGGAAATTAACACATTTTGGAGGACTTTGAAATCAGTGCTTTATCTTACGGTTTCTGACTAACTCTTTACTGTACAAAAAATCTCTGTTTGGTGTAAATTGCATGGAGTTGCACTTTGCACTACTGGTATGATATTTGACAGATCGATGCTGCCAATCAAAAAATGATTTGAGCGCGTGCGTGACATTTCCAACCATTACACATGTGCGCCAAGTAAAGACTCAGATCAGTCTGTGCGTCTGATCAGAGTCTTCACTCTGCGCTCTGTAGAAAGATACTGACCCAAAGCTTCTTTAAACAATCAGCGAATATTCTAATTGCCCAGAATGGCTGTCCAGTGTGCTCAATGTGTGCAAGTCACGCACATGCGAAATTGTTGGAAATGTCACACACAGGCTCATTTGTCTGTGTAATAACTCATTATGATTGTCAGTGAATGTTGGTTTCTGAAATTTATGTCAGTCATATTAGCAAATTAACTCATTAACAAACAACTTAATTTTAGACTGGTCCAAATTGAAGGGAGTTGCAGACAACAATTTGAATGAACGAAAGTTTTTTTGTTTTTTTTCAACTATCTGGGTAGAAAACATTGTGGAAAATGAAAAAAATGCTTGTTGCTTGAAATTTCTTCATTTTATACAATGTTTTTCCAATTGTTTTTCTTGAGGGGTGTCAATAAGCTTCGTTATGTGGGAACGGGTTAACCAAATCCTGCCCTTTTATGCAACTCAAGTTAAAAGAGAGGGAAAAATTGTGAATAATTAAGATATTGCTTGTTACAAGTAATTTCTTCATTATCCTCAATATTTTCTACCCCAAAAGACAAATTATTTGTAAGTTTCATCAACTGAAATTTGTTGTCTGAAACATCTTTGAATGCGTACCAGTCTAGTACTTAATTGATTGGAATGGGCAATGGGTCAGATGGCCATATTTTCAGACTGTAATTCTAACTTCTTGCACTACCTTGTTAATACTATTTACTTTATCTACCTTTATCATTATATTAGATCTTTTTGTAGTTGTTAAATCCTTTTAATAATAAAACTATGAAACAAACTAGTGTTTTGATTCTGTTTTAAGCTCCACTGGCTGAAATCCAGCAAGCTATTGTCATGGCATTGTGTCCCTTGTGTGTGCATGCATCTGTCCATCCATACATAAACTATTACTTTGAAAATCTTCTCCTCAGAAAGTACTGAACAGATTTCAACCAAAAATCACAGAAATGATCCTTGGATGACCTTCTATCAGATTATTTCAAAGAATTTCGTTTGGATAAAAACATGGCTTTAATTGGCGGGGCTAATTCCATATGTGGTAAAAGCTTTGAAAAATTTCTTCTCAGAAACCAATGAATGGATTTCAACCAAACTTCACAGAAATGATCCTTGGGTGAACCTTTATCAGATTCCTTTAAAGAATTTTGATCGGATGAAAAACATGGCTATAATGGGCAAGGCTAATTTCCATATATTGTAAAAGCTTTGAAATTCTTCTCAAAAACCGGTGCATGGATTTTGCAAAATTTCAAAGAAATAATCCTTGGGTGAACATTTATCAGATTCCTTCAAAGAATTATGCTCAGATGAAAAAACATTGCTTTAGTGGGCGGGGCTATTTCCAATATGGTAAAAGCTTTGAAATTCTTCTTCTCAGAAACTAGTGGATGGATTTCAACCAAATTTGAGCAGATGGATCCTTGGGTGACCTTTTATCAGATCATAAAAAAGAATTTTCATTGGAGGAAAAATATGGCTTAATGGGCAGGGCTAATTTCAAAAATCCCTGTTAACACAATGATGTTCCCAGATCTCACCGGATTCATTTTAAACTTTCACAGAGTGATTGTACCATCATAAGGGTTGTTCCTTTTGAAATTGGGTCTGATCTGTAGAAACATAAGAAAAAGGGCTTTATGAAAATTTAATTAAAAAAATGTTTAGTTAATGCTATAAAGTCCAAAGATTTCATCTGATTTTTTTCAGACTCTCACAGAATTATTATACTATCTTAATTATGTCTGATCCATCAAGTAACATGGGAAAAGGGGCCATATGACAATTTAATTAAAAGATCCTTATTTATGTAAAAAATCCCAAAGCTTTGATCAGAATTTTTTGAAACTTTCTCAGAATGATTGTTATATCATATGGATTGTTCCTTTTGAAATTGGGTCAGATTCGTCAAGAAACAGGAGAAAAAGGGCCTTATGAAAATTTAATTGAAAACTCTATTAAAAATCCTTGTTAACACACTAGAGTCCAAAGTTTCCATCAGTATCACCTCAAACTTCCACAGAATTTTTGTTCCACCATAAGGATTGCTCCTTCCAGAATTGGTCTGATCCTATAAGTAACATGGTAAAAGAGGCCTTAAGAATGTTTAATTGAAAAATCTATCTAAAATCCTCGATAAAACTCTATAATCCACTGTTATCAAAGGTTTCTCTTCAAACTTTCTGAAAATGGTTGTACCATCATAAGGATCAATCCTTTCAAACTTGGGTAAGATCTGTCAAGTATCACAGGAAAAGGGGCTCTTTGAAAATTTAATCAAAAATCCTCATTAACACAATGATCCCAGATCTCACCGAATTCATTTTAAACTTTCACAGAATGATTGTACCATCATAAGAATTGTTCATTTTGAAATTTGGTATGATCTGCAAAAACATAGGAAAAGGGGTTACCATCATAAGAATTGTTCATTTTGAAATTTGGTCTGATCTGCAAAAACATAGGAAAAGGGGCTTTATGAAAAATTAATTAAAAATGTTTAGTTAATGCAATAAAGGCCAAAGATTTCATCAGGTTCCTTTCAAAATTATGTCTGATCCAGCAAGTAACATGGGAAAAGGGGCCATATGACAATTTAACTAAAAGGTCCTTATTAGCTCACCTGAGCACAACGTGAGCTATTGTGATCGTTCATTGTCTGCTGTCCGTCTGTAAACAATTATTAAAAAATCTCCTAAACCATAAGGCCTAGAGCTTTGATATTTGGTACATATCATCACCTATTGACCCTCTACCAAAATACTTCAGTTACCGTATTCTGAAAATTAGCCCTTTTCTGTGCGATCCCTGATTTTACAAAGGAATAAAGAAGGAAATCTTAAAAAATCTTCTTCTCCCAAACCATTAGGCCTAGAGCTTTGATATTTGGTATGTATCATCACCTTTTGACCCACTACCAAATACTTCAAAGAATAACTGTATTCTGAAAATTAGCCACTTTCTGTGCGATCCCAGATTTTTCAAAGGAATAGAGAAGGAAATCTTTTAAAATCTTCTTCTCCCAAACTTTAAGGCCTAGAGCTTTGATATTTGTTATGTATCATCACCTATTGAACCTCTACCAAAATACTTCAAAGAATTACCGTATTCTGAAAATTAGCCCATTTCTGTGCAATCCCTGATTTTACAACGGAATAAAGAAGATATCTTTTAAAATCTTCTTCTCCAAAAACATGAGGCCTAGACCTTTTTTATTTGGTATGTATCATCACCTATTGACCCTTCACCAAAATACTTCAAAGAATTACCGTATACTGAAAATTAGCCCTTTTCTGAGCGATCCCTGATTTAACAAAGGAATAAAAAAGAAAATCTTCTAAAATCTTCTTCTCCCAAACCATAAGGCCTAGAGCTCTGATATTTGGTACATATCATCATCTATTGACCCACTACCAAAATACTTCAGGAAATTAGGGTTATATGGTGGGATCATCAATATACCTAGGATTAAAAGAGAAAATCCTTAAACATCTTCTCCAAAATAATTAGACAGAGGGCTTTGCTATTTTGTATATATCATAAATCCATGAACCATCATACTCAGGGGAGCAATTTAGGACCATCATGGTCCTCTTGTTTTAAAAAATCCTTCTTACCAAGTCCTGAGCTTTCATTTAATTTTCTTCAAACTTTCACAGAATTATGGTACAATAACTTATGATCGTTAATGTTGACATTAGACCTGATTTGTCAAGTATCGCAGGAAAAGGTGCCTTATGAAAATTTCATTTTAAAATCATTGTACCACAATAAAGTCAACAGTTTTCAACAGATTCTCTTCAGTTGTTCACAAAATGATTGTACCATCATTAGGATTGTTCCTTTACAAATTCTGCCTGATCAGTCAAGTGTCATGTAAAAAGGGACATTACAATTATTTCATTAACAAGAGGGCCGTTGGCCATGGGGCGCTCACCTGAGATAAAGGCTCTTTTTCTTTCAACAGTCTAATTTCATGTTAAGGTAAGGATTATGAAACAAGTGGGCCACAATTACATATGAAGGCTATGAACCTGGGGATCCGAAAGTCCAAATTACAAATTCCAAGGCTTTAGTGCTGATTTGAAAGAAGGAAAAACCTTTTTCCATGGGGTTATAATTTCAGAAATAAGAAAGAAGTCTGTGAACTGATGCTTCATGCCTATATCCCCCCCCTCTCTGGGTCCGCCCCTGGAGACCCGAGGATCATGATTTTAGCTATTTTTGAAAGATCAATATACTGATGCTTCATGCAAGATATCAAGGCTCTATGCCTTCTGGGTCAGGAGGAGAAGTTTCTTAAAGATTATTTTAAAAATTCACTTTTGTTGCCACGGCAACCAGAGTTTTAATGGATTTCAATTCTTTTAGCTATTTTTGAAGGGGACCACCAAAGGAACATTTCTGCCAAATTTGGTTCAAATTGGCCCAGTGGTTTGGGAGGAGATGTCATTTAAAAAATCGTTCTTTATTTCTAAATAAACCACAGCCCCTGGGGCTCTGCCCCTGGGGACCCGAGGATCATGATTTTAGCTATTTTGAAAGGGTCAATATACTGATGATTCATGCAAATATCAAGGCTCTACGCCTTCTGGGTCAGGAGGAGAAGATTTTTAAACATTATTTTAAAATTTTACTTGTTGCCATGGCAACCAGAGTTTTTAACAGATTTCAATTCTTTTACCTATTTTTGAAGGAGACCACCTCAGGAACATTTCTGCCAATTTGGTTCAAATCGGCCCAGTGGTTTGGGAGGAGATGTCGTTTTAAAAATTGTTCTTTTTTTCTATATAAACCCCATCCCCCTGGGGCTCCGCCCCTGGATACCCGAGGATCATGATTTTAGCTATTTTGAAAGAGGTCAATATACTGATGCTTCATGCAAAATATCAAGGCTCTATGCCTTCTGGGTCAGGAGGAGAAGATTTTTAAAGATTATTTTGAAATTTTACTTTTGTTGCCATGGCAACCAGAGTTTTAATGGATTTCAATTCTTTTAGCTATATTTGAAGGGGACCACCTAAGGAACATTTCTGCCAAATTTGGTTCAATAGGCCCATTGGTTTGGGAGGAGATGTCATTTAAACAAGAGGCCCATGAGGGCCTGAGACACTCTACTTGTTATCAAGTTTTCCGTTAAAGAAATCTGATATTTAAGGAAGTTAATTGCTCAAAGAAGAATGCATAAAGAAAAAAAGGGCTTTATCCCCTTTATCATTTTAAGCAACAATCCTCAAGGCCCCTTTTCCTATGTTTCATGACGGATCCACTCCATTTCCAAAAGAAAAGTTACCTTATGACCCTACAATCATTCTGTGAATATTTCACAGAATCTGACAATAATTGTGGACTTTATCACATAAACAGGATTGTTTTGAATGAAAATCAACAAGGCCCCTTTTCCTGTGTTTTCTGATGGATCAATTTCATTCCAAAAGGAACTTTCCTTACAACCCTACAATTGTCATGTGAAATTTAAAAGACAATTTGATAATGATTGTGATCTTCATCACATACACAAGAATGTTTTGAATGATAATCTGTAAGGCCCCTTTTCCTATGTTTCGAATGCCACAATTATTCCATGCATCTTTGAAGAGAATCCAATAAAACTGTTGAACTTAATGTGTTAACAAAGATATTAAATTCAAGTTCTCATAAGGCCCCTTTTCCCGTGATATTTTACTGTTGATTTTATCATTCTGTGAAAATTAAAAGTGAATCCGATGAAATATTGGGAATTCATTATGTTTACTAGAATATTTAAAAAAAAAAATCATATGGCCCCTTTTTATACGCCCGTCGAAGACGGGACGTATTATAAGATCACCCTTGGTGTCCGGGCGTCCAGTTGTCAGGGCGTCCGGGTGGTGTCCACTTCTTTGTCCGGAGCATAACTCTGTCATCCCAAGTCCAATTGACTTTAAACTTGGCAGTTATATTCTTCTTATCAATACGGAGTGCAGTGCGCAATAACCATAACTCTACCTGGCCTATTTTTTGAGTTATTGCCCTTTGTTGTTTTTCATACTTGAATCTTGTCCGGAGTATCATCTCTAAAAGTATTATAGCTAGGATCATGAAATTTCATGGGTGTATAGATCTCACCAAGGGGGAGTGCAGTGCACAAGAACCATAACTCTACCTGGCCTATTTTTTGAGTTATTGCCCTTTGTTGTTTTTCATACTTGATTCTTGTCCGGAGTATATCTCTAAAAGTATAATAGCTAGAATCATGATATTTCATGGGTATATAGATCTCATTAAGAGGGAGTGCAGTGGACAAGAACTATAACTATTCCTGGCCTATTTTTTGAGTTATTGCCCTTTGTTGTTTTTCATACTTGAATCTTGTCCGGAGTATATCTCTAAAAATATAATAGCTAGAATCATGAAATTTCATGGGTGTATAGATCTCATTAAGATGGAGTGCAGTGGACAAGAATTTTAACTCTTCCTGGCCTATTTTTTGAGTTATTGCCCTTTGTTGTTTTTCATACTTGAATCTTGTCCGGAGTATATCTCTAAAAGTATAATAGCTAGAAACATGAAATTTCAGGGGTGTATAGATCTCACCAAGGGGGAGTGCAGTGCACAAGAACCATAACTCTTCCTGGCCTATTTTTTGAGTTATTGCCCTTTGTTGTTTTTCATACTTGAATCTTGTCCGGAGTATATCTCTAAAAGTATAATAGCTAGTCTTATTGACTTTAAACTTGGCAGTAATATTCTTCTTATCAATATGGAGTGAAGTGCGCAATAACCATAACTCTACCTAGCCTTTTTTTTGAGTTATTGCCCTTTGTTGTTTTTCATATTTGAATCTTGTCCAGACTTTATCTCTAAAAGTATAATAGCTAGAATCATGAAATTTCATAGATGGATAGATCTCACCAAGGGGGAGTGCAGTGCACAAAAACCGTAACTCTACCTGGCCTATTTTTTGAGTTATTGCACTTTGTTGTTTTTCATACTTGAAACTTGTCCGGAGTGTATCTCTAAAAGTATAATAGCTAGAATCATGAAATTTCATGGGTGTATAGATCTCACCAAGGGGGAGTGCAGTGCACAAGAACCATAACTCTACCTAGCCTATTTCTGAGTTATTGCCCTTTGTTGTTTTTCATACTTGAATCTTGTCCGGAGTATATCTCTAAAAGTATAATAGCTAGAATCATGAAATTTCATGGGTGTATAGATCTCACCAAAGGGGGGGTGCAGTGCACAAGAACAATAACTCTACCTGGCCCATTTTTTGAGTAATTGCCCTTTGTTGTTTTTCTTAGTTGAATCTTGTCCGGAGTATATCTCTAAAAGTATAATAGCTAGAATCATGAAATTTAATGGATGGATAGAGCTCACCAACTGGGAGTGCAGTGTACAAGAACCATAACTCTACCTAGCGTATATTTTGAGTTATTGCCCTTTGTTGTTTTTCGTACTTGAATCTTGACTGGAGTATACCTCTAAAAGTATAATAGCTAGAATCATGAAATTTCATGGATGGATAGAGCTCACCAAGTGGGAGTGCAGTGTACAAGAACCATAACTCTACCTAGCCTATTTTTTGAGTTATTGCCCTTTGTTGTTTTTCATACTTGAATCTTGTCTGGAGTATATCTCTAAAAGTATAATAGCTAGAATCATGAAATTTCATGTATGGATAGAGCTCACCAAGTGGGAGTGAAGTGTACAAGAACCATAACTCTACCTAGCGTATATTTTGAGTTATTGTCCTTTGTTGTTTTTCATACTTTGTTTGACAAAAAATATTCATTCAAAATAACCTCAGTTCTATTCAAACCCCCCCAGCTAATATTAAGCAGTGAAATGGGCGTATCTTGTGACAATTTGGCACCTTGTTACATGATACTTGATGGATTGTACCCAGTCTTGAAAAGAACCATTTAAGTATTTGTACAGTCATTCTGTGAAATTTTGAAGTGAATCAGGTGAAATCAAGGGACATCATTGTGTTAACCAGAATATTTAAGAGAGTTTTTCAAAAGGCCCCTATGTGACCCTTGCCATAGTCAGATCCACTGTCAAAATCAACAATTGGAATGATGGTACAATCAATATGTTTAATCTGTGAATTTTATTGTGTTAATGAGTTTATAGTGAAATCTTCATAAGGCCCCTTTTCTCATGATACTTTACAGAACAAACCAAATTTCAAAAGGAACAATTCTAATGAAGGTACAATCATTCTTTAAAGAGAATCAATGAAAACAGTGGACTGAATTGTGTCAAGAATTTTTGTAACTAAATTTTCATAAGGCCCCTTTTTCTGTGAAACTTAACAAATCAGACCCAATGTACAAAGGAACAATCCTAATGATAGTTTGAAGAAAATGATAAAGACTGAGGACTTTTTTGTAATAATGATGTTTTGTAATAAGATTTTTATAAGGTCCCTTTTCTTGTGTCACTTAAGCAATCAGACCTAATTTACAAAGGAACAATCCAAATGCTGGTACAATCATTCTATCAAAGTTTGAAGAGATTCTGATACAGACTGAGGGCATTGTTGTGTTTATGAGGATTTGGTAATAATTTTTCATACAGCCCCTTTTCCTATGATACTAGACAGATCAGGCCCAATTTGGAAATAAACAATCCTTATGATGGTACAAACATTCTGTGAAAGTTTGAACAGAATCTGATGAAAACTGCAGACTTTATCTTGGTGTAAAATTTTTAGAATAGAATTTTCATAAGGCTCCTTTTCCTGTGATGCTTGAAGGATCAAGTCTCATGTCAGCATCAACAATCGTGATTATTGTACAATGATTCTGTGAAGGTTTGAATAAAATCCAATGAAAGCTCTGGACTTGGTAACAAGGATTATAGATAAAATTCTCAAAAGGCCCCTTTTCCCATGATACTTGACAGATCATGCCTAATTTGAAAAGAAAGAATCCTCATGATGGAATAATCATTCTGTGAAAATTTTAACAGAATCTGATGAAAATTGTTGACTTTATTGTTGTACAATGATTTTAAAATTAAATTTCATAATGCTCCTTTTCCTGTGATACTTGACGGATCAGGTATAATGCAAACATCAACAATCATTATTATTGTACAATTAATCTGTGAATGTTTGAGGAAAATCCGATGAAAGCTCTGGACTTGGTAACAAGGATTTATAAATGAAATTTTCATAAGGCCCCTTTTCCTGTGTTTCTTGACAGTTCAAACCCTGTTATGAAAAGAATGATAGTTATGACCTTCCAATCATTCTGTAAAAGTTTCAACAAAATCTGATCAAAGCTGTGGGCTTCATTGTGTTAACAGGATTTTATTAATTGAATTTTCATATAGCCCCTTTTCCCATGTTACTTGATGGATCTGAACCAATTCCAAAGGGAACTCTTCTTACAAAAGTATAATTATTCTGTTTGAGTATAAAGACAACCCAATCTCATCTGTGGACTTACAAGCATTAATTAAGATTTTTTTAATTGAAATTTCCTAAGGCCCCTTTTCCTATGTTTCTCAATGGATCAGACCCAATTTGAAAGGAACAATCCGTATGATGGTACAATCATTATGTGAAAGTTTGAAGTCAATCAGGTGAAATCTAGGGCCATTATGTGTTAACTAAGATTTTTTTTATCAAATTTTCATAGGGCCCCTTTTCCCATGAAACTTGATGGATCAAACCTACTTCCGAAAGGAACAATCCATTTAATGTAATAGTCATTCTGGGAATGTTTGAAGAGAATTTGTTGAAACTATGGACTCTATAGTGTTTACGAGGACTTTTTCAATCCAGCTTTTATCGGGCCCCTTTTTCCCCTGGTCCTTGACTGATCATACCAAATTTTGAAAGGAACAATTCTTATGATGGTACAATCATTCTGTGAAACTTTGAAGTCAATCAGATGAAAACTGTGGACTCTAGAGTGTTAACAAAGATCTTTGAATTAAATTTTAATAAGGCTCCTTTTCCTATGTTTCTTGAGGAATCATATCCGATTTCGAAAGGAACAATCCTTATGACGGTACAATCATTCTGTGAAAGTTTGAAGAGAATCCGATGAAACTGTGGACTTTATCGCGTAAACAAGGAAAAGTTTATCGGACACATGGACGCCGGACAGGAATAAGCCATTGCTATAGCTCTAGTGGCCTTCGGCCAGTAGAGCTAAAAATCATTCTTTATTCCTATATAAACCCCATCCCCCTGGGGCTCCGCCCCTGGGGACCCGAGGATCATGATTTTAGCTATTATGAAAGAGGTCAAACTGATGCTTCATGCAAAATATCAAGGTTCTACACCTTCTTGGTCAGGAGGAGAAGATTTTTCAAAGATTATTTTAAAATTTCAATTTGTTGCCATGGCAACCAGAGCTTTTAACGGATTTCAATTCTTTTAGCTGTTTTTGAAGGGGACCACCTAAGGAACATTTCTGCCAAATTTGGTTCAAATTGGCCCAGTGGTTTGGGAGGAGATGTCATTTAAAGAAATCGTTGACGAACAAAGCACAACGCACGATGGACGGACGCCGGACAAAAGGGGATCACAATAGCTCACTTGAGCACTAAGTGCTCAGGTGAGCTAAAAACAAGTGCTTGTCGTATTGCGACCAATACAGGAGTCCCCCACCAGATTAAAAAAGTTTATTTTTTAGTAAACCTTTTTGCTTTAATTTGGAGAATGGTAAAATTTATTGCTTGTGAAAGGTTTAAATAGAGGATAATTGTTTGTTTCTGTGTAAGATCCATTTATCTTTCATTGAGTAAACAACAACTATACATGTATTTTTAAGAGTGGTAGAGTGATCATACAGCTTTTGTTGTTCATGAAATGAAAGATTTTCTGATATTGCACAAAAAACAAATAATTATTGTTTTTCTTTATTGCAAAAATAGGAAGAAAAGTAAAATTTTAAGACAAAAGTACTTAAAGCACCTCATTTTGCATGTGATTACTAGGCAACGTCATCATGACATCATTAAGATTTGTTTTTTGGGCTCCATTCAGATAAAGTGAAATGAACAAAAGCAGGGTATATTTTCTTGATAATTTCAGTGCTTTGCAGTGAGATTATCAAGTGTTACTGTACTGTTATTTCTCTATAAACCACAATATTGCTTTAAGAAATTTGAAGGCTTCTGCAAAAGTGAAAATGGATGGATAAAGATAGAATTTGTGAAAGATATATCACAGAAAATATAGAGGGAAAAGAATCAAAGGGCAAAAACTTAAAATACCTAAAAATAAGTCGTAGGAGAGCAATGGTTCTTATAATACAAGGTTTAAAACAACAAAGGGAAATAACTCAAATAATGGGCATGGTAGGGTAAGGTTCTTGTACATGACACTTCTCCACATTGTGATCTGTAAGTGTTTCAAGTTCCTTGCACTTATGGTTTAGGAGATATCATCCAGACACAATGTATGGAAAAAACAACAACAAAGGGCAATAACTCAAACAATGGGCATGGCAGGGTAACGGTTCTTGTACATGTCACTTTTCCACGTTGTGATCTATAAGTATATAAAGTTTCAAGTTCCTAGCCCTTCTGTTTAAGGAGATATGCTCCAGACAAAAATGTAAAGTTAAAAACAACAAAGGGCAATAACTCAAAACATGCAGGCTAGAGTTACCGTCCTTGAACATGACACTTCACCACTTTTTGAGCTATAAGTGCATAAAGTTTCAAGTTCCTAGCACTTATGGTTAAGGAGATATTCTCTGGACAAAAATGTAAAAGTAAACAAGAGCCATGTCGGACATGTCCATCCCTCGCCTTAAAAGCTTGATAGTTAACTGAAGCCAGTTAGATTTAGGCTTCTTGTGCACTGAATTTCTTCTCAATAAGTTCGATAATAGCTATTATACTTTCAGAGATATGCCTCCGACAAAATCTTAGTCTTTAAAGCAAGAAAGGGCAATAACTCCAAAATTATGCAATCAAGAGTTGTAGTTCTTGTGCACTGCACTTCTCCTCAACAAGATCTATCCATCTATGAAGTTTCAAGTTAATAGCTATTGTACTTTCAGAGATATGCCTCCGACAAAATCTTAGTCTTTAAAACAAGAAAGGGCAATAACTCCAAAATTATGCAAGCAAGAGTTTTGGTTGTTGTACACTGCACTTCTCCTTAACAAGATCTATCCCCCTATGAAGTTTCATGTTAATAGCTATTATACTTTCAGAGAAATGCCTCGGACAAAATCTTAGTCTTTAAAACAACAAAGGGCAATAACTCCAAAATTATGCAAGCAAGAGTTTTGGTTCTTGTGCACTGCACTTCTCCTTAACAAGATCTATCCACCTATGAAGTTTCATGTTAATAGCTATTATACTTTCAGAGAAATGCCTCGGACAAAATCTTAGTCTTTAAAACAACAAAGGGCAATAACTCCAAAATTATGCAAGCAAGAGTTTTGGTTCTTGTGCACTGCACTTTTCCTCAATGAGATCTATCCATCTATGAAGTTTCAAGTTGATAGCAATTATACTTTCAGAGATATGCTCCGGACAAGTTTAGTGACGGAATGACGGACGGAGACCATTACTATATCCCCTTTGCCGAAACGGTGGGGGATAAAAGACAAAGGGCAATACCTCAAAAATAGACAAGCTGGAGTTATTGTTCTGGAAAATGACACCTCTCCACTTTTTGATCTATAAGTGTATAAAGTTTCAAGTTCCTAGCACTTATGGTTTAGGAGATATGCTCTGGACAAAAGTGTGACAGATGGACGGACAGACTGATGGAATCAAGCAAACCTGTGAAAATGTGGTTGAAATCTGCTCAATACTTTAATTTTTTGTTAATATCTTTTCATCTTCCCCATTGAATGAATCATACATAACTTGACTTTTGTAAAAACAATGAAAAAGTTGAAATGCTTCTCTAGAACAATTTCAAAGATATTAGTGACTTAGATTTATTCTCACTTTATCAGTTTATATTGAATTCATGAAAAATTTGCTTAATCAGTACATTCATGCCTGTGGAGCGATACAGACACTCAAGCTCCTCTAGTTATCGGATTCTCTTCAAAGATGCTTGGAATAATTGTGGCTTTGGAAACACAGGAAAAGGGGACTTATAGATTATCATTCAAAACATACTTGTTATTTTTATCTGATGAAGTTCACAACAACTATCAGATTGTCTTTAAAATTTCACAGGACAATAGTAGGGTCAAAAGGAAAGAAATGAAGTGGATCCATCAGAAAACACAGAAAAAGGGGCCTTATAGATTTTCACGTAAAACAATCCTGTTTATGTGGTAAATTCCACAATTATCATTGTATTGTGTTCAAAATTTCACAGGATGATTGTAGGGTCATAAGGAAACTTCATTTTGGAAATGGAGTGGATCCGTCATGAAACAAATGAAAAGGGGCCTAAAGGATTGTTGATCAAAATAATAAATGGGATTAAGTCCTCTATGTTCTTAAGTGATCCTCTTCCTCTTTCAAAATCAATAAGAGAAATAAAATAAGAGGCCCAAGAGGGCTTCTGTTACTCCACTGGCTTAAATATGTCCACCCATATGATGTAGTTGATGCATGATGTAGATGTAGTTCCACGACGTTCTTTATCCATGAAGACAAACATTCTGTAAGTTTAACTAGGTAGAAATACCATCTTCCAAATTAATCAATTTCAAAATCATAAACTTTTGGTGTATATAGATGGGTTAAATGAGTTCTCCCCATTTTTCCATCTGCATTATTTCTTTTAATTTCTAGCTCCACTGACTGGGCTACCGAACTATTGTCATGGAGCTGTGTCTGTTGTGTGTGTGTCGGTTGGTGTGTTTTTCGTAAAAAAATCTTCTCAAGAACTGTTGGTCAGATCCAAACAATACTTCACAGCATTGTTCCCTTGATGGCCTTCTTTCGGATTCCTTCAAACAATAATGTTCCATGAATAACTCTGGTTGACATGGCAACCAAAGAAGAAATCTTTTCAAAATCATTTTCTCTCCAACTGTTCATTTGCTTTCATTTTTCATTATCAGATCCACTGTCAAAATCAACAATTGTAATGATGCATTAATTTGTGTAGTCTGTGAAATTTATTGTGTTAATGACGATTTTATAGTGAAATTTTCATATGGCCCCTTTTTCCATGATACTTTACAAAACAAACCAAATAAAAAAAAACAATAGTAACGAAGGTACAATCATTCACTAAAAGTTTCAAGAGAATCAATGATAACAGCGGATCGAATTGTGTCAAGAATTTTTTGTAATAAAATTTTCATTAGGTCCCTTTTCCTGCGAAACTTAACAAATCTGAACCAATTTATGAAGGAACAATCCGGATGATAAATAGTTTAAAGACTAGAGGCACTTGAGTGCCTGATTCGCTCCACTGGCCTGAATTTACTTATCATTCCTGAGAGATTTGGTTGAAAACCATCCTGCAGATTGTAGCTTTTCACTATTTACCATATATGGAAATAAGCCCAATCCATTAAAGCAACTTCAACATCCAATCAATTCCTTTTTAGCAGTCTAATAAGGGTTCACCAAAGGATCATTCTGGTGAAATTTTGTTGAAATCCATTAAATGGTTTCTTAGAAACACTATTTTCACTATATATGGAAATAATTCCCCGCCCATTAAAGCCAATGTTATCTGTCCTATCAAAATTCTTCGAAGGAATTTGATCAAAAGTCACAAAAGAATCAAGCCAGTGAAATTTGGTGGAAATCCATCCATTGGTATCTGAGAAGAAGATTTTCAAAGTTTTCACCATATATGGAAATAGCCCATTAAAGCCATGTTTTTCATCCGATCAAAATCCTTGAAGAAATCTGATAAAGGGTCACCTTAGGATGATTTCTGTCAAATTTAGTTGAAATCCATCAATTGGTTTCTGAGATGATTTTTAAAGCTATCACCATGTATGGAAATAAGCCCTGCCCATTAAAGCCATGTTTTTCATCCGATCAAAATTCTTTGAAGGCATCTGATAAAGGGTCACCCAAGGATCATTCCAGTAAAATTTGGTTGAAATCCATTGAATGGTTTCTAAGAAGAAGAGTTTTAAAGCTTTCACCATATATGGAAATTAGCCCTGCCCATTTAAGCCATGTTTTTCATAGGATCAAAATTCTTTGAAGAAATCTGATAAAGGGTCATCCAAGGATCTTTTATTTTCTGTGAAATTTGGTTGAATTCTGTTCAGTACTTTCTGAGGAGAAGATTTTTAAAGTAAAAGTTCACAGACAGACGGACCCAGGACGGACACAACGCCATGACAATAGCTTGCTGGCTTCAGCCAGTGGAGCTAAAAATGATAAAGACTGAGGACTTTACTGTGATAATGATATTATTGCAATAACATTTTCATAAGGGCCCTTTTCTTGTGTCACTTAACAGATCAGACCATATTTGCTAAGGAACAATCCGAATGATCGTACAATCATTCTATTAAAGTTTCAAGAGAATCTGATAAAGACTGAGGGCATTCTTGTGTTCATGAGGTTTTTGTAAATCTTTTCATACAGCACCTTTTCCTGTGATATTAGGTAGATCAGACCAAATTTTACAAATGATGGTACAAAGATTCTCTGAAATTTTGAAAAGAATCTGATGAAAACTGTAGACTTAATTATGTTAATGAGTTTTTTAGTCCCCCAACCAGTAGCTGATGGGGGACTAAAAAACTCATTTACATAAATACTGATAAAAAGTCTTTGAAGGAATCTGGTAAAGGGTCAGCTAAGAACCATTTCTGTGAAATTTGGTTGAAATCTGTTCAGTACTTTCTGAGGAGAAGATTTTCAAAGAAAAGTTTATGGATGGACGGACACACGACAGACACTATGCCATGACAATAGCTCTCTGACTTTCAGCCAGTTTTCTAACTCAAAAGTCAAAGATTCTAAAAATGTCATCAACTTAAAATTGTCGTCTGCAACTTCTTGCCATTTGGATTGGTCTAAAATTTTGTTGTTTGGTAATGGGTTAAGTGTCCATTTGAGCATATATAGGCAACTGGCATTTTTTTTTCTTATCTAGGGTTCAGAAACATGGATACCTCCCTTTAAACCATTCCCACACAGCGACGCTTCTAAACTCCCCTAAATATGAAGGCTTTGGAAAACGTAAAATGAAGAAATTGCTTGTTACAATTTTTTCTGCCCCAAAAGACAAAGATTTGAAAGATTTAATCAACCTAAAATTGTCACCTGCAAACTTCTTTGAATTTGGACTTGTCTAAATTTTTATGGAGTGGGAATGGATCAATAGGGAAGAAAACATGCGAAAAGAGAAAATGCTTTGAACAGGCAATTTTTCTTTTTCCCACAAAGTTTTCCATGATCATATTTCTTCAGGACATCAGAAAGGGCCATAATATTGTGCAGTAATGGCTCATCCTCGTGACCTCACCTTTTTCTTTTTTGATAGAATCAATCTATCAAATCAAAATATCAAATAAGGAAACACTTTGCATCTTTTAATCATTTAATACATTCACATACATAAGATAACAAGAACAATATATCAAATATGCAAATGCAAATTAAAGCACATTTTCAGAAAAAAAAAACTTAACCCTTGTCATGTTGAATAAAATCCTTTTTAACCCATTCCCACTCAGTGACGCTTTTAGACACCCCATTGAAAAAAGCTTTGGCATCATTGTAGAAAATGAAGGAAATGCTTATAACAAGCAATTTCTTCATTTTCCACAATCTTTTCTATCCAGAAAGTTAAAAGAATCCAAAATTTCATAACCTTTTAATTTCTGTCTGCAACTTCTTTCAATTTGAGCCAGTCCAAAATTGTGCCATATGGTAATGGATTAAAATTGTATAAAAATCAGAGGGCTGAAAGCACTGGTAGTACTTGTTGTTAAGTTGTCAATATTTCTTTTGAAAATTAATTTCATAAGCAACTCTGGTTTCAAAAGGAAAGACAGGAGGTGTAGACTAAGGTCAGACTGCACTGATGTTTGTCTATACCTCCTGCTAAAACAGGAATATTCTCGGTTCAGCATGACAAGGGTCAAATTATTCTTTCATGAAACAAACAATTCAGATCAAATCAAAAATAGGGAGTAAATAGATATATCAAGGCTTATGTCATGTTTCAACTTTAACTACACCATCCCATATTTTTACATGTTGAAGCAAAAGAGCATGGGGAAACATTGCTTAAATAGGAGATATTGCATTAAATAAGTAATTCATTTTCTCACAATACATTCTACTCTATTAAGTCATTCTTTATTCAGGGATCTCAAGGACAATGGCTGATTTTCAGAGTACGGTAATTCTTTGAAGTAATTTGGTAGAGGGTCAACAGATGACAATACATACTAAATGTCAAGGCTCAAAGCCTTTTGGTTTGGGAGAAGAAGATTTTCAAAGAGTTTTTACTTTATTCCTATGTAAAATTGGAGATTGAACATAAAGAGGCTAATTTTAAGGGGTATAGTAATTCTTTGAAGTATTTTGGTAGAGGGTCATTACATTAAGAATGAGACATATTAAATATTAAAGCTCTAGGCCTTATGGTTAAGGAGGGGAATATTTTTCAATACTTGTTTACGGACAGACAGACAAACAGTCGGATGCACAACATTTACTGATCACAAAAGCTAACCTTGAGCACATTGCCATTTTTACCTTAGTTGAGTTATTCATTAACCCATAATGTGATGGCAAAATTTAAGATTCATCCAAGTTGAAAGAGTTGCACAATTAATTTTAAAGTTTATGCAATTTTCGATTTTTTCAACTTTCAGGGTAGAAGAAGAAAATTAATTGCTTGTTACAAGCAATTTCTCCATTTTACAAAACGTTTTCCCAGGTGTTTTTCTTGAGGGGCGTGCAAAAGCATCATTGTGTGGACATGGGTTAAGATTTAAGGTACATGAATCTGAAGAAATTTGATATTATTAATAGGAGAGGAAATCTTCAACACACTCAAAAAATGGTCCAAGATGTCCCTAGATCGCTCATCTGACTAAACTTTCACAAGTTGAAAATTAACTTAAATTTGAAAACAATGAGATATTTTACAAAGTCAAATGGATACAAAAGCAAAAGGTTGTGATTGGACGAGAAGAAAATTGATATAACCATTAAAGCCACCATCTACAATACATGTACTTATATTCATTGAGGCTAATTCGTGCATAACAATAAAAGCATTTAGAGTTAGTCTGAGAAACATTGGGCCAAAATTGTGACCTCTAGAGCTGAAACATTTTCAGCAAGTTTGAGAAAGAATGGGCCTCAATTGTGATAATTAGAACAGTAACAAGAAAACTGTAAATAAGGCCCCTTTTACCTCGATATAGGTTAGAATATCATCATATTCAATAGGGTTCTTCATCATGACTATGCAAACATGTTCAGTGGGTTTGAAAAGATTGAGCTAATCTTGACAAAGATTTTTATGGAGACAAACATTCCAAACAAATATCCAGTCAATTGAACCAAAGTTATGGCCTCTAGAGTAACAACAATGTCCGTCTAAGATATGGCCTAGTGACTAGTTTTTGACTCAACATGACCAAATATTGGACTTGTCCAAGGTTTCATGGAGACAAACATTCTGACCAAGTTTCAAGAATTTGAGCTAAAATTGTTGCCTCTAGAGTGCACACAACATGTTGACGGACAACAGAAGACTGACATTAGACAATGGATGCCAGACTCAGCTATATAACAAAAGCTTACCTTTTGCACTTTGTGGTCATGTAAGCTTAAAAAAACAACTCTAGATGACCCTGCCCCACTTACTACAGTTCATGATTTTAGTCATAAAACAAGACTAACCACAGGGGATGTGGAGGATGGTGATAAAATTAAGGTATTTTTAATTGTTTTTACCTTTTTACTACTGATTTTATTAACTAGAAACTTGGAAAAGGATTATTAACATAAATTTATGATAGATTATGTTGGTTCTCAAACCTGATTCTCCCATTACAGAAACTACATTCTAGCATAGCAACTGCTATATCAAAACTAACATTAGTTAAATAATTTGTATGGTGTCCGTTATGTATGGTTGATTTCAATTTAAAGGTGAGCATTAGAACAAACACTCTTTTGCAAAAACGGAACATATTTCATGAATGATTTGTTTAACCAATTACCAGACAACAGAATTCTAGACTGGTCCAAATTGAAAGGAGTTCCAGACAACAATTTCAAGCTCATGAAATTTTGGATAAAAAATTACCTTTTGGGTAGAAACATTGTGGATAATGAAAAAATTGCATATATTTAAGAATTCTTTCAAATTAAGTGATGTTTGCAATGTTCGACCCTGTAGCCGAGATGCTTTTGATCCTAAGGGCATATTTTCCTGTAATATAGTACAAAATTATTTAGTAATGCTACATACCACATATGAATGTTATTCACCTTATATTTCAGAAGGAGAAGACTTCTGAAGTTGCTCTGATTGAGTGTTTTTCCAAATTTTGGACCTTTGGGACAGGGCCATGTTTTATCCCACTGCTAAGATTTCATTGTAGAGAACCATTTAGTTATGCTTTATACAAAATGTGAATGCTTTAGACTTGGTAGATTGGTAGAAGACTGTTGAACATAGTCTAATTGAGCATTTTTACAAACTTTGGAGACCCAGGCAGGTGGTGATTTTAACCTATAGGCATAGTTTAATAAAAATTGATAGATAACAGCTAGTCCATGCTACATTCCAAATATAAATGCCCTCGGACTTAAAGTGAAGATTTTTGGACCCCTAGTGCATGGCTGTTTTTGACCCTAGTTGAAAATCTTTAGTGATCTAGTACAAAACCATCTAATAATGCTACATACCAAATATGAATACCATAGTTCTAATAGTTTACAAGGCAAGGTCTTTTGAACTTGCTCTAATTAAGGATTATTTCGAAACTTTGGACCTCAGGGGTGGGGCCATTTTTGACTCCAGAGAGTAAATTTTTGAAAACTTGATAGAGAACAATGTGTTTAAGCTACATATGAAATATAAATGCCTTTTGCCTTGTAGTTTGAGGGCAAAAAAATCCAAAGATTCACTAAAATTTCCCATTTTCAAATGCTGCGACAACCACAGTTTTTCGCGAAATGAAATTCTTTTAACAACTTTTGTAGAGCTTTACCCAAGGAACATCCCTGCAAAGTTTCAGCTCGATTGGCCGACTGGTTTAGGAGGAGAAGATTTTTAAAGATTTACTAAAATTTCCCAGTTTCAAATTGCTGCGACACCAGAGTTTTTTCACAGATTGAAATTCTGTTAACAACTTTTGTAGACTTTCACCCAAGGAACACCCCTGCAAAGTTTCAGCTTGATTGACCTGCAGGATTAGTAGAAGATATTCAAAGAAATTGTTGATGGACGGACCGACAGCCGGACGAAGGACGACTGATCACAATAGCTCACCTCGCACTTTGTGCTCGGGTGAGCTAATAAGCCATGACAATAATTGCCATGTATTTCATCCGATCAAAATTATTTTAAGGAATGTTACAACTACCTGAGGATCACTCCTGCAATATTTGATTGAAATCCCTCCACAGGTTTCATTTTAAACGAGATGGCAACTGCTATTATTCCAGATTTGGGAGGAATTTTACCATTTTAGTTGGAAGGGGAACTTGCAACAAGATGGACAAGATGGCTGTGTAGTTTCGAACTAAATGCAGTAGGTAAGGGTATAGAGAAACTCGAACAGAAAAATGCCTTGTTGATGCATTCTGCTGGTCTTGCTGTCCATATCTATTACTAGGAGAAGGGGAAGGAGAAACAGTCTATGACAAAACAAAAGAGGCACTGAACAATTATTTCAAACCGAAAGTGAACTTCATGAAAGGTCACAGTTTACATCTATGATGAGAGTATAAGGGACCAAGTAATTGAAAAATGTTGTTCTCAGAGATTAAGACGTAAAAATCTAGAAAGAGGAGAAATATTAGAGGATGTGGGAAATTTGGCCAGGCAAATGGAGTATGCTGAAAATCAGGCCAAAATGATGGAATCACAAGAAGTCTTGATAAACTAGAACTGTTGCCTGTAAGAGCTGGCGAATACCCCCCCACTGCCGCCTCTTTTTAAATGAGGCCAAATTGTAACAATTGAAATGTTGGCCATTCATGATTTATCAAGTGGACATTTTTTTTTTTTTTTTTTAAATTCAAGTCAACGAGGGGCAATGACTATGTAAAAAAAATAGGAATTTTGTTCAACATTGAAGATGGAAATTATGGATTTCGTGCAACGTCAAACATGGCGTTTATGTTCTGGAATAAACATGTGAACCACTTTTACTTTTTAATCTGTCAACCTGTTCAGGAGCTATGATTTATTCTCTATAATATATTGTATATAGGAAAATAAATCAAATGTGCATCACTCTTGATATAGTTAATCATAATGGAAACTGCTGCTGCAGACTCCATTAAAGTTTCAGCAAAATTGGTGAAGAACTGTAGAAGAATAAAAGGTCACAATTTTCTTCTCTATATATTCTATAAAGAAAAATAATTAACCCATTCCAACACAATAAGATTTTAGACCAGTCCAAATTCAAAGAAGTTGCAGACAACAATTTTAAGTTGATGAAATCTTTAAAATCTTTGTTTTTGGGGGTAGAAAACATTGTGGATAATGACAGAATTGCTTGTAACAACAAATTTCTTCATTTTCCACAATTGTTTTCCAAAGCTTTCATATTGAGGGGCGTTTAAAAGCATCACTGTGTGGGAATGGGTTAAAAGGAGCAGAACTCCAGAAATAATAACTATTGCCGGTGCAAAAGTTCCAATGATAGAAAGGATTCTAGGAAATTGGTGAAGAACTGAAAGAGAAGAAGCAGAAACAAAATTGTGTAACAGATGGACCAATATCAACTTGTTTTAGAAAATTGGGTTCTTTTCCCTGACAAGAGTGGAAAGCATTGTGGCAAATGAAGCAATTGTTTGTGACCACTGGTGGTTTCTTTTGCTATAATGTTTTCTATCAAAGCTGTAGGCCTTTCTATTTTGGAGAAGAAGATTTTTAAAAGTTTTCACTTAGCTATCTATCTATTTATACTGCCTAACTCCCCTTTTGGGTATCACTGGCAGGTGATACACTGACAATCCAGATGTTTTCATGTCCCTGAAAGAGAGGCATTGGCTGAATCCTACTGCTACCCACTTTTCAGCTGGGTAGACTGGGGCTGGCTATTAAGTGTCTTTGACCCAGGAGGCCTAATTTGAACATTCTTTGTAGAGGTCCACTACATGATGCCACATACCAAATATCAGAGCTCTTGGCCTTTCTGTTTCATCAAAAAAACATTATTAAAGTTATCACTATTTACACCTATGTAAAACTTGTGCCCCCTGGGAACGGGCCAATTTTGACCCTTGGGCCATAATTTGAACAATCTTGATAGAGGTCCACTAGATGGTGCTTCATACCAATTTCAAAGCTGTGGGCCTTATGGTTTCAGAGAAGAAGATTTTTGAAGATTTTCTGAAATTCGCCCTTTTTGTTGTCATGGCAACCAGAGTTCTGTGTGGAATTAAATTCTTTGAACAACTTAGGAAGAGCTTGACAATAGGAACATTTCAGCTAAGTTTGATCAATATCTGTCCAGTAGTTTTAGCTGCAGAGAGAACTTCATTTCATATATTCTATTCAGGATAATAATTCAAAGAGGCATAACTCCTGATACAGTTGATTAATAATCATTATGAAAATTGCAGGTGCACAAGATCCAATTGCAAAGAAGATTTCAGTAAAGTTTCAGCAAAATTGGTTTGGAAATGTGGGAGGAGATGAAAATTATGTCCATGGACGGATGGGCAGACGGACGGACAGACGGACAACCTGATTCCAGTATAACCCCCATACCTTTGTTGTATATCAAAGCTGTAGGCCTTATGGTATCGGAGACGAAGATTTTTAAAGATTTTCTAAAATTCGCCCTTTTTGTTGTCATAGCAACCAGAGTTCTGCATGGAATTAAATTCCGCCACTATGTGTTATACTATTGAGAGTACTTTGATTCTGATATAATTTTGTGCTAGTAAAAAAAATTATCTCCCTGGTATGATTTGTATCCCTTTGCTGTAAAAAGTTTTCTCGATTAAAAGTTTAATCATTCGTCAGAATATTGTCCTTTGTTAACTGGAGTAGTGGCAGCGGACCAATCTGGACCCATTCCTTGTTGTTAAATGAGACATTTGTGGCCGATTAAAATCATAAAGGGGACAGTTTCCATGTTCAAGTGGCTGACAAGGCAGCTTTTTCTGTAGCTGTTGTTTGACCTTTTTCGTGAGAAAGATAAGCAGTTTCACACAATGGCATCCTCAAAAGTACCAAAGCAGTGGTCTCTCACTAAGAATGAGAATATTACAACATTTGAAGCTTGGAGACAAAATCTCCAATATACCCTTTCTTTGGATCCAAAATTTGCTGGCTTTATGGTAGATGGATACACTTGGGAAAAGAAAACAAATGCTACTTCTCTCCGAGGACTAACCCACGATGGCAAGGCAGTTCCAGAAGCAGCAAAGAGAACTGCTGCTCAGAAGTGTACACATCTAGAAATTATGCTCAGACAAATCTCAAATTACTGTCCCATTATCTCACGTAATACTATCGTGAAGAATTCTACATCACTCAATGGAGTATGGCAAGCTATTTGACTACATTTTGGGTTCCATACCTCTGGCAGTCACTTCTTGTACTTTAATATATTAGTATTCACCTGGAACCCAATGAAAAACCAGAAGATCTCTATCTACGACTCATGAGCTTTGTAGAAGACAACTTACTTCACTCCGATGGATCAATTAAGCATCATGGGGAGATTCCAATAGCTGACTAGGAGCTGTCACCCAGTTTGAAGAATTTGATTGTTCTTACATGGTTAAGGTTGATTCACCCAGAACTCCCGCATAAGTCAAGCAGAGATACGGCAATGAGCTTTGTCTTCAAACTCTAGCATCCCTCAAACCTGAAATATCTATGGCTATGGGCAGTTTACTAGATGAAGTTCTTTCTCTTGCAGACATTAAAGTTCTTAGAGCCTCCATTCATGCTCCATTTAAAACGCCAAAAACTAATGAAAGACATAAAAAAAAGATCATTTAAAAGTTGCATTTTGTGCAAACAGGCAGGCAGGTCTTTTCAACATTATCTCAGTACCTGTAAATTCTTACCTGAGGAAGATAGGCAGTACATGACAAAGGTTCGGTCAGTAGTACCAGATAGTGATGTGTGCGAGACTGACGATTTAGGATTATTCCCAACCGGAGGAGATAGAGCCGAACAAAATTCAGATTGTAGCCTCGTCGCATCAAGTCAGCACTAAATCGCCTGTGTTTAAGGCATTTTACAAGCTTAACCCATTACAGCTCATACTTGACACAGGTGCAGAAATAAATATGATTAGGGCTACGACTGCGATACATTGGTGCAAATATAACTAAAAGTAAACAAAGCACATTACAAGCCGATGGTGTCACTCCACTTCAAATTGTTGGGGAAACCAGGCTAACTCTGTCTCGCGAAAACACTGACCTGTACTTAGAGGCTCTCGTTGTTAGTGATCTCGATGTGGATATTCTTGCGGGAATTGTGTCCCAAAATGATATATCTGTAAGACCTGCTAAGCAACAGATTAATATCAAGGGATGTACATATCTGTAAGACCTGCTAAGCAACAGATTAATATCAAGGGATGTGAGCCGATATGTTATGGTACTTCTACATCGGACTCAAAAGAGAACTGTATCCGAAGAGCCTATGCATTTGTGTTGTCAGCAAAATCATGCACAGTGTGGCCTGGAAGTTTTGCTGAATTTGACGTTCTGCCAGAATACAAGACTTATTCTATTGTGGCAATTGAACCGCGATTGCACATTTCCCCAAAGAAAAACACACTTGATTGGCCCCGCCCCTACATAACAGAAACAATTGCAGGAAAAGTGTGTATTTTTAATGATACAAATGAACCCCAACACCTATGGAAAAATGACCATGTTTTATCAAGTTTTACCGACTTTTGTGCCTAATGCATCAGAGCCGTCCAGTCTGGTCATTAATTCAACCCCTTGTGCTGAGACAACACCAGATTTTTACAGTGATACAGTTAAGCTCGACCCAGATAATATCTTGCCTTCTGAGTATAAAGTCCTCTTTCGAACCCTTCTTCATGACTATGACCAGGTTTTCAGTCCTGACCTTCAGGGTTACAATGGTGCAGTTGGTCCATTTGAAGCTGTGGTCAATATGGGGCCTGTTGAACCACCACAAAGGAAAGGACGTATCCCGCAGTATTCGCGTAATAAACTGGTTGAATTCCAAAAACAGGGGGTCTTTAAACGTCCTGAAGATCTGGGTATCACGGTAGAATATCTTAATCTGTCTTTCTTGGTAAAAAAGCCATCTGGTGGATTTCTGTTAGTGATGGCTGTTTCAGAAGTCGGACAATACAGTAAGCCCCAGCCTTCACTTATGCCTAAAATCGATTCTATTTTGCATACTATTGGCCAGTGGAAATATGTCATTGTCTCTGAATTATCGAATGCTTTCTACCAAATACCTCTGTCAAAACAGTCTATGAAATACTGTGGTATAGCTACATCCTTTCGAGGAATATGTGTTTACACTAAGTGTGCAAAGGGAATGCCAGGGTCAGAAACAGCACTTGAAGAGCTAATGTGTTGCGTCTTAGGTGATTGTTTACAGGAGGGATTCGTAGCTTACAGGAGGGATTTGTAGCTAAACTCGCTGATAATTTATATTGAGGCAGAATTACGCTTGATGAACCTTTTGACAATTGGTCGGGCGAATTACAAGCTTTACAAAAATCAAACCTAAACTTATCAGCCCCAAAGACTATTATTTGCCAATGCTCTACAACCATACTAGGTTGGATCTTGACTGAGGGACAACTTTCAGCAAGCTCCAACAAGAGCTTTGCAGAGCAGCCCATATACTCGCAAAGGGGCTTGTCAGTTACCTTGGCTTTTCAGTAATCTGAGCTTGAATGATAGCTAATGATTTTTGTCAAAAACAAGAGGCCCAGTGGGCCTTTACGGTCACCTGAGTAAAAGAGCATCAAGACAAGTGATTTAGGGTTTATTAGAAAAAGATTTTTTAAGAAGTACAAAAATTTACCCCTTTCTGCCCCTGACTAAGGCCCCTTTTACCCCAAGCCCCCCAACCTCTTTTCACAAACTGGAATAAGCATCCCCCAATGATGCTTCCGACCAAGTTTTGTTGAAATCCCCTTAGTGGTTCTTGAGAAGAAGATGAAAATGTTTAAAAGTTACCAAAAATGACCCCCTTTTGGTCCCAATTTTAGGCCCCCCTGACCTCCAGCCTTTTAATTTTCACAAATCTGTATAATCAGAACCCAATGATGCTTTTCACCAAGTTAGTTTGAAATTGGCTTAGTACTTCATCAGAAGAAGATGAAAATGTGAATTTTTTAACATGATGAACTTTGACCTCTGGGTGTGGCCCCATACATGACCCCAGGGACATGAATTTCACAATTTATAATATACCTGTCCTAGTTGTCATGCACACAGAATATTTAAGCTCTGGCATTAACGGTTTATTAGAAGAAGATTTTAAAAGAAGTACCAAAAATTACCCCTTTTTGTCCCCTACTGGGGCCCCTATGACCACCAGAACCCCTTTTTTCACAAACTTGAATTGGCATCCCCCAATGATGCTTTTTACCAAGTTTGGTTGAAATCCCCCCAGTAGTTCTTGAGAAGAATATGAAATATTTAAAAGTTACCAAAAATTACCCCCTTTTGGTCCCCATTTTAGGGCCCCCTGCCCCCCAGCCTTTTAATTTTCACAAATCCGAAGAACCATTACCAAATGATGCTTTTCACCAAGTTTGTTTGAAGTTGGCTTTGTACTTCATCAGAGGAAGATGAAAATGTGAATTTTTTAACATGATGAACTTTGACTTCTGGGTGTGGCCCCATACATGACCCCAGGGGCATGAATTTCACAATTTATAATGTACTTGTCCTAGTTGTCATGCATTCAAAATATTTAAGCTCTGGCATTAACGGTTTATTAGAAGATATTTAAAGAAGTACCAAAAATTACCCCTTTTTGCCCCCTATTGGGGCCCCTATGACCCCCAGAACCCCTATTTTCACAAACTTGAATTGGCATCCCCCAATGGTGCTTTCTACCAAGTTTGGTTGAAATCCGCCCAGTAGTTCTTGAGAAGAAGATGAAAATGTTTAAAAGTTAACGGACGACGGATGACAGACGACGAACGACGCACGACGACGGACAAACGATGATTGCAATAGGTCACCATGACCATTCGGTCAGGTGACCTAAAAAGAGATCTTATCACCTGAATAATACTGTTTACACTTGAGAAACAAGACAGCTTTATAATAACTTATCATTCAACATTATGTACAATAGTTACAATAGTTAAATTCTATAATTTGAATACAAGTGACATAAAAAAATGACCTTGACCAATGACCTTGAAACAGAAAGTAATCACCATAAGCAATAACAAGAGGACCATGATGGTCCTATATCGCTCCCGAGTATGATTGCTCAAGGCTTTATGATATAATATTCAAAATATCAAAGCCCTACACCTAATCATTTTGGAGAAGAAGATTTTTTAATGATTTTCTCCTTTAATCCTAGGTATAGTGAAAACCCAACCATGTTGAGCTTATTTCAAGAGTACTGTAATTCTTTGAAGTAATAAAGTAGAGGGTCAATAGGCATTAATACATACCAAATATCATCGCTCTAGGCCTAATGGTTGAGAAGGAGAACATCTTTTAGGATATCCTTTTTTATTCCTTTCTGGGATTGCACAGAAAAGGTCTTATTTTCAGAATACAGTAATTCTATGAATTATTTTAGTACAGGGTCAATAGGTTTTATCACACACCAAATATATAAAGTTCTCAGCTTTGTGGTTTGGAAGAAGAAGATTTTTAAAGATTTCCTTTTTATGCCCAAAATCGATAAGATCGGGGGCATATTATTTTACTGGTGTCCGTCTGTCCGTCTGTCTGTATGTCTGTCTGTCTGTCTGCAAAACTTAACCTGCCAACTAAACATTTTCCTATAACTTCAACCCTGATTAAGTTACAATGCTAATATTTGGTATGTAGATAGGTCTCAACAAGGCGCAACTGGGGAAGGTCATTTCATCAAGGTCAAGGTCAAAATTTTAACCTTTTACCCGTTTCTAAAGAATTCCCATTTCGGGGGCATAGTGTTTCACAAACACATCTGGTTTAAATCTATTTTTAAAAACCAGGAATTGCACAGAAAAGGGCTAATTTTCAGAATACAGTAATTCTTTGAAGTATTTTGGAAGTGGGTCAAAATATGATGATTTATACAAATATCAAAGCTATAGGCCTCATGGTTTGGGAGGAGAAGATTTTTGAAGTTTTCCTTCTTTATTTCTATATAAAATCAGGGATCACACAGAAAAGGGCTAGTTTTCTGAATACAGTCATTCTTTGAAGTATTTTGGTAGAGGGTCAATAGATGATGATTTGTACCAAATTTCAAAGCTCTTGGCCTTATGGTCTGGGAGAAGAAGATTTTTTAAGTTTTCCTTCTTCATTTATATGTAAAAACAAGGATCGCACAGAAAAGGGTTACCGGTAATTATCAGAATACAGTAATTCTTTAAAGCATTTTGGTAGTGGGTCAGTAAATGATGATTTATACAATATTTCAAAGCTCTAGGCCTTATAGTTTGGGAGAAGAAGATTTTTTAAGTTTTCCTTCATTATTTCTATTTAAAATCAGGGATCAAACAGAAAAGGGCTAATTTTCTGAATACAGTTATTCTTTGAAGTATTTTGGTAGAGAGTCAAAAGATGATGATTTATACCAAATATCAAAGCTCTAGGCCTTATGGCTTTGGAGGAGAAGATTTTTTAAGTTTTCCTTTTTTATTTATATGTAAAATAAGGAATGGCAAAGAAAAGGGCTAATTATCAAAATACAGTAATTCTTTGAAGTATTTTGGTAGAGGGTCAATAGATGATGATTTGTACCAAATATAAAAGCTCCAGGCCTTACGGCTTTGGAGGAGAAGATTTTTTAAGTTTTCCATGCTTATTTCTATGTAAAATCAGGGATTGCACAGAAAGGGGCTAATTTTCTGAATACAGTAATTCTTTGAAGTATTTTGGTAGAGGGTCAATAGATGATGTTTTGTACCAAATATCAAAGCTCTAGGCCTGACAACTTGGGAGGAGAAGATTTTTTAATTTTTTTCACTCCGTTGCCATGGCAACCAGAGTTCTTCATGGATTTCAATTCTTTGAAGTATTTTGAAAGAGCATGACCTAAGAATCATTTTTGTGAAGTTTTGTTGAAATTCCATGGTTAGTTTAGGAGGAGAAGATTTTTTCCTAATTGTGAACAGACAGATGGACGGCTAGTCGGGAGGATGAGATTCTCTTGATACTCCAACAAATCAAGATCGAACAAAAAGAATCCAATCGTAGGATTGATGACATGGACCAAAGGATGGAATCATATGATGATTATGAGTATGATCCTGCCTATTATGATTGTGAGGAAAAGGACTCGTATAGGGAAGAGCCCCAAAATGAACCCAAAAGTAGGAAAAGAAAATCTGAGGGAATGGATTTAGGTGACAGTCATTTTGCCAGCATGGCCAAACGTTTTAAAACCATGGAAATTTGTGATCAGGAAATCCAGCCTGTATTGGCTGACAATATAAATGAACTCTTTTTGAAAGGGATGGACGAGGAGTGAGCTAAAAATATGACCTTGAAAAACTGATCTTGACAAAAAAATTACAATGGTTCAGTTTAGGTTTTTCAGAGCTCAAAATGACCTTGACATTTGAATTCAATCAATTCCAGGGCAGATAATTCAAGAAAGACCCAAGGTTTTTGAATTTCTGAAGTGATTCTTATGCTCAACTTAATATCAGAGATACATTATGACAAGATTCAGTTCAATCCAATAGAATTTTTAGGAGTTGTGCACATCACACAAAAAAAGCCCTGTAATTTTCGTTCAATTCAAGGGCAGATAATTCAAGATTACTCAAGAACGACAGGAGCAATTTGAATTTCAAAGGTCTTATGCACAACTTGACATCATGGGGAGTAATTGTGCCAAGTTTCAGCTCATTCCCATTGATAGTTTAGGAGGGGTTGCGCACAAAAAATTGCTAATGGACGGACAGACAGATGGATGGACAGACAGACGGACGACCAGGCCATAACATAATAAGACCCTTCGGGCGTATAATAAAGTGTCGGTCTTATCAACATGTCCACCCCCATCTACTGTGCATGGTATGCAGTCCTTTATAGGAGCATATAAAATGCTCTCGAGGGTTCTACCAAATTGCTTGAGCCTTTTATCAACCCTTGAGAAGGCAATATCTGGACCAGATTCACATGACAAAATGATTTGGTTGGAGTCACTTATATCTGACTTCAAGACTGCTCAACAGTCCCTTCAGGGTGATAAATCAATAACTTTTCCTAAAGCAAGCTGTGGATTGTTACAAATGGTTCCCTAACCAAGTGCGGACTAGGGGCAACCCTCTACGTTCATAGAGACTACAAGCTTTTTCTAGCCAGGTTTTTTAGCGCCAAGCTAAGAAAACACTCGATCACATGGCTTCCTTGTGAAATCATTTGATTACTGGCGTTCTTTGAACAACTTTGGAATAGAATCCTCCCATAATCAATAGGGTTCATCCTCATGACCTAACTATTATTCTGACCAAGTTTCAAGAAGATTGGGTCAAAACTGTGGCCACTAGAGTGTAAACAAATAAATTGTTGACACTGCATGACGCATGACAGACATTCAACGATCATAAAAAGCTCACAATGAGCAGAGGTGAGCGAAAAACTAAAGCAGAAATATTTTAGGATCAGCTGGATGGTGTGTTCCCTGAATGTTGAATCCATTTTAAAACCTAATGGGGATTAGGAGGTGTCTTATGGGGGAAAATAAAAGTTGATGTTTTTTACATAGTTTTTTGAAATGTTAAAATTATCTTAAATATACACACTTTTATTATTTATAAGATTTACAGAAGAAAATCACAACATGACAAATCATCTTTTATGAAAATCTTTATCTAATTGGTAAAGTAAAAATGAAAGTTGAAATAATGATTTTAATAACCTAATTGGTTAGAGGATGTTAAATCCCATTGCACTGCTTTTAGAAATTAAAACACAACAAACAAAACACAAACGTTGATCATGCTAGCTTGTCGCCAGATTATAAACAAAGTTACCCAAAAATGTTCTGGAAGCGCAAGGCCGGTTCCAGAAATTGAACTGAACAAACTTGGGGACAAATAAAGAGTTGACAATGCCAAAGAAGCACCCACTTTCAACAGTGCCAAATAAGTTGTGTACTTGGCCTCACAGAGTGATTTTACTGATATAAGTGATAGTAAGAATTGTATTTACTAACTTTTTGGTGAGAATTGTATTTATCAACTTTTTTTTACTAACTAAGATTAAAATTGCCAAAGATTTTACTAAAATTCTACTTATTGAGTGATAAGTTCATATTAACGTTAATAAATAATGTCTTTTTATCATATCTGAATAAGTTTAAACAATGTGAGAAAATGTGAGCTTCTTTAATCCGAAAGTATGTATTGTTGGTGCACAAGCATTAAAGCTGTAGTAAGACCTTTTGCGCACACATCGATGATATATTGCAACATTATATTACATACATTATCATTTTAGTTGGTAAAAAGACCAACTTTCTTCATTAATATATAGAGGTAACAAAAATATTAGAGGCTCTTGAGCGCCTGTATTGCTCCAAAGGCATCACTGCACTGATTAAGCAAAGGGTGTTTCAAGAATTCAATATAAACCGAATCATATGCACCATGTAGATCTTATCAATGAAATCCTTTAACATTTCAAACTTTTCATTGTTTTACAAAATTAAATTTATTTACTAAGTCAAATGAAAAAGGTATTAAATCTTTTTAAAAGATTTCAAAGTATAGCATATATTGACATAGGCCACGACCATAAAAGTCTTGTTTTCATCCAATCAAAATCAATTGATGGAATATGAAAAAGAGTCACAAGAGAATCATTCCTTTGATATTTGGTTGAATTCCATCGACTGGTTTCTGAGAAGAAGATTTTCAAAGCTTTAACCTCCCATTAAAGCCACGTTTTCTTTGAAGGAATCTGATAAAGAATCACCAAATGATCATCACTACAAAATTTTGTTGAAATCCATCCATTCTGAGAAGAAGATTTTTAAAGCTTTCACCATACATAGAAATTAGACTGCCCATCAAAGCCATGTTTTTCATCCGCTCAAAATTCTTTGAAGGTATCTGATATACAGTCACCCAAGGATTATTTCTGTGAAATTTGGTTGAATTGTGTTCAGTAAATATTTACGGGTGGACACATGTGTGCACCTGTGCACGAACAACAGACACAATGCCATGACAATAGCTTGCTGTTTTTCAGCCAGTTGAGATAAAAACATAAAACTCTTGATTTGAGGGGTTGCAGATTATATTTCAAAATGCAGTTATGAGGAAATTCGAAGTGTTTAATGTATCCAAAAGTGTAGCAAATTTTGAGAAAATGATGAGTTGCTTGTGAAAATCAATTTCTATTTTTCCAACCATGTGCTTGTAAATACATCTTTTCAAGGTTGTAAAATAGTGTTTAAACAGGAGGAAAGGCCAGTAAAAATATCCATTTATTATTCTTTTTTAAATGCAATCAGATTTACATAGTAAATGAAATAAAAAATCTATTTTATATATCTATAATTTTTTCCTCTTGCTTACATCATATCCTTTTTCATACCCCTTAAGAGTGCCTCAATTTCCAAGATAATGAAATGTGTGATTCGACGTTAGGGAAATTAACCAGCTAAAGGTATTCCTGAACATGATATCATTTCCTAGAGATACTTGAACACCTGATTAGCTCCATGGCTTAAAGCTACTTATCATAAAGTTATTTCACGTGAACAATATTTTCAAAATTTTCCATATATCTTATATGTACGTTAGCCCAGCCCATCAAAGCCATGTTTTTAACCAAGCCAAAGTTCTATAAAGGAATCTGACAAAGGATCACTTAAGGATCATTCCAGTGAAATTTGGTAAAAAAAATCGATTGACTGGTTTCCGAGAAGATTTTCAAAGTTCACAGTATACACTACTAGTAAATATGGAAATAAGCCCCCACTGAAAGCCTTGTTTTTCATCCAATCCAAATTCTTGAAGAAATTTGATAAAGGGTCATCAAAGGATAATTTCTGTGAAATTTGGTTGAAATCCATTAACTGGTTTCTCAGAAAAAGATTTTCAAAGTTTTCAACTTTTCACTATTATACCATACATTGATATTAGACCCGTCTATAAGAGCCATATAGATCATACGATCAATTTCAAAGTATATGGAAATAAGACCTCCCACGAAAGCCATGTTTTTCTTTGAAGGAATCTGAAAAAGGGTCATCCAAGGATCATTCCTGCAAAAATTTTTGTTGAAATCTGTTTCTTGATTTTTTAAAGTAAAGATCTAGGGACATGGACAATTGTGTTTACATTGACAAAAAAAATCCAAACATGTTAGAAAGCATTGTGAGAAAAAGAGAAATTACTTGTTAGAAACTTCCTCTGTTTCCTCTAATGTTTCTTTAATCTCATTTTCTTTAGCACAACGAAGATTAGGCTCAACCCTTTCCTGGTTAATCCCTGGATTTTACGTCCCTGAGTTTTATACTTGAGAAAATATTGTGGGTTAAGAAGAAATTGCTTGTAACAAGCAATTTCTTCTTATTCCACAATATTTTCTACCCTATAGGTTGGTTACTTTTCAAATTGCACTCACTTTTAATTGTCGTCTGCAACTTCTTTTAAATTGGACAAGTCTAAAATTTTGAGAAACAGGAAAGGGTTAAAGAATAGGTAGATACATCATAATTACCAGAAATCTTTGTTGAGCAACCACTTCTACAAAGTGACCACTTTATTAACCCATTACCAGATGGCAAAATTTTAGACTAGTCCAAATTGAAAGGAGTTGCAGACGAAAACTCAAAGTGTATGCAAATTTTAGATTTTTTCAACTTTCTGGATAGAAAACATTGTTTAAAGTGAAGAAATTGCTTGTTACAAGCAAATTCTTCATTTTACACAATGTTTTCTCAATTGCTTTTCTTGAGGGGTGTCAAAAAGCATCACTATTTGGGAATGGGTAAAAAAAACACAATAAAAATCCTTTTTGGTTAAAAGAAAAAAAAAAAACAGTAACTAAATCCTATGGTGTTCGAACTTTTTAGAATCGTCTCAATGGGACAATTCAAATGAATGAACAACTTGGGATTGAGTGGGAGTTCTTCTATAATTTATGTATGCAAGTAAATTGATCCAAAATAATTATATCAGAAAGATGTATTAAGAAACCATCCTCTGAACCCATTCCCACTAAGTTACGTTTTTAGAAAAGGCTTTGTAAAACATTGTAGAAAATTAAGAAATTGCTTGTCACAAGCAATCTCTTCATTTTCCACAATGTTTTTGCTATCCAAAAATTTAAAAAAAAAATCAAATTTTATAAACCTTGAATTGTCGTCTGCAACTCCTTTCAATTTGGACCAGTCTAAAATTTTGCCATCTGGTAATGGGTTAAGTGACCCCTTTCTGCCCGTCTCTTGTGTGGTCCCTTAATACAAGTTTTACTGTATCTTATATTTTTACAAAATAAAAGGGGGGGGGGGGTAAAATTTATCTCCAACTAATGATTTCAGAAAAATTAAATCTTGTACAAGTGAGGTTTTTATTTTTGAATAGACTAATGATACAGTGAGAAAAGGAGAAAATCCTAATTTGCAGTAATTCTCCTACCGCACTGCTTTCCAAATTTTCCTCTGTGTAATTACAAGGAATGGACTTCTGATTTTGAAATATCAAGAATGCTCAATGCTGTATAGACACTCAGCTGTTGGGTACTTGATAATGAATAAACAAGAGCCGTCAGAGACGGATTATGCTCCCTGAATAAGGCTTTGGTCACAGAACTATATGCCATTATTGGACAAAAAACGTTTTATTGAATGCAACTATAGTTTGAGAGTTCAGTTTACAAGAAATTTGGAAGTTTGACAAACATTGAAGGAAGCTGTTTGGCTTCACAGGCCTGATTCTAGTAAAATTCAATATCATTATATGGTAAAGGGTTAGATATTTTATCTTCACTATCCTAGTTATCAATGAAAAATGTCTCCATACAAAAAATGAAGACTCTAACTTGAGTAGTCTTGCAGAAACAATAGACTGATTTATTTTAGAATAGGATATATACAAAATGTAAAGCTACATGGCATTTAACCCCCTTTTAGCATGGTAAGGCTCATTGGGTCAAAAATTGAGATAAAAATTACCTAGAGCTTTTAATGAACAACATTTATGTGAAGAAACAAGAAAATTTGGCGATTAGTAAAGGAGGAATATTTGAAAATTAATGACCTTGACAATTTGACCTTGACCTTGAACAATGACCTTGAACTTAGTACCAACAGAAAGTCCATGTCATAAGCAATGCACATGTATATATCACTAACCATTGTTTACTTATGGGAGATGTTAAAGTTAAAATTTTCGAAATTTTGACAATGAGAAATGACCTTGACCTTGACAGATGACCTTAAATCTGATACCAACAGAAAGGTCAAGTCATAAGCAGCGCACAAGTAAAATATGAAAAGAGGGTCACTTACCATTGTAAACTTATAGACAATGTTAAATTTAAGCTTTTTCGAAATTTTGTCCTTGAGAAATGACCTTGAACTTGACAGATGACCTGGAATTTAGTACCAACAGAAAGTCCATGTCATAAGCAATGCACATGTAAAATATGAAGGCTATATCACTTACCATTGTATACTTATGGGCTCTATTAAAGCTTTTTTTTTAATTTTGACCTTGAGAAATGACCTTGACCTTGACTGATGACCTTGAACTTAATTCCAACAGAAAGGTCATGTCATTAGCAATGCACATGTGAAATATGAAGGCTATATCACTTACCATTGAAACCTTATAGACAATGTTAAAGTTAAAATTTCAAATTTTGACCTTGAGAAATGACCTTGATCTTGACAGATGACCTTGAACTTAGTACCAACAGAAAGTCAATGTCAAAAGCAATGCACATGTGAAATATGAAGGTCATATCACGTAACATTGTAAACATATAGACAATGTTTAAGTGAAGATTTTCTAAATTTTGATCTTGAAAAATGATCTTGACCTTGAATGATGACCTTGAACTTGGTACCAACAGAAAGGGTTTGTCACAAGCAATGCACATGTGAAATATGAAGACTTCATCTGTAACTATTAAAAGTTATTGCCAATTTTAGTTTTTGCAGGGAAAAAAGACAGTTAACGTAAAGGTAATAACATTAAGGCCCCTTTTCTCATGACACATTTTTTTAAATGAAAAATCACATTAGTTTAAGGTCAAGGGGATCTGATTTGCTAATCAAATATGAAATTTCTTGAAATTCTAACAATTAGTCTTGGAGAAATTGGCAAAAAACTAGTTTTTACATTAAGGCCCCTTTTTCCATGACGCAGCCTTGAAATAAGAAAAATCACAAAAAAGGTCTTGGAAATTTCCTAGGAAGATTATATATGAATTTTCGTCCAATTAGGCCCAGGGGTTGCTGAGATATAACATCGGACGGATGGCTGGAAGGAGGGATGACCCAGAGGCCGGCAACTATATGCTCCCCCCCAAAATTTTTCGGGGAGCATAAAAATTAACTGGAAATATGTAGCAGACATGGATGCTGCCTCATAATTGTTTGACCTTCTATTGTGACCTTGGCCTTGGTAGAATACAGACTCTATGCATGCCACTAGTATTCTTCAAGAGGAACAACTAAACAAAGTTGTTTTAAAATTCATTGATTATTGTAGAAGACAAAGAGAATTGGACACGTACACAAACACTGTCACCATTACATGGAAGAGTGATCATAAGTGGCATAGTTTGTATAAAACAGTATTTTGAGTGACCGGCTTTGGTATTATAGATTGCTCATGTTGTAAGGAACAGGAATTCAAAGTTTCATGCAAATGAAACAAACAATAACAAAGATATTATAAAATATCAAAGTTTAGCATGTCAACTGCCTTAAAGTAACTGCAACAAGGATTTAGTAATACCATAAGTTTTCTCCGAAACTACCAAGATAAAATCTCTCCCATTGTCCTAGGCCCAGTAGATATGAACGAGAAACTGCTACCAAGTGATTTCATATTACATCTGGTTCATTTTCTCTTCTTTTGATTTTCTTTCGTGGTACAGCTGAAAACAATTTTTATATGTAAAATACAAATACCTCTGAATGATTATTTTTTGTCAATTATGACCTTGATAAGTTACCTTGACATTTTCAAATGACCTTGACATTAAAAATGCAAATCATTTAGAGGCACCTTCATGCCAAATATGAGCATTGTACATTATATAGTTTTGAAGTTTCTGGAAAATAATCGCTTTGCAAATTAAGTTATGGATAGACAGATAGATGGACACTGAGAAATCAATCTGCCCCTTGTTCATCAGTGTGAGATATAGAAATAGAATAAGAATGTAAACCATTCTTATATCAAAGCTGAACAAATGCCTTTACCAGACAACAATAATTTGAATTTCTAGTTGAATGGAAGATAATTCAGGAGGATTATGAACAAGAGGGCCGTTGGCCCTGGGGCGCTCACCTGAGATAAAGGCTCTTTTTCTTTCAACAGTCTAATTTCATGTTAAGGTTAGGATTATGAAACAAGTGGGCCACAATTACATATAAAGACTATGAACCTGGGAATCCAAAAGTCCAAATTACAAATTCCAAGGCTTGAGTGCCGATTTGAAAGAAGGCAAAAACTTTTTCCAGGGGTTATAATTTCAGAAATAAGAAAGAAGTCTGTGAACTTATGCTTCATGCCTATACCCCCCCCCCCCCCGGGTCTGCCCCTGGAGACCCGAGGATCATGATTTTAGCTATTTTGTAAGAGGTCAATATACTGATGCTTCATGCAAAATATCAAGGCTGTACGCTTTCTGGGTCAGGAGGAGAAGATTATTAAAGATTATTTTGAAATTTCACTTTTGTTGCCATGGCAACCAGAGTTTTAAACGGATTCCAATTCTTTTAGCTAATTTTAATGGGGACCACCTAAGGAACATTTCTGCAAAATTTGGTTCAAATTGGCCCTGTGAATTGGGAGGAGATGTCATTTAAAAAATTGTTCTTTATTTCTATGTAAACCCTACCCCCTGGGGCCCGGCCCCTGGGGACCCGAGGATCATGATTTTAGCTATTTTGAAAGAGGTCAATATACTGATGCTCATGCAAAGTATCAAGGCTCTATGCCTTCTGGGTCAGGAGGAGAAGATTTTTAAAGATTATTCTAAAATTTCACTTTTGTTGCCATGGCAACCAGAGTTTTTAACGGATTTCAATTCTTTTAGCTATTTTTGAAGGGGACCACCTAAGCAACATCTCTGCCAAATTTGGTTCAAATCGGCCGAGTGGTTTGAGAGGAGATGTCATTTAAAAAATCGTTCTTTATTTCTATATAAACCCCACCCCCCTGGGGCTCCGCCCCTGGGGACCCGAGGATCAAGATTTTAGCTATTTTGAAAGAGGTCTATATACTGATGCTTCATGCAAAATATCAAGGCTCTACGCCTTCTGGGTCAGGAGGAGAAGATTTTTAAAGATTATTTTAAAATTTCACTTTTGTTGCCATGGCAACCAGAGTTTTTAACGGATTTCAATTCTTTTAGCTATTTTTGAAGGGGACCACCTAAAGAACATTTCTGCCAAATTTGGTTCAAATTGGCCCAGTGGTTTAGGAGGAGATGTCGTTTAAAGAAATTGTTGACGGACGACGCACGACGCACGACACACGACGCACGACGCACGCCGGACGGACGCCGGACTAAAGACGATCACAATAGCTCACTTGAGCACTACGTGCTCAGGTGAGCTAAAAATGCACTAGCACAATTTTATATGTACATAAACATCATGTGTAAATTTTAGAGCGGTATCTGCAATATTGTAGGAGAAAAGCTCCATACCAAATTTAGTCTACGGAGCTTTTCCAGTATGCACTAGTAAAGTTCTTGGTAGGGGGGTATTACGAGATGATTGAGTGCCTGTGTTGCTCCACAGGCCGGAATTTACTGATTAATCAATTCAAAATCAATCCTTTTTTTTTTCATCATCCTGAAGAATAATCTTCGATATATATTATGGAAAATGACAAAACAGCTTAAAACAACAAATTTGTTCATTGTCTACAATGTTTTTTTTCCTAAAAGACAAATACAATTTTAAGTTTCATACACTTAAATTTGAAATTTGGACCAATCCAAAATTTTGTAGTCTGGCTACAGGCTAAGATATGATAATAAAGCCTTTTCTTTAAAAACAAATGAAGCAAATCAAATGCAAAAAATCTTCAGTCTAATAATGGTAAAAGGCAAACAACTGATGTATAACATAGTTAACCAATTAAGCAGAATCAATTACTTTCCTTTAATAAGACTTACACTAGAGGCACTTGGGCACCTGGATCACTCCACCAGCCTTATATACACTGCAACTCCTCTACAACGCTACCCAGCACAGCGCTGACTCCATTATAACGCGGGGTCCGCTTGGCTCCCAAAATTTTGGAAGGGGGGGGGGGCATTTGGGGTTGCAGATGCTGAGATACGACGTTAATCCTGATTTGGCCGCGATTTTTTCATCCCGTCTTCGGAAAAAAGGGTTGCACATAAAAATCGATAATTACCCGAAGCCAGGTAAGTTTTTAACACCTTATGTGGACGGTCCTGGCCATTAATGCATTAGTTCAGAGGTAATTGCTTTGTTTGATTGATGACACGCGTAGTGTTTGAATTTACAAAATCGGTTTGATTGTTTGGTCTTACTGTTTGACATTGGGATGATCAATTCCTTACCTCATTGATATTTTTTAAAACAATAGTGAATAGGCACGCTCCTCGGTATCCTTCTGTTACAAACCTTGAAGGTGGTGCGATTGAAATATCCCACTGTTTCACTCTCGTCGTTCTTAAATTTCGGTAGGACGTGTTCTTAAAGTAATGCGCGACCGTGAAATTAGACAAATTGACTTGAGCCTAATTTTTATTTCACTTCATAGTTTGCTGGTATCCGGAGCTCGTAGAGGATAGTTGCTTCAAGATTAAAACGCAACAATGTGCTTAGAAAACAATCATTCGTAGTTGTGACGTTTTCGCTAAATACAGAAAATACGCGAATTTTAATTGTAAATGTCACAGTATCGGAAGATTTTCATCCGAAACGGGATAGATAATATAAGTAGATTAAAATAAAATACCGTTATTTTTACGAATTTCTTTCAATAATCCGAAAATTTAATGCCATTCTGTATGATCAAACACACGGCAAAAAGTTCGTCGACAGATTTGAAGTAAAGGTTTTTCGGGCACAGTTATTTTATTCTGAGGGAGGAAAGGTGATCGAAGGCGCCGCCGCCAGATGTTCAGCTATTTATGGGAGAGTTTCCGGAGTTGACACGTGCCAGACGCATACCCCGTGTAATTCTTGCTGACCGAAATTTTTACTCTTGTCGTTTTGAAACCAGACATTCCACCGTCTCGGATATTTTTCGATTATTATGACCTTCATTTTTACGATTAAAAGTTAGCCGCTACATGTACACTGCAACTGGTCGGTTTAAATTCCCGATTCGTAAATGACTAGGTTCAGATAGAGTTCTTTGTCGATTTGTTGTTACCGTATTTTTAACAATGGTAAAGAATTTAGACCAAGTCCATTACCGCGAAAGAGGTTCGAAGGTCGATCCACGCGACATTTTCTCAACGCTTCAGTAACCCCAGGTGTTCAACAACTCGTCAGTCTCCAAGGAGACGTCGCTATGCGAGATACTTAGATTTTATCCCCTTTGTCTACGGATGGAAATATTTACGTCCGAGTAAAATTAAATTCAATTAGATTAATGCCGACGACTATCATAATAATAAAACATGTTTCGGGTAAAAGTTCTAGCTTCTTAATATTGGGAGAAAGAGAACCGCAATTTGGAGACCTGTAGAAATTTACGGATTATTCAATCCTGATAGACCGGGAAGGTAAGGTTAGAATTTAATTCTCCGCACGCCGAATTTCGTCGGTTTCTGCTAAAATCTCGTAACTACAGTTGTTTTTTTTCATTTCCCGACTAGTAACTTGTATAGAATTAAACATGTTACAGGAATTTTATCACGAATTATCGGGTATTTAGTTCCGATTCCGACGGTTGAAAATTTCAGTTACGGCGGCGGGGGGGGGGGGCAGCGTTATAGCATAATAACTCCACTTCTTCCGCTGTTTGATTTCTTGGACCCCACCAACAGCGTTATAGTGGAGCTGCAGTGTACTTATCATACAGGTAATTGAGTTTTCTTACATACAGGAGGCAACTCATTTAACCCTTGTCATGCTGTATTAATCACCTTATTGAATTGCTGTAAAATCAAAGGGCTGAAAGTACTGATAGGACTTGTTGTTCAAAAAAAAATATTTTTTTTAGAAATCAATTTCATGAACAACTCTGACAGAAAAGGTACAAGCAGGAGCAGTAGACCAAGATCAGACTGCACTTATGTGCAGGCTGATCTTGGTCTACATCTCCTGCCCAAACCTGAATATTCCGGGCTCAGCATGACAAGGGTTAAGAAAAAATTACTTTGTGTCAATTCACTTTAACCCATTCATGCACAGTGATGCTTTTAGACGCCCCTAAAGAAAAACATTTGGGAAAACATTGTATAAAATGAAGAAACTGCTTGTAACTAGCAATTTCTTCATTTTATACTATGTTTTCTTTCTAGAAAAATCTAAAATTTCATTAACTTTAAATTGTCCTTGCAACTCCTTTCAATTTGGACCAGTCTAAAATGTTATTTGGTAATGGGTTAAGGGAGGCAAATTTCTTTTATACGGCAAATATTTTTTAACTAAGCAGCAACAATTAATTCTGTTGCATCACCATGTGATATATACCTGAAATTTTGAAATCATCCAAAGCAACATTATTACACCTATGAACATTTCTTTAAGAAATCTGATAAAGGGAAAGGGATAAAGGGTACTCAAAAGATCAATCCTGTGAAATTTGGTTGAAATCCATTCTTCTAGAAGAAAAATTTCAAAATATTTACTTTATCCAATATATGGAAATTAGCCCCAAACAGAAGAAGATTTTCGAAGTTTTCACTATTCAACATATATGGAATTTTGCCTTGTCCAACTAAGCCATGTACAATATATAGAAATGTTTTAGAACTAACCCGTCGACATTTGGAAATTAGCCCTGCCATAAAAAGTCATATTTTTTATCTAATAAAGATTTTTTAATGGATCTGATAATAGGGTCACCAAAAGACCATAAGATTTGGTTGAAATTTGAGTAGTACTTTCTGAAGAGAAATTTACTATGAACAAGAGGACCATGATGGTCCTAAATCGCTCCCCTGAGTATGATGGTTCATGGCTTTATGATATAAACAAAATAGCAAAGCCCTCTGTCTAATTGTTTTGGAGAAGATGTTTAAGGATTTCTCTTTTAATCCTAGGTATATTGATGATCCCACCATTTAGCACTAATTTCCTGAATATTGTAATGCTTTGAAGTATAGACATCAATACATACCAAGTATAAAAGCTGTAAGCCTAATGGTTTAGGAGAAGAAGGTTTTCAAAGGTATCATTATTTATTCCTAACTAAAATTAGGGATAGCACAGAAAAGGGCTAATTTTTTAAGTAATTTGGAAGAGGGTCAAAAGATGATGATATGTACCAAATATCAAAGCTCTAGGCCTTATGGTTTGGGAGAAAAAGATTTTCAAAGATTTCCTTCTTTATTCCTTTGTAAAATCAGGGATCGCCCAGAAAAGGGCTAATTTTCAGAATACAGTAGTTCTTTGAAGTATTTTGGTAGAGGGTCAATAGATGATGATTTGTACCAAATATCAAAGCTCTAGGCCTTATGGTTTGGGAGAAGAAGATTTTTAAAAGATTTCCTTCTTTATTTCTATGTAAAATCAGGGATTGCACAGAAAAGGGCTAATTTTCAGAGTATAATAATTCTTTGAAGTATTTTGGTAGAGGGTCAAAAGATGATGACATGTACCCAATATCAAAGCTCTAGGCCTTATGGTTTGGGAGAAGAAGATTTTTAAAGTTTTCCTTCTTTTAATCTATGTAAAATCAGGGATTGCCCAGAAAAGGGCTAATTTTCAGAATAAGGTAGTTCTTTGAAGTATTTTGGTAGAGGGTCAAAAGATGATGATTTGTACCAAATATCAAAGTTCTAGGCCTAATGATTTTGAAGAAGAAGATTTTTTAAGATTTCCTTCTTTTATTCTATGTAAAATCAGGGATTGCACAGAAAAGGGCCAATTTTCAGAATACCGTAATTCTTGGAAGTATTTTGGTAGAGGGTCAATTGATGATGATTTATACTACATATCAAAGCTCTAGGCCTTATGGTTTGGGAGAAAAAGATTTTTAAAGATTTCCTTCTTTATTTCTATGTAAAATCAGGGATTGCACCGAAAAGGGCTAATTTTCAGAGTATAATAATTCTTTGAAGCATTTTGGTAGAGGGTCAATAGATGATGATTTGTACCAAATATCAAAGCTCTAGGCCTTATGGTTTTGGAGAAGAAGATTTTAAAAAATTTCCTTCTTTAATTCTATGTAAAATCATGGATCACAAAGAAAAGGGCTTATTTTCAGAATAAAGTAATTCTTTGAAGTTCTTTGGTAGAAGGTCAATATATGATGATATGTACCAAATATCTAAGCTCTTAACCTTATGGCTTGGGAGGAGATGATTTTAAAAGATTTCCTTCTTTTATTCTATGTAAAATCAGGAATTGCCCAGAAGAGGGCTAATTTTCAGAATACGGTAATTCTTTGAAGTTTTTGGTAGAGGGTCAATAGATGATGATTTGTACCAAATATCTAAGCTCTAGGCCTAACGTCTTCGGAGGAGAAGATTTTTTTAAGTTTTTTCACTTCCTTGCCATGGCAACCAGAGTTCTTCATGGATTTCAATTCTTTGAAGTATTTTGAAAGAGCATGACCTAAGGATCATTTCTGTGAAGTTTTGTTGAAATTCCATGGTTAGTTTAGGGGGAGAAGATTTTTTTGTAATTGTGAACAGACGGACGGATGATGGACAATTACCGATCACAATAGCTCCCCCAGAGCACTTCGTGCTCAGGTGAGCTAAAATGTTTAAGGACACATGACGGACACAATGCTATGACAATAGCCTGCTGGCTTTCATACACCAGTGTAGCTATAAAACTACTGTTTACGCTTAACTGATTCATTGAATAAATCTAAATAAATCACTTACTGTTCTTTTGTCAAGGAACCTCTTTGTGAATTCTTCAATGTCAATCTTTCCTGCAATAAGGACAATCTCTGATTAATCCTTTAAAGAATATGTAGGAAAAGATTGATTGATTGATGGGATGGGGTTTAACGCCACTTTTAACAGTATTTCAGTTATATAGTGGCGGCTGGAGCACCTAACAATGGATTCCTGGTATTTCTCACACCAGTACTACCACTACATCCTTTCCTAGCCTCCAGCTGCTGTTTACAATTATCCACCCATTGGTGGGAGACAAATGTCGATAAGATATGTGCCGTCACCGGGGATCTTACTCATGACATCCCATGATTGAAGAGTAGGAGTCTGGTGTGCTACCTACTGCACTATGACAGCCTGTAGGAAAAAAAGAGATTTCTTATAACAAACAACTTCTTCTTTTTCCATATTGTTTTCTTCTATACACTTTTCTTTCAGCTATGGGCACTTTGAAAAAGTCAAAACAATTTGATGTGGTTATGGGCTAAGGCACAGTGACAACCTGTTACACCTAGATTGACCCATTCTCCTATTGAGCAATTTATCCTATCGGAAGAAATGTCACATCTGGTTAATCTAGAAGCAAACTTTTTTTGTTACTTTGCTCTCTAGATATTTCCTGGCCTTTGTGTAAAGCTATAGACTCGACCCTTTACCATACAACAAAATTTTAGACTAGCCAATATTTAATTTGCAAACAACAATTTTCAGTGATGAAATTTTAAAAAGTCTTTATATTTTGGAGTGGAAACATGTAACAAGTAATTCCTTCATTGTCCACAATGTTTTCTAAAGATTTTTCATAGATGAATGTAAAAAAATTGCGTTGGAATGGGTCAAGCTACTGTGAATCTACTTTTTTGTTACAAATAATTTGCCAGGACATGAACTTGTATTAACTACATAATCTTGCTTTTGCACATTTTTGAAATGTCCTTTAGTGGAACCCAAAAATGCAAGTATCATAATACGAGTTGAGATCACTTTACACTTTGCCAACAAAAAATCTTTGAGTCAAAGCTCACTGAGTATACCCCAGCTTTTACTACCAAACTAACTACAGTAAAAAATGAAAATCTCCCTCAATGAAACTAATCTTAAAGTACCATGTAGCACCATACCAAGTTTCAAAAGAATACTATTGATAGTTACTGAGAAAATTGTGGCAAAAATGTACTATTATACCAAGCAATGTCCTAAAATAAACTAAGTAATAAAACAAGGTGGCAAAAATGTACTATTATACCAAGCAATGTCCTAAAATAAACTAAGTCATAAAACAAGAAGTAGTAAACTTGCGATTCTAAATCATTGAACTTTCACATCAAATTTCAAGTCATAGCTATTAATAGCTTCTGAGAAAAAAGCAAGAAAAATATACCACTTTAGCAATATATGTTTGAAAAGAAAAATAAAATCATAAAACAAGAAGTAGTAGACCTAAATTTGGTAAACAACATGGAGGACCCCTAGCTGAACATCTGCATCAAGTGTCAAGTGGATGCTATCAATAGATGCTGAGAAAAATGCAAAAGTAAATAAAAACTAAGTTGTAAAACAGGTAGTAGTTAACATGCCAACCTAATATGGTAAGTGCCATGTAGTACCCCTAAATTAACCTCCACACAAAATTTCAAGTCATTGCTAAGAATAGTTATTGACAAGAGGACCATGATGGTCCTATATCACTCCCCTGAGTATGATAGCTCAAGGCTTTATGATGTATACAAAATAACAAAGCCCTACACTTAATCATATGGAGAAGAATATTTTTTTTTTTAAAGATTTTCTCCTTTAAACCTAGGTAAAGGGAAGAACAATCCATATCAAGCTAATTTCAAGAGTAAAGTAATTCTTTGGAGTACTTCAGTAGGGGGTCAATAGGCAATAATACATACCAAATATCAAAGCTCTAGGCCTAATGGTTTAGAAGGAGAAAATTTTCTATGATATCCTTCTTTATTCCTTTCTGGGATTGCACAGAAAAGGGATTATTTCAGAATACCGTAACTCTATGGAGTATTTTAGTACAGGGATTAGGTATTATTACAAACAAAATGTTAAAGCCCTAGGCCTTATGGTTTGGGAGAAGAAGATTTTTAAAGATTTCCTTCTTTTATTCTATGTAAAATCAGGAATCATAAAGAAAATGGCTAATTTTCAGAGTACGGTAATTCTATGAAGTATTTTAGTACAGGGCCAATAGATGACGATTTATACTACATATCAAAGCTCTAGGCCTTATGGTTTGAGAGAAGATTTCCTTTTTTTTTCTACGTAAAATCAGGGATCACACAGAAAAGGGCTAATTTTCAAGATATGGTAATTCTTTGAAGTACTTTGGTAGAGGGTCAATATATGATGATTTATACAAAATATCATAGCTCAAGGCCTTATTGTTTGGCAGAAGAAGATTTTTAAAGTTTTCTATCTTAATTTCTATGTTAAGTCAGAGATTGCAGAGAAAAGGGCTAATTTTCAAGATATGGTAATTCTTTTTCAGTATTTTAGTAGAGAGTCAATAGATGATGATTCATACCAAATATCAAAGCTCTAGGCCTTATGGTTTGGGAGAAGATGATTTGTAAAGTCCCTACTTTATTTAAGAGATGAAGAGAATATTTTTTGTTTTCATGGAGGTATGACCCAAAAAAACTAATCACACTGTATGAATACGCGATTAATAGCATCGAGCGAAAAATACAACGACTTTGCAAATTTTGATACCTTTTTGTATGGAACTATTTTGTGCGGAAGCATACAAAATGGCTGCATGCTCAAAATTTTGTTCATGGAGGTATGAATTAAATTTTTCGACTTATCAGATCGCCTGTTTTTGATAGACGAAACTAACAATTAAATTAAATGGTTAAATTAGGAGAAATTTTTTTGTAATTGTGGATGGACGGACAGATAGACGGACTGACAGACAAATGTCTGACAATGTCTGATCACAATAGCTCACTCAGAGCACAAAGGTGAGCTAACAAAAATGAAACCAAAATATACTTTACAAATTAATGTCCGAAAATTAATTAAGTTATTAAAAAGAAGTAGTTAACTAATGGAGCTAAATTCAGTAAGCACCATGTAGGACCTTAAAAGAACTTCAACATTAAATTTCAAGTCATAGCTATGTATAGTTATTGAGAAAAATGCAACCAAAATATATCATTTCACCAGCAATTGTCCAAGAATAAACTTATTCATTTACAGAAAGTAATTAGAAAACAGACCTAATTTCAGCAAGGGCCATGTAGGACCCCTACATGAACCTCTACACCAAATTTCAAGTCATTGCTTTGAATAGCTGCTGAGAAAAATGGACGTAAATATACCACTTTACCACATAAATATACCACTATACCCTATCCTAAGCCATAAAACTAGAGGTAGTTAAATTGCAGACTTAATTCAGTAAGTGTCATGTAGGTCCCCTAGCTGAACCTTCACACCAAACTTAAAGTCATTCCTATGAATGGTTGCTGAATAAAATGCGACAAAAAATATTGGTTACAGATAGAAGAACAAGGGTAAACAATCATACCCTTTTCTTCTTTGAAGTGGGGTTAAAATAAACTAGAAAATAAATTGTTGATAAAATCTTGTATGTATAAGTGTTCTTACTTTCAAGGAAATCTTCTACAGCCTTGTCCGAGTCCTCTTCTGCTTCCAAGACTGCCACTTTCAGGTTATTTTGTATCACAGATGGTTCAAATTGGTCCATCAAGGACAGCTGACTCTCTTGATTACTTTCAAAACTTGATCTGACATACTCTAGCTCTTTATACTGAAACATTTTGAGAGCAATTTAATTACTTGATTGATTGAATGGGATTTATTGCCAGTTTTAACACTATATCAGTCATATCATGGTGGCTGGAACACCTAACAATGGATTCCTGGTATTTCTCATACCAGTACTACCACTTCATCCTTTCCTAGCCTCAAGCTGCTATCCCACTTAGATTTACGATTATCCACCCATTGTTGAGAGACAAATGTAGGAAAGAATACGTGCCGCTGCCGGGGTTCAAACCTATTACATCCCATGATTGAAGACTGGTAGTCTTACGCGCTACCGACTGTGCTATTGATCACTGAAAATCTGGCAGATCTGTCCAGTATATGAGCTCTCCACATGTTTTGCATTTGGTGCTCTCGCTGCCCTAGTCACACAATTGAGCACCATTCAAAATTGGCCTTTAGGAACTCTCATTGGGTTACTGATTAGTGTCGTAGGGTTTAAATTGTTTCTACCTTGCTTCTCAGAAGTTTCTAATTGTGTCACAGACACAGATGTTCCCACTTGAGTGCTTGTCACATGACCTTGAACTGTGTCCTTGAAATTCAAAAGTATCCAACAGACCTTTACGCATCAAATATCACTCATTAAGGGGAACAACTGTGCCAAGTTATTTTGAAATCCATTAATTAATGTAGAAGATATGTTCCAGACAAGAAATGGGCATATACACTTACCATCCAACCCAATCAACCACAAACCAACCCAACGAACACACACTCACACATGGACAGAGGTTACTTTATATACCACTAGCCATTACATAGCAGGGGCAAAACACAACAACTTTGTATTAACTTTGATTACACAGGACAGAAATAATTTCATTAACAGCAACATAAGATTTTCAATTTCACTTGGTTTCTATATTATCTAATTAACTCAATACCACATGGCTAACTTCTAGACTGGTCAAATCAAAATATGTTGCAGACAAAAATTTCAGGTCATGAAATTTCAAAAATCTTTGTCTTTTTAGAAAAAATTGTAGACAATGAAACAAAGGCAACACCTGCGGGTGCCTATGCTCAGCTATTGGGTGCTGGATAGTTGACAAAGAGTTATCCCCCTTGATAGTATAGGTTGCTCTTTTGATAGTGAACAAGAGTGCCATGTTTCAAGTGAATGCCTTAGGTAGAACCAGAGATATCACAAAACATCAAAGTTTACCCACGACAACAAGGCTATCACAATACCTCAGGTTATTCCGAAAACAGCCAAGATAAAATTGCCTGCTTTCTTGCTTCTAAGGGCATAAAAGTCTAAAAAGTCTCACATTTTCTCTTAGTTGACACATTGCAACAAACAAGCAATATGTCTCAAGGATTTTATAACAAAAAGATAAGAAAGCTTACATTTCCTTGTCTTCAAAATTTTAGAATTGTCTAAATTGAAAAAAGTTGCAGACAACAACTAAAAGTAAGTGCAATTTGGAAAGAGAACAACCTTCAGGGTAGAAAGTGTTGTGGGAAAAGAAGAAATTGTTTGTCAAAAGAAAATTCTTCTTTTCCTGCAATGTTTTCTCAAGTATTGAATTAAAGGAAAAAAAACTAGTAATTGAACAGGAAGGGGTTTAGACTGGTCTAAATTGAAAGGAGTTGCAGGCAACTTCAACTTTCTGGGTAGAAAACATTGCGTAAAATGAAGAAATGCAATTTAATTACACAATGTTTTCCTAATTGTTTTTCTTGAGGGGCATTGGAAAGGTGTCATTGTGTGGGAATGGGTTAATACAAGAATCAAAATGTCCATATAACCCTGTGTCTCAGATTTTGTTATAACCAATATAAAGAATATTTATGTTACCTTATCTCTATGATTTTGTTACAACTAAATCAAAGTATATCCATTTAACCAATTCCCACACAATCCCTCCTTTTAAAGGAAAAAAGCTTTGGAAAACATTGTGAATAATGAAGAAATTGCTTGTATCAAACAATTTTCTTAATTATTCACAATGTTTTCTATCCAACAAGATGTAAAGATTTGGACCAGTCTAAATTTTGCTGTGTGGAAATGAGTTAACCTTGTGTCATAGATTTTGTTAAAGAATGTTCATGTTACCTTATCTCTAAGATGTTGTTTTATCTCATCTATCACAGGTCGCTTATTAAGGTTTTCCTCTGTAAGTATAATGACACAATAAGATCAATGTGGTTTATCTAGCTCAAAAAAATCAAATGCATTTACAACCACTACCACCCTGAAAAATGTATTGTAAAAAAGTGCAACTCATGCAGATGTTGACGCTGTTAAAGTGCTTGATAGTCGGTTAAACCTTTTAAGTCCAAAAAGGGGCATTATCTATTGATTTAGAGTTGTCCCCTTTCTTAATATAGATTGCTATTTTGATAGTGAGAATATATTTTGAGCTTCAAGTGTTCAATAATACCAGAGATATTACATGTACAAAAGTACAAAGTTTTCGTACAGTGACGACGCTGACCAATCCATTGCAGTTTTCTCCACTATTAGCCAAGCTGAAAATGAATCACCAGCTAACAGCTCAAGGTCCTTGTCCAATTACTGGACAACATAAGTTTAGACTAGTCAGAATTGAAAGAAGTTGCAGACAACAATTTTTAGTTGATAGAATTTTTTAAAATCTTTGTTTTTTGGGAAAGAAAATTCTGTGGATAATGAAGAAATTGTATCAAGCAATTTCTTCATTTTCCAAAGTCATTTTCTTTAGGGGCGTAAAAAGCGGTATTGTGTGGGAAAAAAGGTTAATACATGACTACAATGTATTATCAACAGAAAGATTAGATATCTGACTTTTCTTTTCACAGTATTCAGCTTCTATTCCTGATTTATGAGGGACGGTCAGAAAATATCCAGACTTTTCATGCTCCTCTCTTTCCATGCGCAGCTATATACCCAAAATATATATTGGTGATTACTGCATTCATTCGCCAATAAGGTGGTCAGTTTATTTTCAATGATAGTTGTGTTTACACAGTATTTTGCACTCTGATATATGATATGTGTTTTGTCTATCATGGACTCTTTGTTAGAGGAACAACACTCTGTAATTAAGTTTCTGGTTGCAGAAGGTGAAAAGCCCTGCAAAATCTTTTAGAGGCTTAAAAAAGATTATCTGATAATGTTTATAACTTTCAACCTTTTACAACTTTGTTTCTCAGTTTCATGAAGGCAGAACAACTATTTGTGTCAAGTCTAGGACTGGGCGGCCAGCTGAGGCGGTGACCCTTACAATGGTAGCAATTGTCAAAGCTTTTGTCAACAAAAATCGTCCAGTAACTTTGGAGGAGAAAGCCAAGTTAAATGTCGGTAAGGCATAAGCACACAAGATTTTACATGAGTGATTGATTGAATGGGGTTTAACTTTACTTTAAACAGTATTTCAGTCATATGGGGGCCGCTGGAGTACATAACAATGGATTCCTGGAATTTCTCACATCAATACTACCACTACATCCTTTCCTAGCCTCCAGCTGCTATCCTACTTAGTTTGACAATTATTCACCCATTGGTGAGAGAAAAATGTCGGAAAGAAAATGTGCCACTGTCCGGGATCGAACTGATGTCATTCCATAATTGAAGTTTGGGAGTCTGATGAGCTACCAACTGGGCTATGACTGGGGCTTAGATTTTACACTTACACCTAGATTTTACATGAACACCTAGGAATGAGCAAGGTAAGTGCTAGGTGGGTGCCTAGACAGCTATCAGCACATCAATAGGCAACCAGTGTAACCAATGCAAAAGAACATTTAAGTCATTAAAATCATGAAGGAGATAAGTTTTTGAACCGTATAATCAATGGAGATAAGATGTGGGTTCATTATTCCGAACCTGAGACAGAAGCTCAGTCAAAGCAGCAGACACAAGCTGGTTCTCGACCTCCTAAAAAGTTTAAGCTGTCTTCTTTTCGGCTGTCAAAGTCATGCTTGTTGCCTTTTGGGAATGATACTTACTTATTTCTTGCCAAAAGGTCAAACTGTCACTTCCAAGTTCTATTCTGGAGTAACTGTGAAAACCTTAGAGAAAAGCTCAGGCAAATGAGTCTCAGGTTAGAACAGAAAAATGTTTCCCTTCTTCAAGATAATGCCCCTCCCATACTGCTGCAGCTACAGTGGAGGTTATCAACTCTTAACAACAAATGGAAATTGTTGGCTTACCCTCCTTATAGCCCAGACCTCGCCCCCTGTGACTTTTTATGTTTCCAGAATTGGTTCACAGCGAGAATACAAAAGCTACCATGAAGACAGCAAAATGGCGTAGATGTAGGTGGAGAATATTTTGAAAAAGAGTAGAAAGATTTTATTTTTAAAATGTTGAATTTTTTCGAGAACAAGTCAAAAGTCCAGGATATTTTCTGACTGTCCCACGTAAACCCTTTCAAATTCTATCAGACAACAATATAGCTCTAAATCTCTAGTTTTCTAATCTAAGTATTATAGGATATTTCTGTACAGTAACAAGATGTTTACAAACAAGATTGCCCTAGCCCTAATTCAGGGGAATCATTTATTCTGGATATTTTCTAGAGGAATAAACTAGAGACGCTTGAGCGCCTGTATTGCTCAATAGGCATGAATGTACTGATTAAGCCCATTTTTCTATTAATTCAATAACTGCATTATCAAATTTTTACACAGCTTGTCCATTCTTCTATAAAAAATCAAAACATACCTTAGAACTTACCCGTGTTTACCAATCAATAAAGTCTTTGAAATAATTCTAGAGAACCATTTCAAAATTTTCATTGTTTTTACAAAAATCAAGTTATGTAAAATACGTTATGTAAAATTTTCACTGTATACCATTTATGGACATAACTCACCACCGTAATGGCTACGTTTTTCAACCAATCAAAATTATATGAAGGAATCTGACAAACAGTCATCTGAGAATCCTTCCTGTGAAATTTGGTTGAAATTCATCAACAGGTTTCTGAGAAATTTATAACGTTTTCAGTATTTACCATATATGGAAATTAGCCCTGACCATTGAAGCCATATTTTTCATAAAATCACAATTCTTTTTTATAATCTGATAAAATGTCATCCATGGATTGATCAGGTCAAAATTGGTTGAAATCCATCCATTGGTTTCTGAGAAAAAGAATTTCAAAGCTTTTACCCTATATGGAAATTAGTCCCGCCCATTAAAGCAACATATTTTCATCCTATCAAAATAACTTGAAGCAATTCAATAAATGTTCTTCCAAAGATATTTTCTGGTTGAAATCCATCCATTGGTTTCTGGAAAGAAGATTTCAAAGCTTACACCATACATGGATATTAGCCCCGCCCATAAAGGCCATGTTTTTCATCCGATCAAAATTCTTTGAAGAAATCTGATAGAGGTACACCATAGGATCATTTCTTTGAAATTTGATTGAAATCCATCCACTAGGTTCTAAGAAGAAGATTTTCAAAGCTTTCACGATATATGGAAATTGGCTCCGATTTTAAAGCCTTGTTTTTTCATCCGATCAAATTCTTTGAAGGAATCTGATAGAGGGTCACCTAAGGATCATTTCTGTGAAATTTGGTTGAAATCCATCCTATGGTCTCTGAGAAGAAGATTTTCAAAGCTTTCACCATATATGGAAATTAGCCCCGCTAATTAAAGCTCTCACCATACACACCATGCCATGACAATAGCTCTCTGGCTTTCAGCCAGTGGAGCTAAAAACCACTAGTAAAATCTTTTAGTCTGGTTTCAATTGAAAGAATTTGCAGACAATTACAAGCAGATAAATTTTGAAATCTTTGTCTTTCAGAGTAGAAAACAGTGGAAAATCAAGAAATTGCATGTTTCAAGCAATTTCTTCAATTTCCACAAATATTTCTTTACCAAACTTTTTTCTTGATGTGTATAAAAGCATGGATTTGTGTGGGAATGAGTTGATACTAGATTTGTGTGAGAATGGGTTGATACTAAAATCTTACTTGCTAATTCTGTACACTGGCATGACATTTTCTCCCTAGTTTCTGCCACTGTCTGGATCTGGGGTAAACCTTGGATCATCTCTAGAATTTTATCTTCTTCTTCTGTCAGACCCATTAGCTCTATATTACTGAAAGCAAATAGAGGATAATTCTTTCAATATAAGATACATTTATCAAGTGAAATAAACTTCCTGACAATTTTTTAATCATGCTGTCAAGAGGCACTTGAATGCCAGGTTCTCTTCACCAGCCTGTATTTACTGATCATGAAAATAACATAGGAGGCAACCAAATTAGCCTATTCCAAGACTATGCCACTTTTGACGCTCGTCAAGAATAAGGTTCAGGAAAACAATGTGGAAAATGAAGAAATGGCTAGAAATTTCCACATTTTTTTCAACTCAGTAAGACAGATATATTTCAAGTTCTTTCAACTGAATTTCTTTTTCTGCAAATTCTATAATTTTGGACAAGTCTAGAATTTTGTCAATTAGATATTGGTTAAAAAGGGGGATTCACTTTTATTGAAACTTACTTTAAGGGAGGCAACTTTATCTTAAGCAACAAAATATTCTCAGTCAAGCAGTACCAATAATTTCCCTTGCACCACTATGTGATCTCTACCTGAAGCTTGACCAATCTTCCAAAGCTTATTATTAAAATTGATAATATTTCTTCAAAAAAATCTGATAAAACTTACCAAGAGATCATTTCTGTGAAATTTGTCTGAAAACCATCCTACAGTTTCAAAGAACATGATTTTCAAAATTCTCAGTTGAAATCCAACAATTAGTTTTTGAGAAGAAATTTTTTTATAAAGTTTTCACCATATATGGAAAATAACAAGCCATAAATCATTCCACTGAAATTTGGATGAAAATTATCAACTAGTTTGAGACGATTTTCAGATTTTTTAGAATATATGGAAATTTGCTCAGCCCATTAAAGTCATGTGTTTATCCCATCAAAATTCTTTAGAGGAATCTGATAGAGAGTCACCCAAAGATCTTTCATGTGAAATTTGGTTGACTTCTGTTCACTACTATCTGAGGAGAAGATTTTTAAGGTAAAAGTATACCGACAGACACATGGACACACAACAGGTACTCTGCCTTAACAAATGCTCGCTGGCTTTCAAACCGTACTTATAATGCCATGGTCGCAAACAACAGTTTTGCCTTTTGTTTTATATGGGTGCAGCCAAACATCTGTCGTTTGCTGTTTGAAGTGGGTGTGGCTCGCAATCTGCCAATAAGTGTGTTTTTAGGTACCTCATATTTTTCAGATCTGGAAAAGCTGTCCATATGTCTATTTGACTAAAATCAGGAACATTGCCAGCACTGCCATTGACAGCTGGTAACTCTGCTTGTGGAATCTGAAACAACATGTACAGAAAAAGTGTTCCTATCCTCTCAAAATAAATCACCTTCTTATTGAGGAGGAGTTCTCTGTGCGTTTATGTTTATTAAATTCAATTTGCCTATACTGAAGGATCTCTGGCCCTGCCCACTGAGATCCTACTGGAACCTAAAATTTGATATTAAACAGTGATATTAAGCAAAATTTATGGTCGGTGACTTGTAAAAAACATGAACCGTTGAAGACTGATTATGCTCCCCAAATAAGCCTTTTGTCACAAAACTGTATGCCATTATTGGACAAAAAACTTCTTATTGAATGCAACTATAGTTTGAGAGTTCAGTTCACAAGAATTTCAGAAGTTTGACAAAAAACTTCTTATTGAATGCAACTATAGTTTGAGAGTTCAGTTCACAAGAATTTCGGAAGTTTGACAAAGATCGAAGGAATCTGTTTGGCTTCACAGGCCTGATTCTAGTAAAATTCAATATCATTATAAAGTAAAGTGTTAAATATTTTACCTTGACCATCAAAGTAATTAATGAAAAAGGTGCCAAATTGTCACAAGATATGCCCGTCACACTGCTTAATATTAACTGGGGGTTTGAATAGAACTGAGGTTATTTTGAATGAATATTTTTTGCCAAACAAAGTATGAAAAACAACAAAGGACAATAACTCAAACAAGAGGGCCAGAATGGCCCTAAAATCGCTCACCTGACTAATGTAAGATGATTCAAAATTGAAATTGGCCCAATGGTTACTGAGGAGAAGATGTTTAAAGATTTCAAAGTCAAAAACTGCCCTACCCTTCCAAGCCCTTATTTGGTCATCAATCAAAATTCTAGAACAACTTTTGAAAAGGGTCACTCAAGGAACATTCATACCAAATTTGGTTGAAATTGGTCCAATAGTTACTGAGGAGAAGATGTTTAAAGATTTCAAAGTCAAAAAAGTGCCTGACCCTGCCATGCCCATATTTGGGCATAAATCAAAATTCCAGGAACAACTTTTGAAAAGGGTCACCAAAGGAACATTCATGCAAAGTTTGGTTGAAATTGACCCAACTGTTACTGAGGATAAGATGTTTAAAGATTTCAAAGTTAAAAAAACTGCCACGCCCATATTTGGGCATAAATCAAAATTCTGCGAACAACTTTTGAAATTGGCCCAATAGTTACTGAGGAGAAGATGTTTAAAGATTTCAAAGTCAAAAACTGCCACGCCCATATTTGGGCGTGAAACGAAATTCTGCCGAAACAACTTTTGAAAAGGGTCACCCAAGGAACATTCATACCAAGTTTGGTTGAAATTGGCCCAATGGTTCCTGAGGTGTAGATGTTTAAAGATTTCAAAGTCAAAAACTGACACGCCCGGCCACGCCCATATTTGGGCATAAATCAAAATTCTGCGAACAACTTTTGAAAAGGGTCACCCAAGGAACATTCATGCCAAGTTTGGTTGAAATTGGCCCAATGGTTACTGAGGAGAAGATGTTTAAAGATTTCTAAGTCAAAAACTGCCACGCCCTGCCACGCCCACATTTGGGCATAAATCAAAATTCTATGAACAACTTTTGAAAAGGGTCACCCAAGGAACATTCATGCCAAGTTTGGTTGAAATTGGCCCAATGGTTACTGAGGAGAAGATGTTTAAAGATTTCCAAGTCAAAAACTGCCACGCCCTGCCACACCCATATTTTGGCGTAAATCAAAATTCCACGAACAACTTTTGAAAAGGGTCACCAAAGGAACATTCATGCCATATTTGGTTGAAATTGGCCCAATGGTTACTGAGGAGAAGATGTTTAAAGATTCCTAAGTCAAAAACTACCACGCCCTGCCACGCCCATATCTGGGCATAAATCAAAATTCCACGAACAACTTTTGAAAAGGGTGACCCAAGGAAAATTCATACCAAATTTGGTTGAAATTGGCCCAATGGTTACTGAGGAGAAGATGTTTAAAGATTTCTAAGTCAAAAACTGCCACGCCCTGCCACGCCCTTATTTGGGGGTCAATCAAAAATCCGCGAACAACTTTTGAGAAGGGTCACCCAAGGAACATTCCTACCAAGTTTGGTTGAATTCCACCCAGTGGTTACTGAGGAGAAGATGTTTAAAGAATTGTTGACGACTTCCGACTTCCGACGCACGACGGACAAAAGGTGATACCAAAAGCCCACCTTGAGCACGTTGTGTAGGTTGAGTTATGGTTCTTGTACACTGCACTTCACAGGCCTGATTCTAGTAAAATTCAATATCATTATAAAGTAAAGTGTTAAATATTTTACCTTGACCATCAAAGTAATTAATGAAAAAGGTGCCAAATTGTCACAAGATATGCCCGTCACACTGCTAAATATTAACTGGGGGTTTGAATAGAACTGAGTTTATTTTGAATGAATATTTTTTGCCAAACAAAGTATGAAAAACAACAAAGGACAATAACTCAAAAAATAGGCTAGGTAGAGTTATGGTTCTTGTACACTACACTCCCACTTGGTGAGCTCTATCCATCCATGAAATTTCATGATTCTAGCTATTATACTTTTAGAGATATACTCCGGACAAGATTCAAGTATGAAAAACAACAAAGGACAATAACTCAAAAAAAAAAGGGCAGGTAGAGTTATGGTTCTTGTGCAGCGCATTCCCCCTTGGTGAGATTTATCCATCCATGAAATTTCATGATTCTAGCTATTATACTTTTAGAGATATACTCCGGACAAGATTCAAGTATGAAAAACAACAAAGGACAATAACTCAAAAAAAAAAGGGCAGGTAGAGTTATGGTTCTTGTGCAGCGCATTCCCCCTTGGTGAGATCTATCCATCCATGAAATTTCATGATTCTAGCTATTATACTTTTAGAGATATACTCCGGACAAGATTCAAGTATGAAAAACAACAAAGGGCAATAACTCATGATTCTAGCTATTATACTTTTAGAGATATACTCCGGAAAAGATTCAAGTATGAAAAACAACAAAGGGCAATAACTCAAGAAAATAGGCCAGGTAGAGTTATTGTTCTTGTGCACTGCACTCCCCCTTTGTGAGATCTATCCATCCATGAAGTTTCATGATCCTATCTATAATACTTTAGAGATATACTCTGGACAAGATTCAAGTATGAAAAACAACAAGGGGCAATGACTCAAAAATAGGCCAGGTAGAGTTATGGTTCTTGTACACTGAACTCCCACTTGGTAAGCTCTATCCATCCATGAAATTTCATTATTCTAGTTATTATACTTTTAGAGATATACTCCGGACAAGATTCAAGTATGGAAAACAACAAAGGGCAATAACTCAAAAAGTAGGCTAGGTAGAGTTATGGTTCTTGTGCATCGCACTCCCCCTTGGTGAGATCTATCCATCCATGAAATTTCATGATTCTAGCTATTATACTTTTAGAGATATACTCTGGACAAGATTCAAGTATGAAAAACAACAAAGGGCAATAACACATGATTCTAGCTATTATACTTTTAGAGATATACTCCGGAAAAGATTCAAGTATGAAAAACAACAAAGGGCAATAACTCAAGAAAATAGGCCAGGTAGAGTTATTGTTCTTGTGCACTGCACTCCCCCTTTGTGAGATCTATACACCCATGAAGTTTCATGATCCTATCTATAATACTTTAGAGATATACTCTGGACAAGATTTAAGTATGAAAAACAACAAGGGGCAATGACTCAAAAATAGGCCAGGTAGACTTATGGTTCTTGTACACTGAACTCCCACTTGGTGAGCTCTATCCATCCATGAAATTTCATTATTCTAGCTATTATACTTTTAGAGATATACTCCGGACAAGATTCAAGTATGAAAAACAACAAAGGGCAATAACTCAAAAAATAGGCTCGGTAGAGATATGGTTCTTGTGCAGCGCACTCCCCCTTGGTGAGCTCTATCCATCCATGAAATTTCATGATTCTAGCTATTATACTTTTAGAGATATACTCCGGACAAGATTCAAGTATGAAAAAGAACAAAGGGCAATAACTAGAAAAATACGCTAGGAAGAGTTATGGTTCTTGTACACTGCACTCCCACTTGGTGAGCTCTATCCATCCATGAAATTTCATGATTCTAGCAATTATACTTTAAGAGATATACTCCGGACAAGATTCAAGTATGAAAAAGAACAAAGGGCAATAACTAGAAAAATAGGTCAGGAAGAGTTATGGTTCTTTGGCACTGCACTCCCACTTGGTGAGCTCTATCCATCCATGAAATTTCATGATTCTAGCTATTATACTTTTAGAGATATACTCCGGACAAGATTCAAGTATGAAAAACAACAAAGGGCAATAACTCAAAAAATAGGCCAGGTAGAGTTATTGTTCTTTGGCACTGCATTCCCCCTCGGTGAGCTCTTTACACCCTTGAAGTTTCATGATCCTATCTATAATACTTTTAGAGATATACTCCGGACAGATTCAAGTATGAAAAACAACAAAGGGCAATAACTCAAAAAATAGGCTAGGTTGAGTTATGGTTCTTGTACACTGCACTCCCACTTGGTGAGCTCTATCCATCCATGAAATTTCATGATTCTAGCTATTATACTTTTAGAGATATACTCCGGACAAGATTCAAGTATGAAAAACAACAAAGGGCAATAACTCAAACAAGAGGACCATGATGGTCCTAAATTGCTCACCTGAGTATGATGGTTCATGGCTTTATGATATAAACAAAATAGCAAAGCCCTCTGTCTATTTTTTTTGGAGAAGATGTTTACAGTTTTCTCTTTTAATCCTAGGTATATTGATGATCCCACCATATAGCACTTATTTCCTGAATATGGTAATGCTTTGAAGTATAGACATCAATACATACCAAGTATAAAAGCTCTAGGCCTAATGGTTTAGGAGAAAAAGGTTTTCAAAGATATCATTATCTATTCCTAACTAAAATTAGGGATTGCACAGAAAAAGGCTAATTTTTTTAAGTATTTTGGTAGAGGGTCAATAGATGATGATTTGTACCAAATATCAAAGCTCCAGGCCTTATGGTTTGGGAGAAGATTTTTAAAGATTTTTCAGAATATGGTAATTCTTTGAATTATTTTGGAAGAGGGTCAATAGATGATGATTTGTACCAAATATCAAAGCTCTAAGCCTTATGGTTTGGGAGAAGAAGATTTTTAAAGATTTCCTTCTTTATTTCTATGTAAATCAGGGATCACAAAGAAAAGGGCTAATTTTCAGAATACGTTAATTCTTTGAATAATTTTGGTAGAGGGTCAATAGATGATGATGTATACCAAATATCAAAGCTCTAGGCCTTATGGTTTGGGAGAAGAAGATTTTTAAAGATTTCCTTCTTTATTTCTTTGTAAAATCAGGGATCGCCCAGAAAAGGGCTAATTTTCAGAATACGGTAATTCTTTGAAGTATTTTGGTAGAGGGTTAATAGATGATGATATATACCAAATATCTAAGCTCTAGGCCTTACCGTTTGGGAGGAGAAGATTTTTTTAAGTTTTTTCACTCCGTTGCCATGGCAACCAGAGTTCTTCATGGATTTCAATTCTTTGAAGTATTTTGAAAGAGCATAACCTAAGGATTATTTCTGTGAAGTTTTGTTGAAAATCCATGGTAAGTTTAGGAGGAGAAGATTTTTTTGTAATTGTGAACGGACGGACGGACAGACGGACAGACAGACGTATGGACGACGACGGACGATGGCCGATCACAATAGCTCCCCCAGAGCACTTTGTGCTCAGGGGAGCTAAAAATAGGCCAGGTAGAGTTATGGTTCTTGTGCAGCGCACTCCCCCTTGGTGAGATCTATACACCCATGAAGTTTCATGATCCTAGCTATAATACTTTTAGAGATATACTCTGGACAAGATTCAAGTATGAAAAACAACAAAGGGCAATAACTCAAAAAATAGGCCAGGTAGAGTTATGGTTCTTGAGCACTGCACTCCGTATTGATGAGAAGAATATAACTGCCAAGTTTAAAGTCAATCGGACTTACGGTGACAGAGTTATGCTCCGGACAAAGAAGTGGACACCGCCCGGACAACCGGACGCCCGGACACCACGGGTGATCCCATAATACGTCCCGTCTTCGACGGGTGTATAAAAATGTCTACATACAAAAATGAAGACTCTTATTTTAGTGTAGGAAATATACAAAATGTATAGCTACAATGGATTAAGCCCCCTTTTAGCATGGTAAGGTTCATTGAATCAAAAATTGAAATAAACATTAACAGGGGCACTTAATAAACAACATTTATGTAATGCAACAAGAAATTTTGGCAATTTGTAAAGGAGGTATATTTGAAAATTAATGACCTTGAAAATTTGACCTTGACCAATGACATTGAACTTAGTACGAACAGAAAGGTCATGTCATAAGCAATGCACATATAAAATATGAAGGCTATATCACTTACCATTGTATACTTATAGGCTATGTTAAAGTTAAAATTTTCCAAATTTAGACCTTGAGAAATTACCTTGACCTTGACAGATGACATTGAACTTAATACCAACAGAAAGGTCATGTTATAAGCAATGCACATATTAAATATGAAGGCTATATGACTTACCATTGTAAACTTATAAACAATGTTAAAGTTAAGATTCAAAATTTTGACCTTGAGAAATGACATTGATCTTGACAAATGACCTTGAACCTATTACAAAGAGAAAGGTAATGTCATAAGCAATGCACAAGTGAAATATGAAGGCTATATCACTTACCATTATAACTTATGGACAATGTAAAAGTTTTATTTTCTTTTTTTTTTTTTTGAAATTTTACCTTGAGAAACGACCTTGACATTAACAGATGACCTTAGCCTTAGTACCAACAGAAGGGTTTTGTCATGAACAATGCACAAGTGAAATATGAAGGCTATATCTTTTATTAATGAAAGTTATGGCCTATGTAAGTTAGTTGCCAAGAAATGGAGAGCTAATGTAGAGCTATCAAATGTTAAGCCCATTTTTCACAACACATTTTATTTCCGCAACTTTCAAATAGTTCATGGTCAAGGGCATCTGATTTACTTCTCAAATATGAAATTTCATTAAATTCTGACCATTAGACTAGGAGAAATTTGAGAAAAACTATATTTTACCCTATATCCACTTGTTCCATGACGGCATTATATCATAAGGAGTTCTCATGGTAAGTTTCATTTAATTTGGTCCAAGGGTTATTGAGAAATCGAACCAAATGGATGGACGGATGCTATGACAGACAGACGGAATGATGGACAGATGACAAACAGACAAAGCGGCGGCTATATGCTCTCCCTTCGTGGAGCATAAAAAGGGAAATGGTTAGTTGGCTACTTAATCAATTTAACACCATAATAACAGCTTGTTAAAGTTGCCACAGCATTAAGTTTGTTTCAAATATCTGCAAATGTCAGGGTTCAAAGTTCACTTCGGCTGCCGTCATAGTGCAGTCAGTAGTGCGTCATACTCATAATCTTCAATCATGGTACGTCATGGGTTTGATCCCTGGCGGCGGCACATATTCTTTCTAACATTTGTCTCTCACCACTGGGTGGATAATGGTAAATCTACACAGGATAGCAACTAGAGGCTAAGAAAGAATGTAGTGGTAGTAGTGGTGTGAGAAATACCAGGAATCCATCGTTAGGTGCTCCAGCAAACGCGATATGACTGAAATACTGTTAAAAGTGTTGTTTAACAATTCAATCAATCAAAGTTCACTTCCAATCTAAATGAATTATTTGATTGATCAATCAACTTTTTGTTTGACAGTGGTAATGTGTCAATCCTATGCTTTAGGTTTTTTACAGAATAATCTTGTCAATCAAATTTGGACTAACAATTCCATTGAAGAATTGATTGCACATTGCATAATGTTTTCAATAACATTTTTCATCATCAGACAATGTGTTAAGCCATAAATAAACAACAAAACTTTGGTCTTGTCTAAGTTGAAAGAAGTTGAAGACAATATTTCAAATGCAATTGAATGGTAAATAAGAATCATAATCATAAGATAGCAAACATTATTACAAAGGGTTAAAATGCTCATAAAAAGCAATTTCTCCTTTTCATACTAATGGTGTAAAGTTAGAAAAGTGTTGTAATGGGTTGACCAAATTTAAAAAAATCCAACTTTTTTAGGCTCCTCCAGAAAAAAAAACTTTGGAAAATCAATTTCTTCTTTTACAACAATGATTTCTACCTCGAATGACATAAAAGAAAAATTATCAACTAAAATTGTCACATCTTTGAATTTGGACCAGTCTAAAATTTTGTGTGGTAATGGGCTGAAGGTATAAAGTGTCAAGAACGACATACTTACTTGACTAGAGGTGGTTGATGGCTCAGAAGTTTGAGCCTGGGCTGTTTGTGGTGGCATGGAGGGATAAATATTAAATATATTTGTGGTGACAGGAAACAGCGATGGGAAACCACGAGTCACAGGCTGCTGTGAACTGAAAACATTCAGAAAACTGGCCAGCATGTCTAAAATGAATCTGCACTTTGATGATGAAGATAAGGATTGCCTTAATCCATTAGCCATTGTTGCATATTTAAACCATTCCCACACAATGATGCTTTTAAAGCCATAATTTCCCTAAAAACGCACAACAAAATTAATAAGAAATCATACTCCAGGCACAAGAGCATAAATAATCATGACAATTGAAATTGTAGAAATTAAAATAATTCTACACAGTAAGCCTACAATTCAAAAACAAAGTTTCTGTATTCTAAATTGTGACCCACCACAATTTAAACAAACATGAGTGGAAATTGTTAAGAAAAACACAAAATACTCTTTCTAGAGAACATCACTCAAGAAGTTTATTTTGTTCCCCCGAGGGAAGATAGGGCTTTAAAAGCCCTTCAATATGAAAGCTTTGGAAATTAAAAATTTGCTTATTACAAGCAATCTTTTCATTATCCACAAGGTTTTTCACCCTAAAAGACAAAGGTTTGAAGATTTTATCACTTAAAGTTGTCGTCTGCATCTTTTCTTAATTTTGACCAGTCTTCAATTTTATTGGAATGGGAATTGGTTTAAGGCATAAAACAAAGGCTTACAGAATGGAATATTGTTCATTACAATTTATTTATTTATTGAATGGGGTTTAACGCCGCTTTTAACAGTATTTCAGTCATATCACGGCGGCTGGAGCACCTAACAATGGATTGCTGGTATTTCTCACACCAGTACTACCACTACATCCTTTCCTAGCCTCCAGCTGCTATCCCACTTAGGTTTACGATTATCAACCCATTGGTGAGAGACAATTGTCGGAAAGAATATTTGCCGCCGCCGGGGATCGAACCCATGACACCTATGATTGAAGATTAGGAGTCTTGCGCGCTACGGACTGCGCTATGACGGCGGCTTTTGTTCATTACAAGTTACTTGGTTGAGCAGATAAAATAAAAACAAGAGGACCATGATGGTCCTAAAGCGCTCACCTGAGGAATCTGCAAATTACATTTTTGTATAAAAAAAGACACAACTTGAGAAAAAGGAATAAAACAAATATAAAATTTTGGGCTTTGTACAAAGCAATCCAGTAATGCTTTACAATAAAAATGAATGCCTTTGGCTCTATAGTTTAATCCATTACCAAACTATCCCAGAATTTGTCACCCTCAGGGAAAATAGGTTAAACAAGAGGGCTATAATGGCTAATCTGACTAATTAAAATGGCTCATCTGACTAATTAAAATGCTTCTAGACGTGTAGATTGTCAATATCATGATAATGATAATTATTTCAATGTCTATTTACCCAGAGTTCTCTTTTTCATTGAAGTGAATTGGAGGCCATTTATTACTTTTGTATCCAAATTCAACATATGTCCGGTTACTGGTACACTTAAGATGTTGCTTTGGATTTTCTCCTAAATATTTGCTTAATGTACTCTAATTATATATATATTTAGTAAAATTGGACACCTACCTCTATTCCTAGCAGAAAACTAAGTTCCAGGCTTGTATATTTTGTGAAACGAATACCAATTTCTCTTTCTCGGCAGACATTGTGACTTAATAATGCATCCCCATGTAATCTACACTGTGATAAAACCTACTGGCAGGGGGGGGGATACTTGTCAACTGTTTGGAACATGTACTTTAATTGGGTCTTGCATCTTTCATCAAATTGATTTGTCTTTTTCCTAGTTTTTCCTTTTTTTTTTTTTTTTTTTTTTTTAAAGATATCACAAAACCAAGCCTTTTTTCCATTTTATCGGTAGCCTGGGAACCCTGGACACACCATGATTATAGATTGGGTGTCTGACCCATTTCTAACTGGCTATGGTGGCAGCCCTGAAGTGCTCACAGACATAGCAGCATGGTGTCAATCAATATTCTGCAAACACCTTTTGAATAAGGTCACCCAAGGAACATTCATGCCAAAATGGTTGAAATTAACGAAATGGTCACTGAGAAAAAGATGTTTAAAAGATTTCTAAGTCAAAAACTGCCCAACCCTGCCATGCCGATATTTGGGCCTCAATCAAAATTACGCAAACACCTTTTAAAAAGGGTCACTCAAGGAACATTCATGCAAAGTTTGGTTGAAATTGGCCCGATGGTTACTGAGGAGAAGATGTTTCAATATTTCTAAGGAAAAAACTACCCCACCCTGCCACGCCCATTTTGGAGTGTCATTCAAAATTCCACAAACAACTTTTGAAAAGGGTCACCCAAAGAACATTCATGCCAAGTTTGGTTGAAATTGGCCCAATGGTTACTGAGGAGAAGATGCATAAAGTTTTCAAAGTCAAAAACTGCCACAACCATATTTTGGCCTCAATCAAAGTTCCACTAACAACTTTTGAAAAGGGTCACCCAAAGAACATTCATGTCAAATTTGGTTGAAATTGGCCAAATGGCTACTGAGGAGAAGATGTTTAAAAATTTCAAAGTCAAAAACTGCCCCACCCTGCCACGCCCATATTTGGGCATAAATTAAAATTCCGAAACAATTTTTAAAAAGGATCACTCAAGGAACATTCATGCCAAGTTTGGTTGAAACTGGCCCAATGGTTTCTGAGGAGAAGATGTTTAAAGATTTCAAAGTCAAAAACTGTACCACCCTGCCATGCCCATGTTGGGCATAAATTTAAATTTGTTTGGTTTAAATTGGCCAAATTGTTACTGAGGAGAAGATGTTTAAAGATTTCAAAGTCAAAAACTGCCATGCCCTGCCACGCCCATACCTTGGGGTCAATCAAAATTCAACGAACAATTTTTGAGAATGGCCACCCAAGGAACATTCCTGCCAAGTTTGGTTAAAATCTGTCCAGTGGTTACTGAGGAGAAGATGTTTAAAGAATTGTTGACGCCTTCCGACGCACGACGGACAAAAAATGATCACAAAAGCTCACCTTGAGCATGTTGTGCTCAGGTGTGCTAAAAAAGCATTGTGAGAAAGGGAGTGACATTCTCCATTTTTCACATTGTTTTCTACCTGAAATTCTTTGTATTTAGATTTCAATCAAACTCTTATTTCTATCTGCAAAATCAATGGATGTAATTTTAGCAACCTTGGTAGAGAACAATCTGGATGTACTATAAATCAAATATGAATGCATTACAACTTATACATTAGGAGAGTAAGATATTTGAACATGCTCTTATTGAGTGTTTTTTGTAACTTTGGATGCCTTGGGAAGGGCCATGTTTGTCCAAAGGATACAAACAAGGTAGATAACAATAATGTTATCCTATGTTTTTAATGGAAATGCTCTAGGACCTATATTTATGAAGAAGAATTCTTTCAATGTGATTTACGCAATTTTCGACCCAAGGAGCAGGGAAGTTTTTTATCCTAAGAGCATATTTTCCTGTAACATAGTACGGAATTATTCAGTCATGCTACATACCAAATATGAATGCGCTTCACCTTATATTTCAGAAGGAGAAGACTTTTGCAGTTGTTCTAATAGGGTGTTTTCCAAATTTTGGACCTCTGGGACAGTGCTATGTTTTATCCCTGGGCTAAGATTTTAGCTAACATGGTAGAGAACCATCTGGTTATGCTATATACCAAAAATGATTGCCTTAAACTTTGTAGATTGGGAGGAAAAGACTGTTGAACATGGTCTAATTGAGCACTTTACGAACTTTGGACTCCTAGGAAAGGGTTTTTTTTTTAACCTAAAGGCATAATTTAATCAAAATTGATAGATAACAGCCAGGCTATGCTATACTCAAAATATAAATTCCCTACGTCTTAAACTGAAGAATTTTTTTAACATTCTCAAATTTTGCGTTTTTCCAAGTTATGGACCCCTAGTGCAGGGCCGTTTTTGACCCTAGGAGGACAACTTCTAGTGATATAGTACAAAACCATCCAGTTATGCTACATACCAAATATGAATATCCTAGACATTATAGTTTAACAGGAGAAGTCTTTTGAAATTGCTCTAATTAAGCATTTTTCCGAAATTCAGACCTCAGGGGCGGGGCAATTTTTTACCCCAGAGATTAAATATTTAAAAACTTGGTAGAGAACCATATGATTAAGCTTTTATTAAAATATAAATGCCTTTGGCATTGCAGTCTTTGAAAAAAAACAAAAAAACAAAGATTTTCTAAAATTTCTCATTTTCATATGCCGCGGCAACCAGAGTTTTTGACAGAATTAAATTCTTTTAACATCTTTTGTAGAACTTCACCCAAGGAACATCCCTGCAAAGTTTCAGCTTGTTTGGCCTACCAGTTTAGGAACAGAAGATTTTTGAAGATTTTTAAAGATTTACTAAAGATTCCCATTTTCAAATGCCACGGCAACCAGAGTTTTTGACAGAATTAAATTCTTTTAACATCTTTTGTAGAAATTCACCCAAGGAACATCCCTGCAAAGTTTCAGCTTAATTGGCCTACCAGTCTAGGAAGAGAAAATTTTTAAAGATTAACTAAAGATTTCCATTTTCAAATGCTGCGGCAACCAGAGTTTTTGACAGAATTAAATTCTTTTAACATCTTTTAAAGAACTTCACCCAAGGAAGATCCCTGCAATGTTTCAGCTTGATTGGCCTACTGGTATAGGAGGAGAAGATTTTTAAAGAAATTGTGGATGAACAGACAGACGGACGGACGGACGGACAGACAGACAGATGGACAGACGGACGACGAACAAGGACTTATCACAATAGCTCACCTCGCACTTTGTGCTCAGGTGAGCTAAAAAGGCAAATACAGGTAATAAAACCAAGAATTTTGTATATGTAGAATGAAGAATACACTTGCTTATTTTTGTCAACTTTAGTAAAAGGCAATAGAGTTTTTTTATTTTTCTAGATTTTGAAAACAGATTAGTTCAAAGTTTCATTTGAACTCCGATTTTGAAAACAAGTCAGTTCAAAGTTTTATTAAGTCAGAAAAGGATTAAGTAGATGAAAAGCCAGGCACTTTATCATCTGCTATGAGAAATTTCTATTTTCATTGTCCTGCAAGATATTCAGTTTTTATTTAATACTTACATGGAAAAGACATCTGTATCTCCTTTTGAATCAACAAGAATTAAGTTTGTTCATTTTATTATTGATAAAAATATAAAAAGTTCTTACTATGAGGAATGTGCTATAGCAGGTGGATTGTTGCTGAACTCTTGTACAATAGATTGAACTGCAGTAAACAAACTAGCGTGGACTGTAAACTGAAATGGAAAGACATGTTTATTTGATTGGATATGAAGATAAGCCTACTTGTTTGAAATAGACCCCTCTGTTGAAGTCATATTCTAATCTTATCTTGAACAAGGACTCATTCCAACACAGTGGAATTTTAGACCGGTCAAAATTGAAAGGAGCTGCAGACGACAATTTCAAGTTGATGGAATTTTAAATTTTTTCGTCTTTTTCGATAGAAAACATTGTGGATAATGAAGAAATTGCTTGATCCAAGCAATTTCTTTCTTTTGCCACAATGTTTTCCAAAGCTTTTTCGTTGAGGTGCGTAAAAAGGAGGGATTGAGTGGGAATGGGTTAACCTTTTCCCGTTTTTAAAAATTTTAGACTGGTCTAATTTGAAATAAGTTGCAGACAACAGTTAAAACTTGGTGAAATTTGAAAAGTAACCAACCTACTGTTTAGAAAATATTGTGGAAAAGGAGAAATTGCTTTTCCCACAATGTCTTCTCAAGTATAAAATAACAGGGATGTAAAAACAAGGGATTAGGCAGGAAAGGGTTAACAAGGGCAACACAAGCAGATGCTACACTTTAACATGATGTGTGAAACACCATGCTCCTGTAGCAGCCTCTGTGACCTTGATAAGTGACCATGACCTAGATGGATTACCTAAACCTTACAGCCAACTTATTACTATCAATGCAAGTAACCTTTTTCCCAAACATGAGTCATGTATCTTGAACAGTGTTAGAAGTTTTTTGGTAAAGTTTTGCAGACAGACAGACAGACAGACGTACAACAGTAAAACAATATGCCCTGATCTTTTGATGTAGGGGGTACAAAAATACATAGCTGACAAAAGTGACAGTTGTTCAGTCTGAGCAATTTCTCCCCTTTTTCCAACAATAATTACACAAAATCTCTAACCTCTGGCATGTATGACTGTTCAACTCTGATTATGTCAATATACAGAATCCTTCAAATGTTCAATTCCCTTACAATAATGGACATTACATTGAATCTCAAACAATCTGTAATGGAATGCAAAAATATTGATGTCTCAAAACTTTTCTTTTAATTCCTAATTTCAGGTTAATATCCATATGGACTACTTTCAATTCTACATTAACCCATTACCAAACATTCAGACTACATGGCGTGAAAATGCTTCTTACAAGGAATTTCTTGAGGAATTTTTTACGTTTTCTACTGAGAAAGACTAATTTCCACATAATCCCACCTATTTAAGCCCCCTCCCAGGAAATAATTCAGGAAAACAATGTGAAATATGAAGAAATTGCTTGTTACAAGCAATTTCTTCATTTTTGACATTGTTTCTATCAAAAAGGACAGAGATCTTTTGAATTTCAAAAAGCTAAACTATCGTCTGTAACTCCTTGAATTTGGACCAGTCTAAATATTTTTTGTGTGGGAATGGGTTAAAACTGCATCAACTTGTCATTGTTAACTTCTATCAATTCGGATCAGTCTAAAATTTTGCAATCAGGTATTTGTTTAAGGACTATACAGTAACTTACACTATTAAGACCAGGACAGCCTGTAACAAACATGTTTTGATCTACCCATGGGTGTCTGACAGCAGGCTCCACTTTTACACATGGTTTGTCTTGTGGAAACTGAGGTGGTAAGTTTCTGGAAAATGCAAAGAATGGTTTTCTGAATACCATTTATATCATTGTCTGGAGACATAACTTTAGATTGGCCCTAACTAAAAGAGATTGCAGACAACAATTCAAAATGAATCTAAATTAACCCTTTCCTGTTTTATGAAATTTTAGACTGGTCCAATTTCAAAGGTTTTGCAGACGACAATTTAAAATAGAGCATATTTGCAAAATAATCATTCAGTAGGGCAGAAAATATTGTGGAAAAAGAAGAAATTGCTTGTTAAAAGCAATTTATTCTTTTCCACAATGTTTTCCCTAGTATAAAATCACAGCAACGTAAAAACCCGGGTTTAAATATGTGTATAGGCCATATAGTGTAGAAACGAATAGTTCTTCAGTGTGTCAAAGAGCACAAATGTGGCTAAGAGTTAAATGACATTATGGGAAAACAAGATGTGTTTGGGAAACACTATACCTCAATAATAACCTTTTTCCAGAAATGTGACCTTGATAAGTGACATGACCTCAGTATCTGTAGATGTTAATCAGTGAGATCTATCATCATGCCAAATATCAGAATTGTATCTTGAATAAGCGTAAAATACATGTAATTGTACATGTTGAATTCATTGGTTAAGTTTGTGTAGAAGTTTGACCTTAAAAAATGATCTTGACCTTGTTATGTCTAAGATATGATGGTCAATTGACCTAGATTTTTACTTCCAATAAACTAACTATTACTGACTGAAATAGCATGCAGTCAAATATTCCCATCAAATATCAAGACAATTGAGCAAAAAATATTGCCTCTAGAGTGCAAACAATGTATTTCAAAGATCTGACCCAGTGACCTAGTTTTAGACCCAAAGTGACACAATTAACAAACTTATCCAAGACTTCATCCAGATAAAGATTCTGACCAAATACCAAGCCATTGGAGCCTTAAGAAAAATTTAAGAGGACAAACAAGGTATTATGAAAATTTGTCCTAGTGACCTAGTTTTAAACCAAAAGTGACGCGAATTAAAACTTTGTCGAGATATGGTGCAGATGCATTCTGACTACAAATCAAGATATTTGGGTCAAAAATTGTGAACTTTCCAAAAATGACTTGATCCATAATCACTTTTTTACATCCCTAAAAAATGGTGCAGGACAAAAACAAATTTGTCACAAAACCTGGTTTTCACCAAGCTCCTTCAAAATCAATTAAGAGTTGTAGAAGGAGTCATGCACACAAGAATTTTGAAATTAACCCTTGTCATGCTGTATAAATTACCTCACTGAATTGCTGTAAAATCAAAGGGCTGAAAGTGCTGACAAAACTTGTTGTTCAAAAATCAATATTTCTTTTAGAAATCAATTTCATAAACAACTCTGGCAGGAAAAATACAAGCAGGAGGTATAGACTAAGATCAGCCTGCACATAAGTGCAGTCTGATCTTAGTCTATACCTCCTGCCAAAACCGGAATATTCCGGGTTCAGCATGACAAGGGTTAAGTCTCTTTTGACATGATAGTCAGCACTGAAACATAAAACCCTTACAATTCGCTCCAAGTCAAGACTGTCTATGCAGCCAACGAACCACTGCCAAAATTCACCAATCAATCAGATTATCCCTTTTGGAAAACCTGGTTAAAATTATTGTGGAAAATGAAGATATTGCCAGTCTAAACTGTTTTCTATCTTGTTCAATATCCACTAGTTTAAACTGTTTTCATCAGATCATGGGTTTATTTGTTGTTGGGGTTTGAAAGAATAGAATATCCTGTGACATATAACAAATACTCACACTATCAGTGTTATATTGCTGTCATGGACTGTAAAAGACACCCTGTATTCAACATCTTTTAAAGTCTCCACAACACTGAAAGCAGAAATCTACTATAGTTCAAGTTGGTTAACCCATTCCCACACAATCCCACTTTTTTATGCCCCCACCTGAAAAAAGGTTTACAAAACATTGTGGAAAATGAAGTTTTTTTTATTTTTCACAATGTTTCCTCCCAAAAAGACAAGATTTTTAAAATTTCAAAACCTTACAATTGTCTCCTGCAATTTCTTTCAATTTGGATCAGCCTAATATTTTCTTGAGTGGTAATGGATTAAATCATTTACAAATCAATAAGTCTTTTATAGTTTGGTCCATAAAATTCTATTCTATTAAAACCTAGGCATTTATTAGAACTTTTCTGGGAAAGAAGGCGGTTGGCATTTAGGTTAAATTGCTGTTGACAAACACCAAGAGATGAAGCAGAAACAATAGAGTTCCAGCACATTGACAGACTTGTATATTGTAAGCTATGTACAATACCTAATTTTACCAACCTGTGATAATTCAGAAAATTTTGTGGAAAAAGAAGAAATTGCTTTTATCAAGCATTTTTTTTCTTTTCTCACAATATTGTCTATCATATAGGGTGGTAACTCTTTGAATTGTAATCACTATATAATGTTGCCTGCTACCCCTTTGAATTTGGACAAGCCCAAAATTTAAGAAAATAGTCTTAGGTTAATCACTATAAGTATGTATAACAGTTATAAGGTGATGAATAGGAATGAATTAACAGCAGAGAATCAAAAGCAGCTAGTGATTCCTACAAGACAGAATGGCTTGAAATGTCCTGAAAAATACATCAGACTGGAAGCTTTTATAAAAATGAACTTATTTAATTACTATCATAATTTTGATAGACAGTCTTTGAGAAAATCATTGAGAAACCAAATTTGTAAGCATTTTCTGAGGAGGTCTGCCTGCTTGTCTGTCACTATGTAACTGGCTGTACAGAATATTCTTATTTCAAGGAAAACTAATGAACAAATTTAATTGACTGATCACTAGACAAACCCATTTACCTCCAACAGTAAGTTCAACTTATCTTACGGTGTCATTTCAAAAATTTAAGGCCAGTAACATATAATAAACAAGAAGGACACTAGCCTTGGTGCCCTCACCTTAGATACAGGCTCTTTTTCTTCCAAAAGTCAAGATTTTAGCAATGTTCAAAGAATTCCATACAGATTCTTAATGACTTATAAGGACTTATATGTTAGGAGTAGAACACTTTTTCCTTCCCTATGGATCCATGGTAATTATTTTAGAAATTTGAAAAAAGTTAATGAACTGATGCTTCATGCAAAAATTCAAGGCCAACTGGGTCTGAAGAAGACTTTTTTTTTTAACTTTTGTTGCCATGGCAACCAGAGTTTTTCCAACAGATTTCAATTTTTTTAGCTTTTCTGCAAAAGGACTACCTAGGGCACATTTCTGAAACAAGATGTGTTTGTGAAACATTCTTTAGAAACGGGTAAAGGGTTAAAATTTTGACCTTGACCTTGACAGAATGACCTTCCCTAGTTGCACCTTGTTGAGACCTATCTACATACCAAATATTAGCATTGTAACTTAATCAGGGTTGAAGTTATAGGAAAATGTTTAATTGGCAGGTTAAGTTTTGCAGACAGACAGATGGACAGACAGACAGACAGACGGACACCGGTAAAACAATATGCCCCGATCTTATCGATGTGGGGGCATAAACATTTGGTTGAAACTAGCCCAGAAGTTTGAAAGGAGGTATTGTTTAGAATATATTTATTTATTTCTATACAGCCCCTTTCTCGCAGCCAAGCCCCTAAGGCATGAGCGCAACGTATAAAGCAATTTTGAAAAAGGTCAACATACTGATACTTCAGGTGAAATTGAGTTGTAGTTGGTCCAATAGGCTAGGACGTAATGTAGTTTTAAATATCCTTTATCTTTTAAAGCTCCTACAGGGGGCTCTCTCCCTGGGGACCTGAGTGCAATGATTTTAGCCATTTTGAAAGAGATGAATAAACTGATGTTTTGTGCAAAATATCAAGGCTTTAAAGATATAAATGCAGCCATAAACTAGGTTATCCAATTTATATTCAACACACATACTCTATTTATATGAAGAAAAATTTAAAGGCTAATATGTGTTTGAAATTTATTTTTGAAACAATTGATTTTGGTATCAAAGAAGGCAAGAAGGGACTGGGCTTTATTGGAGCAGGGATATTTTATAGAATTTTAGCAGTACATTGTGTTACAATTAATCATCAAATCCAATATCCAGACTTTATAGACTTGCACAAAACCTAAATTAAATCAGATCTCACAAGTCTGTTAAAATTGAATAATTTCAATTTTCATAGAAAACCTTAGTCTAGCCATTATTGAATTATTTTCTAAAGCAATATAATCACCACGCAAATGGCTAAACTTCCTATATTGTTGTCCTCCCAAATTTATCCTTATTACATGTGGGTCCATTACATATCTGCCCATAGTGAGAGTCTTTCAGTTTTTATAGATTTTCTCAAAGTAAGTCTGTAAACGATACGGCTGATAAATTATCTGAAATAAGAACAGAGTTAACATCAGTGATCTCTGACAAAGTGAAGGAAATACTAAAAGATAAGAATCTTTGAGAGAAAACAATTTGATTTTTTTCAATTTGCCACATTGAGTTCACAGCTCCTCTGACCCATCATTAGATATTGAACTTGTGAAAGAAATTTGTGTTAATGTATTGAATACCAGAAACATTACTTTTGCTGGCGTTGCCAGGTAGGGTAAATATAGAAATGCATCAAAGAGGCCATTGATATTTATCAGAGAGTAGAAGTGAGAGAGGGTTAATACTGAGAAATGCTCACAGGCTGAAAGATGATAGTGTATTCTAGAAGGTTGGAGTTTAGGGTGATTTGACAAAGAAACAAAGGGAAGCTAATAATGTTTTGAGGAATGAGTTGAAACAGCTAAAAATAGATCAGCCAGATAAGGTTGTAGAGCTGCCACCCAGGGCTAAATGCACATCCCCCAAAATCAAAGTTCAGAAATCAGTCTCAATTATCATTACTCAGTAAAAGAGTTCATGTGCGATATTGCACACAAGAAACGTCTGACACATGGATTTTGGGATATCATAAAGAGTAACTAGAAACATTGCTATGCATTTGCTCTACATGCATGATGCTGCCTCAATCTGGCACAATGCCTTGGGTTGTCATATTCTTTTTTTGGACTCTCTTAGCAAGCTTGTTTCTGATATGCTAAGTTTCAGATAAGGAGATCGCCTTGGTAAATCTTTTAGATGCTGTCCTCAAAGAACATCCATAATGGCATGAGATGAATGGACCAAACATTGATTTGCTTACAGGGGGTTACAGAGGGTTACCCTAAAGCCATTTCTAATGAAGGATTCGATACTTGACTCAGATACTCCATTTTTGTGGTTCACTTTCATCACTCATCCACAAAGAACTGAAAAACTGTGACATAGAGCTTAAAGAGTTTCTGGTCATAACTCCTGCACCCTACACATCCTGTCCTCCTCCAAAGTACAGCACTGGGAGGTGTTATATCAAAACAAGAGGACCATTAGGACCTGAGACCCTCTACTGGTTATCAAGCTTTCTGTTAAAGAAATCTGGTATTTAAGGAAGTTAATTAATGAAAGAAGAAGGCATAAAAAAACAAGAGGCCCATGAGGGCCTGAGACACTCTACTGGTTCATAAAAAAAACAAGAGGCCCACGAGGGCCTGAGACACTCTACTGGTTATCAAGTTTTCTGTTAAAGAAATCTGATATTTAAGGAAGTTAATTACTCCAAGAAGAATGCATTAAGAAAAAAAAGGGCTTTATCCCCTTTATCATTTTAAGCAACAATCCTCAAGGTCCCTTTTTCCATGTTTCATGACGGATCCACTCCATTTCCAAAAGAAAGTTACCTTATGACCCTACAATCATTCTGTGAATATTTCATCAGAATCTGACGATAATTGTGGACTTTATCACATAAACAGGATTGTTTTGAATGAAAATCAATAAGGCCCCTTTTCCTGTGTTTTCTGATGGATCAATTTCATTCCAAAAGGAACTTTCCTTACAACCTGACAATTGTCCTGTGAAATTTAAAAGACAATTTGATAATGATAGTGATCTTCATCAGATACACAAGAATGTTTGTCCTGTGTTTCGAATGCCACAATTATTCCATGCATCTTTGAAGAGAATCCAATAAAACTGTTGACTTTATTGTGTTAACAAAGATATTAAATTCAAGTTCTCATAAGGCCCCTTTTCCCGTGATATTTTACTGTTGGTTTTATCATTCTGTGAAAGTTAAAAGTGAATCCGATGAAATATTGGGAATTCATTATGTTTACTAGAATATTTAAAAAAAATCATATGGTCCCTTTTTACATGAAACTTGATGGATTATACCAGTTCTGAAAAGAACCATTTAAGTGATTGTACAATCATTCTGTGAAATTTTGAAGTAGTTCCGGTGAAATCAAGGGACATCATTGTGTTAACCAGAATATTTAAGAAAGTTTTTCATAAGGCCCCTTTTTATGTGACACTTGCCATAATCAGATCCACTGTCAAAATCAACAATTGGGATGATGGTACAATCAATCTCTGTAATCTGTGGAATTTATTGTGTTAATGAGTTTATAGTGAAATCTCCATAGGGCCCCTTTTCTCATGATACTTTACAGAACAAACCAAATTTCAAAAGGAACAATTCTAATGAAGGTACAATCATTCTGTAAAAGTTTAAAGAGAATCAATGAAAACAGTGGACTAAATTGTGTCAAGAATTTTTTGTAATAAAATTTTCATAAAGCCCTTTTTCCAACTAAACTTAACAAATCAGAACCAATTTACAAACCAACATTCCTTATGATAGTTTGAAGAAAACAATAAAGACTGAGGACTTTATTGTGATATTTATGTTTTTGCCAAAAAATTTTCATTAGGCCCCTTTTCTTGTGTTGCTTAACAGATCAGACTCCATTTACAAAGGAACAATCCAAATGAGTTTGAACTGAATCCGATGAAAACTGTTGACTTTATTGAGAATTTTGAAATTAAATTTGATAAGGCCCCTTTTCCTATGATACTTGACAGATCAGGTCTAATGTCAATATCAACAATTATTATTATTGTACAATCATTCTGTGAAAGTTTGAAGAAAATTCGATGAAATCTATGGACTTGGTAACAAGGATTTCTAAATGAATTTTTATAAGGCCCCCTTTTCTCATGTTTCTTGACAGTTCAAACAACATTTTGAAAAGAATGATCGTCATGACCTTACAGTCATTCTGTGATAGTTTCAATAAAATCTGATCAAAGCTTTGGGCTACCAGGGAATTTTTGAGTAAATTTTCAAACAGCCCCTTTTCCCTTGATGCATCTGACCTAATTCCAAAGGGAACTATACTTACAAAGTATTCTGTTTGAGTATGAAGATAATTAGATGAAATCTGTGGACTTTATAACATTAAGATTTTGCAATTAAATTTTCATAAGGCCCCTTTTCCCTACTTGACGGATCTGACCCAATTTCGAAAGGAACAATCCTGATGATGGTACAATCATTCTGAGAAATTTTGAAGAGAATCTGATGAAAACTGTGAACTCTATTGTGTAAATGAGGATTAATTAGATAAATTTTAATTAGGCCCCCTTTCCTGTCTGGGTCTGACCCAATTTTGAAAGGAACGATCCTTATGATGGTACAATCATTCTGACAAAGTTTGAAGAGAATCCGATGAAAACTGTGAACTCTAGTGTGTAAACAAGGAAAAGTTAAAGGACGGACAGAGTTAAAAAATAGGTAAAAAGATAAAGATAGAAGAATAGCTTAGAATTTATCATGGTATTTTTTTTCGTTAGGAAAACTAACTGAAATTTGCTCTTTTGTGTGAAACTATATTAACTTCACTGTTGGTCCTACTTTCAACCATCTTTGAGTTAGAGTACTAGCACTAGGGTGTTTGAGGTATCAGGTCCGTTCGCCCTAAATATACTTTCGCCTTGGGTCTGTTCGCCCCGGGTCCGTTCACCCCAAAAGTGGGTCCGTTTGCCTTATTTTTTTATGTTCGCCCCCCCCCCCTTTTAAAATGGGTATGATTTTGAGTATATTTGTTTCTAATCGCTTTAATGTTTATATTTGTATGGACCAAAACCACTTATTGTAACTGAGTAAGAGACAATAAAATACTTAATATTGTATTTGTTTAAGTATTTGTAAAAGTTTTTTATAACACATTTGTTTCAAAATGCTCAATTTAAAGATAATTGACTCAAATGTTGTTTAAAATTGGATATTTCTGTTGACAGTTGTTATTCAAAATGGCAAACGTCCGAATTTTACTTAAATCGAACACACTTCAAAATCAATCAGTGATCATTTAAAGTTTCTCAAGTTTAAGTTATTAATTAAGTGTTGTTAGAAATTTAACTTGTTCTTTATGATAGAAGCTTTTTGATTTCTTTTGGTGTGCTTGATTAGTTTACCCACTCAGAATTCCTTTAATATTTATGTTTTACCGTTTGTCAATACTTTAAGTGGATTAAAGTTTATGAACATATGTAAAGTCATGCTGTGTGTATATACCAAAATTTTGGGGTTTTGTGCCAATCTCCATTTTTTAAATTAATTGATGTGATAATTTCAAGTTTGTTCAGAACGTATTTGGGATTTATTACTTTAAATTGTCACCTGTAACGTCTGAAATTTTGTCTGAACACGAGTTGAAAGAACTACCTTACCTAAAAATCTCTTGAAAGAAACATACATGTTTACAAGATTTTATTATAGAGACAGCTCATGATGATAATGAAATTGAAATGTAGGTGGAACCAACCCGTGGCTAACAGAAATTAGGGCGAACGAACCCAGGGCGAATGGGAATTAGGGCGAAAAGTATTTAGGGCGAACGTAAATATTTAATTTTTAAGTAAAAATTCAAAGCATATTTGACATGCAGCATAAGCCTACTGTTTAGTTATATAAAAAATTAAAGTGAAGTAATTTGTACCTTGCATAATTGAAGCAAATTGGTCTTGCCCGGAGTGATTACATCATTCGATTTTTCGAGAATCTGCACTAAGTAGTCAAGAAGGCTTAGATGATAAATGTAAAAGTTTTCAAGCAAAAATCTTGTTTCGAAAGGTTTAGTAGATCTGAGACTTTTACTTAAAAAATGATTTATGACTGTTATGTGATAATATCCAGGTATCTATTATGGGAACTAAAACACACACCTCCCCTCCTCCCACAAACACACCTTTGAGTTTTAATCGTGCAGATATTTCTCATTTTGAACAATTAACACAAACCTAATAACACAATATTGATAGGGAATGCCAAACTGGAAGCTTCCCATCGAATGATATAAGCTGAAGAATGGGAAGCCACTTGTTTGTCTAAAAAAATATTTTGATTGCAAGCAGGCATGTATCACAAGTAAAAACAAAAAAAGTTAATCAAATATTGATAGTACGATCTTTGATGTCACAAAACTACACAAGTGATTGCTTAGTCGCGTAAAGACTTAACTTGTCCGGGTATATGTCTCATCCGAAACATATAATACTAGAACGACCAATTCCCTTACTTTAAGCTACCGTGTTTCAGAGCTTCAATCTGACATCTTCTTTGATTTTGAAGTTCTGTTTGAACTGGTTTAGATTTCTTTGCTCCTTGGCCGAACCAGGGCATCTTTTTATTTCTTGTCTTTACGCCTTTTCTAAATGAACGCTTTCGACTACCCAACTCGAATAAGGAAGTCTAGTCGAAGAAGATCTATTCCGAAAAAAACTTTCTTTACTTGGTGCAATGCAAAAACATCAGAAGTGTGGACTAGATATAGCTTCAGTATATCCTTTCGCTTCAAAAGCTCTTCTCAAAGCATATTTATAAGAATAAAATTCGCAAAAAATACGAATAAAGGTCGAAAATATTCTAGGGTATGAGTAATACTCAAATACACATGTTTGTGTCATCTTAAAAATAGATTGCACATAAGTCAATTGATATAAATGTTTGTTTGGTTTTATTGTTTGTTTGAAAGGAGTTATCGCCGCTTTTAACAATATTCCCGTCATATCTCGGCAGCTGGAGCCTCTAACAACGGATTCCTGGTATATCTCGCACCAGTATTACCAATACTAGACTGGTATACCTGTCCCATCTGCGCTGCTTGTATCGTTAGATTAGGACAGGCTCGCCAGTCAATACCAATACATCCTTCCCTAGCCTCCAGCTGCTATCACACTTAGGTTTACGATTATCCACCCATTGGTGTCGGAAAGGATATGTGCCTCCACCAGGGATCAACAAGAAAAGCCCTCACTATAAGCCCTTGAAAAATTGAAGGATAAGTTCAATTTCGAGAAGTTGGCATGACTTCAATTTCACCCATTAGTAGACTACAGAATTTTAGACTTGTCCGAATTCAAAGAAGTTGCAGACGACAATTTTTAGTTGATGAAATTAAAACAATCTCATCTGGCAGACATGCCATACGATCCGGATTATCTAAGACAGTACCAGTTTTTTGCAGTCTGTCTCGGTGTCCCTCATTTTCAAAGATGTCCCGGAAAGTTTGAAAAAGCAGTCCATAAATTTTCGGTAGCAAAACTAAAGGGGTTGTTGATAAGGAAAACTTACAGAATAAGTGCCTTAAATGACGTAAATTATTGCATGAAACGCCCATCGATTACCACCAAGAGGACCATGATAGTCCTAAATCACTCACCATAATATGATGGCTCAGGGCTTCATGATATATACAAAATATCAAAGCTCTAAGCCTGACTGTTTGGAAAAAGAAGAGCTTGAAAGTTTTCTTCTTTTAAACCTATGTAAATCAAAGATCCCACAACAAATTAGGGCTGATTTTCAGAGTTGAGTCATTCTTTGAAGTGTTTTGGTAGAGGATAAATAAGTTATGATATATACCACAAATTAAGACTCTAGGCCTTATGGTTTCTGAGAAGAAAAAAATTAAGACTTCCTTGTATATTTTCTATATAAATCTGAGATCACACAACACAGGGCTAATTTTCAGAGTAAAATCATTCTTTGCAGTAATTTGGTAGAGGGTTATTTAGGGTTCCTACAATCTTCATAAAGTAAAATTTCCTGACTTAATTTAAAAATTCCCTGACCAAAATTGTGAGCATTTATAGAGTGTAAAACAGCTCAGGAGGCAAGGAGCGCTTAAAACCTTTTCAGCTTCTTCTAACTTGTGTTTGCACTTTGCAAACAAAACTGACTCATAGGCATTTTTTCTCTTAACCCTTTCCTGTTTTTGGAAATTTTAGACTAGTCCAAATTGAAAGAGGTTGCAGACGACAATGAAAACTCGATGCCATTTGAAATGAAACCAACCTATGTGGTAGAAAATATTGTGGAAAAAGGAGAATTTGCTTTTCACAAGCAAATTCTTCTTTTTCCACAATGTTTTCATGAGTATGAAATCACAGGAACGTAAAATCCCGTATTTGAACAGGAAAGGGTTAAACAGAGTCACAAATTAGAGACGAGTTCACAAAAACATCAATGAAATATGCTTTCTAATGAGAAACAATGACGAACATATCCATGCCTTTTTTAACCCATTCCCACACAGTGAAATTTTAGACTGGTCCAAATTGAAAGAAGCTGCAGATGACAATTTCAAGTTGATGGAATTTTAAATGTCTTCGTCTTTTTGGATAGAAAACATTGTGGATAATGAAGAAATCACTTGTCACAAGCAATTTCTTCATTTTCCACAACGTTTTCCAAAGCTTGTATATTGAGGGGCGTTTAAAAGCGTCATTGTGTGGGAATGGGTTAAAAGAAACCGCCATAGCCACTTGTTTTTCTACATCTGATTCTGAAATTCCCTGACTTTTTCCTGACTTTTGCCATATTTTTAAATTTCCCAGTCTAATTCCAAAATTCCCTGATTTTTCCCTGACCTTGAATTTTTTTCATTTTACCCTAACTTTCCCCTGACCTTTGGAACCCTGGTATTAGGTGATGATAACATACCAAATACAATGCTCAAGGCCCTAGGGTTTAGGAGAAGAAGATATTCAAGGAACTCCTTCTTCATTCTGATGTTAAAATAGAAAGTAGGGCTAATTTTATGAGTATTGTAATTATTTAAGTACATTTGTACTTTGGTAGAAGGTCAATAGGAATTGATACATACCAAATATCAAAGCTTTATGCCTTATGGTTTGGGAGAAGATTTTCAAAGATTTCATTCTATATTCCCAGATAATATCAGGGATCTCACAGAAAAGGGATAAATTTCAGAGATCGGTAATTCTTTGAAGTATATTCGGTAGAGGGTCAATAGACAATGATAAATGCCAAATATCAAAGCTCTAAGCCATACAGCTTAGGAGAAGATTTTTCAGATTTCCTTCTGTATTACTATGTAAAATCTTTGATTGCACTGAAAACGGCTAATTTTCAGAGAACGGTAAGTCTTTCAAGCATTTTGGTAGAGGGTAAAAAGCAATGATGTATACCAAATATCAAAGTTGTACTGGACTTGTGCTTTAGAGGAGAAGACAAATAATTGTTTACCGATGGACAGATAGACGCACTGACAGGCATGTTGAGCTCAGGTGAGCTGAAAAATTAGGGGATAGAAAACATTGTGGAAAATGAAGAAATTGCTTGTTATTTTCCATGACTTCTTATTTGTACTCTACACATAAGGTTAGTCCTAGTGACATAGTTTTTGACCTTATGTGACAAAATATCTAAGTTAACTGAGATTTCATTGAGACCTAATATAAAGGCATTTGAGACAAAAATGTAGCCTGTACAAAGCACATAAGTTTTTTTGGTTTTTTTTTTTTTCTTTTTTTTTTAAGATTTGGCCGAGTAACCTAGTTTTTAACCCCTTGTTACCCAGTATCAAACTTGACTAAGATTTCATAGAGATAAGATTACTCTGACCAAATATCAAGATACATGAGCCGAAAATGTGGCTTCTAGAGCCCACACAAGGTTATTCTAAGATTTGACCTAGTGACCTTATTTTTGACCCCTTGTGATCCAATAACGAATTTTGCCTGAGATTTTATGGAGACAAAGATTCTCACCAAGTATCAAGACATTTGAGTTTAAAACATAGCCTCTAGAGTGCATGTAAGGGTTTTCTAAGATTTGACCTAATGACCTAGTTTTTGACACCATGTGATCCAATATCAAACTTGACAGAGATTTTATGGATACAAACAGTCTGACGAAATAACAAGATATTGGAGATGAAAAGTTGCTGCTACAGTGCACATGGACGACACATGTTGCACATTGGAAGCCAGGTACAGCTAGATATCAAAAGCTACTTTGAGCAAGACAAATTTGCTTTTATAAACAATAACTTCTTTTTGTGCAATGTTTCCAACTCTTGATGAAAATATTTCTTTCAATACACTCACTTCTTCATGGTACATTGAATCTGTGAGTTCTTTCAATTCTGATCAGTAATCATCAGTTTTATACATCTCATACACGGTGAACCCATTACCAGACAGCAAAATTTTAGACTGGTTCAAATTGATTGATTGAATGGGGTTTAACGCCACTATTAAGAATATTTCAGTCATATCACGGTGGCTGGAGCACCTAACAATGGATTCCTGGTATTTCTCACACCAGTACTACCACTACATCTTTTCCTAGCCTCCAGCTGCTTTCTCACTTAGGTTTAAGATTATCCACCCATCGGCGAGAGACAAATATCGGAAAGGATATGTGCCGCCGCTGGGGATCCAACCAATGACATCCCATGATTGAAGATTTGATGTTTGACATGCTACCAACTTGGCTATGACGGCGGCAAATGGAAAGGAGTTGCAGACAACAATTTAAAGTTAATGAAATTTTAGATTTTTTCAATTTCATGGATAGAAAACATTGTGTAAAATGAAGAAATTGCTTGTCACACGCAATTTCTTCATTTTGCACAATCTTTTCCCAATTTTTTTCCTTTGGGGGGCATCCAAAAGCGTCACTGCATGGGAATGGGTTAACCTCTTTCAATGCAACCAAAGTTGTCAAGGAAACATAATTATATCATAACTTTGAAGTGATACAACTGAAGAACCATTCAAAACCAAATGAAATCAACCAAAGTTAAAGCATTTTATTATATCCCTAGCTACTTTTAAATAGTGATAAAACCCATTTCTTCAACCTACTACCAGACAACAAAACTTTAGACTATTCCTCATTGAAAGAAGTTGTAGACAAGTTCAAGTTGATGAAATTTTAAAACTCTTTTTGAGTAAAGAGTATGGTGGATAACGAAAACATTTATCATTTTCCTTAATATTTTCCTAAGATTTTATCTTGAAGGGCAAAAAAAGGTGATATTGTGTGGGAATAGGTCTACCCATCCCACACCATGACACTGTTGATGTCCTCTCAAGAAAGCAATCAGAAAAACATTGTGTAAAATGAAGAAATTGTTTGCAACAAGTTATTTCTCTATTTAACACAATGTTTTCAATCCAGAAAATTTATTTTTTAACTTTAAATTGCAGTCTGCAACTCATTTCCATATGGACCAGTCTATAATTTTGTCATCTTAGAATGGGTTAAACTGTCAAAACAGAAGGTTGTGGAAGCTCACATAACAGAACATTAACATACTGCTTGTTAATCAACTTATACTGGTATAACTAGACATTGTCAAAAAGTGGACTAATACCCCCCAACAGTGCTTGTCCATATACAAGTGCTATCCGCCAAAGGGCCGTAACAAAATTGACTTTTTAATTTAAGGGCTATAACTCCATCAAAAATCAATGGACCACAACCAAAATAGGATATAAAAATGTCTGACTTGTACCGAGTCTTTCTGTGAAATTTGAATCAAAACCATCCAATCGTTGCTGAGAAATTGAGCAGACACAATTTTTCACCAAAGGGCCATAACTCCGTCAAAAATCAATGGACTGTAACCAAAATGAAATAGGCACGACTCTGCTTGATACTGATTATATCAGTGAAGTTTGAATCAAATCCGTCCAATGGTTGCCCAGAAATTGAGCAGACATGAAAAAGCTAGACAGACAGACCGACCGACAAGCTGACTCCTATATACCCCCCAAACATAGTTTAGGGTGGTATGAAAATTCTAGTAGTACCAGGTTTGGTTGATTGATTGAATGGGATTTAATGTCACTCTCAACAGTATTGCAGCAGATGGAACTTAACCATGGATTCCTGGTATTTCTCACACCATTACTACCACTACATTCTTTACGAGCCTCCAGCTGCTCATCCCACTTTAGGTTTATGATTATCCACCCATTAGTGGGAGGAAAATGTCGGAAAGGACATTTGCCACAACCAGAGATTGAAGCAGGGATCCCATGATTTGTTTAATTTCGCAGCAAGAAGCATGGTTTTATGTTTTTCTCCATGACATATTTTACAAGTATGTCAAAGTGTTTCTCCTTTTTCCACAATATATTCTACCACATAGGATGGTTTCTTTTCAATTGCAACCCACTTTTATTGTCCTCTGCAACTCCTTTCAGTTTGGACTAGTCTAAAATTTAAACAAGAGGGTCAGTGGCCCTGGTGCTCACCTGAGATAAGGCTCTTTTTTTCTTCAAGGCCTAATACAAACTGGGTCGAGAGAAAACCGCTTTTAACATCTAACTAAAATCAACAAGCCCAATTTGGTTTAAAGTGGCCAAATAGTTTTGAAAGGGTTGCCTTCTTTTTTTCCATTTAAGCCTAGTCACACTGTGGCTCTAAAATTTTATCAATTTTGAAAGAGGACAATGTACTGATGCTTCATGCAAAATTCAAGATTCTTCAACTTCTGGATCAGGAGGAGATGGGGTTTTTTTTCCAATTTATATTTTCAATTTTACCCTTGTTGTCTTAGCAACCAGAGTTTTCAACTAATTAGATTCTTTGGTTGATAACAGCCCAGTGAATTGGGAGGAGATGTAGTTTTAAAAACCCTTCTTTATTTCTATACAAGCCCCCGACACACACCCCCGGGGCCTCGCCCCCTGGGGGCCTGAGGTTGGTGATTTGCGCAATTCTGAAAGAGGCCAATGTACTGATGCTTCATGCAAAATATCAAGACTCTAGGCCCTCTGGGTAATGAGGAGATAATTTCTAAAATTTTCATTAAAATTTCAGTTTTGTTGCAATGGCAACCAGAGTTTTAAACAGATTTCAATTCTTTTAGCAAATTTCACATGGCATCTACCAAGGAACATTCCTGCCAAATTTGGTTGAAATCTGCCCAGCGGTTTTGGAGGAAATGTCGTTTTAAAAATCCTTCTTGATTTGTATATGAGCCCAATCCCCCCTGGGGCTCCACCCCTGGGTACCCGAGGGTGATGATTTTAGCAATTCTGAAAGAGGTCATTGCACTGATACTTCATGCCAAATATCAAGGCTCTACACCCCCTGGGTCATCAGGAGATAATTTTTAAAGTTTTCATTAAAATTTCAGTTTTGTTGCCATGGCAACCAGAGATTTTAATGGATTTCAAATCTTTTAGCCATTTTTAAAGGGCTGCACCCAAGGAACATTCCTGTCAAATTTGGTTGAAATCCGCCCGGTTTGGGGGGAGATGTCATTTTAAGATTATTGACGCAAGACGGACAACAATAAAAATACCTCACCATAAGCACATTGTGCTCAGGTGAGCTAAAAAACAGAAAAGGGAATATTAAAGTATCTGTATATATTATGAGACGTAACTCCCAAGGACCAAAATAAAGTCAAAGATTTGAAAATTCAAATATAAGATAAAATATAATCTGGGACCCCATTATTAGGAGTCGGACAGTCTACCATGTACTAAGTTTGGATAAATGAAACAGCACAAAGAACAAAACTGCAAGGTATGTTATCTATTTACAATTTTACATAAAATCACATGACAAAACTCATTATGACATACTGATATCTAAAACAAACTACATACACTACATTATCATAGACATTCAAATCAACATAATATGCACACGCTTTCTTGAATTGCTTTCTTAAGGGAATTTTAGCCCGATGAAACGGTGTTTAAGTAGAGGTGTTGAATTAGTCAATCAAAGTTATCACATTACTTCTATGAAATTTTACAAAATTCCAGTATCAAACAAACAACAATTTTACTAATTATGAAAAAATATGCTTCTGAAGCCATATGTAAAGATAGAAATACTGGTAGCCGGAATTTTCTATCAATCCAAATCAATTAAGTAACCTATTGTGAATTGATTTTACATTCATTGTAATTCAGAAAAAGTCTGAAAATAGTAAAAAGAAAGCATATGCACATGTGATAGAATGAACACTAAACCTGTACATGTATTTGACATACCCAACAATTAACCAATCGCTGACCCTGCCCACTTAATCCATTTGCTAAGCAAAAAACCCCCCCACAGGATGTCCAGCTTCGATTTTAACCCATTACCAGATGGCAACATTTTAGACTGGCCCAAATTAAACGAAGTTGCAGACGACAATTTAAAGTTTATGAAATTTTGGATTTTTTTCAACTTTCTGTATTTAAAAAACATTGTTGAAAATGAAGAAATTACTTGTTTCTTCATTTTCACAATGTTTTCTATAGCTTTTTCCTTGGGGGCGTCAACAAGCTTTACTGAGTGGGAATGGGTTAAACAGCACTTTTTTGCAAAATTTATGGTACGCAGCATGTTACGAAAAGGTAGACTAGTTGGTTGGCAACATAAGTGTCATAGCTACAGCTTTAAAAAGCTTTAGTTTTGATGTCTAATTCGGAGTTAAAAACTCAGTTCTGGTCTAAAAGAATGATTTCATTGGTGGACTGGTTATTTGATTCTCAGCTACGATTGGTCAATTACACATGTGCACCAAGTAAAGATTCAGACTAGTACTGAGCCACTTTCCAGACTACACAGTGTCAACACTTCACCCACATGTACCTTTGTCTAAAATATCACAAACAGGTTCAGATACATACAAGTAGCACTAATTCACAGTGGCATCTTTCTGCCACTAGTTACATGATAATTTTCATGGTAATTTTGTAAAACTTTCACGCTAAACAAAAGTTTAAAGGTAATCTTAGCTATGTAATGAAAGGTTTCAGAATTATTTTATTATCACAAGTTACTATGTTAGTGCGCAGAATGCACATTATAAATTTTCTATCCATTATCGAGAATTCCTATATGTCCTAAAATGACAAAGTCACAAGTGAAAAATTCTAATAGAATGAAAAATTGTTACTTATTTCTGTCTCAAGAGAGCTTTTCATTGTAAATGAAAAAAATCCAAAATGCCAATTTATTGCAATAAGTTCTCCATTATCATGATAGCTGTCTCGTATCCCATGGCAGAAATGTGCCACAATGCTTATTGAATTGAGATCTCTATCCTCTATAAACTGATATACAGAGAGCATAAATAGTCAATGTTTAACGATTGAAACTCATTTTCACTGTATGCTCACCCATTTCAAGATGACTAAAATACACACTCTTCCAAATTAACCCATTTCAACACAGCAAAATTTTAGACTGGTCCAAATTGAAAGAAGCTGCAGACGACAATTTCAAGTTGATGGAATTTTGAACTTTTTCGTCGTTTTGGACACAAAACATTGTGGATAATGAAGAAATTGCTTGATACAAGCAATTTCTTCATTCTCCACAATGTTTTTAAAAGCCATTTTCTTATGGGGAGTAAAAAGGAGGGATTGAGTTGGAATGGGTTAAAAGAAACTGCAGAGTACATTTGAAAGAATGAGGGATGCTTGATTTTGAATAAGACTTCTGAGTCAAAAGGGGACTAATTCTTACAAAAAGATTGAATTACTTCCCTTGACACTACAAGTTGTTATTATAATAGTAAACAATATATTTCAAGTTTTGATGAAATAGCAAAAGCCACCATAATAAATGTGTCACAAATTGCATAAGATTTGTATAACAAATATGTCCAGATGATCTGTAGCTAACCCTAATGCAAACATTGAAAGAAAAAAAGAATCTGAATTTTTCCTTTTCCACAGTTGTTCATTTAAAGAACTTTTCAGTTGAGTTTAAAACAGTCGAAAGTATGATGATAAGTTAAACATACATGTACGCCCATATTCTTCACCAAATAATTATGACATAAGGAAGGAAAGAGCACAATAAGGTGAAAATGACAGTTTAACCCATTCCAACTCAATCCCTCCTTTTTACGCCCCTCAATAAAACAGCTTTGGAAAACAATGTGGAAAATGAAGAAATTGCTTGTTACAAGCAATTTCTTCATTATCCACAATGTTTTCTATCCCAAAAGATGAAAACATTTAAAATTCCATCACCTTGAAATTGTCGTCTGCAGATTCTTTCAATTTGGACCAGTCTTAAATTTGTTGTGTGGGAATGGGTTAAAGTTGGTGCAATTTAAAATATTTTGTCTACTAGGGTAAAAAAATTGTGGACAATGAGACAATTGCTAGTTCCAAGTAATTTCTTCATTTCTATTCTATTCTATTCATGTTTCTTAGGATGATGAAAAAGCAGTATTATGTGGGAATAACTTTAAAGACACAAAAAACTTTGGAGAAAATGATCCAAAATTTCTTTGAACATTGATATTAGTTTTTACTTGTTCTTTCCTGAAAAAAATGATGCTACAATTTTGAGTCATTTGTGAAGACAATAAAGAAGAATACACATAAGAAACTTATCACAATAATAGTACAGATACACAATATAACAGCATTTTTTTCATACTCAATTTAAGAAGTAAACTTAAATCAAAAGAATCAGTTTTAGAATGGTGAAATCTAAAAATTCATTGTCTGTAATGGTACTAAACAAGGATATCAAGAAATAGCTTCTTCTTCATTTTCAAAAATATTTGCCCAAACTTTTTTCATCAAGGGCATAAAAAATGGGATTCTGTGGAAATTGAATAAATATTTATTTCATGAGTTCCCAGGTGATCCCTTTTCTTGTAGCGGTCACATTTTCATTTACATTTTTCTTTTTTTTACTTTTTGCATAAAATTATGTCTGGGAATTGGCTTATGTTCTACCTTCTTTTGACTTTTAACATAAAACTAAATAATATAATATGTATCCTAAAAGTATGTTAATCTGACAGCCTTTTGATAAAATAAATCCATTGACAAAACAAAAAGCTAGGAACTGTGTTATGAACTAACACAGCTCCAACAAAGACAAGAAAATAGATTTTAAAAAAAAAGTTAAGAAAAGAATATATCACAAATGCTGTACTTAAATTTCAATTCACATAGAAAGTTTTGTAACTGTTTATGATTTACTGTGTGTTGGGTACTAAAGCAACACAACTAAGGCTGATTCCAATTAAAGTTACAATGTTTGGTAGCTGATTCCAGCTGAAAAAAATGTCTAATGATTCACTCTGTGAGAATCAGTGTATCAGAAGCCATTTCGATTATGTAGAATTTATGAGTCTGATTATTTAAACATGAAATGTGAAAGGTCATTAACATTAAGGATTTTAGAACCTTACACAAACATTGTTTTACTTTCAAATTCATGTTTCATTACAAAATAAAGTATATCACAATGCAAGCTGCCCCATTGATGGTGGCATTTCTTTAAAACTTTTCTATAAAAACATATTGCATGCATTTAATTCTAGCAAAATTAAAGTTTCCTTTCCCTCCCAATCAGATGCATTTGTTGATGATTGATTTTCCACATTCAAAAATCATCAAATGAATATATTATATTAAATTGTGCAATGTCATTCAGGCTAATTTACAATCAAACCATTTCCAGATGACAACATTTTTGACTTACACAAAATGAAAACACAATAATCTTTAACAGGGTAAAAGTAAAATTTCATTGTAATGTATAGTAAAAAATATTCTGCAAAAGGAGAATTTGAGAGCATTTCTCTTTTAACCAAAATGTATTTACATAAAATTCCATTTAATACATCAAAAATGCAGGAACATGTAGAAATCGGTTAACATATTCCCACTCGTTGATGCTTTTAGACACACCCAAAGTAAAAAGCTTTTTAAAAAAACATTGTGAAAAATGAAGAAATTGCTTGTTTCAAGCAATTTCTTCATTTTTGAAAAGTTTTCTACCAAAAAGTTGAAAAAATCCAAAGTTTCACAAACTCTAAATTGTCATCTGCAACTTCTTTCAATTTGGGCCAGTCTAAAATTTAGCCATCTGGCATTGGGTTAATCCCCTTCTCTTTGTTGACTAGGTTTTTAAGTTGGCCCATGAGAGCAAGGCATCAGTATCACAAAACTTGAGACTTGTGATAGTTCTCCTATTAAAAGCTGTTACAACAAAGATCATTATCTTTTCACTGATTTGTTTTTTTTCGCCAAAGTTTACAGTCAAACACTACACTGTGAGTGGATGGCCAAGATATTGAAAATACAACTTGATCAAGCTGTAGTTTTTACAATATTTTGGTCATCTACAGATGATAAACAATTTTCATAAAAGAAACTTTATTTGCATATGATGGGAATGAGGGAAAGGAAATATTGGCACTTGTATCCACAATTATCTAAATATGAAGCATAGCAGTTCATAGCTTCAAAAAATATCTTTTTTTGTCCACTGGTAAACAAAGGTTTACATGTATACTAAAACAAACAACTTCTTGAAAACTATTTGAATGAGCAGCATCTTTTTACTGCAAAGTAAATAGATGGATTGCTGGCGCCGAGTACTGAACCCTGAAAAGAAGTTCAACTGCAGTATTAAACAATGCCATTCTGCAAAATATATAACCTTTAACACGTAACAAAAATTAGAATGGTTGGTTGGTGACCAAAATTTCGTAAGTACTACTTGAATAAGCTGTAGTTATTTTAAAGTTGCCAAACGAACAAAAAGGTTTCACATAATTGTTGACCTTTGTCAGAGTTCAAAGTTCACATCTGGTCTAAATGTATGATTTGATTGGTCTACTGATTTTTCAAGTGACAGACATAATCCTTCAATTGAAGACTAGACCAAGTCGATATCATTTTCATAACATAATTGCTCTAACTGGCAAACCATCAGATTACTTTTTGTAATAGCTATCTTAATAATACACTGGTATTAATCACTAGGGTATGGACACATTACACATATCTATAATAAAACCTAGATAGTTGTCCTAGGACGAAATGTTGAGCCCACTGAATAATTAACCTTGAGCTGTGACCTTGACCATAGAGTTATCTGTTTGGTTGTTGTTGTTTTTTCAAATGGCATATGTACTCAGGATGGAAAACAATTGTCTCAAATGATCTTGAAATCCATTCACAGCTGTAAGGGACATAACTTGGACAAGCTCAATTAAAATGTTTGACCTCATGCTGTGACCTTGACCCTGGAGCTATCTGAAAATTTGTAATGGCACATGTACCAATTAAAAAGAACAGTAGTTCAAATTAATTTGAAATCTTGATAAATACAGGAGTAATGGCCTGGATAAATGCATGCACATACTATAACTTGTAAACTATGTCTCGCTTTCTGCAAGTAGTCTCGACCAAATTCTAAATCCATTATTAAGCTTAACCTACCCATGTCAAAAAAGTCTTATTGACCACTCTCAAAAAAGTACAGGACTATTAACAAAGGACCGATAGGGCCTTATTGGTCACCTGAGCCCAAAGAGCACAAAAAAATAAAAATCCACCAGATTATGCTACATACTAAGCCTTTAAGTTTGGCAGAAGAAGATTTTTAAAAGTTTTCACTAAACAAGCCTATGTTAAACTTGGGACATCTTGGAACGGGCTAATTCTGACCCTGGGGCCATAATTTATACAATCTTGATGGAAGTCCACCAAGTGATGCTATATACAAAATATTAAAGCTCTAGGACCTCCTGTTTGGGAGAAGAAGAGTTTTAAATTTTCACTTTTTAAGCCCAATGTAAAATTTGTGATGTCTGGGAATGGGCTAATTATGACCCTAGGGCAATAATCCATACAATATTGATAGAGATCCACCAGATGATGCTACATACCAAATATCAAAGCTCTAGGCCTATCTGTTTGAGAGTCCACCAGATGATGCTATATACCAAATATCAAAGTTCTAGGCCCTCCTGTTTTAGAGAAGATTTTTAAAAATTTTACTATATAAGCCCTTTGTAAAACTTGTGACATTGGGGAATGGGCTAATTCTGTCTCTGGGGCCATGATTTATACAATCTTGATAGAAATTCACCATTTCTTGCCATATTTTTTTTTCTTGTACAAACTTGATAGTCCTTGTCCTAAAGTCTCTAAATACCAAATGTGAATCTAATCTGACAGCCGGTTCATGACATGAAGATTTCTAAAGATGTACCCTTTTTGGCCCCTTATGGAGCCCCAAGGGGAGATAACTCTATGACATGTACAAATCTGAAGCACCTTCCTTTAAGGATGCTTCCTGCCAAGTTTGGTTGAACTCCATCCAAGGCTTCTTAAGAAGAAGTCGAAAATGTAAAAAGTTAACGCACATCGCACAACGCATGACGGACAAAACACAATCGCAATAGGTCACCATGACTTTAGGTCAGGTGACCTAAAAATGACAATTTTGTCCCAAAGTTCAACTTCATAAATTACGAAATAATGATTAAAACAAACACTTTCTATTTGCAAATTTAACACAGGGTCAATATATGATGCTCATGCTGGCCCCATCAACTGACTCCCTAGGCCCCGCCCATTAACTCCTACAGGAAGCTCTGCTTTGATTTTTAATAGCGTTATTTTGCAAAAGCTATGGCATGTAACAAACAAGAGGACCGTTGGCCCTGGGGCGCTCACCTGAGATAAAGGCTCTTTTTCTTTCAACAGTCTAATTTCATGTTAAGGTTAGGATCATGAAACAAGTGGGCAGCAATTACATATAAAGACTATGAGCCTGGAAATCCAAAAGTCTAAATTACGAATTCCAGGGCTTTAGTGCTGATTTGAAAGAAGGAAAAAACTTTTTCTATGGGTTATAATTTCAGAAATAAGAAAGAAGACTGTGAACTGATGCTTCATGCCTATACCCCCCGCCCCCCAACCTGGGTCCGCCCCTGGGGGCCCGAGGATCATGATTTTAGCTATTTTGTAAGAGATCAAAATATTGATGCTTCATGCGAAATATCAAGGCTCTACACCTTCTGGGTCAGGAGGAGAAGATTCTTAAAGATTATTTTGAACTTTCACTTTTGTTGCCATGGCAACCAGAGTTTGAAACGGATATCAAATCTTTTAGCTATTTTTAAGGGGGGCCACCTAAGCAACATTTCTGCCAATTTTGGTTCAAATTGGCCCAGTGCTTTGGGAGGAGATGTCAATTAAAAATTGTTCTTTGTTTCTATATAAACTCCCACCCCCCTGGGGCTCCACCCCTAGGGACCGGATGATCATGATCTTAGCTATTTTGAAAGAGGTCAATAAACTGATGCTTCATGCAAAATATCAAGGCTCTACACCTTCTGGGTCAGGAGGAGAAGATTTTTAAAGATTATTTTAAAATTCACTTTTGTTGCCATGGCAACCAGAGTTTTTAACGGATTTCAATTCTTTTAGATATTTTTGAAGGTTAAAAAGCAACATTTCTGCCAAATTTGGTTCAAATCAGCCAAGTGGTTTGGGAGGAGATGTCATTTAAAAAATCTTCTTTCTTTCTATATAAACCCCACCCCCCTGGGGCTCCGCCCCTGGGTACCAGAAGATCATGATTTTAGCTATTTTGAAAGAGGTCAATAAACTGATGCTTCATGCAAAATATCAAGGCTCCATGCCTTCTGGGTCAGAAGGAGAAGATTTTTAAAGATTATTTTAAAATTTTACTTTTGTTGCCATGGCAACCAGAGTTTTTGACGGATTTCAATTCTTTTAGCTATTTTTGACGGGGACCACCTCAGCAACATTTCTGCCAAATTTGGTTCAAATCAGCCCAGTGGTTTGGGAGGAGATGTCGTTTAAAGAAATTGTTGACGGACGACGCACGACTAACGACACACGACAGACGGATGCCGGACAAAGGGGGATCACAATGGCTCACTTGAGCACTATGTGCTCAGGTGAGCTAAAATGTAGAATGATTGGTTGATGACCTAAATGTTGTTACTACTGAATAAGCTGTATTTACAACATTTAAGTTGTCAAACAAACAAAACAGATGAACAAAAATGGCGGCCGATGTTGGAGTTGAAAAGTCTAGTCCAGGCTGAATAATTTATTTGATTGGTTGGTTGATTCCTTGATTTACAGCCACAATTGGTCAATTGTCTAATATACATTGAAATCATTTTTTCGATTCTAACATGATTAGCGTAAATATTTTTATATTGACAATTGGTCAGTAATAACAATCAAATGACATGCACAGAATGAACTCGACAGCCGTTTGCCTACAAATATGCAAGCATGTTATATGTTGTTATATGAAAAATTACTTTTACTTTGTCAACCAAAATATTCACTGACCAATCAAATCATCTCTCTAGATAGGTTGTGCAATGTTTTGTGACTTTAATCTTATAACTACAGCTTACAGCAAGCCAAAGATACTACATTTTCATTCTTTCAACAACAGAGTAGTTTGAATGGCATATCTAACAACGCCAGTTTGCAAATCTGAAAAACTTTCAATAATACCTTTTCTGTTTAATTCCTGATTTTTACATCTATGTGATTTTATTATTAAGAAAACAATATAGAACAAGAGGACCATGATGGTCCTAAATCGCTCCCCTGAGTATTATGGTTCATGGCTTTATGATATATACAAAATAGCAAAGCCCTATGTCTAATTGTTTTGGAGAAAATGTTTGAGGATTTTTTGTTTAATCCTAGGCATATTGATGATCCCACCATATAGCACTTATTTCCTGGATACAGTAATTCTTAGAAGTATTTTGGTAGAGGGTCAATAGACATCAATACATACCAAATATCAAAGCTCTAGGCCTAATGAGTTAGGAGAAGAAGATTTGCTTTGTAAAATCAGGGATGGCACAGAGAAGGGCTAATTTTCAGAAAAGAGTAATTCTTTGAAGTATTTTGGTAGAGGGTCAATAGCTGATGATATGTGCCAAACATCAAAGCTCTAGGCCTTTGGGAGAAGAAGACTTCCCTCTTTATTCCTTTTAAAACATGGATCTCACAGATTGATTGATTGATTGAATGGGGTTTTACGTCCCTTTTAACAGTATTTCAGTCATATTGCGGCGGCTGGAGCACCTAACAATAGACTCATGCATTTTTCACAGGCATTTTTCACACAAGTACTATCACTACATCCTATCCTAGCCTCTATCTGATATCCCACATAGGTTAATGATTTCAAACCATTGTTGAGAGACAAATGTAGGAAAGGATATGTGCCTCCATCAGGGATCGAACTCATGACATCCAATGATTGAAGATTAGGAGCCTGATGTGCTATGACTGCGTTATGACTGCAGCTGGGATTGCATAGAAAGGCGCTTATTTTTTAGAGTACAGTAATTCTATGAAGTTTTGTGGTAAAGGGTCAATAGCTGATGATATGTTCCAAATATCAAAGGCCATTTCGATGTGGAGAAGATTTTCAAAGATTTCCTTCTTTAATCTTTTGTAAAATCAGGAATCGCACAGAAAAAGGCTGATTTTCAGAATACAGTAATCCTTTGAAATATTTTGGTAGAGGGTCAATAGCTGATGATATGTACAAAATAGGCCTTATTGTTTGGGAGATTTTTAATAATTGTTTACGGACTGACAGACAGACAGATCGACGGACAGACATATAGTGAATTAAAATAAAATATGGTTTAGGGTTGTTTGTTTTTGTAAGATTTTCTACAATGTTTGTAAGTAAACATGAGGCCCACAGGGCCTTATCGGTTACTTGAGTTCAAAGAGCACAGAAACATATAAAAGTCCACCAGATGATACGTACCATATATCAAAGCTCTAGGCCTTTTTGTTTGGAAGAAGGAGATTTTTTAAAGATTCACTATACAAGCCAATGTTAACATGTTATTTCAAGGAAAAAGCTAATTTTATTTCTATGTTAAAATAGGGCATGCCCTGTACCAAATGGTATCACATAAACTCTGTACAGGTCCCCTATGAGATGCCGTATACCAAATATCAATACTCCAGCCTTTCTCATTTCAGAGAAGAAGATTTTTTTTTAAAGTTTTATGCCAAGGGGCATCATTTGAACAATCTTGATAGATATCCCTTAACCATTTTCTGTACAAACCCGGGGTTTTACGTCCGTGATTTTATACTTGAGAAAACATTGTGGAAAATGAAATTGCTTGTAACAAGCAATTTCTCCTATTCCCAAAATATTTTCTACCACTTACGATGGTTTAATTTAAAATTGCACCCAATTTCAATTGTTGAATGCAAACTCTTTCAGTTTGGACCAGTCTAAAATTTCAAAAAAGAGGGCCAGAATGGCCCTAAAATCGCTCACCTGACTAATGTAAGCTGATTCAAAATATTGCCAACATCTTTTGAAAAGGGTCACCCAGAAAATATTCTTTTCAGTTTAGTTGAAATTGGCCGATGGTTACTGAGGAGATGTTTAAAAATTTCAAAGAAAAAACTGCCCCGCCCTGCCAAACCCATATTTGGGTGTCAATCTAAATTCTGCGAACACCTTATGAATAGGGTCACCCAAGGAACATTCATGCCAAGTTTTGTTGAAATTGGCCCAATAGTTACTGAGAAGAGGATGTTTAAAGATTTCAAAATAAACAAATGCCCCAACCTGCCACGCCCATATTTGGGCGTTAATCAAATTTCACAAAAAACTTTTGAAAAGGGTCACCCAAGGAACATTCATGCCAAGTTTTGTTGAAATTGGCCCAATGATTACTGAGGAGAAGATATTTAAAGATTTCTAAATAAAAAACGGCCACACCCATATATGGGTGTCAATCAAATTTCCATAACACAATTTTAAAAGGGTCACCCAAGGAACATTCATGCCAAGTTTGGTTGAAATTGGCCCAATCATTACTGAGGAGAAGATGTTTAAAGATTTCTAAGTCAAAACTGCCTAGCCCTGCCACGTCCTTATTTGGGCGTCAATCAATATTCCACGAACAACTTTTGAAAAGGGTCATCCTAGGAACATTCATACCAAATTTGGTTGAAATTGGCCCAATGGTTACTGAGAAGATGTTTAAAGATTTCAAAGTCAAAAACTGCCACGCCCTGCCATGCCCATATTTGGGGGTCAATCAAAAATCTTTTGAGAAGGGTCACCCAAGGAACATTCCTACCAAGTTCAGTTGAAATCCGCCCAGTGGTTACTGACAAGATGAATTGTTGACGCCTTCCGACGCATAACACAACGCACGGAGGACAAAAGGTGATACCAAAAGCTCACCTTGAGCACGTTGTGCTCAGGTGAGCTAAAAACAGGAAAGGGTTAAGAGGTGCTGCATACAAAATATCAAAGCTATATAAGGAAATAGCCCTTCCCATAAAATCAACATTTTAAACCCAATTGAAATTCTGAAAGTTTAGAAAAAAGTCACTACAGGATCAGTCCTATGAAAATTGATTCAAATCTTCCAACTGGTTTCGGAGATGATTTTCAAAATTCTCACTATAAACCATACAAGAAAATTACCACTGCCCCTAAAAGATATGCCTTTTTAAGATTTTTCTCTTTTTTTAAGAATATGAAAAAGAGTTAAGTAAGGATCAGATCAGTGAAATCTTTATTGAAATCAATCCTATTGTTTATAAATTGAAATCAATCTTGATATTTCTGAGACAAAGATTTCCAATATAAAGCATATGCGAAATTTAGCATGCCAACAAAAGCCATGTTTTTCCTGATTGAAATATTTTGCAGTAACCTGAAAAAGAGTCCCTCAAAGATCATTCCAATATAATTTAATTTTTAGTTTGTCTATCAAAAACGAGCGTTCTGATAGGTCGAAAAAAATTATTCATAACTCCATGAACAAAATTTTGAGCACGCAGCGATTTTGTATGCTTCCACACAAAATAGTCCCATACAAAAAGGTATTAAGGTTTGTAAAGCTCTTGTTTTTTTCGCTCGATGCTATTAAATTATAAGAAATGAAGAGAATATTTTTTGTTTTCATGGAGTTATGAACCGAAAACCTAATCACACAATGTATGAATCTGCTCCGCATTGATCTTATAAATGACAGCAGTAATCCATTAATCCATTCCAACACAATCCCTCCTTTTTACGCCCCTCAAGAAAAAAGCTTTGGAAAACATTATGGAAAATGAAGAAATTGCTTGTATCAAGCAATTTCTCCATTATCCACAATGTTTTCCGTCGAAAAGGCCAAAAACATTTAAAATTTCATCAACTTTAGATTGTATTCTGCAGCTTCTTTCAATTTGGACTGGTCCAAAATTTCATTGTGTGGGAATGGGTTAATCACGGACACATAGAAGATAGATACATACTTAATAAACAATGCTACCAGTGCTTAACAAATTACTATAAAAGATCTTAAAATTTGTCATAATAAAAAAGTTTGACAAAAATATCTAGTTTATATTGCACACAAATACATGATTTTCATAAAAACAGCTTTAAAAGAAATGCCCCGAATGATGGGGCAGCTATGTTTGTTATATAAAAATAAAAAGCTTTCTTTATTCTTTTTTTTTCCCATCAATGATTACTTCAAAAAATTCAAAAGAAAAACAAAATGATAAAAACAGTAATGTTGATCTTTATCACACTTCCATCTGAAAATTTTATTTCTTTTGATATAAATATACCCTTTACTAGCCTAGTGCTAGTCTTTGAAATTCAGGAGTCATTGACCACTTAAAATAGATGTTGTAGGGTACAACCTGTTTTTGATCGGGTCAAAGCTACATAAAGACCAATTTGTGAGTACATCAACAGACACTGTATTGTTTGCTGTATTGTTTGCTTTGATTTACTAATGTAAATCCCTATGAAGATAGCCAAAATGTTCATTCCTAAGAATTCAATTGATTGAAATTTTACCCTTTCCTGTCCAATTCCTGGTTTTTACATCCCTGTGATTTTATAATTGGGAAAACAATGTAGAATAAGAAGAAATTGCTTATAACAAGCAAATTTCTTCTTTGTCCTAAATATTTCCTACCTTACTGAATGGTTATTTTTTCAAATTAAATGCACTTTAAATTTTTGTCTACAAAATCCTTGAATTTGGACAGGTCTAAAATTTTGCTAAATAGGAAAGGGTTAAATAGCTTCATCAAAATCAAGAATAGCAGGAGTAGTTGCACTCAGGACTTTGGCAATTAGTCTTTTTCCATGATGCAACACTGTTAGTATACCCTGTGTCACATGAAGACAAATAATTGGTGAAAAATCCATCAAGATCCGACAAGAATTGTAGTTGTGCACAAAAGGAAAAGTTAGCCCCTGCCCAGGTGACTGACCAGCCATCCACTGTCAAACGTTCACTAATCTATTAACCCTTTCCAGTTTAATCCCTGTTTTTTAAGTCTCTGTGTTTTTATACTTGAGAAAACATTGTGGAAAAAGAAGAAATTGCTTGTAACAAGTAATTTCTTCTTTTTAGGAATATTTTATACCCTGTTGAGTGTTTTTTTTTTTTCAGATAAGTTCAACTTAAATTGTCGTCTGCAAAATCTTTGAATTTGGACCAGTCTAAAATTTAAAAAAAAAAACAGTAAAGGATTAACTAGATTTTTTACTTCAGGAAACCTTATTAACAAGAAATTGCTTGTTTCAAGCATTTCATTTTATTTTCCATGTGATCAACTTGAGATTGTCATCTGCAACTTCTTTGGATTTGGATATCTCATATTTTGTCATTTATTAATGAGTTCAGACTAATGAGCCTAACATTCTAACAAAACAAAACAAATTTATAATATGCAAATGAAAAATTAATCAGAGCTACAGATAAAAATAAAACAACCCTAATTTCTGCTGTGTGACAATTTAACCCATTCCTGCACAAATCCCTTCTTTAGGCCCCTCAAAAAAAACTTTAGAAAACATTGTGGATAATGAAGAAATTGCTTGTATCAAGCAATTTCTTCATTTTCCACAATGTTTTTTATCCAAAAAGTTGAAAAAATACAAATTTCATTAACTTGAAATTGTCGTCTGCAGCTTCTATCATCAATTTGGACCAGTCTAAAATTTTGCTGTGTGGGAATGGGTTAATTCCAATCGAAATGATCAATTGACCAATCAAATCATTCTTTAGACCAGAAGTAAACGCTGGATAATGATATATAATATTTTTGTTATTTTTGTGACTTAAAAGCAGTTTAGGCATTTAGGTCATTTATCGTTTTCCTGTACAATCCCTGATTTTAACCCTTATCATGCTGAACTCGGAATATTCTGGTTTTGGCAGGAGGTGTAGACTAAGATCAGACTGCACTTATGTTCAGGCTGATCTTAGTCTACACCCCCTGCTTGTACTTTTCCTTCCAGAGTTGTTTATGAAGTTGATTTCTAAAAGAAATATTGATTTATGGACAACAAGTTTTATCCTTTGATTTGACAGTATTTCAGTAAGGTAATTTATACAGCATGACAAGGGTTAACATCCTTGTGATATTATATTTTAGAAAACATTGTCGAAAGTGAAGAAATAATTTCTTCTTTAATTTTTTCCATAATAATAAGATGATTACTTTTGAATAGTACTTAATTTACAATGTCCTCTGCAAGCCCTGAGGGCCTTTGACAAGTCTAAAATTTAAAAAAAAAAGATTAACCTACAATTTGCAGTTTGTATTATGTCCTTGATGAAACTGCATTTTACTTTGTTTTTTACTGAGAAAGTTTTAGAAAATCCAAGATTTCATTAGATATGAATTGTCGTCTGCAACTCTTTATCATTTGGATCAGGCTACAATATTGCAGTCAGAAAATGGGTTTAATATAAAAAAAGAGCCTTTAGTAAGACATTTTTAAATATCCATGTGTCAACATGTGAAATAGTTGGTAAGGTCATGTACCCACCCAAATATTTCTTTCCATTTCTGTCAAAAATGTTGAAATATTTTCTCTTTTTTTCTAAATTACAAGTATCTATTGCATTTGGGATTGTTTTAGAAATTCAGAAGAAAATATTAGTCTTAACTAAATTAAAACCTATTCTTATCAATAAGACAAACACAAATTGATGAATCGTGGCTATCAAAAAATCAACTGACCAAGCAAATCATTTATTTAGACCAGAAATGAATTTGAATTCTGATGTTGGTTGACATTTATCAGCAGCATTATTGTTGATTTGGAATCTTAAATGTCCTAACTGCAGCTTTATCAAGATGTATTTAGAACGTTTAAGTCGCCATAAACCATTTTTTGCTTATTTTCAAATTGTAACTGACCATAAATTCTGGAAATTAACTCTTTTCTGTAGAAACCCTGGATTTTACATTACTGTGATTTTATACATAAGAAAACATTGTGGAAAAAAAAGAAATTGCTTGTAACATGCAATTTCTCCTTTTTCCACAATATTATTTACCACATAGGATGGTTTCATTTCAAATTGTAAGCAATAACCATTGTCTTCTACAACCTCTTTCAATTTGGACAAGTCTAAAATTTCAAAATAACAGGAAAGGGTTGAACCGTTTAATGCCCAAGTCAAACTTCCTATCGGAGATCAGAAGGTGTGGCCAGCAATCTGTCGATCGGAACCCTGGTAGCAAAATCAATCCGAATCCATGTTAATGAATATGATAAAAAAAATGGTGATTCAAATTCATTAAAAGGAAAACAGTTATGAAAGATAATCACAGACTAAATATCATCAGAGTTGCCTCCCTTTTATCTGTAACCCTGAGTGGACCATGGTCAGCATAAAATCAACACCGACAGTCTCATGACGAGGACGTTGAATTATCGTTAGTTGAGTTCGTGTTGTTTGATGAGGGCCCTGATGGTAGCGTAGGTGTTGATGATGAATTCGAGTTGGTCAAGAAATTATTCCCGGACTCATAACCTGTCCCATTTTGTACATAAGATGTTCCTAGTCCATATAAATGTCCACTATATTTAGCATCGTCTATATTGTCCTCAAAAAACATCTGTAAAAATATTTATCATTGTTTATGAGATGAACAAACAATAAGATTCCAGAAATTGATCACAGATTTCAGCCACTACTAAAACTGCATCAAGTTGTAATATTAACCCTTGTAATGCTGAATTAAATACTTTTCAGAATTGTTTAAAAATCTAAGAGCTCAAAGCACTGGTAGTATTTGTTGTTCAGTTGTCTATACTTATTTTGAAAATTAATTTCATAAACAACTTTGGTTTCAAAAGGACAGACAGGCGATGTAAACTAAGATCAGACTGCACTTATGTGCAGTCTGATCTTTGTCTATACCTCCTGCTAAAACCGGAATATAATGGGTTCAGCATGGCAAGGGTTAACATATCTGAATATGCTAGAGCTATATCATATTGAAAGTACCATTGCTCTGTCAGCGGAAATGCATGGCTTTATCCCATTCCCTCATGAGAAAGTTTTAAACTGGTCCAAATTGAAGAGATGCAGACAACAATTTAACCCATTCCAACAAAAGATAATTCTAGACTGGTCCATATTGAAAAGAGTTGCAGACGACAATTTACAGTTGATGAAATTTTAGATACACGTATTTTGGACTTTCTGGAGAGAAAACATTGTGCAAATGAAGAAATTGCTTGTTACACAATGTTTTACCAACTGTTTCTCTTCTCTGTCATAAAGCAACACTGAGTGGGAATGCGCTAAGACTGATGAAATCCTAAACTTCTTTGACTTTTGGGGTAGAAAACATTGTGGACATAAAAGAAATTGTTTAATTCAAGCAATTTCTTCTATATCCACAATATTTTCTAAAGCTTTTGTCTAGCGGGCATAAATAGGAGCTAATGTGTGAGAATCGGTTAATTCATTTAACCCTGTCCTGTTTTTCAAAATTTTAGACTTGCCCAAATTCAAAGGTTTTGCAGACGAAAATTCAAAGTGGATTTAATTTGAAAAATAACAATTTAGTAGGGTGGAATGTATTGTTGAAAAAGGAGAAATTGCATGTAACAAGCAATTTCTTCTTTTTCTAGAATGTTTTCTCAATGATGAATTCACATGGATGTTAAAAACCTGGGATTAAACGTAAAAGGGTTAAAGGAAACCATCCTATGTATTAGAAAATAGTGTGCTTGTTACAAGCAATTTCTTTTTTTTTCACAATATTTTCTTAAGCATAAAATCACACATACGTCAAAAACAGGGACTGTACAGGAAAGGGTTAAAAATACTGAATATTGTGTATATTTCTGTTTATATCTAATACTTAACACAAGAAGGTCCTTAAATTTACCGTATTCTCACACTTTGCTGCTGTTTCACGAAAATAATTGTAGACACTGCTTATTTTGACAGAACCAAATTCAAAACATTTGCAGACTACCTTTTTAAATTGTCAAGTTCAAACTGTTCATTATGATTCATTAAGATCCAGCCAGAAACTTATGAGGAGTTGCATTCACAAGGCTACAATTTCAATAAGTCCCAGAGACTATGTTTTAAGGGGGCATACCTGAGGCAAAAATCAATGAACCATAAATTCCTTACTTCATGCACATCTACCAATTACGGTGATAACATTGACCAAGTTTCAAAAAGATCCAGCCAGAAACTAAGGAGGAGTTGCATTCACAAGGCTGCAATTTCAATAAGCCCCAGAGACTAAGTTTTAAGGGGGCATAACTGAGGCAAAAATCAATGAACCAAAAAATCCTTACTTCATGCATCTCTACCAATAAAGATGATAATATTGACAAAGTTTCAAAAAGATCAAGCCAGAAACTTAGGAGGAGTTGCGCTCACGAGAAAAGTGGACGTACATACGGACATATAGACGGATGGATGGACGGACGGACAGATGGATTTGATGACGCCAATATACGACCGCCTCCTGCGGCGTATTAAAAGACTTTGGAAAATATCGTTGAAAATGAAGAGTTGCTTGTAACAGGCGATTTCTTCACTATCCACAATGTTTTCTTCTCCATATGACAATAATTTCTAAATTCTTTCACAATAAAATCTATCTACAACGTCTTTGAATTAAGAACAGTCTAAAATTCTGTTATTTATCAATGGATTAAAAAATGTGTTTGTGAAACACAATGCCCCCACAACAGGACTAAACATTTGACCTTGGTATGAGACCTTGACCTTATCACATGACCTTGACATGAGGAGATGCTTATTATGGAGATGTATCATCATGCAAAATATAAGCATTGTATCTTGAATAGGCTAGTAGTAATTTGTTAAGTTTTTGGTTAAGTTTTGCAGACAGACAGACAGATGGAAAGACTGAATGACGGACAGACAGACAGATGGGCAGATACAGACAACAGTAACACAATATGCCCCCGATTTTTTGAGGAGAGGGGCATAAAAATAAGAGTCCAAAATGTTTTTCTAATACGTGGACCAGACTGGCTTCTTCACCCATTACCAGACAACAAAAATTTAGACTAGTCCAAATTGACAGAATTTGCAGAAGGTTGATGGAATTTCAGATATCTCAGACTGTCTGGATAGAAAACAATATGAGGATTTGAACAAATTGCTTGAAAAGCAATTTCTTCATTTTGCATATATTTTCTTGAACTTTTTTCTTGTGGGTCCTTAAATGGAGGAATTGTGAGGGAAAAGGTTATTTCCAAAGATGAAGTATACTGACCTCTCTCATTCTAAAGAAAGCTGCACCAGTTAAAAGACTGTCACTACCTGCTTGATGTTGGGGCCCTATTCTTTCTATCTGTTCAAGAGAAAAATACAATAGTCTGCCAGCATACAAAATTCAAACAAGAGGACCATGATGGTCCTAAATTGCTCCCCTGAGTATGATGGTTCATGGCTTTATGATATAAACAAAATAGCAAAGCCCTCTGTCTAATAATTTTGGAGAAGACATTTAAGGATTTCTCTTTTAATTGTAGGTATATTGATGATCCCACCATATAGCACTAATTTCCTGAATATGGTAATGCTTTGAAGTATAGACATCAATACATACCAAGTATAAAAGCTGTAAGCCTAATGGTTTAGGAGAAGATCATTATTTATTCCTAACTAAAATTATGGATTGTAAAGAAAAGGGCTCATTTTTTTAAGTAATTTGGTAGAGGGTCAATGGCTGATGATATGTACCAAATATCAAAGCTCTAGGCTTTATAGTTTAGGAGAAGAAGATTTTCAAAGATTTCCTTCTTTATTCCTTTGTAAAATCAGGGATCGCACAGAAAAGGGCTAATTTTCGGAGTTTGATATTCTTTGAAGTATATTGGTAGACGGTCAATATATGATGATATGTACCATATAACAAAGCTCTAGGCCTTATGGTTTGGGAGAAGAAGATTTTCAAAGTTTTCCTTCCTTTATTCTATGTAAAATCAGGGATCATTAAGAAAAGGGCTGATTTTCAGAATACGGTAATTCTTTTGAGTATTTTGGTAGAGGGTCAAAAGATGATGATTTGTACCAAATATCAAAAATCCAGGCTTAATGATTTGGAAGAAGAAGATTTTTAAAGATTTCCTTCTTTTTTTCTATGTAAAATCAGAAATTGCCAAGTAGAGGGCTAATTTTCAGAATACGGAAATTCTTTGAAGTATATTGGTAAAGGGTCAATGGCTGATGATATGTACCAAATATCACAGCTCTAGGCTTTATGGTTTGGGAGAAGAAGATTTTAAATGATTTCCTTCTTTTTTCCTATGTAAAATCAGGGATTGCCTAGAAAAGGGCTAATTTTCAGAATAGGGTAATTCTTTGAAGTATTTTGGTAGAGGGTCAATAGATGATGATTTGTACCAAATATCAAAGTTCCAGGCTTAATGATTTGGAAGAAGAAGATTTTAAATGATTTCTTTCTTTATTTCTATGTAAAATCAGGGATTGCCCAGAAAATGAATAATTTTCAGAATAGGGTAATTCTTTGAAGTATTTTGGTAGAGGGTCAATAGATGATGATTTGTACCAAATATCTGAGCTCTAGGCCTTACAGCTTTTGAGGAGAAGTTTTTTTAAGAGTTCTTCATGAATTTCAATTCTTTGAAGTCTTTAGAAAGACTATGACCTAAGGATCATTTCTTTGAAGTTTTGTAGAAATTCCATGGTTAGTTTTGGAGGAGATTTTTTTGTAATTTTGAACGGACGGACGGACAGACGGACGGACGGACTGACAGAAGGACGATAGACGATGACTGATCACAGCAATTTGTGCTCAGGTGAGCTAAAAATGTATAATTTAGATAGGCGTTTTACCACTTGAAAGGTTTTATTGAATCCAATTCAAAATGACTGTAAATCAAACAAAATATCTTTGTGAAACACTAATGCTCAAAGAACAGTATTCTTTTTTTCCCTACTTTTATCTTCATATTTGACCTTGACCTTAACTGATATATATCAATGAGAGGTTTCAGACTACCAGGCAGGTGAGACAGACAGATTGACACAAGTAAGACAATTTGCCCTTGAGCTTTCAATGTAGGGTTATAAAAATATGTATTTTTTTTTATCATTATAATTATTAAATAGAACTGTTATTTCTGATCAAATGTCATGAAAATAAGAGGTGGTAGGAAGAGTGAAAAAGGGATAGATAGAGTCAAAAGAGAGTGTGATAACAGAAGAGTAGGGAGAATGAGAGGGGAGAATGCGTTTATGATCTTGAAATGTATTATATTATGTAATGAAATTGTGGCTATGTACTGTGTACATGTCTATTATAAAGTTTATTACGGACAATTCTATTTATCTCCGTGACCTAGCTAATTGTGAGAATGACTAGAGTAAGTTTAAACGTCATTACTGACTTCATAGTTTTATGTAAACAAACCTTAAATTGTGGTGGGTCACAATTTAAAATATCATAATTTCTCATAATTTTGATCTTTTAGTTTCAACTGTTATATTTATTTGTGTTTTTAAGCCTTGAGTATAGTTTTCTAAGTTATTTTGTAAAGAATTTTGGGGAAAGATATGGCTTTAACTAAGTTTTTTATAAAGCCCCTTTCTGTCTGATACTTGACAGTTCAGATGCACTGTAAACATCAACAATTGTTATGATGGTACAATCATTCTTTTTAATCTATGGACTTTATTCTGTTAATGAGGAATTTAAGTAAAATTTTCATAGGGCCCCTTTTCTTTTGATACTTTAAAGAACAAACCAAATTTCAAAGGAACAATTGTAATAAAGGTACTATCATTCTGTAAAAATTTAAAGAGAATCAATGAAACCAGTGGACTGAATTGTGTCAAGAATTTTTTGTAATAAAATTTTCATTAGGCTCCTTTCCTGTGAAACTTAACAAATCCTAATGTTAGTTCAATCATTCGAAAAGTTTGAAGAAAATGATAAAGACTGAGGACTTATTAGCGATAATGACGTTTTTGTAATAACATTTTCATAAGGCCCCTTTTCTTGTGAAACTTAACAGATCAGACCTTATTTACAAAGGAATAATCCAATTGACAGTACAATCATTCTATCAAAGTTTGAAGAGAATCTGTATCTTCATACAACTTCTTTTCCCATGGTACTTTACCAAACTAACCAAATTTCAAAAGCAACATTCCTAATGATGGTACAATCATTCTATGTAATTTTGAAGATAATACAATGAAAACTGCAGACTTAATTATATTAAGGAGGATTTATTTAATGAAATTATCGTAATGCCTCTTTTCCCAAGATACTTGATGGATTGGACCCAAATTGGAAAGAAACAATCCATATAATGGTACAAATATTCTGTAAAAGTTTGAAGAGAAACTGATCAAAATTGTGGACTATAGAGTTTTAATGAGGATTTTTAATTTAATTTTCATAAGGCCCCTTTTCCTGTGTTTCTAATCGGATTGAACCCAATTTCTACAGAAACAATCCTTACTATGGTACAATTATTCTGTGAAAGTTGAAGAGAATCCCATGAAAAATGTTGAAAATGTCTAAAGAATTAACAAGCAAAAGTTAACAGACAAATGGATGACAGGACTCACAGGTGAGTAAATTTTTCTTGATGTTTTGCGTAACTATTTTTCTTGGTTTTGCCAAAATCGAAGATCAAGTGGTAATGAAACAATTCAACTAGATGTGTTTGTGGCCCACATAATGATTATACAGGAATATGAACTTGGTAAATAGACTTGATCTTGTAATACTGTCTGGGCTCTTCTATACATAGATATATAGGTCTATCAACCAAATATACCTACATACCAAATATGGACAATGCCACTTCAGTCTTTGAGATAAGGAGAATTCATTTTGTTGTACTTTTCATGAGATAGATACATAGTCAATAGAAAACAATATACTCAAAACACTTTCATAGACATAATAACATGTGCTGAAAATTGTCAGACAATCATTTTTAGTAAATAGACTTACTTCTAGCTGCTCTGCGACTTCTTGTAGACCACCTTTCAAATTTTTACAACTTTTCATCAGGTATTTGACATCATAAATGTTATGGAAGTACAACTTGATCATACTAAAAAATTCTTCCTCTTCTTCCGGTAATGTAGAATCTGTCAAAACTTTCAGTAGATACCCAAAATCATAACCACTGAAAGACAATTCACATTCTATAGTCTTTACCTAACAAAATTCTAATAATTTGTTACAGCACCTTGTGTTAATGCAGAATTTTGTAAAAAAAACAAACCACACAATTTCAGTGCAGTGAAATGAAATACAGCCACTTTCAATAAACTAGAGGGCCATTGGCTCAAAGTGCTCACCTGAGACGATGACTGCAGATGAAAAAAATCCCAAGAGGATCAATTTGCCAAAAAAAATGACCCATTACCAAATCTTGGGTAGATTTCAAGAACAAACACTCTAACAAACAATCAAGGTATTTGTGCAGGAAAAGTAGCATGTACATTACAAAGGAGATTTCTTTAGTTTAAACCCCTATAACCTACATTTTTACCCCATGTGACCTAATAACAAACCTGACCTAGGTTGAATTGAAACAAACATTCTGACCAAATATCAAAGAATTTGATCCCAAACTTAGGCCTCTTGAGTGCAATGAGGGTATATGTTAAATCTAACCTGGTGACCTAGTTTTTTTCCCTTTGTAGGCCTAATCCAAATTTGAACAGAAAGAGATATTGTGAAGAAAATCATTCTGACACAATATCAAATCATTTGAAAGACTAAATATTCAAACTTTGCCGAGATATTATGGAGCCAATCATTTACAAAAAATAAATTGAGCTTAAAATGCAGCCTCTACAGTGAAAATATTGTATTTCTTACACTTGACCTAGCTACCTAGATTTTTTACCCCATGTGATCTAGTATTGAATTTGGCCTAGACATAATGGAGATAATCATTCTTACCAAAAATCAAGTCATTCGAGCCAAGAATTTGGCCTCTACAATGCAAACAAGGAATTCCTTTAATTTGACCTAGTGACCTAGTTTTTTACCGTGACCCAAATTTGAATTTAACCTAAAGACAATGGGCATAATGATTCTGAGAAAATGTTAGGTCATTTCAGCCAAAAGTGTGGCCTCTACATTCCTTTAATTCAACCTAGTTTTCACCTCTTACAATCCTAATTCCTATTTTGCAGTGAAAACAATGGAAACAAACATTCTGAACAATTATCAAGTCATTTGAGCTAAAATTGTGGCCTCTAGCGTGCAAACAAAGTATTCGTGGGATTTAACCTAGTGACCTAATTTTTTACCCAATATGACCAAAATTTCAACTTTATTGATGATCAATGGAGACAATTATTCTGACAAAGTTTGAAGACATTTGAGCTTAGGATTTCTTAATAGATTTTTCAAATAAATTTTTCATTAGGCCCCTTTTCCTGTGTTTCTTGACAGATCATACCCAATTCAGAAAGGAACAATCCTTATGATGATACAATCATTCTGAGAAAGTTTGAAGAGACTGCAATGAAAACTGTGGACTCTAGAGTGTTTACAAGGATTTTTTAATGTTTTTTCAATTCAATTGTCATAAGGCCCCTTTTCCTGTGTTTCTTGACGGATCATAAACAATTTCAAAAGGAACAATCTATATCATTGTTCAATCATTTTGTGAAAGTTTGAAGAGAATCTGATGAAAACTGTGGAGTCATAGAGTATTAACGAGGATTTTTAATTAAATTTTAACTACTGTTAATCGGGTAATTTTAGTGTTGTCTTTTTTTCGCGTGAGAAGGACCCAGAGACTTATTGGCGAGTCCATGTATTCGCAAGCGGCCGTTTGGTACTTCGGTAATTTCCGTAAGTATACCCGGAAATACACCGGCAATGAAAAAAAATCCATTTACGATTACAGCCTGAATCGACACCGACCTTTGAATAGAATGATTACTGATAATCAATTTAAAAACTTTATACCTATTCTCTGTTCTCATAGTATTTCTCTCCTAAAATCACTGCCAGATAATAAGTATGCGTTTAAGTTTCAAAGAAATGAAAAGAGATAAAAATCAGTTATCAGAAAGATGGTTCGGGTTGTAAGCACTAACCCATCAAATTATCAATACAATACTATATCTACCAAACTGTCATAAGATGAATAATTATATCCCATTACAAAACAGGTACAATTGTTTGATTTTAATTCATTTATTTCGCATCGTCTGCTTTAAATTTCTATAAAGGTTCTAAGAGTCTATGAAATAAAGAGTCAGTTACAACTTTTTAGGTCTTTGCTGTCTAATTGTCGTCGCCTAGAATTTTATCACCTCGTCTGCTTTCCTTTGTTATGTTTGTATACATGTTCAATAGACTAAGTCGACTAACTTGGCAGGTTATAAAATTTTGCCACCTGCTAAAGATTCGTCCTGTTCTACCCCGAGAAGGTGATAATCCTCGTATGAGTGAAATGAAGTGGGATGACGCCGAAATGGGTGAATTATTTTATCTTTGTCGGTCCGCAGCTTACTTCTGACATTTCCGTATTTTTCTTTACAAAATGATCCAATTTAAGCGAGATTCTTGAATTTGCGAGCACATTGACTCGTGAATATCAGTGAATATAAAACCCACGCTAATAAAACCCGGTATACAGTAGGCAATTTTTCCCGTGTTTCTTGAAGAATCTGACCTAATTTCCAAAGGAACAATCCTTCTGATGGTACAATCATTCTGAGAAAGTTTGAAGGGAATCCTATGAAAACTGTGGACTCTATAGAGTGTTAACAAGGAAAAGTTAACAGGCGGACACCGGACGGACGTCGGACAGGAAAAAGCAATCGCAATAGCTCTAGTGGCCCTTGGCCAGTAGAGCTAAAACAGTCAAAACTATAGATTAGGTGGTCCGTGGAAGAAAAATGAGACATGAAATTGGTACAACACTATGCATTTTAGTTTTATTCAAGTTTTAAATTTTGAAAGAAAGAATATAATGATGCATGTTGTGAAATCATAATTTCAGAGAATAATCTACCTCTTACCCTTATAGACATGTATTCTAATATGCTGAAGGAAGATACACTGTAAGAATAGAGGAATTTGCTTGCAACATTTCTACTATCCTCACTTTTTCTCCTTTATAGACACTTTCTTCTCTAAATTCCAGCCACAGAAAAATCTGTTAAAGGATAGATTAAATACTATACCTGTGGAATGAGAGCCAATATACTTGGTCAGAGAGGACAATTCCTGATGTCATTAACAACTCTGCAAACTCATTTATTTCTATCCCTTCATCTTCATGTTTTGTAAACTGTATTCCAGAATTGGTTAAAAGATCGATGGACTCCTGAGCATACATGTCTTCACTGAAAATAAAGGATACATTTTTGTTTTCTTTCCAAAACAGAGTCATCACCAGAAATCAAAATGTGTCAAGGAGTAACCATCCTTTTAAATGTGATTTTGACAACAGGGTCATGTTTGACTTGTAAACTAGGGGTTTTACCCTAAAATATCTGAAAATACACTGTTCTGATTCTTTGAAATTTCTATCAAAGGGTCAAAGTGACCCCCTTGACAGAAATTTCAAGGGGTCAAAAAAAATTTAGACCCCTGATTTTTTTTCAGTGAAGCATCTTATGTACTATTGATATCAATATTAATCCATTCAAACACAACATGATTTTAGACTGGTCCAAATTGTAAGGAGTTGCAAACGACAATTTTAAGTTGATGAAATTTTACAATAACTCACTAAATTAACAAATTGCTGCTATCAATCAAAGAATCAATCAAATAATTCATTAAGACCGGAAGTAAACTTTGAACTTAGATATTGGCCCACATTTAAGTAAAGCATTTTATATGGTTTGCTGACTTAAAGGTATTTACTACAGCTTATCCAAGCTGTCATAACTAAGCTGTAGTTATGATGTTTAGGTCACTAAACAACCATTTTACTTTTTGTTAGTTGCTCTGGCTATAAATTCTGCAAAAAAACGCTCATTGATATTGAAAAGAAACTTCCTGTCGACATATCAATTCTTTGATTGGACTACCATATTTTGAAAGTTGTGAGTACCCAGGACAGATTGATCGTAAGAGAAAAAAATTTTGAAAACAGTTTTTCCAATAGAAGCCACAAATGTACAGCAACAGTCTCTCTGTGACAAGTGATCTCATGCTAAAATAATTGTGAGAATATGAATTGTTTCCTTGAGTTGAATTATAACCCTAAAGATAAAGTTTCAAAGTTATAATTCCACTAAAATTAATGTCAGAGTAACAAATCTTAGGTAGTTTTAATTTATGATCACAAAGCCAAGTCTCAGAGAGATAACATTTGTAAGAACAGAGATATGACACACGTATGTAAAACTTTAACACAAGCATCGTGTCGACACTGACACTGGATGACTGGATAGCCCCCACCTATTCTATTTCAGCTTACCAATAGAGGGCTCATCATTAAGTCAGGGAGAAACAAGACTACAAAAATAAATTGTCAAACCCTTAAGTGATTAATATGACACTGAAATATCTCATTTAGTATTCATCATAACAAGCATTCTGAAGTATTGCATGGCAATACCAAGTCTCCTACCGGCTTTATATATATCCCTAGAGCGGTATATTTTTTGGGTGGTAAAAGGATTACTACCCCTCCAAAATATTACAGTTGTATCAGGGATTACTACCCATCTAAAATATAACAGTTCTATCAGATTTTATGAGCAATTCTAAACAAACACACATGGACACAAACTATCATCCATATCTTCCACAAAAATCAATGGACCGGAACAAAACTTACACTTGTTCTGTAACTTATCATTATTGACTCACATAACAAAAACCTCATATAATTGCAATACTTCAAAATAGAGTATTTTCATTGGCCCAAATCGTATCACGTGATCAAATCAATTGCATTTTATACCTCGATAAAAGACAGATCTATTTTCGACAAAAATAGAAACAAAACAAGGTCAGGGATTTCCGATATTGGTAATTCACTTTCAAGAAATACCCAACTTGTTTTGTTACTATTTATAGTCATCACCCTTTGAATTTCGATTTCCTCGAATCTTTATACTTCCATGGATTTTCAATAAATAGATAAACAAATAGTGTCCTTATAACAATTATAATGTTCGTTTTAAACATGAAGATTTCGATAACTCACCTATATTAGCCGTAAATCCGAGATGTCGAATCGGCTTCACCACATCAGCATGCATCGTGTCCATGTGGTAGGTTTATATTTCTTGTCTATTACAAAGCATCTATTCATAATTCTAACTGTTATCGACCCAGATATCATAATTTACAGAGTTTAAAGTAAGTATTCGCTCATAATAATTCCAAATAAATCCAACTAATGTTCGAATTTCCATTTCAAAAAACCCAAGCGACAAAATAAAATGTCCGCCGTTACAATGACTTGAGCGATAAATTGTGTCAATGTATCCATACGCCTGTCAAAGAAAAAGTAACTCCGCCCACAGTTCGTTTATTTGTTTTTATTTTCATCTCTCTATCCGTTTCGGACTTGAAAATAGACGTATTGCAATTATATGGGCTGAGTGTATTTTTCACTGCGTTTATTGGAGTATAAAGTGCAATTGCCTTAGCACATGGCTTAAACATAACGCCCTACGGGCGTTATTTGCCATGTGCTAAGGCAATTGCACTTTATACTCCAATAAACGCAGTGAAAAATACACTCATCCCTATATTATATCACAAAGGGTTTAGAAAAAAAATCCAGAATTTTCCTGGTAATTTTTTAAATCCAGCTTTAGTATCTTCCTCAAAAATCAATTGACAGGAACCAAACTTAAACTTGTTCTGGCACTCATTGATGTGGACTCACATCAATAAAAATAAGCTCAATATCTCTGAGGGTTAAGAAAAAAAGTCCGGAAAACTGAAATTTCTTGGTAATTTTCTAAGTCCAGCATCCGTATCTTCCTCAAAAATCAATGGACCGGAACCAAACTCAAACTTGTTATGTAACTCATTAATGTGGACTCACATACCAAATATCAGCTCAATATCTCTGAGGGTTAGGAAAAAAAGTCCGGAAAACTGAAATTTCTTGGTAATTTCTAAGTCCAGCATCCGTATCTTCCACAAAAATCAATGGACTGGAACCAAACTCAAACTTGTTCTGTAACTCATTGATGTGGACTCACATACCAAAAATCAGCTCAATATATCCCAGGGTTAAGACAAAAAGTAAGGAAAACTGATATGTCCGGAAGGACGGACAGACGGACGGAGCACAAACCTATAGTCCCCTTCGGCTTTTGCGGTAGGGGACTAATAAAAACAGCATCACTGATTGGTGCCCGACTCTTGGCTGTTTGATTAAGAGTAGGACATAAATATCTTAGGCCAAATTCTTATCAAGTGCATTCAGAGTTACCTCCCTTGATAAGATAGATTTCTCTTTGATAGAGCAGTAGTTAAATTGTATTCCAAGTTTCAAGTAAATGCCTTTTAAAACAATTGATTTTACAAAATATCTTAGATTTTACATGCCTACTACAAAAGATTGTGGCCTTAGTGCAGTTTCATGGTTCAGCGCCAAACAGTTGTTACTGCCTGTAAACATATAAGCAGTAACAACTGTTTTGCACTGAACCATCAAGTTGCCAACACGTCAGACTCTATATCATGAGGTTCAGGGATCAATCCCTAGTTGCAACAAATATTATTTCTGACATGTGTCTCTCTACAATGGGTAGATTGCAAACCTACATGGATCAGCACCTGAAGGCTCCGTAAGGATGTAGTGGTAGTACTGGTGTGAGAAATACCATAAATCCATGGTTAGGTACTGCAAAATTACTGTTGAAAGTAGCGTTAAACCCCGTTCAAACAAAACAAAAAAACAACAACAATGGAGACGATGATTAGGCTATAACTACTCGAATTCTCAAAACAGCTAAGCTTAAAAGTCATAGTTACCTTAACTTGAATCTAAAATTAAACTGCCATGTTGATATAGGTGAAGGTGTGTTTCCGTGTTCATCCATAAATGTGAACCCTATTTGTATAATTTTGAGCAAGTCTACGTTACATCTAAGTAGCTGATACTGATAATCTGCTGTACTCCTAAATTCTCCAATCGGCCTTGCTACAACACCTGGAAACTCAGTGTCCTAAAAAGAAAAGTGTTATTAATTCATCTTTATGTCTCATTTTACCCATTACCAGAGAGTAATCGCTTAAAAATTCAAAGAAGTTGCCAACTAAAACTTTTAGTTGGAATTTTAAAAATCAATGTCTTTTTGGGGTAGAAAACCTAGTGGATGATGAAGAAATTGCTTGTATGGTGTTACAAGCCATTTCTTAATTTTCCAAAATATTTTGAAAAACTGTTTCCTTCAGAAATATGAAGAGGGGGGATGGGTTAAGCCATATCAAGTAGCAAAAAAGTTTTTATCTGCTCATAGCATTTCGAACAACTATTGTACAAGTGAAGACAAGATCCGCCTGCACAACAGAGGTGCCTTCTTTTCGTTAAGATTCTTAGTAAGATTTTTAAGATAACAGCGTTCTTTAGATTAAGTTTTTTAAGCCACTAAATAAGAATCTGAAGAATTCTTAAAGAGGAATTTAAGCGTACTCAGCAAAGACTAAAATGAGTAGCCTTGACGTCCAATACTTTCACTCAAAATAACAAATGCGTTCTTTAGGGAGACTCAAATCTTATTTAGCCTGGATTTTTCATCTTCACAAAAAGAACACACCTCAGAAGTCTTATTAGTGACTTCACTCTGTGCCTTGTAGATAGGCTTTGACTCAGAGGATTTTAAACAATCAGCAAATATTCTCAATGCACTGTGTCGATAGGCAGGCTGCTCAGTGTCTTCACTCTAAGGTGTTGGGCAGTTGATAAATATTTGGAAATACCTTTGGCAAGCTAATCAACCAATTACCATTAGACTGAATTCTCTATATTCAAAGAAGTTGCAGACAAAAAATTTAAGTTGATATTTTTTTTCTTTTGGGTTATAGAACATTATGGAAAATGAAGATATTGCTTGTCACAAGCAATTTCTTAATTTTTCCACAATGTTTTCAAAAAAATTTCACTTGGGAGCATCAAAAAGAATCATTATGTGGGAATGGGTAAAAGAATTTGCATAAAATTGACGGATCCTGGCTGTCAATCAAAAATGGATTGACCAATCAGATAATTCATTTATAACAGGAAAGAACTTTGAACTCCATCAATGTTAGACATTTATGTCAAGCATTTTTGTTAATTTAACAACTTAAAACTATGTAACTACAGCCTATTAAGCTTGACAGAGCTGTTTACAAAATTAATTAGCTCAAGAAAAATAGATCCACAAGCATACCTTTCAAATACTTTCTGTCCTTCACCTTACATTTCAGAAGGAGAAGACTTTTGAATTTGCTCCAATTGGGTGTTTTCCCAAATTGTGGACCTCTGGGGCAGAGCCATGTTTTATCCCAGAGCTATGATTTAACTAACGTGGTAGAGAACCATCTGGTTATGCTATATACCCAACATGAATGCCTTAGACTTCGTAGATTTGGAGAAGACTGTTGAACACGGTCTTATTGAGCATTTTTATTAACTTTGGACAGCCAGGGAAGTGGTGTTTTTTACCCTACAGGCATAATTCAATCAAAATTGAAAGATAACAGCCAGGCTATGCTACATTTCAAATATAAATACCCTCAGCCTTAGAGTGAAGATTTTTTTTTTTCTAACTTACTTAAGTTTTGGGATTTTCCCTATTTTGGACCCCTAGTGCAGGGCCGTTTTTTTACCCTAGGAGCACAATTCTAATTTATATAGTACAAAACCATCTAGTAATGCTTAATACCAAATATGAATTTCCAAGACCTTATAGTTTACGAGAAGTCTTTTGAACTTGCTTATTAAGCTTTTTTCCAAAATTTTGACCCCAGGGGCAGAGCCATTTTTGACCCCATAGATTAAATCTTTTTTAAAACTTAGTAAAGAACCATATGGTTAAGCTACATAAGAAATATAAATGCCTTTAGCCTTACAACTTCTGAAAAAAAATTCAGAAGATTTACTAAATTTTCCTATTTTCAAATGCCGCCACAACCAGACTTTTATCCCTGCATAGATCCAGCTTCATTAGCCTACTGGTTTAGGACAAGATTTTTAAAGAAATTGTGGACAGACAGGCGGACGACAGACAATGACCTGACTTTGTGCTCAAGTGAGCTAAAAATCCAAGAAAGGGTAAACCATTACCAGACAACTGGTTCAAATTCAAAAACATTGCAGATGCCATTTCTTTGGCTGTAATTTGAAAAGTAACATTTTCTTGGATATAAAATCTCAAGGCCGTACAAAAATATCTGGAGTTAAATTCAAGCAGTCCAATATATAATGCTATCCTGTTCATGTTTACAGAGTTCCAAATAGGATGTGTATCTGTGTATTTGACTCTCTTTATTACCATGGCAACATATTTGTACTGTTGAATGATGTGTCTGATTTTCTTAAATTCTTCTTCCAAATTGAAGGCCCAAACATCCCTGATCCCATAATCTGCTTGTGCTATTGATGGCATTTTTCTAACATCTCAAGGTCATATGCAGTATTTCTTCTCATTAATTCTCTTCAAGATTGCAGTCCCCTGAAATGCAAGGAGGACCTACTTGTAATTGGGGTTGACACTAACATGTGGCCTGTGATTTCAGTTAAAAATAATTGATACCTACTATTCTGTACTTGGATAAGCTATGAAAGGTTATATTTTGTTGTTAAAAGAAGTTTGCAGTTGTAAGTGTACCTACATCCAGACATTACATATCAACATGACATGACATGACCTGACAGTTTTTCTCCAAACAAATTATTTTCAATGGTTAATATAGTGACAAACTTATACAAAAATATTACAGAATTACAACAACGCTGTTTGTATGGTTTAAAATGATTTACAAAGCTTTACATTGATTATTGACTCTTTTATCCATTGGCTTTTCCTGTCCTGGAGTTTTATAACTCCGATCTCCATATGAGATGGATGCCTCAGACCAATCTCTTGATATTTTTGAATGCCTAGTGTAACTTTGGTGGGTCGAGACTTCAAACTTGCAAAGTTTTCTATTCCTATACCAGATTAATACAGTATTAAGTTTTGTCAACTTGTTATGTGTTAAAAAGATATTACAGATATTATAGTCACAAATGTTTCAGTATAGTTAGCTTTAAGATGGGTAGTGGGTACAGTATGATAGAGAAGAACATCGATTTACGGGTCATACTAAAACAAGCCCTACGAGATATAACGCCTTCTAGACACCCTATGGAAATTTACACAAGTTTTATTAGTATATGAACTATAATAATGTATCATTTTTAGTTTATAGGATTGGAATGAACATTTATCATCATACTTTGAAAGATTTTTAGTGAATTTAGCATATCTATCTATCTATCTATATATACTGCCCAACTCCCCTTTCGGGTATTACTGGCAGGTGCGCGTCTGTGCTGGAATAAAAACTGTTAGACATTAGTTAGGGTGAAAAATTTTATAAGTATTGTGAGTGTTAGATTAAAAGAGCTGATAAAACATATTTTGGTCATTCAGGGACATGTGGCCTGTGATTTCAGTTAAAAATAATTGATACCTACTATTCTGTACTTGGATAAGCTATGAAAGGTTATATTTTGTTGTTAAAAGAAGTTTGCAGTTGTAAGTGTACCTACATCCAGACATTACATATCAACATGACATGACATGACCTGACAGTTTTTCTCCAAACAAATTATTTTCAATGGTTAAAATAGTGACAAACTTATACAAAAATATTACAGAATTACAACAACGCTGTTTGTATGGTTTAAAATGATTTACAAAGCTTTACATTGATTATTGACTCTTTTATCCATTGGCTTTTCCTGTCCTGGAGTTTTATAACTCCGATCTCCATATGAGATGGATGCCTCAGACCAATCTCTTGATATTTTTGAATGCCTAGTGTAACTTTGGTGGGTCGAGACTTCAAACTTGCAAAGTTTTCTATTCCTATACCAGATTAATACAGTATTAAGTTTTGTCAACTTGTTATGTGTTAAAAAGATATTACAGATATTATAGTCACAAATGTTTCAGTATAGTTAGCTTTAAGATGGGTAGTGGGTACAGTATGATAGAGAAGAACATCGATTTACGGGTCATACTAAAACAAGCCCTACGAGATATAACGCCTTCTAGACACCCTATGGAAATTTACACAAGTTTTATTAGTATATGAACTATAATAATGTATCATTTTTAGTTTATAGGATTGGAATGAACATTTATCATCATACTTTGAAAGATTTTTAGTGAATTTAGCATATCTATCTATCTATCTATATATACTGCCCAACTCCCCTTTCGGGTATTACTGGCAGGTGCGCGTCTGTGCTGGAATAAAAACTGTTAGACATTTGTTAGGGTGCAAAATTTTAAAAGTATTGTGAGTGTTAGATTAAAAGAGCTGATAAAACATATTTTGGTCATTCAGGGACGGCTCACTATCTGAAAAGAATCAAGGCTCTTTTTGAATGCTGCAATATCAGGTTGCTGTACAATTGTTTCTGGGAGGCTGTTCCATAGTATCACTGTGTAGGGAAAAAAAGAATATTTAAAGTAGGCTGCATTTGTGTGGATCTGTCTGAAAGATGCTGTGTGCATATGTCGGGTGGTCCTCATTGGTCTTTCAAGATAAGCTGGTACTGGCACTGCAACAAAATTGTTAACGATTTTATAAAACATGGTGACTCTGGAGATGTCTCGTCTGTATTGGAGAGTTTCCCAACCAAGCTCCTTCTGCATGCAGGTAACACTGTCATAATAAGAGAAATTATTTTGAACCCATCTTGCCGCTCTACGTTGTACTTTTTCCACTTTGTTGATATAGGTTTTTGTGTAGGGGCTCCAAACTGTTGATGCGTATTCTACCTGGGGTCTCACTTAAGTTTTATACGCTATTTCTCTGATCTTCTTATTTTTGGTCTGGATGTTTCTGCGGAGAAAACCTAAAGTTTTATTAGCATTTGATGTTATATTGTCAATGTGTTTGTTCCAGGAAAGATCTCCAGATATTGTAACTCCTGGGTATTTGGCATTGTCCACAGTCTCTAGTACTTGTCCATGTAACCTGTAATCAAAGGAAATCTTTTTCTTCTTTTTAGTAATATTTAGGACAATGCATTTGCTGGGGTTAAACTCCATTTCCCACTTTTTCTCCCACTGCATTAACTTGTCTAGATCTTCTTGTAGGGTCAAACAGTCTTGTCTGTTGTTAATAGCTAAGTAAACGGCAGTGTCATCTGCAAACAAACGAACTTGGGATGTGATGTTATTTGGAAGGTCATTTATATACAAAAGAAACAAAAGAGGGCCAAGTACAGATCCCTGAGGTACTCCAGACGTGACTGGTACTTCTGATGAGCATCCACCTTCTAAAACTACTTTTTGTGTTCTGCCTATTAGAAAAGATTTAATCCACAAAAGGGTAGCATTGTTAACACCATGTTCCTGCAATTTATACAAAAGTTTTAAGTGGCTAACTTTGTCAAAAGCCTTGCTGAAGTCTAACAAAACTAGATCAGTTTGCTTTCCTTCAGTCAGGTTTCTGGCAAGATGGTCGGTCAGTTGAAGTAGCTGGGTTTCGCATGAACGCCTTTCTCTAAAACCATGCTGCAAGTCATAAAGGATATTATTTTTGTCAAAATGTTCAGTTAGATTTGATGCTACAATATGTTCTAGAACTTAAAACAGTATACATGTTAAAGATATAGGTCTGTAATTTGCAGGATCTTCTTTGTTATCAATGGTGATTATGATATTTATAATTACTGCTACCCAACTTGAAGTATTTGACTAAACTCCCCACCTATAATATTGTTGATAGACAAAAATCTATAAATAGTTTAAACTTATTATTTTACATCGATTGAGAAACAAGTCCTTCAAACTTAGATTAATCCTTCTAAATTGTGATTCCTGGAGAATACATCAGTACTCTTGTCAAATGTGTGGGCCAACCGAAGAACCAAGATGGATAGCCGCCTCTTGATCTGGAAGCCGACGCTCTACCTCTTTACCACGGACACAACACTGAATTCTTTAAAAGATGTCAAATTTTAGAAATAAAAGTTTTCTATTCTCTCATATACAAGTTAATGGAAGAACATGCTTATACACTCATAGGGTGTAAATTCCACAGGGTGTCTATGGGTCTATAGGGCTTGTTTTAGTGTGTATACTTTAACTTTAGGCTCAATGTGTATAATTTGAGAATCTAAAACTGGTAATTTCAAATCACATTTACCATAAGATGGAAAATAAAGAAAATCACTTTGCCTATTTTTTAAAAGCTTATCTAACCTAGTTTTAGAACGATTACAACATTCCAAACATATGTAAACTATTCCTAGACTTAGAAATTTTTGCAAATCGCATATTTGGATTTTTTTTCTATGAAAATATTTGCTGTGATTCTGACAACGTTCTAGACTCATATAACTGACTGTGTGCTTGTAAACTTGAATAAGCCAAGGTTTTTCAACAGAATATGCAAACGCAATGTTCGAGAGACGTTTCGTTCCAAACAAGTTCGCCGCGAAAAACGCCGACAAAGAAACGAAAACATAGTTTTGCTAGCAAGTCTAGTTCTTATGCTTCCTTTTAGTTGTACAGATTCTTGTCGTATATTTCAATATTTAGGGTTAATGCGGTGAAAATTTGAAGTTTACGGGTAGAACAGGAATATAAACTCTTGGTAAGCAGCTGACCCTCGAGAAAATCACACCGGAAATGGACATCGATTGGTTCTCTGGATCAGCCGGGAAGCAATAAATAGACAGGAGGATCATATAGACTTGTACCTTCAAACTTAGAATGCCAAACATGTACATATCTTAACCTAGAAGCCCTGTAGTTGTTCTTGGCGTTCACCGCTAACTTTCCGAGCACCCTAGACAGTTTTGAACCTGGGAAGTTTTTATTGCCACATATTCATCAGAAGAATATTAAAATGACAAACAATTCCACTTTTATTTACGCTATATTACTCTTTCCTTTGACTATAAAGAATAATGAAGACACTTCACTTAAAATATAATTTCACCAGAGGGCAAAGTTTCAGACTGGTATAAATGGAAGGGAGATCAAGACGACAAATTAAAGCTAGTTGGTGGACTTAACATTGTGTACAGGGAAGAAATTGTTTGTTTTTTAAGCATTTTTTTTTTCATTTTACACATTGTTTTCCGATATTCCGATTTTTTTTTTTTTTTTTTTTTTTTTTTTTTTTTGATTTTTTTTTTTTTTTGGGGGGGGGGTCCTAAGGGGTCAGGGAATGACTTGAGGAAATGAGTTAAAACATATTTCATTCGCATATTTACATGAGATAAGTACAGTTCCACATTCAATACGGAACCGATAAGATTGCTTTGAGTATATGTAGTTCTCCTCCACACCATAAGCTAGTTCTTGTATATAATATTGATATCTTAAGTATTTTAATAGTATGTGAATGATTAACTTATTTCCACATGTCAAAATTTGACTGGTCCAAATTGAAAGGAGTTGCAGACAACAATTTAAAGTTTATGAGATTTTAGATTTTTTCAACTTTCTATGTAGAAAACAATGTATTAAATGAAGAAATTGTTTGTTGCTAGCAATTTCTCCATTTTACACAATTTTTTCTGAAATGAATTTTTCTTTAAGGATGTCCAAAAGTGTCATTAAGTGGAAACGGCTTAAAGAAAAATGATTTTTAATGTAAGGAAAAGAAAACTGCTATTCGGGATAATATATAAACTAGAAACGTCTGATTTAAAAGACATATCATTGCCACAGCCCTAAAAGGCCAAACGTGTCTACATTGCATGGGAACTAATGAACCCTCAGCACCGTGGCGCCGACATGCTTACACCATAGTGAACTATACAATAAAGATGCACGATGGTGTTATGGACAAGGCTTTGTAACACACACGTGTGTCTTTGAATCGTGCCAAGAAGCCCGTTATTATTCTGTTTTCCCGGTAGAAAATAATTTGAATTGAAACTGACTCAAAAAAATATTATGGACGTTTTATATCGTTATTATATCACACATTTTATGCTTGGAGAATTGTTTGATAATTATTCGGTTATCGGTAAGATATAACAAAACATTGGTTAGATTTCCTACGCCCCATTTATGAAATCATGCACTGATTTAAAATACTTTCATTTTCTGATAATGTTAGCTCATCAACGCCCAAAAGAACAGTTTTAAGGTTAACATAGTGATTTCACGTGTTTTATTTTCGTGGTTTTTCTTATATCTCTATAGCATCTGCTTTCAGGGAAAAAATGTTTCAATGACTCGATTTTGCCGCAATTTCATAGAATTTTGTGAATCAACCGTTTAAAAAAAAAAAAAAAAAAAAAAAAAAAAAAGATGCGGATTTAGAGGACTAAATTTATTCTTTTAGATGTTTATGTATGATTTTGAATTTTCTTTTGTTCAAAATGAAACAGTTTTTTACGGTAGATTATCAACATTTATTTGGCGTTTTAAAAAGAAGACAAATATTGCTCTTTTTTAAAGGGCCTCTTGAACAGATTCTGAAAGAAAAGTTTTCGCTCTCAATTTTTAAATTTTGTATCTGTACTGCTGTCAGACATCTGTAAGAAGGTAATTAAGCAGTCTTTGTAATGAATATGTCTGATCATATTATAAAACAGGAAAGAAAAAAAGCATAAATACTTGGCGTTACGAGACGCCAAATAAGTCAGCAAAGTACTAGGTGATTCAAACAGGAATTCATCGGCTAAATAAGTTATCTGTCGATTGCACTAAAATTGCCCTATTGGTAGTTTTCCCATGACGTACAATTACGGCATTAGCCTCCGCTAGCAATAGAGTTGTTATCGACATCATCCGAAGAAAAACGACCTCATCCGACAAATTCGGGTGTTTCTTAACGGGACGTTGGGAATATATGGCATTTAATTGAATTCATAGTGAATTTGATGGATTTAACTCGAAGAAAGGATGTCTAAAGAAAATTACATAAATAACTATTGGAAAAGCAGATGAATTTCTCACATCTAATTTTCATGAAAATCTGTTTAAGAGCCACTTCATGTGCTAAACGATTCAATCTATTTCATGTTTATATTCAAGTTATTTTCTAAATCAGTGACGAAACAAGATGGAAGCCATCGGGTAGATTTTCACGGCCAGTTGTCTGAGTATGCGTAGAAATGCGTGAAATTTACATCCGGCGTTTGGATCGATTTTAAATAGCGGTTTTGTATTAACAAAACCGCTAAAAAGGCTTTAATAAAGATAGAATTTTGCATGGTATGTGGATAAATAGTCAGCCAACACGCATTGGATCGATTTTGAATAGCGGTTTTGTATAAACAAAACCGCTAAAAAAGGCTTTGATAAAGATAAAGTTTTGAATGGTATGTGGATAAATAGTCAGCTAACATGCCAATATTTGGACTTCTTATGCCAATAGGCAAAATGTGTGTGTATTTCCGTTTATTTATCGTCGCTGCCGTAGCACATGCCCATATGAGCGACGCCCCCAGAAGACGGTTAGTTGTTACGGGGGATAGTGCAAGGATACAGGACGAAACTACTGAGAGTCCCGCCTGGTTCTTTAACGTGCTCGATGGATAGCATCGTCACACGGGGCCTCGGTTTAACGTCTCATCCGAAAGACAATTAGTAAGTTAGTTGATATGGTCAGCCCAGGGCTCGAACCCGTGATCTTGAGGTTTGAAGTCAAGTGCTCTACCAACTGAGCTAATCGGGCTGACAATAGGCAAAATCACACAGATACTTCGCTTAAAATACAATCTAAATTACTACTTGGGTATAACTGACCAATCGCTGGGCCCGTCCACTTTCTCCGTTGGCCACGTCCATTGACTCCAACAGGAAGTCTTGCTTCGATTTAAATGGTGTTAACCTGCAAATTTATGGCCGGTATCATGTTATAAAATAGTGGAATGGTTGATTGGGGAGCTAAACGTCTTGAATAAGCTGTTGTTACGACGTTTAAGTCGCCAAGCCAACAAATAAGCTTAACAAAAATGGAAGCCAATGTTGGAGTTCAAAATTCTCTTCTGGTTTAAATGAATGATTTTATTGGTCGACTGGTTACCTGATTGACAGTCTCGATTGCTCACTTTATAACCATTTTGAGTGTTGGTAAACTTATAGGAATTTTGAACTTGTGTAATGTAAGTGAAAAATGTATTCTCTCTTGTAATGTATAAGTTAGTCACTGGTCATTTTAGATTTGTATTCTAGGTCATGGCGACTACAGGCGAAACAGAGCTTGGTGTTCTTTGAATGTAATAAATCTAGACTAGTGTGTAACAGGCCTTCATCTTTTGCAATGATGTTCACCCTGATCGCAGAGAAGGAAATGCACTGTGTAATGATCTGTCCCCAGGCTTGTTTCCGGATAAATATTGCAGAGGTTGCAGACGGGATTGTCATCAAACTGGTTTAATCTGATTTATTTGCCTGTGGGATATGTGTACAAGTAATTACTTTAGTTTTCAACTCAGCTTTTTGTATGTCATGTAAGTACAGTTCTATATAGAGGGTAAAGTGGCCCAACTTTCAGTATAATTAGTTTAGTATATCTGGTTTATCTTGAAGGTCTTTTAGCAATTCAGATATAACAAAGTTATTCACAACATAATAAGTATTCACTCTATTCGATTCCAGGTTACTTTTGCAGATGTTTTGGTAATTAGATCGTAAGCATATTTTGTGTTTAGAGTAGCAATCATGGATGAAAATATATGAAGAATATTTTTATGAAATATACAAGTGGCTGGAGGGATTCCAAGTAGGGCTGTAGTAGACCTTTTTTTTTTTTTTTTTCTGACAAGCGCTGAACCCGCTTAAACATCTTGTTTGGAAAGGGCACCATTATACTTTCTTTTTTCTTTTTTTTTTTTTTTTTGGTAAAAGGTAATGTTACAAGATCATGAATACGTCTTGGTATTTTGTTTTATGAAATAATTTCAAATAAACCCAAACGTCGAAAGCTGAAACAACTGGTCTAGTGCAGTCTTAAATGCTTTCTTTATCAGAGCTCTGGACCTTGACCATTTCCACACAATCCAGATCTTAGCCACCAATACCACCCTTCCGAAAGAAAAAAACTCTGGAATAAGTGTGGAAAATAAAGAAGTCTTGTTTCAAGCAATTTCTACATTTTTTTCTAAATAAAAAAGAAAGAAAAATACTCGAGAAAAATTATCATCAACTAAAAATTGTCCGGTCTGCAACCGTTCTAGAATTGGGACCAGTCTAAAACTTTGTCGTTATGTAAGGGTTTACTGTGAATTTGATGATTGCAACAATAAACCCCTGATCAAATAGAAAAGTGGCATTGAATTATCGATGTGATCTTTTTTCCAAAACGAACGAAAACAAGAAACTGAAGGATTCTGAAAGTTTAACCTGTAACGACTTTTAATTCTTTATAGATTTTCGAAATCATGTAACGATGCTGAGAGGTCAAGGGGATTTAATCTACTACCCGACGGCAAAGTTTTGGACTGATCCAAGTTGAAAGAAGTTGCAGATGACAATCTTAAGTTTGTGTAATTTTAGATTTTTTCAACTTTCTAGGAAGAAAATATTGAGTAAAATGAAGAAATTGCTTATCGCCCAATTGTTTTCCAATCGTTTTTCTTGGAGGATGTCAAAAGCGTCAGTGTGTGGGAATTGGATGATTGCCATTCGAAAGATCGATCAACCAATGAAATCATACATTTACCATTAAGCGGTTAAGCATCTTTGTTCGTTTGTCTACTTAAACATGCTACATATTATTCAAGCTGTAGTTACGACGTATAGGCCATCAAACAACGATTAGCCTTTTCTATATCACTGATCACGTTTTACAGATAATGTTGTTTTTTACCTCAGTCGAGGTGCCGTTTCGGAGGTCAATTTGCGTAGCGAGAGGTTCGATGATATTAGATGATTCAGGTTTCTTGACAAACAGTGATTAATAGCCTTGAACGAACCAACATCCATTTATCCCAAACAATTACATTTAATTTATTATTTATGGCCATCCTGAAAGTTTTCTGCCCAGCAATGATCGATGGAGGGTACGGTTTCCTAATGTTCTAACCTTTGCTCATTGTTGCTTCGGACAAAACTTTGGAATATCGGACGATCGTGTGCAAGCAGTAAAAGCCACCGTCATAGCTCAATTGGTAGCGCATCAGACTCCAAATCTTCTATCATTATGTGTCATGAGTTTGATCCCAGACGGCGGCACATATATTTCCGACATTTGCCTCTAATCTTTTGGTGGATAATCGTAAACCTAAGTGGGATGAACAGCTGGAGGCTCGGAAAGGATGTGGTGGTAGTACTGGTGTGAGAAATACCAGGAATCTGTTGTTAGGTGCTCCAGCCGCCGCGATGTGACTGAAATATTGTTAAAAGGGGCGTTAAACCCTATTCAAAGAAAGCAAGTAGGAAAAGTAAAGACTGGTAATATGATGAACAAGCTAGCAAGCGTATATTTTTAATGTTAACTTATCGGGGACCATTTGTAATTAGTTTTCACGGTTAGATATAACAATTTATAGAATACATTGCAACGAGATCAGAAGGCGTTTTGACAATAAATGAATAATTAATTTACGGATCGCTATCCTCTCCAAATGACCTGCGATAAGGCATTTGAAATTATCGACTGAGATATCATACGACGTAAACTTGCATAATTTATGAAAACAAAAGCAAAGCAAACTGCTACTGTTAAGTTTGCAAGTAAGGTCGATACAAATCTTGCTACCAGTTTTTGTCCAAATTGATAAAACTCTAATATAAAACTCGAACTTGCAGGTTCGATCCCCGAGATGACCTTGCAAACAAACTTATTTTCTTTTGAATGTGACAATAAACTAAGGTCCCCGGTGACAGTGTTATTAGATAAAATCAGTTATTATAGAACCTTGTTGGACTCTGAATTGACGGATCGATATACAAATAAAATCATTAATTTATGTGAAACATTTTTGTTGGTTTGGCGACATAAACACCGTAGCTACAGCTTATTCGAACGTAACATACGACGGTTAGATCGCCAGCCAACCATTTTAGTGTTTGTTACATGTTATTAGCGACAAATGTTTCAAAATAACAAAGTACCACCAGATGAGTCCAAATCATGAGTGGAACTTCCTGTCAGAGTCAGCGAACCTGGCCGACGGAGTCAGTGGGCGTGGCCAGCAATCCCTCAATAATTACGTACCCTATCGTTGCACTATCCTCGTATTATTGGCGTATATACCAAACGATTCTCGGAACTATAAATCTTTTGCCTTCACGTCAGTGTATATTTTTTGTACCCAGGAATAACCTTTATTTATTAAACCTTGTCGGAGCATTCTGACAAAATTATATTTATCAAACGTTAGTGAAACATTCTGCCAAAGTTTTAAAAAAAATTGAGAACATTTTTAGCGCGCAAAGGGCATACGATGATTTTAAGGTTAGAACTAGCAACCTAGTTTTTACCCCAGGTATCTTACATCTACATCGAAACTCTGTATTCAAAGGCAAAGTCCGTGGGCAACAAACCTCATATAAACATACCATTTGATGTCTATGTAGATAATATATTAAAAATAGCTTTGTATTGACAGTAGCATTTTGTTCTCATTGTTATTTGACATGATTTTATTCTCAAGTTACTTTTGTATCAAAATAAGAAAATGCGGATTCGTAGAATGTCTACCCTAAAGAAAAAAGATTGAAATGACATTGTTTTCTTGAAATCCATCTTTTGTTTGTTTGAGTGGGGTTTAACACCACTCTAAAGAGCATTACAGTCATATTGTGGCAGCTGGAGGACCTAGCCATAGATTCTTGGTATTTTCTTACCGAGCCCCCAGCTGCTTACCAAACTTGGGTTTACTATTATCCTCCCATGGTTCATAGGCACATGTCGGAAAGGGTATTTTTCCTTGACCGGGAATCGAACCCTAGACTTCAAGATTGAGAGACCGGTGCGCTACCAACTGCACTATTATTGCGGCCCTGAAATTTTATTCTTGAAACGAAGCCATGCACGAATAGAAGATAAAGTGCTATGCTAGAAAAAAAAAAAGATAAAAAATTGCACCAAAAGAGTAAATCATAGTTCCATTAAAAATAGCAAGTAGCAAGTAAAATGTAAAGTAAAATGAAAACAAACATATCTTATATATATTTTTTTTTTCAACAAACACTCAAAACATTTATTTTCCTTGTATACAATAACATTTTGCACTTTCATCGGTTTTCAGCTAGCAGCTTCAATATATGTTTTGAAATTACTTCTCGAAGTATATTTATGAAAATCGCATATCTAAAACGGGCATGATTTAGCCCGGTTAGTCTCCGAGATAAGAGTTGAGTTTAAAATCGGCCAATCACAAAAAATATAATTGATAAGTCAAAACTGCTACAACACCAAATTTACTGAGAAAAGGTAAAACCATTTGCATAAAATTTCAAATTACCTCACGACACACTTTTAGACTTGTCCAAACTTCAAGAAGTTGCAGACTATGATTCAAAGTAGATGAATTCTTATATTTCTTTCTTGTCTCTTTCGGAAGAATTCATTGTGGGAAATGAAGAATTTGCATTGTTACAAGCAAATTCTTCCTTCCCGCTATGTTTCCCAGATTCTCTTTTCATGAGATGCGTGAAAAAGCAAGATTGTGTGGTTCAGCTATCTCCTAGGATCTTTCATACTCTCATCAACCGAAATGATTTGACTTAATCAACTATATTCTTTCATATTGCATGTTGTTTGGAATGCTTATACAAATTTACTGTGACATTATTTTTACACAGAAAAAATTTAAAAAAAGAAGCTGATTTTCATTTGTACTATTATAAAGTGGGAGATAAAATAACCGCTTAAAAGGCACGAGATAGATGGCACTTATTGGGATGACCTCATTAAATTGAGGCTCTTCCTTCATTTGAATTGTGTTCTTCAATTAAATGTCTTATTGTCATTTCCATTTTAGAAAGCTTCGCTAACATATTGTTTATTTCCTTTGAGAACATATTTGAGGGGCTATTTGGCGACAAAGAGCGTTTGAGTCTGGAAATATCTTCCGCAACATCCGGCGACGCACTTCCGGTATTGACCGCCTTTGAGATCTCTTCGTGGAGTCGGTTGACACGAATTTTGAGCGGTAACATGTCGTTCTCCATTTTGTTTAATACAGCTGTTCTGTCTATGATCAGCCTAAAAATGAAAACATTAAATATTTTCCTACATGTGATACATTTTAAATGTACTGAATCCTATATATCTATAACACCTATTAAAACAGACAAGGCATTTATTGAATATTTGCTACAAAAACACAACATATTCAATCAGGTAATAGCTTCTGTTAGTATTGTCTCTTCTTAATTATGAGCCTTTCTTTAAGGTTTTTAAAACGCAAGGATAAACGTTATGAAATACTATTAACGATCTTACTCGTTTGAGACAATTTTCATTCTCTGTATTTGTAAAATTATATTGGTGCTGCCATTTGTTGAAGAATGAAAGAGTAGTACCGCGTTTGATACTTGATAAAAAGAAAATTTGAGACTGAGATTTATTACCGTTGTTAGAAAAAGAAAACAAAATGGTTATTGATAAGGAAACTAGCACCTTTATCCACGTCTGACATATCTTATACGTACTGTTGAAAATGAGTAACCATGGTTCCAATTTGTTTGATCCTATCTAATGAGTCATTCTGTTCCAGCTGATCTGCCTCGGGCAATTCGTCTGTTGAACCGTCACTATTCTCGCGACGACGTTCGAACGTTGGCATGGTTATTGAAATGTCCTGACGCTGTACAGACAACACTTGTTCGTGTAGTTTGGAAATTTCAGCCTGAAGCTCCTGAACGTTTTTCTTGTATTTTGAAACATCCCTTTCCTTTCTTTTGATAACACTGATTGAAAATTAACAAACAATATATATTTTTTTGCCGTAAAATATGAATTACTCCTTAAATAGTTTGATAGCGATTACACACTAGCATGCCGAATCGCGAGTAAGTTTCTCTGATGATTGCAAAAAATAATGGTTTTACTACTACTGAGGTAATTTTGTAAAAGAAGTGTTACAAGCAATTTCTTTATCATCCACAATGTTTTCCACCCCAAAAGTAAAATTAAAGTCATCCTCTACATTTTTTCGTCTGAAACATGTTTATATTTGGACCAGTCTAAAATTTTGTCGTCTGGTAATGGATGGGAAATACAATTTTCTGTACTTTTAGTCACTTCTAACGATAGTTTCTTTTGTAAGTAAGTTCAATATAGGGATGGGGTCGATAATCGTAGACCTATGTGGGATAGCAGCTGGAGGCTAGGAAAGGATGTGATGGCGGTACTGGTGTGAGAATTACCAGGAATCCATTGTTAGGTGCTCCAGCCGACGCTATATTACTGAAAGATTGTTGAAAGCGGCGTAAAAAAACCATTCAATCAATCAATTAATAAAGGGATGTTTTAACATTTATTACCTGCTAGCGTCTGTTATCCCTTTGAGCTTATTATTTATATTGTCTTTAGTCTTATGAAGTTTAGACTTGCAGGTGAAGGTCATATTATCAGGGTCATCATCGTGTGTAAAATGAGTGGGTTCTCGTTCTTCTGTCTGAGGAGCAAAGGTCTTCGCGAACCGAGTTATCTCCCTGTCTAAATCCTTCATACCTCTTTTCCAGGCTGATACGTCTTCACTTAATCTGTAGAAAAAGGTACAGTAAGGTAAAATGGTTGACAAATACATGTAATGTCATAATTTTAAAAAGGGCAAACTTTGACAGAAGGAATAATAAGAAAACAAAATTTATTATAAATAAATAGATTATGTCGGATACCCCTCCTACTGATAAGGTACTTTGACTGGGGCATTAGCCCATTGCTTGTAAAAAGCATTTTTTTTCATTTTTGAGGTTTTTTTTAAAGCGTGATTGTGTGGAAATGGGTTAAACGGCATTATCTGGTAACTTGTATAGTCAAGGATATGAAACAAACAGCAAATCGTTTGTGGGCGACCTAAACATCTTAACTTCAATTTGAATAAGCTTAGGTTACAACGTCCAAGTCGTCATAAACAAGAGTGTTGGAAATAATTGTTGGAAATAATTGTAGGAGATCAACATTTTACTTCAGGTCTATTGATTCATCCGATTGGTCAATCATTTTTTTATTGACAGCGGCAAATCTGTCAATGTTGACACATTCGACTCTATTCACAAGCAATTTCTTCATTTTCCACAGTGTTTTCTAAACCTTTTTTCTTACGGGGCGTCAAAACGCGGGATTAGGTTGGAACGAGTTTTAAAAAAACGATTTGATATTATCGTCGTAGATCGTACCTCGTCTTCTCCTTTTCCAAGTCAGCATTTTTCGTCTTAATGACCTGAACACCCCCAGCTACACTGGTCAGGATCCCTAAAATCTGTTTGGTTGGTAAGACCTCATTGTCCTCGTATTTTCTGTGGTTGATAGTTTTATTTTCATGACTATGGCCGAGCACCATGTAATGTATGTTATTTATAGAGGACACTAAACTATCAATGTCATTACGAACTTGTTCCCGAAATTCTTCTTTATCTGACGTTAATCTGAAAAACAAATACTTGTTTTATATGTTCTTGAGTCATTTCCACATCAAATCCTGCTTTTATACGCCCACCAAGAAAAAAGGCTTGGGGAAACATTGTGGAAAATGAAGTAATTGCTTGTTAGAAGCAATTTCTTCATTTTCAACGTGTCTTTCTGACAATGACAAAGATTTTTAAGATTTCATCAGCTTGATTTTGTCGTTTCCAACTTTTTTCAGTTTGGACAGTCTAAAATTATGTTTTATAGTAGCGGGTTAAATGAGGGTACCGAAAAATGTTTAAACTGGTCAAAATTGAAAGGAGTTGCAGCCAACAATTCAAAGTTTATGAAATTTTAGATTTTTCAGCTTTCTGGGTTGAAAACATTGTGGAAAAAGATTAAAATGCTTTCTTCACTTACCATATTTTGTAAAAATATTTTTCTTGGGGAGTGTCAAAAGCGTAATTGTGTGGGAATGGGTTAACAACAAAATAAAAGATAAACAGATTCGCTTTTAATTGCGGTGCGGTGTTTGTAGGTCCCTTTTACAAAAATACACTATTGCGCAATACAGTATATCGATTCCCCGATGAGTAAAGGCCAGAACCGCATTAACCCATTCCCTCTCAATCCCTCCTTTTTACGCCTCTCAAGAAAAAGCTCTGGAATAAATTATGGAAAATATGGAAATTACTTGTATCAAGCAATTTCTTCATTATCCACAATGTTTTCTATCCAGAAAGATGAGAAAATTTAAAATTCCAGTCTGCAGCTTCTTTGAATTTGGACTGGTCTAAAATTTCATCGTGTGGGAATGGGTTAAAAAACCTGAAAGCACAGAATGGTCTGCACATAGACCACTATTGCTTTTGAGAAAAATGTTATAAAAAATTCCGACTTAGAATTGCCACAGATGGTATAGAGAAAGATCAGACTTCACATATGTCCATGCTTATCTTTGTCTTAATCCTTTCCCGTTCAAATACGGGATTTTACGTTCCTGTGATTTTATACTCAAGAAAACATTGTGAAAAAAGAAGAAATTGCTTGTAACAAGCAATTTCTCCTTATTCCACAATATTTTCAACCATATAGGATGGTTTCATTTCAAATGGCATCAAGTTTTCATTGTCGTCTGCAACCTCTTTCAATTTGGACTAGTCTAAAACTTCCAAAAACGGGAAAAGGTTAACCTCCAGCCATACCAGGAATATTCTGGGTTCAGCACTACACGGGTTAAAGGCTCTACGGCTCGAAGATTTCAAGAGTCTTTAGGCGAAAAATTTGTCCATAGGAGATCCATAGATCAATTAATATGAAAACAGTATGCCTCTGTTCAATAGTTCATCGCATTGATCTGAATTAACCCTTTCCTGTTTTTCTAAATTTTAGATCTGTCCAAGTTCAAAGAGTTTGCAGACGAAATCTCAAAGAGGATTTAATTTGGAAAATAACCATTCAGTAGGGTAGGAAATATCGTGGAAAAAGAAGAAATTGCTTTTTACAAGCAATTTCTTCTTTTTCTACAATGTTTTCTCTGTTATAAAATCCTAAGGATGTAAAAGCCAGGGATTGGACAGGAAAGGGTTAAAGTCGACGGGGATAAAAATCTGTCTTGTTATTATCATTGTTATTATTATTCGTGAAGAGATACCGGCTTTGATAGGGAGAGCATAGTCAGTTCAGAATTCATATCTTACTGTTCAAATTTGGTTTTGATTCCAGACTCGAGTTCATAAATTTTCTCCTCCATATCTTTCCTTTCATTTCTATATCTGAAATGATGAAAATCATTTAACTTAATATTTCTTCATTCTATGCACTCAAACATTAACCCTTGTCATGCTGAATAAAAACAAAGAAGGGGCTGAAAATGATATTTGTTGGTTAATATTTAATGAGAAATGTTTACCTGTAAACATCTCTGGCTAAAACGGACATGCAGGTGGTGAAGACACAGATCAGACTGCACATATCTGTAGGCTGATCTTTGTCCACACCTCCTGCCAAAGCAGGAATATTCCGGGTTCAGTATGATAATGGTAAATATGACTAAAAATTACGAAATCTAGATCTGCACGTCAAAAAGTACAACGATTGAAGAACGAAAAAACGTCAACGTGCGGACATATATGACATATCTCACATATCGAATCTTGACCAGTGATTTCTTCACATCTGGCACACAACACTGGACAAAATAGCGATTCTATCTTTCATAAACCTTTGTTATGATGAATTAATATCCTATACAGAATCACTTTAAAATCAAAGGACTGACAGCACTGGAAGGTCTTAATGAGGATCAATATTCCTTTTGAAAAATGATTATTTAAACAACTCTGGCTGAAAGGAGAAAAGTAGGAGGTGTAAACCAAGATAAGACTGCAATTTGATCAGGCTGATCTGTGTCTATACCTCCAGCCAAAACAGGAGTATTCTGGGTTCAGCATGACTTTCATTAAGATGATCTGAGGAGAGTATAGAAAAACAAATAAACTGATTAGGATAACAGCGAGATTTCTGATACATGCTCACTAGTAAAGCATCTACTATAATAAACTCTCAGTCTTTTAATTATAGAATACGGAGAGAAAAAATACTGATAACACAATCGAGGACGTTGTCCTATAAAGTTTTTTTTTTATCGTTCTAATCAATATTTCACTATGAACCAAAAAGCACACCAGTATATCTTACTCCCATCTGGTCGTAGGTGGTTGTGACATATTGTCGAAAACTTATTTATTATAAGATTGTTTCGTTTTTAACCCATTCCTACACAATGGCGTTTTTGACGCCCCTTAGGAAAACACAACGGATAAAAAACATTGTGTAAAATGAAAAAATTGCTTGTCACAAGTAATTTCTTCATTTTTCACAATGTTTTCCACCAATTAAGTCGAAAAAAGAATCTAAAACTTCATAAACTTTGGTGTTTCGGCTGTAAGTCCTTTAAATTTGGACCAGTCGTCTGCAACTCCTTTCAATTTGGACCAGTCGAAATGGGTAAACCAAATGGCGGACTGTACGAGCTGTATGATTCAAATCAAGCTTTTCCACTAAGCTACCACGATTTCGTTCTCTAATTGACTTATAAATAAGGGTGCATTAAATAAAGCCAAAGGGCAACTTACTTTTCTTCTATCCGTTCGACTTGTTTCCCCTTTGCCTTTGTCGCTATTGGTTGTACTCCCTTTAATCTGAAATTTTCAACGATCGATGCCAAGTTTTGAAATCGTTTTCATTAATATTGATATTTCTGCAACACAGACACCTGATAAAATCTATCAACCAAATCAAAAATGTGATAAACCACTGTACGCTTACAAACAAGTTGATTCATCGGGGTTCTTTACTTGAACCAGATTCATTTTGATTACGTTAATCACCAAACCAGTTTCATTTTGATTTATTTCGCTACGTTTATCACCAAACACTGACACCAAGACTATGATGAATCACTGCTCGAATTGACCAATCGCAGCTGTCAATCAAGGAATCAACCGTCCAATCAAATCAATAAGCCCGGATTTGATTTTTCAACTCCAATATTGGCCACCATTTTCGTTAATCTTTATGTTGATTTGAAGGCTTAAAAGTCGTGACTACAGCTTGTGGTCAGTAAGCGTAGACAGCGATCTGTCATTTACGTAATGACTGGCGGGGATTTGGTTGAAACAAATACACGTACATGTATTTGTGACATGAGTTATGTATCGGTAACTTCCCTTTGAATTCTCCAATTTTTGCGTCAAAACTGATCTCGAATCTACTTCAAATACTTGTAAATTCTAATGGGGAAAAAATAACTGACGTGGTTAATAAATTTTACAAATGAAATAAGTGTGTTTTGTTAATATTTTCAATCTCATTACCAGACGACAAAACTGTTCACTGGTCCAAATTCAAGAAGGTCGGGACGACATTTTTAGCTGATGGAATTTTATTTTATTTCTTTTTATACCTTTTGGTGGCTTAAAAAGGAATTGAAAATAGAAGAAATTGCTTGAAAAAAGTTATTTCTTCATTTTCCACGTTTTCCCACGCTTCTTCATTGAAGGATATAAAAAGCTGGATTGTGTTTGAATCGAACCTCTCTTTTTGTTAAATCTGTCTTTGGTTAGTTTTTGATGTTATTTTTGCTTAAATGCATTTAACGGTACAGAATATACCTTTCATTTTCTCGTCTCAATTCATTTGTGTTTTTGTTTAATCTCTTGATTTCCTCTTGTAATCTGAAATAAGAGCACAATAACTTTACTTCAAAATAGACAAAAACTAGACAACAATTTCAAGAGTCCTGAAATAAAAAGACGATGAAGTCAGCGATTCAATCATGTATACCGGTTATTTTAAAGAAGCATGTCCCTTAGTCGGATAAACAATGATAAAAATGATTGAGACATTTTCTTCTTTTTGCTATAACAGGTAAAGAACACCAGTGCATTTGTTGGCTTATATCAATATGATGCCGATCTATTAAATGATAAAGTAATTATCACTATGCTTATACCTTTTCTGATTTTAGGTCACTATGATAATATACTTAAAAACATTGTTTAAGAAGAAGAAATTGTTTGTAACAAGCATTTTCTTCTTTTTATACAATATTTTCTATCATATAAGGTGGCTTATTTTTTAATTGCATTTGCCTTATAATGTCGCACGCTACCCCTTTGAATTTCGGCCAGTCTGAAATTTTGAAAAACGATAAAAGGTTAAACATTCGCGAAGTCTGGTCAGTCTTCACTATGCACTCTGTTGTTAGAAAATCTCCCAAAGCTTTAGTAATTGATCAGAGAAAATTCTTTCGGCACTGTGTGGAGGACTAGGCTGATCATCGTACTATGCACTTGAGTAGGATATAATCTATACAACTTTAGACCTTTAGAACAGACTTGCGATTAACGCTCGATATATACACGTTCATATCGTCTGTGGACATCCGAAACCTTGCTCTTGCTACTTGAAAAACCTACAGTTACGAGGTAACGATGTTATCGTATTTCTTTACCTCATTAATTCCCTCTGCTGATGGACCTTTTGTCTCTGATATTCCTTCTCAAAGTTTCTAATCTTAAGCACCATATCATGGAATGTTTCTTCGGGTTGTAAATGGCTCAACGTCAAAACATTCACGTTCTCTTTCTGTGATCCTTCGTCCCTAAAATCGTTCACCCTAGTCGGTTCCTGATCCTTTGCGTTAATTTGTAGATGGCGGTAGAGTTTTCCTATTGCAGAGTTCAAAATCCGCATGTCGTCTGTGGATAGGGTTCCACCTGTATATTTTGGTCTAAAAAAGAATAGATAATTATATGACTGACCTTGCACAAGACATTTACTTTAATTCACGGATCGCGGCTGTTAAACAAAACACGATTGACCGATCAAAACATTTTATTCCCTGACATGTAATATTGTCGTTTTATTACCTCAGTTGAACCGCCATGTCCGAGGTTAGAGGGAGTGGCTAGCAATCGGTTAATCGATCAACCAGCTTATCTTATTTTAATCGACGAGATATCAGATATGGTGGGCGTTATCTTCCGATAGGTGGCATTTTTCAAATACTGATCTATCTAATTTGAGCATTCTGGGTAGTGTCATTCGTGACAACTCGGCCGATTCCGTCGAACTACATTCAAAATGTCAGCGCCCATGAAATGCACGCTTCGTATTCTTGATGCCTCCTCTTGGAGCACATGTAAGACGTGAATGCTCTCGCAATTTAAAATAATTATTTTTCTAATTAACTTTGGGCGACAGTTAAGTTTTATTTCTCCACAATTGTAAGTTTTATTGCAATTATCCACTTGCTACTTTTTTGGCCATATAATATAGAGTTATGCGTAGGACGTAGTAATATTTATCTCAATCAGGATAAGTGATACGGTCCCGAAGACAGGTCAATCTTCGGAGAACATGACATGCGCAGACAACGATATTGGGACTAAGGTAAATACATTGAGTGTCTAAATGTCACACGTCGCCTAGTATAGCCTTACGCATATCCCTCACTATGCTCTCTGTCCCGTGGTTCATGTATAATGGGTCTTCGGCACTGAGAACAATGGGAATATTTTCACCTATGGATATTTGCCTTTCATCAATGATGTATTGATTTTAATAAGCGTTAAACCAATAAATCTTATCCGGCTAAATATTTACATTTTGTATGGATAAAATAGACATCAGTTCGCTAGTTTTCAATAGATGAATCAAAGAAGGTGTACTTTTAGTTGGGAGCTTTCGTCTAACCCTTTCCCGATTAATCCCTGTTTTTTACGTCCCTGTGATTTTATAACTGAGAAAATATTGTAGAAAAAAATGCTTGTAACAAGCAATTTCTCCCTTTCCACAATATTTTCTACCCCAATGAATAGTTAGTTTTCAAATTAAATCACCCAAAGTTTTTGTCTGCTAAACCTTTGAATTAGGTCAAAAATTTTGCAAAGTTGGAAAGGGGTAACTTTTCTAAAAGACGCTATTTTTTTTATTCATACGCAATCCGTCACCGAACAGTCATTGTGACGCGAAAAGGGACCATTATGGGATCAATTTGTTTTAAATGCTCTAGTTTCTTTTTTATTAAAATTCATTCCAAGCGTTTAGTTCGTTCTTCAATTCATTTATTTATCTGTATATTCACAAATTTCCAAATACATACTCGTACATACATGTTTATAAACGTCCATGAAAAAAAAAAAACCCGATCATTAATTTATTCACTTACTGATGTTTTAAAGATATCATTGTTTCCATTTATATTATTAGCCCTTTCCTGTTCAAAAACGGGATTTTACGCTCCTGTGATTTTATGCTCGAGAAAACATTGTGAAAAAAAAGAAATTGCTTGTAACAAGCAATTTCTCCCTTTTCCACAATATTTTCTACCACATAGGATGGTTTCATTTCATATAGCATCCAGTTTTCATTGTCGTCTGCAACCTCTTTCAATTTTGGCTAGTCTAAAATTTCCAAAAACGGGAAAGGGTTAACTACGTCAAATTTCCACATTTTGAAATATATATAAAAATGTAATAACAATTGAAAGGTTACTTGACCCGCCCACTATCTCCGCTGGCCATGTCCACTCCACTGATCTCCTACAGGAAGTTCTACTTAGGTATTAAACGGCCTAGTTTGAAAAAACTTGTGGCCAGTAACATGTAGCAAAAACGTAAAACGATTGATTGGTGACCTAAAGTCGTAACTACAGCTTGAACAATCTATAGTTACGACGTGCAAGTTGCTGAACTGACAAAAATGCTTCACGTATATGTTGACCAGTGTTGGAGTTCAACATTTACTTCCGGTGTAATTGAATGATTCAATTGGTCGATTGATTCATTGATTCGCCAATAACGGCATCACAGCGTCGTCTCATCCTGGAAATGAGCCTACGATTAATGGCCATAGGGATACGACCCCATTCCTGACGCAGAACACGTTCCAGGTCTCTAACGTTATAAACGTCATTCCTGTCTCTTACTCTCCTACCCAGATGGTCCCAAAGGTGTTCGGTCGGAGACAGATCCGGTGATTTGGCTGGCCAATCCAACACATAAACATTATTAGTCTGTAAAAGGTCCAACGTGTGCCGAGCGACATGTGGGCGGGCATTATCTTGCTGAAAAATGGTAGCAAGCCCTTGACGCAAGAACGGCAATACCACTGGCTGGACAATTTCGGTGCAGTATCGAACGGCATTTAAGTTTCCCTGAATAGCTACCAAGTCAGTCTTGCCACGGTCTGATATACCACCCCAGACCATGACGCTGCCGCCTCTAAAACGGTCCTGTTGAATGCCGTTGGCGGGATCCATCCTTTCGCCATCATGCCTCCAAACACGTACCCTGCCATCCACAAACATCAATTAAAACGGGATTCGTCTGTGAAAAGGACCTGATTCCACATTCGTCTTGGCCATCGACGGTGTACCCTTGTCCAATTCAATCTTGCATGTCTGTGTGCACGTGTCAAAGGAATGCCAACGTAAGGTCGACGTGCGCGTAATCGTGCCGAACGAAGTCTGTTGTCAAAGGAATGCCAACGTAAGGTCGACGTGCGCGTAAACGTGTCGAACGAAGTCTGTTTCTTACAGTGCGAGCACAGACTCGTGTTCCCGTTGCATTTCGGACCAAACCGGCTATACGAGTGCTATTGAGGAAGCGATTACGCCGTGAACACGTCACGATGTAATTGTCCTCACTTTGGGTAGTCTTACGTGGCCTGTCTTTGACGGTGCCTAATTGACGATACTTTGTTCTAAGTCTTGAAATGTTGAGCCACCTCCTTTACCAGCATACTACCAGCCAGGATACCAATGGCTACGTTCCGTTGGTCTAAGTTAAGCCCTGGGCGACGTCCCATTTGAATTTTTTTAAAAATGTTTTAAAGAGTTATCTTATTATTGATGCTAATCAATAAACTGGGATAGATATTGTGGATATAGACTTCACATACATGTGGAAGCACGTGCAGAACGTGTTTCAGCCAAATTGCGTCAGACAGCCTTTAGAAGCGAGGAAAACGTGCTCTTAATGCATAATTAGTTAGTTAGCTTTTAAAAATTGCAAACGAGACTGATTTTATAAGGTTTATACATTTACGTTGAAAAATAATGTAGGTCGAAAAAAATTGCTTAACTTTTTTCCTTTAGTATATCAAGTAGCTATAAGTTGTTTAGTAATACAGTATTGTGTTAATCTCTCGATATATCGTCGGTAGACTAGGAAAAGAAAAAAAAAAGAATTAAGTTCATCCTAGATGTTATTGTAATATTGCGGTAATCCGACATTATTAATTGTCAATGCGCGAGCAAAATGTCGTTACTACGACATTTTGCTCGCGCACCGACGGTAAATAGAATGAAAGTGTACGTCATAACGTTTATACTAGTATATGATAAATTTGTTCACACTTAAAGACCATGTTGACCCTTTGATTATTTACAAAATATGTATATCATTGTTCACAGTTTGTACTATGACGTATTTGTCAATATTGTAAATCCTTTGGACAGTAATTCCCTGAGCTGGTACGGTTGAAAATGAGTACCCTCACTCCTTTGAAAAGAACCCCCCCCCCCAAAAAAAAAACCCCAAGACAAGCAAAATGCTGTTCTAGGCCAACGCTTTCTTCGAAATCTTATAATAAATGAATGAAAGTAACATCACGTTTCACGAATACTACAGAGGTGCTTTCTTTCCCTAGAGATTCTTAAGATTCTTATTCAGATTTTTTAAGATAAAGCGTTCATTAGATTAAGATTTCTAAGCCGCTTTATAAGAATCTTAAGAATTCTTATTGAGGAATGTTATCTTTCTCGGCATTGGCTTAAACAAGTAGCCTTAACAACGTCGAATGTTTTCATTCAAAATAACAAAAATCTTATTTGGCGTATACGGCATATTTCAAAGCACTCTCTTGTAACGGATGAGAGTAACGAACGGCAACTCTGTTTGGAGCACGAATCTGAATATAACATTTCTACCGAACCATTGTCATACTAGGCTAAATCTAAGATAAAATGCATAAATCCTTTTACTTGGAATAAATCATTTTAAAAGGAAGACTGTAAAAAATAAAATATGTAATTAATCTATTACCAGACTACAAAATTTAATACATGTCGAAATTCAACAATGTTGCAGACGACAATTTTTAGTTGATGAAATCTTTTTCAAAAATAATCTTTTGGAAGAAAACATTGACAAGCAATCTCTTCATTTTCCGCAATGTTTTCCAAATGTTTTGCGAATCTCTTTTTACGGGGTGCAAAAAGCTGAAATATGTTGGAATAGTTTAACCTCACATTTTACTGTCAAATACAAGGTATATTGGTTGTACAATTTCCCCTTTCCCATTTCAAGGCTCTATGAAACGAGCGGGAACCAACATTTTCATCCAAAGGACCCTGAAATCTTCGTTAAAATTGTTCAAGCAATAATTTCAGAATAGGTCATAAGCCCGATATGAATACCGTTGCTGACTAGATAAATTTTAACATTCAGTCTACCATTAATACGCTGTTTTGGAATCGGCACGACGGAAGGATTCTCCGGATAACGTGATAACATTTCAGTTCAATAAAATACTATAATGACGTATCATTTTACCATCTTCCGCTAGCAAACCTACCAGAAGATTTTCGATTTTCCAAACTGGCGCATTATGGGTACACTACCTCAAAGAGAGCAACATTCTTGCAATCGGAACACACTCGGCCATTCCTGTAAACTTTGGGAACAGACCTAGGACGTATATAAGTCGAAGCAGCTGCATGGAGGCTAGGAAAGGATGTAGAGGTAGCACTAGTGCGAGATATACCAGGTACTCCAGCCGTCGCGATATGACTGAAAATTGTTAATAGCGGCGTTAAGAACAGTGCATTTGTTAGCCGGAAAGAGTGTAGGAACACCTAGTACGTAATCTGTCATCCCGGATGGTTCGGAACTCTCAAAATAGTTGAAAAACTTAAATTTCCTTTTGTTGTTTTTAAATCTGCCCTAATTTGCTCTGATGTCAAATTTCTTTTGAAAACCAAACAAAGTTCTGAGATCCATTTTACCGCAGTTGCTTTGACGGAAAGCGCCATTTTGGAAGTTTGTCGCGTGAATCTACGATGTACATCCGAGATTTGATTCGTAGAGAATTGAACGAGGAATCCAATTGACATTCTTGTACAGCCATTCCTACATACCGAAGTAGGAAATCAGAAAGATCTAGTTGTAGAAAAAAGGCAAAAGAATCCGTGTACGTTTCGTAATTTAAAAAGTAATCACAGCAAGTGCACGAACTTCTTCGGTTAAAAAAGTTTTCAGCAATGACACGTTTTTACGAAAATGCCGACATTTTGCCATGCCGTTATTTCAAATACCATGTTTTGAAGTTCTTTTGTTGATACGTACAGAAATCAAGTTAAAAGCCATCGATTGTCACTGCACTCAATATACCCCTAAAAACGGTGTATTTGCACTTTATTGTTATGTTATAATCAATTTTGACATCCCTCAAAACCTTACACTTTTCCATACAGCTTTAAGCTTATCATAAACTCGTTGAAAAACGACCAACTAAAGGCCTGGCAAACAACTGTCAAAATCCGAAGAAATTCTACAAAGAACGAAAGGTGCAGACCCTAGTTAGACTGGACAATCCGTGCATTCTGACCGGGACTGATACTTTCCCACCTATATTCGGAGGGCGCTTTTCATCTGACAGGTCACGAATATTAATATCTTGCTCTCTCTCTCTCTCTCTCTCTCTCTCTCTCTCTCTCTCTCTCTCTCTCTCTCTCTCTCTCTCTCTCTCTCTCTCTCTCTCTCTCTCTCTCTCTCTTCCTCTCTCTACCTACCCCCTCCACGTCCCTCTCTCTACCTCCCCCTTTCTCATTCTAATTCCTCTCATCCCCTTCCTACCTGCCTCCCTCCCCCCCCTCTCTCTCTCTCTATCCGTCTACCCGTGTCTCTGTCTCTCTCTCTCACTCTCTCTCTCTCTGCCCCTCCCTTTGTCTGTCTCTTAATGTTTCCGTCTACCCGTCCCTCTGTCTCTCTGTCAGTCTCTCTCTGTCCGTCTTTCTGTCTTTGTCTGTCTCTGTGTCTCGTGTTCGTTTGTTTTTCTCTTTCCGTCTCTCATTCTCTCTGTCTGTCTGTCTATCTCTCTCTCTCTCTAAAGACGCGATTATGCCAGAGTTTCTTGTGACAGAAATGAATCTGGGATCCAAAACGAGCCATTTAATGAAAGTTCCTTGATTATGCCGTTTTCCCATTCTATAGTTACAGTACAAGTCCGTATTTTGCAATCAGATAACAAAGAACAAAAATGATATCCCTCCATTAAGTCTGTTTTTGAAAACCTAGCAAATGTTCCTTAAATAACTTTAGGAGAAGGTACAATCTCCCGCTGAAAGTTTTTTGTAAATGTTAATCTTGAAACATTGTCTAATTTCAGACAGTTGTTATGGTAAGTTTTAGTTTCATTTTGCAAACTATGCACTTATGCCAGGTAAACAAAGCCGTTCGATCGAAAAAAGGCAATTAAAAAGAAAGATTTTGCAGCACAGGGGAAAGTTATAAAAACGATTGCTCATTTACGAATGACTCTTAACCGAGGAGATGTACTCGCATGTATTACTAAACAATCACCGAACCCTTCCCATCAGATGGACCAGTCAGGAACAAATAAATGAAGCACAGAGACAATAAACTAAAATTGTCGTAAAACAAACCTATACTCCTACATTGTCCGTAAGGTAGCACAGTTGACCTCTAACATATATTACCTCAAAACAACAGGGTACCAGCGTTGTCCATTGATTATTAAGTTTCGAGGTCCAAGGTCAAATAGCTATGAATTGGAGAACAGAAACAGTTTTCAATCGAAGTTATTTTGCGACTTTGGCCTTTCACCCACGTGATACGCCCCCCCCCCCCCCCAACAACAACAGAAAAAACATGGGCACTTCCTTAGACCAGCAGCAAGAATTATGTGCATGAATGATTGTAGGGTATTGGTTATAGAGTTACAGCACGAAAACGAAATTAGTCTTCAAACAGACAAGATGACGGATGGATAGCCACACGATACGGTGAAACTAATATACCCCCTCTACTTCATAGGTTGGGGGTATAACTACGAAATGATCACCATACGTGAAGAATAGGATTTAAACGTATCTAGCTTATTTTTTTCCAACAAGTCCTAGGCAAAGAGATTCCAGTAAAAGCAAATTTATATGTGTAAGAATACATTCAAAGACGAATGTAACACCAATATTATTCTTTCTAACCCTTTCCCATACAATAACGCTTTTGGACGCTCCTCAAGAATAACAGTTGGGAAAACGTTGGGAAAATAGAGACATTGCTTGTCATAAGCAATTTCTTCATTTTACACAACGTTTTCTACCAAGATAGTAGAACAAATCTAAAATATAATAAAATTTGAATTGTCGTCTGCAACTCAATTTGGACCAGTCTAATAATTTTGCCGTCCGATAATGAGATAATATATCGTGTTAAACCTTTTAGATTTTGGAATATTCTGAAATTTTGTCGTGTGGTGGCGGTTTAATTGTTTTTTCGGTTGATTGTTTTCATTCATTAGTATGGCTATCTGGTTCATTAATCGGAATTTAGAAATGAGACCCAAGAGGACAATATTTAGATCATTTGATCAGTGTGTTTTTAATTTCCATGACCTTTAAACATATTCTATTTTATTTTTCCGAACATTTTGAAACTCTGATGGAGCTATCGAAAAAGTAAAATGATTGGCTTGCGACCAAGAAGTCGTAACTGAAATTTGAACTGAATTTACGACGTTAAAATCGCCAAAAAATGCTTCACATATTTATCGATCAATGCCGGAGTTCAAAGATCACATCCGGTCTAAATGAACAATTTGATTGGTCGATTTATTCTTCGATTGACACTCGCGATCCGTCTGTTGGAATATACGCTCTCAATCAGTACTGATATGTGACTCTCTGATCATATGATCTTCAAACGGAGCCACCAGTATGTCCAGGACGAAATCTAGCAGATATTTTTGGCCATTTGTCTTTCATTTCGAACAATTCTTTTTATTTCCCTTCTTCTTGCAGCGACAATTGCAACGTTTATTAAACATTTCCTGTTTTGCAACATTCTAGAACTGTCCAAATTGAAAGGTTTGGCAGACGAAAATTGAAAGTTAATTTAATTCTGAAAATAACCATACAGTAGGGTAGAAAATATTGTGGAAAAAGAAGAAATTGCTTGTTACAAGCAATTTCTTCTTTTTCCACAATATTTTCTCAAGCTAGAAAGCACAGGGACGTAAAAAATATGGATTGAACAGGGAAGGGTTAAAGCAAAACTTCGGATCTCAATTTTCAAATTTCTAGCTGTTATGCTTTCAGACATATGAGGGTGTTTTTGTAATGAAATTGACTGTTCATAACTTCATAAAAACAAAGAAAAGAAGCAAAAATATTTCGTATTGCGAGACGCCAAAAAAGTACAGCTCAAATTGAACCTGAACTCATCGGGTAAGTACGTAAGTGGGTTACCTGTCGATTGCACCGAAAAATGCCTTAATTATGGTGCCCATTACGTATCGATTACGTCATTAGCTTCCGCTAGTAATTCAGACGTTATCTACAAGACTAAAGACCTCATCCGATAAATTCCGATGTTTTAAAGTAAGAAATAATTAATATATCACAGCGTATTAAATTCGTAGTGAATTTAGTAGATTTAACAGGAAGAAATAATTATTTATCGTGAAAATAACATAAATAGCTATAGGGAAAGAATTTTCATTATTTTCATGAAAATTTGTTCAAGAGCCGCTTTTAATAAACAAATTGTTTTGGTTTATGATTAATAAACACTGTATTATATCTTCGAAAAGTACTAGCAAATCACAATCAAATTCAAAACAACACACACAAAACAACACACGATTAACAAAGGCACGCAAATGGATCAACTTTATCTAGCAAATCACTTTTGATATTACAATCAACTTTTTATCACAACACACACAAAACTACACAAGATTAACAAAGGCACACAAATATATCAACTTTTGAATTGATGACGAATTACAGCTCAAAAATCTTTTGACCAATCAAAGTATGAATTCAGTCGAGAGCTTTCATATCTCCAACTCTTTAACCCGCCTTGTCGGTTATTTTGAAGTAATCTCCATTTATTTGGACATCCGTCACTTTAATCTTCAGTTAAATTGTATTTCCCAACCCCAAAAAGGAGTTACCAAGCAAGATCTCAATTTTAAAGCGATCCTTGCGACTTTTTACTATCATGTTCATTATGGTTTTGGCTATTTAACTAGCATTAAACTAGGCTTGCAAAACGTCAGACCTTTTTATTGTTTGTTGTTTCAGTATCCTTGATTTGCTACAAATGTATAATAAGAGACTATGCTAAATTTTGAAGTCCATTGATAAATGGAATAACTTCAAAACCAGGACATTATTGCTCACCAACGCTATGTAAATCTGGCGACGGTATTTAGCCTGAGTTTGAGTGTTCGCAATGTAGATCTATAAACCTGGTATATCATTGTAAAAATGAGACGATGCCACAAAGGATTGAATCTAACGTAATGGATCTTACGTGTTACTAAATCATTTTACCTCTATTTAAGGTGTCATAGCAAAGTCATTATTTGATAGCTATGAAATACAATTTTTGATTGGATTATGAAAGGCAAATAGGAAAATTAAAAGTCATTTAAGACGATTTTATCAAGACCGACGTAGATCTACGTACCACAGAAATATTATGATACTATTTTCCACCTAAGATTGCGGTAGGTTCTAACAGTCGAGCTTTATGCGAATATTTCTGAAATATATGCTTAAAGAAATAGAATGTTTATTTGACTTGCTATGTCCACACCAAAATCAAGGGTTTATAAACCCTTCATTCATATGTGACCATAACCTTAAAATATGAGCGCATGCGTGACATTTCAAACCATTACACATGTGCGCCAAGTAAAGACTCAGATCAGCCTGTGCATCCGCACAGTCTGATCAGAGCCTTTACTCTGTGCTCTGTAGATAGATACTAACCCAAAAGTTCTTTAAACAATCAGCGAACGTTCTAATTGCCCCGAATGGCTGTCCGGGGTGCTCAATGTGTGCGAGTAACGCACATGCGAAATGGTTGGAAATGTAATGCATAAGCTCATATTACAATGAATAATTTAGACCTGGATATATTGATAACCTTTGTATGAAATGATATACACTCAATAGATGCGCGTATTTATATTGTGAACTTGACGTAATAATGCACTGGTAACATTGAACTTTACAGAAGCCTTGAGCTTGGTACAAACTGGGGAACATACAAAAAAATAAAAAAAAAAAATACATTGGTGTAAAGATAAAACTTTAGCAACCAAAAGTTATGTCTAATGTTAAAGGATGCCATTTTTGTTGTTGTTGTTGGGTTGAAAAGGGATTTAAACATTCGGCAAACAAACAGGCTAACGACACGGGCGACAATCATGAAAGTGGTACTAGGGCTATAACCATGCCCCAGATTAAGCTATTCCGACACAATGGCGCTGTTGGGAAAACATTGTGTTAATTGAAGAAACTGGATGTAACAAGCAATTTCTGCATTTTACACAATATTTTCTACAAAGAAAGTTGAAAAAATCTAAAATTTCATACACTTTAAACTGGCGTCTGCAACTTCTTTGAGTTTAGTCCGTTCTAACATTTTGTCATCTGGCAATAGGTTAAAGTAAGTAAGAAGACATACTTACACCGAGGTTATCAATGGCTCTTGGTCCATGGTTTTGGGAGCCACATAAAATGTTTTGTCTTTAGCCATTGTAATTCCGGGTAACGTACTTTTGGGTGGAGGTGCTTCCGCAGAATATAATAACTGAAATGAGATATATCATGGTTTTCGCGATCGTTTACTCACATGGAGGCCGGAGATCTTTTATACAGAAAAAAAGCATTGCAAAATTAATGCCTTTAAGAAATGAAGAGGATATGTGTTTGTTTTTATTTGGGTTTTGAACCTAAAATCTTAATCAAACAGCATCAATATGCGAAGCGGATTCATACATAGTGCGATTAATTTTTTTTAAAGAACAAAGAATATTTTCTTCATTTCTTATAATTTGATATCATCAAGCAAAACAAAATAAATGCATTACTACTTCTAAGTACTTTTTTATGGATTTACTTTGTGCGCATGCATACAAAACAGTTACGAACTCTAAATTTTGTTCAAGGAAGTATAAAAAGAAAAAGTCAGCCAATTTAAACGCTTGAATCTTGGTAGACGAAACTAAAGTTATATTATTACTCATTGAATGTCGCTACATAAAAATACATTCTATCCCCCAAGAAAATATCCCGCTCACCCAGAGAGTAGACTGGTGAACCTGTCCCATCTACGCTACTCTCCGATGGCTTACATCGTTAAGTTAAGGGTAGGGTTGCCAGTCAACCCAGATAGCTCCTCTATCTTGAAGGAGTGGCCTCACTAGAATTTACTGCCGGAGGTCGTTGTTCGTTATATGGTAAAAGTAGTTCTTTTACAAAAACTAGTCCGATAGATTAGACGCTTGATTTAGCCGTCTCTGTCCTTGATCTTATATTCCAGAGGATGGTAAACAGATGAGGGCCTACCCAAACTAACCGACCTTTTAACAGGCCAAAAAAAAAGATGTCTCTACTCTGGCTAGAATAGCTAAACAAATCATTATTCATGATCTATGAATTTTGGTCTCAAAAGATGGACCTACGAATTAGGATGAAGCACTAAAGAGGTCATGTGTCAACGAATGTTTTGAAATCTGCTACAGCATCATGAAAGTGTAATCTAATATAGAACCAAGAAGGCCGAAAAAAGTGTAGGGTCTGACCTGAAATTTTACTTAGCGAATCCCAAATTCTTGAACTGCTTACAAGGTGCCTGTGAATAATACATAATAATTGCGCACACTGAAAAGAGTTGAAATATTTCACCAAATGGATGTTGTTATGTCTTTGTCTTTTAATACTGTTCCTTGAAAGGTTTCCTAACAACTTTCCCGAAATCACTTATTCGCACGAAGTGTCTCAAATAAAGAAATTCAGTGATGTTTTGTTTGTATATCTTTTCACGCCGTAAGTTTTCTTTTCTTGTACAAACTGGCTCTTCAAATGTATTTACATTTCACTCTGGAAGGATTGCATTATGGGTGGGACAAACACTCCTCTTCCAAAAGACCAAGTAACGGTCTCGCCTAACGGTCTCGCCCAAACACCCTTGTCAACAATTTTAGTAATTCCAAATTATTTATTTGTCATTCATTGTTTCTATTATTGGTTTTGACGTTATTTGTTGTTGTTGTATTTCTTGCTTATGTCCCTAGCTGGGAACTTCTCTTATTCATTTTTAAGTCAAAACTTCTATTAAATTTTCGAAAAGCGATAACGCACGGAATACCGTTAGGGCCATCACGCACTAATTTGTTAATTTTACCACGAAGGTCAAGAGTAAGCCTCTACCCGTTAACGAGAAAAGATGATACGTATTTCTGGTTGTGCTGATAATACAGTGAAAAATAACCCATTTACCAAAATACAGTTCGACTCACTGAAGAAATTTTCTGTTTGAAAGATACTGAAAAGCGGAAAAGTTTAAAATGACGTTTCTGTCCAAAGGGTAATTATTTTTTTCAATTAAAAAGATATATATACATTCTGTAAAAGTTTTCGAATTTAATCAATTTTGTTATTGGTGAAGTCATGCCAGATTAATCGACAACCAATGATAATGACACTACGAGTGTTGTATTGGGCGGTCTCATAAACTGACCTTTCACGACATAGGTCGGGTGATGACTTTGGTTAGTCATGGGGACAGTTTTTGTACAGCACCAAGTCTAATCGCCACGCGGTTTAATCGGCGTCTTAGAGAACTAGCCCATTCGTGTCCTAAACCTTCCTGTGGTGCCCTAGCTCACCAAAGTCTCTATTCCAATATTGACTAAGTCCTCTCTTTATAAATAGCGCATTTGGAAATTATTTAACCGATTCTCACGAGGCAAAATTTTAAAATTATCCAAATTGAAAGGAGTCGCTGACGTCAATTTAATTTAAATGGAATGTTAGTTTTTTCTAGGTAGAAAACATTGTGGAAAAATGAAGAAAGTGCTTAAAGCACTTTCCTCGTTTTATACAATGTTTTCCCAATTGTTTTTTTCTTGAGTTCGCCAAAAAGCGTCAAAGTGTGGGAATTGGTTAACATCATGAAAAAAAAGGGGGGAGAAATAAATAAAATCAAAATGAGTTAATGTGAGACAACTTGCCAAAATCCAAAAGTTTTGGAAATTTAGTCATTAAAAAGGGAACACAGGCTAAGGTTGAAGGAGAAATGAGGCATGGCATGACATGTCCATCAATTACATATGTTGGCCAAGAAAAGACTCGGATCAGCCTGTTTATCCGCACCACCCGATCAGAGTCTTCAACATGCGCTCTTCAGATAGATACTGACTCAAAGAGATCAGGGAATATTCTAAATGTTTAGGCTCCTCAGTATAGACACTTCGCGCTCTTGTGAAATGGCTTGAAATGTCACGAAATGGCCACCAAAGTGTTCCATATTTCAAGTAGTGTATGATTTTAAAAATATAATGCAATAAATGACAGGAGTGTCGTTCTCTGTGATCAATATTTTGCTGTGTCACGTTAATGGCTTTAGTCGGTTATAAATTTTAATGAAATCAATCAAACAATAATATCTATTTCATTATCGACTTTCATTGTACAACCCTGTCCAAAACTCTTTTCATCTTGTGACACGTAACGTCACAGAAAACGATTTGTTTGTTTATTTATTTGTTTATTTTGATGGAGGTTTACCGCCACTTTTTTCAATCATATCGCGGCTGCTGGAGCACCTCACAATTGATTCCTGGTATTTCTCACACCAGTACTACCACCATATTCTTTCTGAGCCTCTAGCTACTCATTCCACTTCGGTTTACGATTATCCACCTTTTATTGGAGACTAATGTCAGAAAGGATATTCGCCGCGACCGGGGATCGAACCCGTGACCCCGTGTTTAGGACAGAAAACGAGAAAATCTGCCATTCGATGAAAATGTACTTATAGTTGTACGTTACCTGCCTAGTATTTTGTCTTTCAACAACAAAGTTACTTGAATCGAGAGCATGGTTTAAGAAATAGTTGAAATGTATATAGCTTTCTTTGAAATTCTAGGGTATAAAAACTTGAAATTGCAGTGGTCTAAATCAACAGCAATAAACCCATTACTAGACGGCCAAATTTAAGACAGGTCTAACCTGGTCCAAAACTGAAAGGAGTTGCAGACGACAATTCAAGATTTGTGAAATTTTAGAATTTTTTTCAATTTTCTGGGTAGGAAACATTATGTAAAAAAATGCTTTTGAAAATGCTTGTTACAGGTCATTACTTCATTTTATACAATGTTTTCCCAATTATTTTTTTTATGGGTGTGCAAAAAGCGTATTTGGGTATTTAAAAAAAGACATGATGGTGGAATCGTATTTCCTCATTCAGACAAAGGCAATTAGCTTGACTTTTGTTGGCTTGCGAAACCTGTGAATAATGAGCAGGGCTGTAAAATTCCTTACTTCTCAAGAATTTACGGAACGGAACAGAACTGTTCTGTTCTGTTCTCAAGAATTTACGTATTGAGCACACTTCATATCCCCCCCCCCTCTCCGATCAGAGCAAAAATTGTCGAACACATTATCCATGGGGGGGGGGGGAAGTGGGGGAATAAGCTGATGCGAATAAATGTAATAACTAGCATAAAAAAGGCGTTATCGAAAAAGAAAAGTGGAGAAAATGAAATGCCTTTTTTACTTAAACCAGACATGCTACAAATTTGTTCCAGTAAAAATGTAATGTTTAACACAGGAAGGCATTGTCTGGTAAGTTTTCTTTGTAGGGTAGAAGTTACATCTGAAATGAGCTTGAAAATACCATTTTGTCAGCATCTTTTATTTTAAGATCGTATATCAATCATTATATACATATTTTTTAAATTGAAAACAATTATGCAGTCTGGCAAGGATCAATATGCAGTAAATTAATTGATTGATTGATTGATCGATTAGGGTTAACACTATTTTTAACAATATTTCAGTCAAATCGCGGCGGCTGGAGCACCTAAAGGTGGATTCCTGGTATTTCTCACACCAGTACTACCACTAAATCCTTTCCGAGCATCCAGCTGCTCATCCCGCTTAGGTTTACCATTATCCACACATTGGTCCAATATGCAGTAAAACCTCTATAAGGTAGTCACAATGTTGAATAGATAAAAGTGACTCTTTTAGTAGAGGAGGCTGTCACAACAAGGTGGTCCATATTATGCACAGACATTGAAAGTGACTGTAAAGACAAAATGATCCACCAGAACCTTAAACAGTGATAGAAAAGACTAAATGAAACATCGAGTACAACGACCTTGATAGAGACAGCAAATACAAAATTATTGGTCTATTACACCAACCTTGACAATAATGGCAAAGAAAAAGTGATCCAAAGGATACATAACCCTTAATAGTAAAACATAGACAAAGTGATTGATGTAATACATAGACCTTAATTATGACAGCAAAGACAAAATATTCAATCTGATACATGTACCTTGATAGTGACAGCTTAGACACAACTATCCATCTAATAATTAATCTTGAGCAGAGAAAATTCATCCACTAGATACATGTGCCTAGAGAATGAAAGTAAGGATAAAATGATCAACTTGAACGTGTATCAAGATAGTGACAGCAAAGACAAATGGTCCCTCTGATAAGTGGCATTGATTGTGACAGCAAAGACAAAGTAAACCATCTGATAAATGAAATTGACACCAACATATAAATTGATCAATCATATACATGGACCTATATAATGACAGCAAAGATAAAATTATCCATCTGATATATGGACCATAATAGTTACAGAAAGGACAAAATGACCCATCTGATAATTGACATTGACTGTGACAGCAAAGACAAATTAATCAATCAGATACATGGGCCTAGAAAGTGATTGACAGTAAAAGACAAAATGGTACAAAATGCTCAAATCTATATGTTTTGGTTTATTTTCGAATTCAAAACATTGGTTGTTTGCTGGATCAAGCCGGTCGATATTAGCATTGGAATGTCCTAAAGTGGTTCTCTTAAACAGATGACTGATTATGTTGATTTGACAGTATTTTTCATTTCAGAAATGAGTGGATGACAATCCACGTAATTAAATTGAATAGTGTCTGTGTCGAAATATATTAGAATCCATTGAGCAATAAAATATCAGTTAGGATTAAATCAAATACACTTTCAAACATGATAAATCCCGGTGTATTTAAAATTTGTAATTTATTAGTTAGCACGCATCGCATGTGTCAAAATGCATGATAGGCGTATATATTTAAAATACGCACGTGGTCCATTTTTTTTAACCAGGATCCCACTTGTCTCTTCTAGACGTATGTAGAAGAGGCACATGTGTGTTCGTCAACGTCGCTACCGAAATTACTCTATTTTAGCGTATTACGTCAATGATCATGTGAATCACGCAAAAGACCAAATTTTAAGAAGTCTCTTTCATGGGCGTTGGATGGAAGCTGTATAGGCACTTGTGACAAGCCATTTAGACCTTCAAAGAATTGCTAAATTTTAGGGGATTTTTTTGTTCAAATGTCTTTTAAATTTAAAGGTTTCAGTTTAACGCATTTTTATGTGACATAGGAAGAAACATCAACAAATTTCTTTTTCAACCTGCAAAACAAACAAAGGCCTAAACGTCCCCCAAGATTGATTTGACCCTGTCCCTTTCTTTGAAATTTCAAAGGTTTTGCAGACGACAATTTAAAGTCAAATTTATCTGAAAAATAATTATTCAGTACGGTAAAAAGTATTGTTAAAAAGAAGAGATTGCTTGTTACGAGCAATATCTTCTTTTTCCAAAATGTTTTCTCAAGTATTTAAACACAGTGACGTAAAAACAGGGCTTAAACAGGAAAGGGTTAAGAAAGGGCGAATATAGATAAATCAATCGTTAAACAATATAACGACCTTTGACACTATTGTTTTGTGAGCCCTCTATTAGAATTTCTACCGCCCGGTGTAGAATTACTAAATACCTTCTTACAAGCCTTATAGAATGTTCTCAATGAAAAATGATTTATCTGAGTATTGGTTACAAGCTGGTCTACTATCTATATCATTGAGCTATGACCCATATCGTCGGTGCGCGGGTAACATGTCGTAGCTACAGCTCGCGCACCGACGATATAGTCTTCGCTGTTCATTTGCCATCCGTCTCTCCTTCCCCCTGTCTGTTGACAAAAACCTTAGCTTATTACAAATTGCCTTCGCCGTAATATAATGTTTTTATTCGGGGAGCAAGCCAAGACAATATAGACCGTCCGGAAATAGCATGTCATATCCACAAATGGCTACATTCCTGTCTAATTTTGACTAATTAAGACTAGAGTGGCCGAATTCGGCAGTGCACATCATGTCTCAAAAGTTTCATTGGGTCATAAAATGTAGTCTGATGCGAAGAATGTTCAAAGGCCTTCAGTGATATCAGGGAAGTGGTATGATTAGCACGCAAATCTTAACTTTGCCACGTAACACTGATTCACTGCCGAAATTCTCCCGCTTTCACATGCTTTCAAAGGCTTTCAACCTAATACAACAGCCGTGATAAGTCCCAGTGTCTAACAACGGATTCTAGTGGTCACCCCAATGGTTTTAGAAGTCCCCCCACTTGCTTTAGGAGTCATCCCACTGGTTTTAAGAGTCACCCCACTGGAGTTTCACGAAATGTAGGAGAACCGAATACAAGTTATTAATTGATATGAAAAGCAAGTACCGCATAGACATGAAAGTATAAAACTGCAATTACTTTATTAATTCTATATTAATGTTTTAACCCACGGAAAGATTTTAGACAAATTCAAAAAAGTTGCAGACGGAAATTTCTAGTTAAAAGAATTTTGAATATCTTTGTCTTTTGGGTAGAGAACAAGTTTAAAATGAAGAAATTGCCTATTAAAAGCAAATTCTTCATTTTCAACCTTGTTTTTCTTAAATCTATTCTTGAGTTGCGTAAAAGCGGGATTGCGTAGGAATGAGTAATGTTACTGCCCATGTCTACTAATATTGCAGTCAGCCTATGTCACTAGTGCATTTAACGTCTTAAACAAACGCATAAGGTCGTTTCTTAGAAATGAACGAAAAAAGTGTATAAATAAATTAAAACAAATGAAGTAATTATCTATTCATTAAGCAATAGGCAATAGCCAAAAATATCTGTAATACTAAAGATGGATCTACTTACTCCCATTATTTCCTTCTTTAAGTACACAAAGTCTCCTTTAACATTTTTGAACAACCCCTCCTGTTTGAGAGCTTGCTCCAGCCTATTGAGACGATTTTTGATATCGTAGGAGTCAGCGCCCTGAAATCGAAAGTTGTCAAGCTGTCAATCACCAAGAGCAAATTGTAATTGACGGATTGTTGACCCCGCCCACTGCCCGCTGATTACCAACACTGAGTTTCGACAGGAAGCTCCACTTCGATATTTAACGAAATTAATTGAAAAAATATTATGGCCAGTAACATGTAACAAAAAAGTAAAATAGTTAATTGGTGACCTAAACGTCGCAATTACAGCTCGAATAAGCTGTAGTTACGACGTTTAAGTCGCCAACCCAACGAAAATGCTTTACATAAATGGCGGTCAATGTAGGAGTTTGGCGTTCATTTCCAGTCTAAATGAATGATTTGATTGGTCGATGGATACTTTGATTGACAGCCGCCCTCTGTCAATAAACCCTTTGTCACACAAGTCTGTTTAATAGGACTCCGAAGAAGACCCCCCTCACAAAAACTCACCAAAGATCCTCTGGGACTATTTTCATTTCCTTCTGTTTTCTCTCTGTTTTCTGCCCAGGAAGACAATTACACACAGAATGAACATCATGGACTTAAAATTGTCGCTTGCAACTTCTTTCAATTTGGACCAATCAAATTTGTCGTCTAATTATGGTTGGACCAATTTGATTTATGATCTTCCGCGAAATTTATGACAAAACATAAAGACGCTGATTCTAAAATATATTAAGCAAGTGTACACCACTTTGTCAAGAGTCGAATTTCGCCCAATAGGGAAATGAAGCACGAAAAAATATGGTAATGAAAAATCTTCGAAAAAAAAATCCAACTGGTTTTACTCATAATTTATGTAAGAGCAAATGCTGAAATAAGGTGCTTTGGCAACAAATGCAGAGGGAAAGAGGAGATAATGAGAGAGAGAGAGAGAGAGAGAGAGAGAGAGAGAGAGAAAGAGAAAGAGAGAGAGGGGGAGTGACGGAGATAGAGATAGATCCAGAAACAGACATAAGGACAGACATACACAAAAGAGATAGAGTCAGACATAGACAGAGGAACATAGAGATAGAGACAGACACAGACAGAGGAACACAGAGATAGAGACAGACACAGACAGATCAACATAGAGATAGAGATAGAGACAGACACAGACAGAGGAACATAGAGATAGAGATAGAGACAGACACAGAGAGAGGAACAGAGAGATAGAGATAGAGACAGACACAGAGAGAGGAACAAAGAGATAGAGACAGACCCAGAGAGAGGAACATAGAGATAGAGATAGAGACAGACACAGACAGAGGAACATAGAGATAGAGACAGACACAGATAGAGGAACATAGAGATAGAGACAGACCCAGAGAGAGGAACATAGAGATAGAGACAGACACAGAGAGAGGAACATAGAGATAGAGGCAGATACAGACAGAGGAACATAGAGATAGAGACAGACACAGATAGAGGAACATAGAGATAGAGACAGACCCAGAGAGAGGAACATAGAGATAGAGACAGACACAGAGAGAGGAACATAGAGATAGAGTCAGACACAGGGAGAGGAACATAGAGATAGAGATAGAGACAGACACAGACAGAGGAACATAGAGATAGAGACAGACACAGACAGAGGAACATAGAGATAGAGATAGAGACAGACAGAGGAACATAGAGATAGAGTCAGACACAGGGAGAGGAACATAGAGATAGAGACGGACACAGACAGAGGAACATAGAGATAGAGACAGACACAGACAGATCAACATAGAGATAGAGATAGAGACAGACACAGAGAGAGGAACATAGAGATAGAGACAGACACAGAGAGAGGAACATAGAGATGGGGACAGACACAGAGAGAGGAACATAGAGATAGAGATAGAGACAGACACAGACAGAGGAACATAGAGATAGAGACAGACACAGACAGAGGAACATAGAGATAGAGACAGACACAGAGAGAGGAACAAAGAGATAGAGACAGACAGAGAGAGAGGAACATAGAGATAGAGATAGAGACAGACACAGACAGAGGAACATAGAGATAGAGACAGACACAGGGAGAGGAACATAGAGATAGAGACAGACACAGGGAGAGGAACATAGAGATAGAGACAGACACAGAGAGAGGAACATAGACAAAGAGACAGATACAGAGAGAGGAACATAGAGATAGAGATAGAGACAGACACAGAGAGAGGAACATAGAGATAGAGATAGAGACAGTGACAGTGACAGAGAGAGACTAAAAGAGAGGGATAGAGAGAGAGAGGGTGGCATAGAGACAGAGAGTGACTGAGAAACAGACATCTGAACGAGCACACGAAATTCCAAATAAAAACAATGTTACAATGTAAAACGAGTTAGCTAGGCATACTGTATTCACTTAGAATATTGGCAATGTCGAAGGTTTTCGGCCATGCGCATTACTCAGATTACAGGTGGTCTATACTTTTTGTACGTTATATGTTCCTTTTTGTTGTTATAGTTACATAGGAGTAAATCAACAAATAAAGACAATGAAGTAAAGAATACTATCTTACCGCTTCGACACATTCTCTGAACAGTTCAAAATATCTTGACGTGACTTTTGAGTTGAGGGCCTTTTTCTGAGCAAGTAGTGTTCCTAGCTGTGTATGTAAGGCCCGGATCTTCTCCTTCAGGGTGAAGTCCATTTTCTGAAATACACGTGTAATAACGGAATTATCAAAACATTGAAAAGCTTAATATCAACGAAAAATAAAACTTTCACTACTTTGAATTTCACACTATCTCGACGCAAAGGAGGTAATTCGGATCATTTCAGTTCAATGAAAATAATATTCAAAAACTATATGCACCAATGATATTTCCAAAATTAAACAAATGTGTCCAATATAAAAAATCAGATAAGCTTCTGTATGTTGGTCTGATCAGAGTTTTCAGCATGGAACCTATAGAAATATACTGACAAATATCTCCCATAAGCTTTAAAAGACACATAAAAAATCGGCGATTTCTATTGTTTTCGGCTAAATAGCATTAAATAGCGTAGATTGGTGGGAGAACTATGGCAGTCACAAGAGACCGACGACCAGACACCGTCTTATTTCCTTGCCAACGTTAAAGCAGCCGTTGAACGATCAAACTATCGACGATTAATCGTGGCATGTTGTCGATACGCCGGCGAGATGTAGACGATCATTTGCCCATACTTAACCCATTCCAACACAGCCAAATATTAAAATGGTCCTAGTTGAAAGAAGCTGCAGACGAAAATTTCAATTTAATAGAATTTTATATATTTATTTTGTCTGTTTGGATAGAAAACAGTGTGGATAATGAAGAAATTGTTTGATACAAGCGATTTCTTCGTTTTACACAATGTTTTACAAAGCCTTTTACTTGAGGGGCGTAAAATGGAGAGAATGGGTTAACAGAAGTTAAAAGATTAGAAAAGGGTCAATTGCGTCTGCGGTGTTTTCAAATTCAGTGGAAGTTCACCAGACGAGAGCAATAGCTCTGCCGATCGCCGGCGATTAATCGCCGATGCAATTCCGACTCCCATAAAAGACGTCTAGACGGTAGATTTTAAGATAGATCGATACAGTTTGTCGTTTAATGCAATCTTTTTGAAACTAGTACAATATTCAGGGTATACTAATAAGATAATATGCTGAAATTAATCAGCCTTTACATGCATTTTTTGGAGAAAATTGAATTTTGAATATTCATTTTTTTCCCTTAAAAAATGCCAAAAAGGACCTAAAATGTTGAATTATCAGTGAAATTTCTCCCTCCTTGATCCTACAAAATTGTATCCACAAGAGATAATGCATGGTTTCAATTCGCCCAGTCAACAATACATCACCTTGTCTATTATAGACCCTTCTAGTGTTAGCTACATATCTCGAAGCTTACCGAAAGAAATTGATAGACAAGTCATTTTTAAATTGTAAATGTAATATTATTGAGAAATCAAAGGACTGAAAGTCCTGTTTCAGTCCTGAGAGCGGTTTTGCTGGTTTATCAGTAACCGCACTCAATAATGCGAGCATATTTCATCAATATGAGTGAGTAAATTGTACACCTAAGTAGGAGGAGCAGCTGGAGGCTGGATAAGGATGTAGTGGTAGTATTAGTGTGCGAACCACCAGGAATCCATGATTAGGAGCTCCAGACGCCCCGATATAACTGAAATACTATCAAAAGTTGCGTTAAAGCCTATTCAATCAACCATGACCCATTACTGTTCACCGAAATCGCTATTTTTGGATCAATCGCAACGTTTTCTTCTTAAGTGCGTGAAAATTTGTGGTTGTGTGGTAAAAGGTTAAATGATAAAAGGTAAAGAAATCAAAGCTCACATTCAATTCTTTTTTCGTTGAGCATATTATTATAACAATTGAAGTACTATATGTCCGTTTCAATGATTTAGTCGAATTCAAGAGGTAAAAGGTGTTTTATTCGATGGGGTTAATAGGCGCTTCAATCTACAACAGGGTTGTTAGGTGTTACATATACATACTGTGCGTACGGGGTGTAAATTTGCCAAGCCCTGCCAGGTCAATACACCAGCAGACAGTTTACATGTATTCGCTAACTCCACTAACCACTGGCCTAGATTCTATCTTGAAACGCGAAGAAATTATTTCTCTCATTTTGACAATTCATTAGACAATTTACCAAGGATATATTAAGTTTTAAACCATTTTCCTGGATATTCATGACTAAAAGAAGGCTGTTGGCATTCAGCAAGTAAGTTATTTTCTTCATCAGCGATGAAACAAGATGGAGGCGATCACATAGATTTTCACTTCACGTTTATGAGCATGTGTGAAAATGAGCGGAAATGTGTGAGAACTTGTTTCCGGTTGATCGATATGAAATACCGGTTTATCCTAAAAAAAAAACGCTAAAAATGGCTTATAAAACATTCTTACAACAAATTTGCTTGTAACAAGCGGCTTGTTATTTTCCTACAATAACTGCTGAATTATTGAAAATTTCGGATTGGTTAGAAGTAAACAATTTTAATTGTGGTTGCTTGGATAATACAGTGACATTAGAGTTAATCTATTCGAAGTATGAAGGAAAGCTGAACAGGAGAGAATGTTTGTGGGGTCCTATTTTTTTCTTTTCTGATAAGGTAATCATACAAGTTTGTATTTATACTGTGTGATTGGAACCCTAAAATCTGACCATTTCCGACAAAATTAACTGAAACAAAAAACACTCATTTTTTCAAAAGGGAAGTAATGTGTACATCATTTTCTCATAAAAGAGTTAAACTTTCTCAACTTGAAGGTAAATTTCAACTACGTGTCGTCAACCGTAAATGTGCCGATCTGTCGCCAACGTATCACAGATTGGTCTCCGATTCCACAAAAAAACTTGTCGCTAATGCATCGAAGCGTTTATGTGACAGTAGCTTTAGACTATCAACTATTGGCTGCCCAAGCTGCTGAGACAACATTCGACTGGTCCAAATTCAAAGAAGTTGTAAACGGAAATTTCATTTCAATGAAATAAAAAAACAACACTTTGTCTTTTGGAAAGAGTCAGTGTGTGAAGAAATTGTTTGTTACAAGTGATAATCCACCAATAATCTATATAATCTATCTGAAAAGTTTGAAGAAATTTCTGATTTAATCCATTTATTTCTATCTATTTCTCGATTTACAGACACATTTATGTGTATCTATCTAATATTACTAATATTACTTTGCTTTGAGTCAGTCCTGAATGTGTTGTCACTTTTTGTTCATCTTTTTACGGTATCGTTTACACTTTGATTCCCATCCAAGTGAGAAGAACGTCTCAAACGTTCATTGATGCCTTTTTAACCCTTTCCTGTTTTACAAAATGTTAGACCTGTCAAACCCAAATGTTTTTAAGACGAAAGTTTAAAGTAGACTTAATTTGAAAAATCACCATTTAAAGGGATAGAAAATTTTGTGGAAAAAGAAGAAATTGTTTGTTACAAACAATTTCTTCTTTTTCTACAATGTTTTCTCAACTAAAAAATCACAGCACAGGGACGTAAAAACCAGGGATTGAACAGGAAAGGGTTGAAGCCGTTAGGTTTAATGAGGCAGAAATTCATTGCAATTTCGTGAAAAGACTTCGATTGATGGAATGCAAATTAAAACACGTCAAGCGAGAAATACATTCGGTTTCATGAGCTGGAAGTTTTAGATCCCAGTCAGCACTTTTCAGACGTTTTCTTGTAAATACATGTACGTACAGTTCTTTATATACTCAATACCAGACGACAAAATTAAAGACTGGTTCGAACTCAAAGGAGTTGCGGACGACAACTTTCAGCTGATGTTGCTTAAAAACAAAAAGTCATTTAGGGGAGAAAACATGAAGAAAGTGCCTGTAACAAGCAATTTCGTAATTATCTACAATGTTTCGAAAGCTTTTTTCGGGGGAGGGTGCTCAAAAAGCGTCTAAACCCGTTCCAAAACGAGGACGCTTTTTGACGCCAAAGCGAAAAGGCTTTAGAAAACATTGTGTAAAAATGAAGAAATTGCTTGTTACAAGCAATTTCTTCATTATCCCCATTTTTTACCTAGAAATTTTCGTCAGCATCATCTTTTGATTTGGTCTAGTCTAAAACTTGTCATCTGGTAATGGGTTAAGGTATCAAGGAAGCGATCAATGATTTGTCTAATTTGACCAACGGTAGAAGGGTCTACTACCTTTTTCTTTATTAAAGGTAAATTGGCACACGCACACACACACACACACACACACACACACACACACACACACACACACACACACACTCTCTCTCTCTCTCACACAAAAGAATATGGCGATAAAAAAATAAATGTTACAAGATTGTTTTCTAGGACACGTTTTATACTGAAGTAGCTGATTACATATGCTCTGTTAAAATAGCTTTCATCTACCTTTTTAATATCCCTGTCCAGTTATGTCCCCGGTTTTACGCCTCTGTGGTTATATTATTGAGTAGGCATTGTAGAAAAAGAAAAAATTGCTCGTAACAAGCAATTTCTTCGTTTTCCACAATATTTTCCACCCTACTGAATGGTTATTTTCAGATTAATTTCTTTTTAAAGTTTCTTCTGCAAAACCTTTGAATTAAGACTGGTCTAAAATTTTGTAAAACAGGGAAGGGATATTAAATAACATCTTTATTTCTCTTAAAGGTAAAGCATTACGAGAACTTCTTAAATAAAACGATGGTGATCAAGAAGATATTTTTCTGGTTTTCTGTTTCTTAGCAGCACCATAATAGCCTATTACAAAGCACTCATATTTTTGGCTAATTCGAAAAATTGAAAAAGACGTGTTTAGATTGAAAAGTAAGTGACATGCCGTGTAGAAAATGTTGTGAGAAAAAGGCTATTAACATACAAATAAAAGGGGATTTCTCCTTTTTTTAATGGTTTCCCTAGAAATTTCTTCAGTGTTTGAAAATGCAGGATTGTGTGGTAATGGGTTGAGGAACAATCTCATTTATTATGTATGCTTATCCATCCGCACGTCAAGGTTTGGAGTTTAGAAATTTGTTTTGAGATTCTGAATTAACCTACTTTGCTGCAATCGCCAATGACGAAAAATAAGGTACATGTATTTTAATGCTAGGACGTTTGTGCAAAGTGCATGTTTCTTTATAAAGTTGACGGTTTTCTGCTTTTTCAATTGTTTTTACAACTCAACGATTTTCTTCTTGATTTAATATCTTGCGAAAGGGAATTTTGCTTGTGACAAGAAAATATCTCATACTCCTCAATGTTTCATTTTAGATACTTACATGACACTACATTACGGGTTTCGTAACCTATGATGCAACATCTTTTATAATAATAACAATTACTTGTAAAAGATAGAATATAATAGCCATCATACACTCAACCTTTTCTCTCTCCTATCTATCTATCTATCTATCTATCTATCTATCTATCTATCTATCTATCTATCTATCTATCTATCTATCTATCTATCTATCTATCTATCTATCTATTTATCTATCTATCTATCTATCTATCTCTATCTCTCTATCTCTCTCTCTCTCTCTCTCTCTCTCTCTCTATCTATCTATCTATCTATCTATCTATCGATCTAACTATCTAACTATCTATCTATCTATCTATCTATCTATCTATCTATCTATCTATCTATCACCTACTAACTCATAAAAAGATGTATATATTCGAAATGGCATAAGAATTTTCTTGCAGTGCAGTTAATTGTAGCATACTGATAAAAATAAATCAATGACATTGCAAATCTATTTCTATTTAGACCAGTCCATAAACTTAAGATGTTACGGCGTGGAAAAGGCTCTTTTGTGTATTGAATGGAATCTTTACAAAACAAAAAAAAAGCGTCCCCTATCTTTATTTTGGCAAATAGGAAACATTAGAATGCAAACAAAAACGGACTTCAAGTCAACAATTCTATCAAAATTCACCCTTAGCTGTATTACAGTATATTACTGATATTAACAAAGATCCACAATGGATCATCTGGGGGTCTCGTTAAACAAATACTGGTAAAATAGATTTGATCCATCACAGGTCAATTGGAATTGGCATTTCAAAAACGGATGTGTAGTTAAGTAGAAGGATTACTTCATTTTCCACAATATTTTCCAAAGCTTTTTCTTCTGAGGCGTAAAAGGGAAGGCTTATGTTGGAAATGGTTAAACTATCTTTATATCTATATAATGTGTATTTTGAATGTACTTTTGATGTACAGTTTTCATATGAACTAGGTTTCTTTTGCATTAAAAAAATCTCTACCACCAATTGACGCAGATAGATCAATTATATCTTTTCAAGACTGATGCCTGACGTTTTGCGTGAAATCTCGCGCCTCTGTGCACTCACAACTACATGTTGCTTATATCAGAAAGTGATAGATCCGAACTAAGACTGTTTTCAGAGACGTTAAGAATAACCTCCTTGTCATCTGCGACGTTATGGCCATCGTTACCGTGGTCATTGTTGTCGTGTTGGAAAACAATTAAGAAAAATGTATTCCTTTATACTGGAATATCAAGATTTATCGGCTGATTATCACTCGATAATTTCCCCGAATCCCCCCCCCCTCTATTTTGAAAACAACAAAAGTATATTTTCACGAATCGCTCCGCCACTCATGAAACTAAAGCTTTTATTGTTTAATAATGATAATAATAACAGCTTTATTTCATGAAGGTAGAACATTAAGACATTTTCAAATTAGAATACCTGAATAGTCTTTTTTAGAATGTTGCCTTCCATATTATGAAAATGATTACTGTAAATGATGAAATGATACAAACATGCGTATAGAGTTTGATTAACAACAACAACAAAAACATGGAGGGAAATGCTCTAAAGGATAGTAAATCTACGGACAAATACACCTTTAGGTATCTTCTGGTGAGACTTTAGAATTGTTTATTCGACGATTGGGGAATCGATCTTACTCTGAAACAAGCTATTAATCTCTATACATATCTGCTATGACTAAATGCAGTAACTTGAAACCCGGAATAGACGTTCCCTACCAAAGAGCAATCCACGCGATTAAGGGAAGCAATTCTAATTGTATTTTTGTACAAATTATGCCCCTTTTACATGTTCGATTTTGCTTACACTAATCGGCTTTCAACAGTCGCGCACCACGCATACCAAGGCGGTGCTCTGTTTGAAATCTAGGGTTGAATGCCTGGAAGTGTTTCGTAAAACGATAAAGCAAACACGGCGTCCTTTTCTGTAACGACCTATCTGCTTCTGGATTCTCTTCCATAATTCTTGGTCAATTTTTTTTTACGAGTTAGAAACTAACATCCGTCGGTAATCGACCAAAATATTGTAACTCCAGCTGATTTAAGCTGTTCTTACGAGGTTTTAGTCACCAAATGGCGATATATGTAAAGGCTTGTCTTAGAGCTCGTTTCGCTATCTTGGTCCAGACTCGGTCTATGTATTCACGTATGAAAGAGGAACGGTCGTATTCACCAACTAGTCTTATCAATGCAATGTCATTTAATTTAATAAAGAGGGCTCTAATTGGCCGAGACACCTACATAGACCAATCAGCGCCATACTTATTCATTTTTCTTTGGATTTAAATTAAACTCGTTACCAATGCGGACTATGTTGCCAGATTTTACATCTTAATCGACTATCTGGTGCAGAAATTTTTAGAAAGTGTCTGGCCCATGAACATATATTAATTGCGACTTGAGCCCTAGACCGAGAGGTGTGGAGGAACGTATGCAAAACCAACCGAGCTAATGATGAAGTATCAAAGAATAGTGAAAGGTTATACATATATACCTTTCATCTCTGATAAATCCTTTAACACCTCAATTTAAGCTGACCTTTGATAAGAACATGAAAAGAATTTCCAATGTGCCCATAAACAACTTTCGATAGTACAGTGATGTTTATTTATGTGTCGCTTTTTCTCGGTTACTTCTATTTTACCGATTCCCAAACAATCTCCAGAGGAAAAAAAAACATTGAAAAACCGTGCAAGAAATTAAAGAAATTGCTTGTAATAAACAGTCTCTTCTTTTCGCACCACGTTTTCTGCCCTAAAAGAAAAGAAAGGTGAAATGCGTGAATTCAACTTTTATTTTTAATTCTAACCAGTATAAAAAATTGTTGTTTGATAACAGACCAAAGAAAAGTTATGTGAAAAAAGCATTATGAAAGCATATTAATTTGCCTCTCCTCAATTCTTTTAACATCAAGGAAACACTTTTTTTTCATGCAAAAGGGATCTTCTTGTTTTTTCGTATTCACCGACAAGCTTCAATCAACTGCATTTTGTCTTGAAGTTCCTAACAAAATCGAACATTTTAATTGGACAGCTTGGTGAACTTCGGCAACACCATTTCCACCATATTTTTCTAAGGAAACTGTTGATAACTTGTTTGTTGTTCTTGTTGTGGTTTTTTAAGGGGGGGGGGTATTTTTTGCGCCTGATATAAGAACATTGTGATATAGGGATTTTCCTTTAAAAAGACAATACATACAACCCTGTATATAAAACATGTAACATTATCATGTATAGCCCATCATAATCTAAATCTATTTCGTTTGTTAAAATTTAACCAGTCACAATACTCGCAAACAAGGCTCAATGCATATCTTTCAACCTTTTGCAGAAAAGGCAAGTGGTTTAAGATGCCATTTTGTATTTCTTTTGAAAGGCTAATATCCCTTCATGATCTGCACATCATTATTATTATCACTATAATTATTGTTATAAAACTTGAAAGTTCCTAATACAAATAAGAGGGTGTGGCAGCACATTTCCCAGATCAGCATGCCCATGACATTTCTAACGATTTCACGAAGGCACTGAGCCGTCTGGACACTCACATACATAGAATTCATCAATCAACTAGGGACCTTCAAGGCGGTCTTAGCCTACGTTCACACAACAAAAATCCAGGTCCAAATTGAAAGCAGCTGCAGACACCAATTTAAGATTGATGCAATCTTGAATCTTTTCATCATTCGGATTAGAAAATATTTTTGAAAAATGAATTAATTTCTTCTTTTTCCAAAACGTTTTCCAAAGCCTTTCTTGAGGGGTGTTAAAAGGAGGGATTGTGTGGGCATGGGTTAAAACAAATAATTGAAAAAGGAGATAAGATCGTATTTTGGACATCAGTGTAAAGCGACATAGAAGGGTCATTCTAAATTCAGAAAACCAACCGAAAAGTGCCGACCCTTGTCAGCCTGCACCGCCCGCGCAGTCTGATCAGTGGTTGATACTTTACACCACACAGGGGATCCCTGTCTCTGATTGGTGTGATCGTTCACACAAACTCTCGGCTACGGCCTCTTTATAGGGAAAAGTGTGAAGACTGGAATTGGGCTACAGAGATGTACAGGACCAGATATCTAGATAGAGGGAGTGGATTCATTTTCAAAGTATTCTTTTTCAATATTAGTCTATCGAATTGTATGTTGTTGGTACTCGAGACGAGTACCCACAACAAAGGGTGTGGATGAAAAATAACGCAACTAGAGTATCATCACTCTCTCTTATATGGAGCATTGGCAGGATGATAAGAGTCTTTACCAAGCGCAGGTATGTAACCGACTGATCGCTTGCCCCGCCCACCGACTCCGCCGGCTACGCCTACTGACCAGGAAGAGCACCTGGATATTAAACGGCGTCATTTGCATTATTTATGGCATGCAGTGACATTTAATAAAAAAATATAAAATGGTTTGTTTGCGATTAAAACGTCGTAATTATACCTTGTGTAGTTACGACGTTTAAGTCGTTCAACCAAAAAAATACTTTACATAAATGTTGGTGTTGAAAGTTCACAAATGAATGATTTGATTGGTCGATTGATATATTGATTGACAGCCGCGACTGATCAAATGCTGGAAATGTCATGCACCTGTTTGTACAAAATACCTTCTGATATTTCCGCTTACTGGCATACTGGCCTACGTATGTGTTTTTATCAGGTACAACTGCTGATGTCATAGTTGTTAATTTCACAGAATGTTCAATTGTTATGAAATATTCGAAGAACTTAAAAGCTAGCTCTGAAATGTAACGCCATAGTTTTCTTCTCGGTCATCTTTTCTGTCATCTTAGTCTCTCTAATATTTCACGAAACTCGCGAACATTTGTTTGTATCATTTTAGGGAGCGGATCAATATTTCTCGTTTCAAATGTATTTGTAATTTTAAAAATTACTTCAAAAAATGTTTACTGCTAAAAACCGACTGATTATGTGTATATCCGCCGTGAACCCTTTGAATAGTGATGAATCATTTTTAAAGGTTTCTTCCAAATTTACCTTTTAGTCTCATTCTTCGGTGTTCAGTCTTGATTGCAACAATTGAAAAACCACACGTACTGCCACTTCAAATCACTTGAAATCACTTTTAATTTTACACCAATCGCACAAACGAAATCCGACTGAGAGAATTATAAAAAAAAATAAAAAATTAATGCATCTCAAAACGTTTCAAACTAATTGAATGTTATTCCTTTAAACATTAGATAACTACATCCGAGTCTATGCGACGAATCATGAACAGCGATGAAAAAATCGGAGTTTTTCAATTCAAATCCAGTAAATCGATAAGTCACTCAAACGCTACACGTTGTGTCAAAAGGGCCCTTCCTTTAATCAGTATTCAACACAATCGAGTGCGACTTATATTAATCATTTTCTATTCAATCACTGTTTTAACACCCCTGTGATTTTATAATTGAGAAAATGGTGTAGAAAAAGAAGAAATTGCTTGTAACAAGCAATTTCCTATTTTTCCACAATATTTTCTTCCTTACTGAATGGTAATGTTTCAGATTAAAAGCACTTTAAATTGTCGTCTGCAAAACCTTTGACTTTGGATAAGTTTAAAATTTTGCAAAACAGGAAAGGGTCAACATGAAAGTCCTTATCTATTAACGTATAAGCAACAAATATGATCTCAGAAACACCTTCTTTAGTGATAACCCTTTCCTGCTTAATTCCTGACTTCAATGTGCCTGTGTTTTTTATACTTGAGAAATTTTTTTTTGAAAAGAAAGAGAAAAAATAGCTGAAAAATAGAATTTTCTACCATAATAAGAGATTAACTTCCAACAAAATGCACTTTAAAATTGACATCTGCGGAACCTTTGAATTTGGACGGGTCTAAAATTATGCAATACAGTAAAGGGTTAACCCCATTGTCAAACAATTTCGAATTTTGACGAACTGATGAAATTCAACTGAGGAAATCATCGTGACAAACAGTGCTTTCTACCTTTTTTCAGTTCAGAGGGTTTGTAAATGGATGTTTTAAGCTACTTTCAATCTAGCACAATCTATTTTTTGGGTTAAATTCCGTTTGAACATGACTTAATCTAAGATTGCACTTGATTTCAACACACAAGTTGTAAAACGCTTATCGGTATAAAATGTGTTTTACTGTCTCTGGTTAAAAGAAGTGTCATAAACAAATCATGACTAGAATACTCGGTCATGTTTTGTTGTTATAATAATAATAATAATAAAATCTTTATTTAAAGAAGGTAGCACATTAAGCTATCATCATATGAAATAATACAATGAAAAACTTATCGACAATATAGTTTATTTATTTACGTCTCATCTTTGATTTACAATACAAACACATACATATAAAAACGAGTAAAAGGTGATCAAAGCCACTCTAAAATAGAGTTATAAGAGACAGAGTAAAACAACTAGATTCAATAAAATACATTAAATGCACTCATTTTGGCTACGTTCAAACACACACACGCACACATGTACACACTCACACACACACGCACACACACACACACACACATACGCAGATCATAAATTTAACAAAAAAAAAAAAAAAAAAAAAAAAATCGATGCTTATTTACAGAGTAAAAAAGACCTTGAATTTAATATTTGAAAACAGGTTTTGGCACTTATTCTAATCATTTTGTTTTCAGATAAAATGAACGTTAATTTTTCAAAATTACTCATGGTGGAGAAATGAGGATTAAATGACAACGCTTTTTCGAAAAGTTGCGCGCGAATAGAATCATATTTGCTACATTTTAGAAGCACGTGTGCTTCATTTTCAATTTCGTCACAAAACGGGCACAGACGTTCGCTTTCCGGTAAATTTTCGTACCTTCCGGTTTCTATCCGGATAGGTGCCACTCCGCACCGAAATTTACAGGGCTGATCTGTGTCGGGGAGGAAGAATCATTTTACAATACTTCTCTACGCCGAATGCAGTTTTCATTTTACTATAATTTCTTAGTTTGTTTCTTCCTCTACCACTTACTCTACTGTCAATCTTATTTACACTATCTTGCCATTTTCGAGTAAAGTTTGACATCATTTTTTCGCTTAAAGAGCGGAGAAATGCTTTCGTACCTCTAGCGGTATTCAAACTAGTATTTACTATGTCTAACGAGGACAGTTTTGTGTAACATGATAAAACCACGTCCTGTATGATGTATTGGCCTTGTTGTTAGACCATACAGCTACGCGCTTATTTAGACGCAAGTTGGTTAAATTACAAATTCTACACCAATAAGAAAGTACTGATTTCCATTGGCGAACTGTAACTGGTTCCCAAGCCATTTCTCCTATAAGGGCATTATTCGGTGCATATTTACCAAGTCCGAGAAAAAATCGCATGGCTCTATTTTGTACGGCATTAATACACGAGTATTGTTTTAAACCCCATATCGGTGCGCTGTAACTAATGACTGGCCATACTAACGTGTCGTATAATTTACTGAAAACATCATATGGAACACCGCCGACGCTTTTGCACTTAGCAATTAGTAGGCCCAAAGCTCGACTCGCGCTTTGGGCAACCGCTTTTGCCGTTATCTCATAATAAAGATATTCAGTAAAAATCATTCCCAGATATGTATACCTATCAATAACGTTTAACTTGCCGCCTCCACAAGTGAAAGTAATTGACGTGCGTTCTACAGATTCGTTGCGAAAATGTACGACGTTGCTTTTAGAACAATTGATGGACATATCATTACCGATGCACCAATCATTAAGTGCATTAAGCAAAGTTTGTAAATCGTTTTCATTGTCAGCTAACAATACTATATCGTCAGCGTAAGGCAATACGCAAATTAAGTCATCGTTGACGTTAATACCTATGTGTGCTGACTTAAGAAACTTTGCTAAGTCATCAATGTATAGATTAAATAGCAGGGGCGATAAACCACAGCCTTGCCGGCGTCCCGCCTGTGCCTGGAACCAATCTGTAAATTGAGAATTGAGCCGTATACTGTAACTAACCGATGTATATAATGATTTTACGGCACTTAGGAGTTTACAATGTGGCCCTCTGCAACAAATAAGTTATGATGAGCAATCATAACCTCACAGTTAATAATTCTAATTAAAAAAAAAAAAAAAAAAACAGAAAAAAAAACACAATAAAAATGGTGATAAATAAATAGCCTTACCAGTAAAACCCACACAATTGTGAATTAATGATAAATGCTATTCTGAAATAGTGATGATAATGATGAGAAATGATAATGTTAGTAAACAAAAAGGTAATCTCATTTGACATACACACTCCTGAGTGAAGTAATTGTAACTATAACCCGTTACTAGACACCAAATGTTTTTTCATGGAGCATTTAAAGTAAGATAAATTAGTAATTGTTCGAAGGTTTGTTGGTATGGCATTCCAACATTTCATACCGGTGTAAGAAAAGGTTTTCTTCAAAAATTCAGTTCTAGGAACACATTTGTGAGATAACTGGTTACCAGACCCTGATCTTAAATTATGGAATTGATTGTTACTGACTGTTACAAATTCGGACATGTACGAGGGAGTTAACTAATGGATCGTCTTATAAACCATTAGAATCGTGTTATATTTACATCGGTTTTCAAAGGATAACCATTTCAAAGAAATGGAATTTTTCTCAGAACTAGACCTCCTAGGCTGGCATAGAATAATTCGAGCACTTCTTTTTAGGATTTTATTGACTCTTTGAGCTAATGAGGATTTACACTGGCCCCAAAGAATACACCCATAGTCTAAATACGGAGTGATGTAAGAGTTGTAAAACATTTGTTTCATTTCCATAGAAAGAAAGTTATTAACTCTTTTGAGTAAACAAAGCTGTTGTTGTTTTTGTTGATGTTGTTGGTATTGTTTGTCTTTCTTTTTAAATAATCTAATCAATATTGAAATATACTTATAAACTAGAGGCGCTTGAGCGCCTGTATCGCCCCACAGGCATGAATTCAAAATAAACTGGATACAAGGAGAGTAAATCTAAGTCATTGAAATCTTTGAAATAGTTCTAGAGAACCATTTTAAACTTTTGATTGTTTTTACCAAAGTCAAGTTATGTAAAATTCATTATGTAAAATTTTCACTGTATACCATTTATGGACATAACCCACCACCGTAATAGCCTTGTTTTTCAACCAATAAAAATTATATGAAGGAATCTGACAAACAGTCAACTGAGAATCATTCCTGTGAAATTTGGTTGAAATGAGAAATTTACAAATGTTCAGTATATACCATATATGGAAATTAGCCAAGCCTATTAAAGCAATATTTTTCATCCAATCAAAATTCTTTTTTAAAATCAGATAAAAGTTCGACAAAGGATCAATCTGGTCAAATTTGGTTGGAATCCTTCGACTGATTTCTGAGAAGAAGTTTATCAGAGCTTTTACCATATATGGAAATTAGCCCCGCAAATTAAAGCAAATTTTTCACTGGCTTAAAATAATTTGAAGCTTTTCGATAAATGATAACCCAGGGATCATTTCTGTGAAATTTGAATGAAATCCAACCATTGGTTTTCCTGGTAAGAAGAGTTTAAAGCTTTCACCATATATGGAAATTAGCACCGCCAATTAAAGCCATGTTTTATATCGATCAAAATTCTTTAAAGGAACCTGGTCGAGGTTCACCATAGGATCATTTCTGTGAAATTTGGCTGAAATCCATCCGTTGATTTCCGGGAAGAAGATTTTCAAAGCATTTACTATATATGGAAATTAGCCCCGCCCATTAAAGCTATGTTTTTTCATCTGATCAATATAATTTAAAGGAATCTAATAGAGGGTCACCAAGGATCATTTCTGTGAAATTCGGTTGAAATACATTCTACGGTTTCTCTGAGGAGAAGATTATAAAAGCTTTCGCCATATATAGAAATCACATGAAGGAATCTGACAAACAGTTCTTTAAAGGAATGTGATAGAGGGTCAACCAAGGATCATTTCTGTGAAATTTGGTTGAAATCTATACAGTACTTTCTGAGGAGAAGATTTTCAAAGGAAAAGTTTACGGACGGACGACCGGACGGACCGACGCACACACGACGGACAACCCGCCATGACAATAGCTCTCTGGCTTTCAGCCAGTGGAGCTATAACTCTTGTGAATAGGGCTTTTTATGATTTCATCATTTAAGAGATGGAGAGAATATTTATTGTTTTCATGGAGGTATGAACCGAAAAAGCTAATCACACTTTAGGAATACGCGAATGTCAATTAGGTGACCTTTAAGGTAATTATCATTGAAGACAGAGGTGTATTGTCGTTCGAAAACGATTGCTTGTTGTTAAGAAAAATATAGTTGTTCAGTATTCGTTTGAATCGTCTCAAATGAGACGAATCAATGGGCACCCACGATAGATGGTATTGGTTAATTTCTGTATACATGTAGTTTTATTTATTTCTTTAACTGTATGATGTTATCTTAATGAGTGCATGTATGCCGCTTTCAGTTCTATAATTACAAATTTTACAAGACAAGCATACTGTAAAGGGTATCCAAGGTTTTATCGGGTCAACATGATAATCGAAACGTAAATTGATCATTCAATATAAAGTACAAAATCATTTATCTGTATAAAATACTTTCAATTAACGCCACACAATAGTTTATCATATTTCATGTCGGTTATCAGAGTTTACTAAAATACCTATGAAACGAGGATTTAAGAAGAAGAGAGAGAGGGGGGAGGATAGAACAATAACATCTAGTAAACCCATGAAATAATTTCTTAGACTTATGTTCTCTTGAAGTAGCCAAAGCCCTACAAAAAGGCTACTTGGATCATGGTAAACAGTTGTGTATTGTTTCTAACTCAAGCAATTACTGAGCAAGTAAACGATAGGTTAGCAAGAATTGTTAAAGGGGAGACATTTGTAGAACTGGAAGCAACATTTATTATTTATATTCGGTTTTCGAAATTAATACCACACATGCCCGCTTTTAGGCTCCCTTTGCGTACATCGACAATGAAGAAATAAACTGTAATAGGCAATTTCTCCAAGGTCGACAATCTTTTATTTTATAAATTCTAGCAACTTGAAATTGTCGTCTGCAACTCCTTTAAATTTTGGCCAATCCAACAAATTGTCGTCGAGTAAATGGCTAAATCTTGATAATAATAATAAAATAATGAAAAAGAAATACACATCAGTTTAATTTAGAATTTAACAATGTTCCAGCTATATAGACGGTATCCATACAGCAAATCAGTAAGAATCCAACAGTTAAAAAGTCAATCAAACACGATGGAAGAATATATTACAATTTGTTGGTGTAAATGTTGATGGGGGTTGGTCAAGAAATCTTGTATCAGTCAAAGATCGAGAAAAAAAGGGGCCGATTAACCCTTTCCTGATTTTACGTTGCTGTGATTTTTTAATACTTGAGATTTTCAATTTCAACTCATTTTAACAAGCACTTTCTCCTTTTCTCACAATATTTTCTACCACATAGGATGGCTTTATGTCAAATTGCATTCAATTATCATTGTCGTCTGCAAACATTTTCACACACACACACACAAAAAAAAGAATACAGGAAAGAGTTAATGAAGGTGTACTACAGAATTCTTCAAATCACTTCGAATACTTGATAAAATTTCGAAGTGCAATTAAGACAAATTCAAATGTAAGGTTATCACAACAACAACAACAACAACAACAACAAATTAAGGAAAGTTGATGAAACTGACGTAAATCACAAAAAATTACGCTTTTTAATGAAGTTAATACATGTGCATTCGTGAAAGGAAAAAGATTATAAACTAAACGCAATGCTAGAAGATAGTTGAGCTTACTCATGACATTTTGAAAGTCGACATATAGCTAGCCCCGCCCACCCACCTCCAACATGGCAGTTCGACTGATACATAATGGACGACATTATTTCGTAGATATATAGTCGGGGACATAAAATAGAAGGCAAATGGTAGATGTTTAAATCACACACACACACATACACACACAAACACAACAGCTTAGAACAAACGTCTGACTTCAAAGCTCACTTCCGGTCCATATGAATAATTTAATTCGTCGATCCAGTTTTGATTGACTGCAACGATCGGCTAATTTCATTTATTTGTACAGCGTATCCACGGAGGCGTCCGGACGTTCAACCATTACATTTAGAATATTATTGAATCGCCTACTAAAACTTTACAGTCATTACAACTAGATAGTAACGACTCGAATCAGACTTGATGGAAGCGCAGACTGAATTGTTTCTTTACTAAGTGGATATGTTTAATTGTCGAACTGAATGTCATTTTTTGTGCTTATTTAACAAACTATAAGCGGTATTAAAATCCCACTAAACCTTTCCCGTTTTTTGTTTTGTTCTGTTTTTTTTTTTTTTTTTTTTTTTTATTCTTCTTTCTTTTTTAAATTTTCGGCTGGTCCAAATAGGTTGCATATAACGAAAGTTGGATGCAATTTGCCATGAAACCATCCTAGTAGGTAGAAAATATTGTGGGAAAGGGAGAAATTGCTTGTTACAAGCAATTTCTTCTTTTTCCACAATGTTTTCTTAAGTATAAAATTACAGGGCCGTAAAATCCCGGGTTTGTACAGGGAAGGGTTAAAATTTCTAATGAAAAGTAGTTCTGTTAATATTGTCAAAGAATGTGACGCTACCCAAGAGTGGCAGTTTTGTCGTCTGTCGAATAAAATATTCATAGCTTTACGTGATAGATAGTCAATATATAGTTTGCTTTCAAATGAAGTCATCATATAATCACCTTCTGGAACGGAAATATGTAATGAAATGTGTAGCTATTAAGAATACTAGAATTATATGGATTAAGGGGTTTTAGAAACAGCTTTGTTCAAGCAATTGCAGATCCATGGTTTCTGTAAAGCGGGTTTAAACTTACCAGTGGAGGGTCGTTGTTTTCCTATAACAGTAAATATTGTATAAAACGACCACTCAAGTGACGACAAAACGTGGTCGCTTAAGAGAATGTCCGCTTTGTTAACCTTTTTTGCCTAAGATATGAATTCGATTGCATACATAAATTATAACAGAATTCTCTCTTAATCCCGTGTTGTATGGACTCATTAGAATCCTTCAATTGAGACAATTCTAATGAGTCCCTACAATATAGGATTAAGTTGTGCTTCTACTTCACTTCTTAACCTGCTTAACCTTTAACCCAAAGTTATGTTTCTTGATTTGTAAAACTCAAGTAACATATCTGTAAAATTTGATCAATTTTCACTTGATGGTTTAGGAAGAGATGCTGTTAAAAAGAATTCAAAGTACAAAAAAACTATTTAGGCCAATCAAAAACGATGTGTTTTTGTAACAAGCGTTATTAAACGAATATTCCAGCAAAGTTGGACTAAACTGTTTAAATGGCTTGAGAAGAGATTAAAGAATCCAGAATGGAAAGTCAAAGCCCTGTAACGCTCTAATCTATATTCATATACTTGAATGAACGGCGGGTCACCAAGGGAGCAATCCGGGTTTGGTTGAAACTGGAGGAGGAGAAGGGTTTTCATCAAAGTTTCTCCTTAGCAAGTTCTGCTCAGTAAGCTGGGAAAAAAATCACAAACAAAAACATGGAAAAGCATCCAAGCAATGCAACTTCGTTATTTAGAGAGCGTCATTTTGTAGTAATGGGTTAACCCCTATCATCCTGAACCCGGAAATCACTTCATTGGCAGGAGGTGTAGACAAAATCAATCTGCACACGTGTGTGCAGTCTGGTCTTCGTCAACACCAATTGTATGCCACTTTTAATTAAGATTCGCCGACGAATATTCAATTTCAAAAAAAAAATATTGATCCACAACCATTAAGAAAATGACTTTAATCCGACAAGATAATTTAAAAGTGTCTAACGAGAACTTGGTAATAGAAAAAAATAAAAATAAAATAAATATTATGAATACAATACTTACGACCTCCATTTTACGAAGAATCCAAAATCCGGCCCCTACACTTAATATATTGGGTCACTTCCCGAATCGGTGATTTTTGCTATAAATCATTGAAGAAATTTATAACTCAAGTACAGTTTTTTTTGTGTGTGTGTCTTAAATCACAAATATCACAAACAAAATGGGAAAGCATTGGTCCACTCAACTTAATGTCTTAATTCCAGTTGTAAATAAAACAATCAATTTAAATCGTAATATCTAGATAAGATTTTGTATTTTGTGTATGAAGGTGCAAAACATGGTGACACAGATATATTGTCATCGTCGGTGGGACAGCCAAATGTCGTAACTACAGCTTTAAAAAAGCTGTAGTTACGACTTTTTGCTAGCCCAGCGACAAATTTTTCGTAAAATACAAGCAAACCGAGGTCGAAAATCTCCGAAATCAACGAAAACGATAATATATATCGACTATGATAATCTTTGATACATGTAGGCAGTGATCAGACAGATTGAAGAGGCGGACTGACCTTTATCTATATCTATCTAGACACGAATATAAGGAAACAATTCATTTATTCCAAATGACCACGGTGGGCGTAAACGAAAACTATTCAATTTTATTGCACCAATTTATAACCAAATGTTTGTTTTCAAGTATTTGTATCATTTCCATTTTAAATAAAACTTGAAAGAAAAACAAACACACACAGTTTGAAATTAATCATACATTCTTCAATATGAGTAAATCTAAATGAATCTTAAAACAATTCCTATAACGATTTCGAGTACCCCCTTCAATAAGTGTTTACTTTGAAATAGAACCCAACTTCGACCCTTCAACTTGAATTCTCATTTATCATCTTGAAAAAAGTTTGAGGAGAGTGCAAGATGCCTATAAATTAATGGAGAAATAAACTCTTCCGCTTAATAGATTTGTCTGAATCATTGTGTATTACTCTTTTAATATTTGTTGTGAGTTTTCGAAAGATTTGAAGCAAAAATATGTTTAAAAAAATATAAATTGTGTCAGAAGGGTTAGAGAAAATACTCTCGTGAAAAGGGGACAAATAAATCACAGACATTGACGCCCTGTATGAATGTTTCATAAGAATGTTTATTGTTAAGGCCAGTAATATGTAACAAAATATAAAATGGTTGGTTATCGACATAAACTTCGTAGCTGTAGTTGCGGCGTTTAAGTCGGCAAATGTCGAAATTCAAAGTTTTCTTTCAGTCTAAATGAGTAATTTTGGTCGATCTTTTTTTTTTAACTGACAATCACGATTCATCAATTACGGTAGCTAGCAACTCATTATTATCGCAAAGTTACTTTGAATTTCCACCCATTACCAAACGACAAAATTCTAGACATGTCAAAATTGAAAGATGCTGCAGACGAAAATTTCAATTTGGCGCAATTTAAAAAAAGTTTGCCTTTTGGGATAAAAAAAATTGTGGATGACGAAGAAGTTTAATGTAACAAGCAATTTCTTCAGTTTTCCACAATGCTTTCCAATGGTTTTTTTACTAGGATTGTATGGGGATGGGTTAAATTTGATTTTCAAAATGCATTGTTTTGTATAAGAATAAATGTTCACTACCATTTTTCCGTGCCATGAAGTATAAGTTTCACTATGTATTGACTGTCAATTGAAATAGTTAGGAATGTAACAATGCTCGTACTTTGACCTCTAACCCAATATATTCTACGTAATGAAATACCTACCGTACTTTAAAAACAGTAAGTCGAGTCGGGTGTTATTTTCCCGAATAGGGCTGTTGTTGTTGTTTCCCAAAAACGACATCATACTTAAGGGCACCGGCCCATCTTAATAAAAGTGTTACCCAAAACATACGACAAGGCGACTATTACCTGACGACAAAATTTTATACTGGTCCAAATTCAAAGAAGCTGCAGACGACAGCTTTTTGTTGACGAAATTTAAAAAAATCTCTAAGTAGGGGTAGAAAACATCGTGGATGATGAAGAAATTGCTCGTTACAATTTTCCATTGTGTTTTCCAAAGTTGTTTATTTCAAAGCGGGATAAAAAGGGGTCATTGTGTGGGAACGTGTTAAAATGGAGTTAACCCATTTCAAAAAAACTTCTGAAATCATTCATATCGGATGGCTCATTACATTTGAGGTTGCCTGATACAATAAGCCAAACTAACACAATACTCAGAGCATACAAATGAGTTGAAAAATCCAAGATAGCTTTCCATACATTTTCGGGGAAAAAATGAAGATTGGATCTTTACCTGCAAAATATATAAAAGGAGGGACGGAAGCTTACCCCACCCTTGTTCCGTTGTATCTACAAGAGAAAATGCATGGTTTCAATCTGCCCAGTCAACCATGTATGGCTTTGTCTATTATAGACCCTTCTACTGTTAGATACCTATCTAGGAGATTCTCAATAGAAATTGATAGGCATGACATATATAAATTGTGAATGTAATACTATTGAAAATAAAATAACTTATAAAACATTCTTAGAAAAGGGTTGATTGTAACATGCGGCTTGTTATTTTCCAACAATAACTGCCGAATTTTTGAAATACTGGGTTAGATAGAAGTAAACAATTTTAATTGTGGTTCCTTAGATAATGTATTGTTATTAAAATTAATAATCTATCCTAAATATTTTGCATCACCTTGTTTCAGTAGTATCTATCATAGAGCACCCAGTGTTAGTTATTGTCATGGAGCTTCCTGAAAAAAAAAAATATAGGCACGGAATATATTGTAAATGTGTCATAACTGAAAAAAAGTAGCTTATAAAACATTTTTAGAAAGGGAAAGATTGCTTGCAACAAGCTGATTGATCTTTTCCAACAATAACTCATTAATCATTGAAAACGATGGGTGAAATTGGAGTAAACAATTTTAACCCATTCCAACATAATCCCTCCTTTTCACGCACCTAAAGAAAAAAGCTTTGGAAAACATTGTGGAAAATGAAGAAATTGCTTGTATCAAGCAATTTATTTATTATCCACAATGTTTTCTATCCATAAAGATGAAAATATTAGAAATTCCATCAACTTGAAATTGTCGTCTGCAACTTCTTTCAATTCGGACAAGTCTAAAATTTTACTGTGTGGGAATGGGTTAATTGCGATAATATTGATCATGTTATGTCAGTATGATTGATCCAACCTAATCAGAATTTAAAAAAAAAAATACTTTTCGTTCGAAACCAGACGGAATTAGACAAGGGAGTTCTGTATGATAAGAAAGTTCTTTTCCTACTATGTTTTTCACTTTCTTATTTTATAATTCATTTTTCAATTTCTGTCCGAATAGAATTGTCCATAATATTTTTTGTTGGCTGGTGAAGGAATAAAAATTGCAACTCAAGAAAAATCATTTGACTATGGGACATAAAGACCAGTCTTTTGAAGATCAACACGACTTTATGTTTATAGTTCTAATGTATTGTAAATAAGCGTTATTTGGTCCAAATAATTACTCTTCCTTCATTTCATTTACACAATGAATTGCAGTCTATTGTTAAAAAATGCCTTTAATATGGACCTACCTGAAATCCAAATTAACCTACACTCATATTCTGCCCTCCTTTCTCTATTTCACTCACTCACTGTATCTCTCTACAGTGTATCTATCTGTCTATCTGTCTATCTATCTATCTATCTATCTATCTATCTATCTATCTATCTATCTATCTATCTATCTATCTATCTATCTATCTATCTATCTATCTATCTATCTATCTATCTATCTATCTATCTATCTATCTATCTATCTATCTATCTATCTATCTATCTATCTATCTACCTACCTACCTACCCACCTACCTTCCTATCTATCTATCTATCTATCTATCTATCTATCTATCTATCTATCTATCTATCTATCTATCTATCTATCTATCTATCTATCTATCTATCTATCTGTCTATCTATCTATCTATCTATCTATCTATCTATCTATCTATCTATCTATCTATCTATCTATCTATCTATCTATCTATCTATCTATCTATCTTTCTTTCTTTCTATCTATCTATCCATCTATCCATCTATCTATCTATCTATCTATCTATCTATCTATCTATCTATCTATCCATCCATCCATCTATCTATCTATCTATCTATCTATCTATCTATCTATCTTTCTTTCTTTCTATCTATCTATAGTCGGGACGCGTTTATACGGACGTCGTTAAACCGGATTATTCGCAATTCGGAAATAGTTTGATGGGAACGGATTTTTTGTTGAAGACATTAGATCCAAGATGTAGCCTCTATATCATGGTCATTCTAACATGTTGGCTTTTGATTAACCAAAGCTAGCCTAAGTTCATCATTGTTTGAGTTATCCCGACGATAAAAAACAATCAACCGATTTTTCTTTTTTACAACGTGTTTTTGGCTAACAATTTTGTAAAATGACGTCATTTAATGTCGAAGTCTAACTTCCTGTTGGAGTCAGTGGGCATGCAGCGGTCTCAGTGGAAGGATCAGCAATCCGTCAATTGCCTTTCAACTTGAAATTATCTCAGTCAAATGTCAGTGGAAGTTTTCTCCTATTGGAAGGAGACAATCGAATGTGCTAAATGAAAGCCTGATTGCTTATGTTATCAGGCGATTCAAAATACTTGGAACATTTTCTTCATACAAAATAAAGTGAAGCGTTCTTGGAAAACATGCAGCTGTTTGTAACATGCAGTTTCTTCGTTTCCAGTAATATTTTCATTGATAAAGGATATACCGTTAGTGGGCATGAGACAGATCGTAATCGTAGGTTAAATCAGCTATAGTTAAGACGCTTCCTCCCAATTCAGTGGCAAATTATATTTGTAATTCATGAATCTTTGTGATGTTGTCAGTATATCCGCACCCGTCATTGAGTCTGTAATATTAAAATCAAAGTACTGAAGGTACTGTAAGCTACCAAAGCATGGCTGAATTTAGAAAATCCTTCCCTTGTGACGCGTAGAAATTATTGTGGGCATTGAATAAATTGCTTGTTACAAGCAATTTCTTCATTGTCTACAATGTTTTCCAAAGTTTTTTTTCTTGAGATGCTTAAAAGCGGAATTGAGTGGGAAAGGGTTAAATAGCATAGTTCTCTACAATATTTGAATAGAGTTTGCAATAATCCTGAAATACATAACAACTATTTTTTATGGCGTAGGCATTTAACGGATTAAACTGTTGAAGGGGTTTCAGACAAGCCCATTTACATGAATTAATATTAAAAGTTCATAAATCGCTTATAATTCAGTCTTCTGTTGTGGGCCTTTTATATAAGCAGTTGTGTGGATATAAAAAGTTAAGAGGAAATACGGATCGTAGATGTAAAAAATCGATTCGCCAATCAAATCATTTTATTTAGAGAAGTTGGAGCTCCGTTATGTATGATAATCAGTGTATTGGTTTGGCGACTATTCAAGCTGTGTTGGTGGCAAACAAACGATTAGCCTTTCATTTAATGTCCCTTACCACTTACAGATGTCGTATACATCCTCAGTTGAAATGATATTTCGGAGGTCATTGGGCGTGGCTGGCCATCCGTCAATTGTGATTGCTTTTTGATGATTATTCGGATTTGGGCGAAACTTTCAGTACTAGATTCGGATAGTATGAGCAATTATCGGCCACTCACAATTGACGGACGCTTGGCCCCGCCCACTGCCTACGCTGGCCATGTCCTCTCACTCTATGGGAAGTTCGATATTAACCCTTGTCATGCTGAACCCGGAATATTCCGGTTTTTGCAGGAGGTGTAAACCAAGATCAGCCTGCACATAAGTGCAGGCTGGGCTTGTTTTACACCTCCTGCTTGTTCTTTTCCAGCCAGAGTTGTTTATGAAATTGATTTCCAAAAGAAATATTGATTTTTGAACAACAAGTTCTATCAGTGCTTTCAGCCCTTTGATTTGACAGCAATTCAGTAAGGTAATTTATATAGCATGAAAAGGGTTAAACGGCGTTATTTTTTTAAAAAAAAGTGACAAGTACCATATAACAAGCGAGTAAAATGGTTGGTTTGCGACTTAAACGCAGTAACTAAAGCTTGCATATGCTGTATTTACGACGTTTAGGTTGCCAAAACAACAAAAATACTTGTGGAAAGTTCACTTCCGTTCTAAATGAATGATTTGATTAGTTAATTGTTTCTTTAATAGACACCGCGATCGGTCAATTGACTGATGGCGCCTGTCAATGAAAAAAGCCATTGACAACACGACAAAATGATTTTAGACTGGTCCGAAAACAAAAGTTGTAGACTTTGCCTTATTACCGGGTGGAAGATATGGTGTATAATTAAAAAAAAATTGTTACAAGCAAGTTCTTCATTTCCCTACGTGTTTTCCAAAGCTTATTTCCTTGGGGGTTTGCAAAAAAATCGGTATAGTGGGGGAATTGATTAAAGAGGGGAAATAACTATTACGATAATTTAAAATCTAATTCGCTTTTTCACTCCCTTAAATCCATTGTCACATGAAAAAATTATTGACTGGTTCAGTTGCTTGTAATAATTTCTTCATTTTCCACAATATTTGTACTCATTAGAAGATCATCACTGATTCACTTAGACCGTAGAAGGTCATTATGATTCAACTAGGCAGGCACTAGAATGACAATTGACCAATCGCGGCAGTCAATCAAGGAATAAACCGACCAATCAAATAATTAATTCAGCCCGGACCAATGCTTATCAACTCCGATAGTTTGGCCGCCATTTTTGTTTGCCCTTTTTCTTGGTTTGGCGACTTAAACATACATACATACATACATTTATTGGCATATATCGACACAATATGTCTTTAGCCATTTACAATACAGCAAAATATGGCTTTGACACAAAACATAGCATTTTTTACAAATAAGCTGTAGTTACGACGTTTAGGTCACCAACCTACCTTTAACATTTTTGTTACATGCTACTGGCCATAAATTTTGCAAAATAACGCTGTTAAAAATTGAATCGGAACTTCCTGTTGGAGTTAATGTTCGGGGTCTATGTAGTCAGCAGGCGGGGCCAGTGATTAGTCAATTTTACCCTATTTATTATATATCTTACGCCGAGTTTAAAACATAGGCCAATATTTTACCATTTTCCGTTCGACATTTCTTTTTACAACTCTTGGATTTATCAACCGGATAACCAAAATGTGATTATATGACGTGAATAAGTTTAAGTCTCCCAAATAAAGACAATATTTTGAATATAACATTTTCAAATTCAGGGGGCTGAAAGTTCCACTAGCCCTCCTTGTTTATCTACACATCTTATAGGCTCAATAGGTTTACCATACATGTCAGACCTAATACATTATAAAATGAAACAATTTTACAGGTTAAGATCTGAGTTGAACAATGAAGTTACAAGCATAAGCATACCTAGAACAGAATTTAGGAAGCGCATGTTTTCTTATGTTGGGATACAATACTGGAATTCGATTCCCACAGGCATAAAATTTATTGGCAATATTTGTACTTTAAACAAAAACTAAACAAACACCTCATGTCAGTTGACTTCTAATTAGATAACTACACTTGTTATTGTATATCAAATGAATATTGTTTGTTTGTGTCTTTTTAGATAATATTATTGAAAAATATTAATGGATGTGTAAGGTAAATTTGAAAGCAATTGAAAGAGAGAAAGAGAGAGAGAGAGAGAGAGAGAGTGGTTTTATTTGAAGGCCTCATTGTAAATAAGTATTGAATTATGTTTTAAATGCATGATGTTATCTTAATGAGTTACCTTCGTTAAATAATTATATTATTATTATCAACAGATAAGGATTTCGGCATGTATAAAATTTGACTCTCACACTATAAACACTCGTATAGTAGAGCTGCATTATGCAAAAAAAAAAAGAGTCCACCCAAGAACTGCATAAAACAATTTATTATAAGGAGATAGTTTCCAGAAGATGTCAATCAGATATATGAAATGAAAATATGTATACCATTGTCATGCTGAACCCGAAATATTCCTGTTTTGGCAGGATGTATAGACAAAGATCAGCCTACACATAAGTGCAGTCTGATCTTGGTCTACACCTCCTGTTTGTCCCCTTTTAAGTCAGTGATATTTAAGTAATTAATTTGCAAAAAAAATTATCGACCATCAATAAGATTTTCCAGTGCTGTTAGTCCCATGATTTTAAAGCAATTTTGTATAGGATTTTAATACAGCATGACAAGGGTTAAGTTAGTATGATTATTGTGGATTCAGAAAATATAAATATTCTCATTTTGCAGGACGAGTGAAATTTTCAGGAATTTTCAAGCCCTGGGCTAGGCCATGCAGTCTTACTATGGTCTTTACTTTTTGCATTTTCAAAGAGGTTCCCTTTTACTTAATTAGTGCATATGTTTACAGAGTCCCTGAATGTGCTCAGATGACCAGGCTTAAAAGTTTTTACAGTCTTCAAATAAGACCAGACCAAAAAATGTTAATTGTAACATCTTTTGACCCATTTCAACATAATCCCGCGTTATGACACCCTTACAAGAGAGGTTTGTGGCAAGCAAAATTCTTCAGTAAAGTCAGTTTTGTTTCTACATGGACCTTTGACTTCTGACACAATACTTAACAATAAATACTGAGCATTAATCAGGGTGTTTCAGTATTTTGATATTTATACAATTTTGAAAAAAGAACTTATTCTGTTTGTCAAGGATCAATTTCACAGTAAAAAATTCCAGGAGATTGATACTTTGAAGATTTTATCATTGTTCCAAATCATTGTGTTCATTTGTATTATCTAATTTCTTTTTTTTTCTTGTTTCAGTGTTATTTATCATTGGATAGTCAGCCGGAATGTTAAGGAAGACCATACGGTATGGGTACGAACAGTCAGCTGCAGGTGCTGCCAGAATAGTGCAAAATTCTAGCGAATATAACTCTTATAAAATGACATGAAGAATTATCACCCTTGATAGAAATGATCGCCCTTGTCATAATGAACACTTATTATCTTCAATAATAAGAGAGTTATGACAAGTTATAGTCACACCAACAACAGTTTAAATGACGCCAAAATCATGGTGATAGATTGATCTTTATTTTGTTCCAAAACAGCCAAGCTGAAATGAATAGAAGGACCTCTACTGTACAAAATGGGTAAAGTATCATTCAACACTTTCTTAACCCTTGTCATGCTGAACCCGGAATATTCTGGTTTTGTCAGGAGGTGTAGACCAAGATCAGCCTGCACATAAGTGCAGTCTGATCTTGGTTTACACCTCCTGCTTGTACTTTCCTGTCAGAGTTGTTTATGAACTTGATTTCTTAAAGAAATGTTGATTTTTGAACAACAAGTTATATCAGTGCTTTCAGCCCTTTGATTTTACAGTAATTCAGTTAAGTTATTTTTACAGCATGACAAGGGTTAAGTTTCTTGACAATCCACCTTTATAGCAATCATTTACAAAGATCTTGATCTAGCCAGTTAACCCCTTTTTAGACAACAACATTTTTAGAAGAGTCAAGATTGAGAGAAGTTGCAGAGAATATTTCAAAATGTACATAACTTGACAAACTAAGATCCATGAAGATAATGAAAACATCCTATGAGGGTACTAAATATTGTGGGAAAAGGAGAATTTGCTTGTTACAAACAATTTCCTCTTTTTCCACAATGTTTTCTCAATTATAAAATCACAGTGAAGTGGAATCCTGCATATGTACAGGAAAGGGTTAAACATTGTGGATAAGGAAGAAATTGCTTATTTTCCGCAATGTTTTCCAAATATTTTTTCTTTGGGGGCTTCAAAAAGCAGGATTGTGTGAGAAAGGGTTTAGTGGTTTTTTTACTCTAGAAGCAACAATTTTGCCTCAATTCGAGAAACATTGTCAGAATGATTGTAAGATCATATTAGGATGAACCCTGTTGGAAAGATTCTGTTTGGAAACTCAAGGAAAGGGGCCTTAATATATCCCCACACTATAATGCCTTTAAATGCCCCTCAATATGAGAGCTTTGGAAAACATAGTGGAAAAAGAAGAAATTTCTTCATAATTGACAATGTTTTCTACCCCAAAAGACAAAGATTTTGAAGTTTCACTAACTTAAAATTGTCATCTGCAGCTTCTTTGAATTAGGACTTGTGTAAAATCTTATTATATGCAGGAATGGGTTAACCCATTCCCACTAAGTGACGCTTTTAGACACCCCCAAGACAAAGAGCTTTGGAAAACATTGTGGAAAATGACGAAATTGCTTGTCACAAGCAATTTCTTCATTTACCACAATGTTTTCTGCCCAGAAACTTGAAAAAATCCAAAATTTGATAACTTTTAAATTGTCGTCTGCAACTTCTTTCAATTTGGGCCAATCTAAAATTTTGCCGTCTGGTAATGGGTTAATGACAATTTTACTATTTATACACTTTGTGCCACAATAGCTCTATCTTTATGGAATTTATCAGAATGTTTGCCAAGTCATATAGATGAATGGCATTGAAACATGGACTATCATAATGCTTAACATGGGAAAATTACATTTAAGCCATTACCAGACAACAAAATTTGGACTTGTCCAAATTCAAAGATGTTGCAGACGACAAATTTTATTTGCTGAAATTTTGAAATTCTTTGTCATTTGCAGTAGAAAACATAGTCTTTTTCCACAATTTTTCCAAAGCTTTTTTCATGAGGGATATCAAACCACATCCTTGTGTGGGAATTGGTTATTGATAATTTCTCTCCTTACACCCTACAAGCCACAATTTTTGCCCATTCTTAACCCATTCCGGCACAGTTACACTTTTGGACGCCCCTCAAGAAAAACAATATGGAAAACATTGTGTAAAATGAAGAAATTGCTTGTCACAAGCAATTTTTTCATTTGCACAATGTTTTCTACCTAGAAAGTTGAAAAAATCTAAATTTTCATCAACTCAAAATTGTCGTCTGCAACTCCTTTCAATTTGGACCAGTCTTAATTTTGTTGTCTGGTAACGGGTTAAAGAAATTTGTCAGCATTTTGTCAGATTATATTGAATGAACCCATGACCAGAAAATTAAAAGAATTAAAAATTTCATAAACTTTAGATTGTCATCTGTAACTCCTTTCAATTTGGACAAGTCTAAATTTTCCCTGTGTGGTAACGGGTTAAGTCCAAAAGCCAGTTTTTACAGAGTATGCTTATCAGAGTACAAATACTTAAGATAACAGTTACACTAATTCATCAGATATGCAAAGTTCAGATAATGTAATGTTACAGTCCAATTATCTTTGTCACTTAATAATCATGATTCTCATTCTTTTATCCCCATTAAAGGATGCCAAAATTTTATCCCATTATCACATGAAAGGATTTTAGACTGGTCAAAATTCTAAAAGTTAAAGAAGGACAATTTCAAATTGAATTAAATTATTTGTTTCAGGGTAAATAGTATTAAATGAAAGGAATGTTTGGTACAAGCAATTACTTCATTTTCCAGAACACTGTCTCAATCAATTTTTTTTCATAAAAAAGTGGGATTGAGAAGTGGAAAAAGGTAGAAACTTGTCTGCATTGGAACAAGATGCAAAAAGATTTTATTCAAAGTGTTGGCCCCAGAAATGCTATATTTGGTTGAAAGTATTAAAGAGCAAGGGAGAATTTGCTTGTCACGAAATACTTTATCCTTTTCTCAGAATATTTCCATAGCTATTTTATCATGATATACAGTTTTGCCAATATTTCTGATGTAGCCACCATTGCAGATGTTTCCCGTAAACTATCTGCTACATATTTTGATATCTCAAATAATTTCTTTATATTAGAAATATACCTACAAATCAAATGACAGAACAACCCATTACCATATGACAAAATTTTAGACTCACTAGTCTCAATTGAGAGATGTTGCAAATGACCATTTAAACTTGGCGAATTTCTATTAATTTTGCCTTTTGTGGTAGAAAGAATTGTGAATAATGAAAAAATTGCATGTAACAAACAATTTCTTCATTTGCCACATTTTTTTCCAAAGCTTTTTTCTTGAGGAGAGTAAAAAGATGTGTGTTTAAATAGGTTAATACAAATCAGCTGAATAACTCCAAATGTCATTTTGCAAAAGTTGTAATTCCTGCGTGTACTGGTGCATTTTCCAGGAAGCAGAATCGAGAGGGATTGATCTAAGTTGTTTCCTAATCGATGTAAAATAAATAAGTTTAAACTAATTGTTCAATTATGATTAAACTATTTGTAACTGTGTCAATGACCAAAATTGATATTAATCACACCTGCTTCAGCAAGATAATAAGTAGATGATAAAAATTAACAAGATTTTCAGTTACTAAACAGAGTTAGGAAATGGTTACATATGTATTATTCTTAAAGTTCATATCTTGGAACCCTAGTTTTCAATCGTGACATTTGGAACTAAAGATACTTCACTAAAACTATTTGTCTGTGATTATCATTAAGGTAAGTAGGAATTATGGATGAATAGTTAAATTTTACTTATTCAATCATGATTTGTGAATTCTTATTGGCTAAAAAAAGCTGTTATTATACCTCCCGTTAAACCATTCCCACACAATTACTTTTTTTGATGCTCCCAAGAAAAAGGCTTTGAAAAAATTGTGGAAAATGTAGAAATTGCTTGTGACTTGCTTGCTACTTCTCCCCCCCTCCCCCCCCCCCCCCCTAAAAAAAGATTTTTTAAATTCCATCATCTTTAAATTTGTCTGCCACAACTTCTTTGAATTTGGACCAATCTAAAGTTTTGTTGTATGGTAATCGGTTAAAAAGGTGACCTAATATGGGACTTTCCTGTAGGCATCCACAAAAAACAGTTCCCAAAAAATGTGCCTCAGACTGGCAAAATTTTTCCTTATAATACGTCTTATTGCACAGGTATGAAATAAACCTGATATTACACTGGTGATATTACACTGGTGATATTACTCTGGTGATATTACTCTGGTGATATTACACTAGTGTAATAACTATGCAAATTGAACTGATTCATATACCGGTACTTAATGTCTATCTATTACCGCAAAAGTGACATCATATTTATTGCATGCAATGACTTCAACTAACAAACAGTGTTATATGTTTCACAGAAAACTATAATTCAATCAATTTAATCGAATAACTGCATATATATTCATACCATATTATAAATAGAATATCAAATACATATTAAATAAAAAAAACAGTAACATGTAGCCAAAAAGTAAAATTGCTGGTTGGTAACTAAACGTTGTAACTTTAGCTTGGATAAGCTGTAGTTATGATGTTTAGTTGCCAAACCAACAAAAAAGCTCCACATGAATGTAGGAGTTCAAAGTTCTATTTCCATCTAAATGAATGATTTGACTGGTCTTTCGATTTGTTGAATGACGATTGCTTTCCATTAATTAATCTCCATCCAGCAGGATAAACATTTTAATTACTCATTAATGATATTTGAAATTTGTTCAAGTCTTTTGTTTGCCCTTATTAAATAAATACCAATTCCATTTGAGTTATTTTAATAGTTCAATCAAATTTTTAACCCTTTTCATGTTGAACTCGGAATTTTCCTGTTAGGACAGGCGGTATAGACAAAGATCAGTCTGCACACATGTGCAGTCTGATCTTAGTCTACACCACCTGCTTGTCCCTATCAAGGCAGAATTGTGTATAAAAACCAGTTTTCAAATGAAATATTGACCTACAACTAGTGGTTCCAGTGATTTCAGTTCTTTGAATTGCGATCCTAAACAGGGGTTTATTCAGGATGACAAGGGCAAACTTTTAGTCTCTTGTAAAGTATTTTTAGATGAAGTCTCTGTACCTCATCTAACAAACAGTGTTATATTTTTCATAAATACTATATTTCAATAAATTTAATCAAATAACTGCATATATTCATACCATATATAAATAGAATATCATATGTGTATTCATAAAATATATAATTTTTTAAACTCGTCATCTGAAACAGATGATTAGAGGGCTCATTTAACCTTTATCATGCGGAACCAAGAAAATTCCTATTTTGACAGTAGATAGAGAACATTTCAAAATGCACTGAGAGTGAAAAACAGCCAAATAGGAAAGAAATTATAGTGTTAACATGTAGAAACTGCGTGTGATAAGGGTTTCTCCACTCTCCACATTGTTTTCCACAACTATTTTTCAAAATGCTAAAAAAATGTTCAAAATGCAGCAGTATGTAGTAATGGGTTACAATATTGAAATATTTTTTGTGTTCATTATGAAAATTTAAACACATTTACACCACAGAACAAAATCAAAGAGGTCTGAAATATGGTTTTTGATTTCAAACTCTATGAAATCATAAATGTATTGTCTTCATTTCTTCTTTTGTAATATCATCAATAGAATGTTTCTAGTCACCTGACATTGCGCATATAGTGGAGACTTTGCCGTTTCAGACTGTGTCACAGAAAAAGGGTCAGCTTAATACAAAATTTCATGTAAACACATTTCCTCCTACATGTATGGACGAATTTGAATGAAATACGTCTGGTAATGGGTTAAGCTTTTTCCTCCTCTTTTGTCTATAGATATGCATGAATCCTATGAATTTAAAAGATATAACTCTTCTTCAACTGATCCTGGAATATTCCAGCATTAACTCTTTCCTGTATAAGCACTTGTTTTTACGTCCATGCAATTTCATACTTAAGAAAATATTGTGATAAAAGAAGAAATTGCTTGATACAAGCAATTTCTTCTTTTATCACAATATTTTCTACCACATAGAATGGTTTCGTTTCAAATTGCCCTCAATTTTCATTGTCATCTGCAACACGTTTCAAATTCAACCAGTCTAAAATTTCGAGAAATGAGAAAGGGTTAACAGGCAGCTATATATATATAGAAGATCAGCCTTCATATCCGATCTTTTTCTACAGTGTCCACATTTATTACATTCAGTAGGCCCCGCGGCGGCACTTATCCTCTCCGACTATTTGTCTCTCACCAATGGGTACTTAATCGTAGACCGATGTGGGATAGCAGCTGGAGGCTAGGAGAGGATGTAATGGTAGTACTGGTGTGAGAAATAGCAGGATTCAATTGTAAGGTGCTCTAGTCGCCGCGATATAACTGAAAGATTGTTGAAAGAGGCATAAAACCCCATTCAAACAAACAACATTCAGTAGGACAATGGCTAATTTTATTTCTGAAGGAAAAGTATTTCTCAGATATCAACCTTTGTTTAAGTTTATAGGAATTTATTTTACTTTGATTGCGACAAACTATCAAAATTCACAATCCAGATGTTTCCATGTCCCCAAAAGAGAGGCAGTAGATTAAACCCACTGCCACCCGAAATGACAGCACATTAGCCTTGCACATGAACACCCAGGTGACAATAGGCCTCAAACCTCTGACCTTCAACACACGAGTCAAGAATCTATACCACTCGGCAATCAAGGCAGTCTACAGCGAACAGCCATCCTAAATATCCTTTTCCTACACATTTAAACCCATTTTTTCCACACAATCATGCTTCAACTCCCAAGAAGAAAGCTTTGGAAAACATTATGGAAAATGAAAAATTTGCTTGTGACAAGAAATTTCTTCATTATCCACAATGTTTTCTACTTAAAAGACAATTGTTAAACTTTTTTATCAACTTAAGTTTGTCAATGGGTGGATAATCATAAACCTAAATGGAATGAGCAGCTGGAGGCTCCGATAGGATGTAATGGTATAACTGGTGTGAAAAATACCAGGAATCCATGGTTAGGTGCTCCAGCTATGCAATATGACCTAAATAGTGTTAAAAAGTGGCGTTAAAACCCATTCAATCAATCAACCGTCTTCTGTCATTATATGTGAGGTGTCAACAATTTCAGTGTTTACACTCTAAGGCCAAAGTTTTTTTTCTCAGTCTTGATGAAACTTGTCTAAATGACTGTTAGGTCATAATGATGAATTTTTTCGAAAATGAGAAGATTTCATTGGAAAAAATGGAGAAAAGAGGTCTGAATAACAATTCCTTTTTTTACACTCTAGGAGGCCAAAATTATTGCAATCTTGCTGAAACTTGGTTAGAATGACTGTTATGTCATGAGGATGAATCCTATTGAAAATATAATTGCCCATTCGGAAAGGTGGGAACAGGGGCCCTAAAGAAAATTTCTTAATTTACGCTCTAGGGACGACAATTTGGCTCAATCTTTATGAAACTTGGTCAAAATATTCGTCATGTCATTGGGATGAACCCTATTTAAATGGGAAGATTCCATAGGAAAACATGGGAAAAGCCACCTTGATGAAAATTTCAATGTTTACATTCTATCAGCCACATTTGTGGCCTCCTAATTTTCATGAAACATGGTCAGAATAAATGTTAGGTCATAAGGATTAACCCTTTTGAAATAGAATCCTCCACTTGAATAATGTGGAAAGGGGCTTTTGGACCATTTAACTCTTAGCACTATTTAGTCCACAATTATGCTTCAACCTTAACAAAACTTTGTTTGAATGTTAGTCAGGTCATCTGTTTGATAACGATACATTTCTAGAGGATACCAGCAAAAAGTAGACCAAATCGTTCATCAATTTTAGTTTTAAAAGTTTGGTGTTCAACCTGTGTCTTAACAAATAAGATCTGTTTTGATATTTCAGTTTCCTGTTTCTTTGTTCATTTAAGAACTCGGTTGAACAATCTAAGGCCATCCTGGCCCTCTTGTTTGTTCTTGGCTCCATTCAGAACAGCTTGTCTCAAAAAAATGGAGTGAAAGATCCTATGTATCCCCAGATCACAGGAAAAATGAAAATCTGAGAAATACCTGAAATAAACATTTGATAATGAGATTGAATTAACTTATTACCAGACAGCGAAATTTTAGACTGGTCCCAATTCAAAAATGTTGCAGACGCCAAATTTTAGTTGATTAAGTTTTAGATTTATTTTATATTTTGGGTTGAAACATTGTGGATAATGAAGAAATTGCTTGCAATTTCCTAATTGTTTTTCTTGAGTGGTGTCAAAAAGCATCTCTTTGTTGGAATTGGTAAATATCATGTTTTGGGAAAAAAGATAAAGCAATAAAATCTGTGTGAGACGGTTTATTTCTTATTCTGATATATCTGAACTAAGTTGTTTTCATTTTCTTTGGAGATCTTTTAGTTTTTAATTTTTGGTTCTTTACAGTATATTTAGGTAGAATGACAGTTCTAGATTCAGAAAGTCTGCAAGGAGGGAAAGAATTTACCCTTGTCATCTTTCATAGTCAGTGCAATCTGCTCAGGGGCAAAATATTGTAGATTTACTGAATCTAGAGTTGTCATTCTACCTTACTATTCTCACATTTCATGCAAAAAGAGATCAACCAGGAAGTGTTTTAAACCACTTCCTAGTTGCCTCCTTTTTGCATGAAAAATTATCTTTCATTCATGATTTTTCAGTGATCATTATATCAACTTGCTGTCTCCTATCTACCAAAAGATACAAAAACAACCCGATAAAGGAATTAATGATTTTCGGTCTTGCATCACACGCTCCTCTATAAATATTGTTAGCAGAGAAGAAAGATCAATATGAATTACTCAGGTTTCCTCAGAGGGTTGCAATTTTCCATAATGAGCCAGGTTATTTCGTCCCAATTGGTATTTGCGCATGATTATTAGTTTCAAAGAATGGATTAATAAAAAGTGCAAAATAGTGGACTTAATGTAGAGAAGGGTCTAAGTTTTGTTATTTTGAAGCTTTTTAGAGATTTAAACTTGATCAAAAAAATAATGATTCAAGATATTTAATCAAAGTAAAAAAAGAAGATGGAAATGAAAAAGAATTGATGAGAATTTTGTAGTTAGCAATTAGACTGCCTTAACTCTTTCCCATACAAAAATTCTATACTGGTCTAATTTGAAAGTAGTTGCAGACAAGAATTTCATGTTTGTAAATTTCAGAAATATTTGCCTTTAAGGGTAGAAAACATTGTGGACTTAGAAGAAATTGCTTGTTCCAAGCAATTTCTTTATTGTCCACAATGTTTTGCAGAGCTTTTTTCTTGAGGGGCGTAAAGAGGCGGTATTTTTGGGAATGGGTTAACCCTTGTCATGCTGAAAAAATCCTATACAAAACTGCACCCAAATCAAATGGCAGAAAGCTCAGAAAGCAGTATTTGTGGGTTTATAATAATTTTGAAAATCTGTCTTAAAAACAAATAGAGCTTTAAAGGGATCTTTTAAGAGATGTGCCGGCCTACCTTTGTCTAAACCACCTGCCGAAACAGGAATAGTATGGGCTGAGCATGACAAAGGTTAATGGCATCTCTGTCTACAAAACCTATCATTTTGACAGTATAACTGAATACATTTCACCATTAACCTTTTCCTGTTCAAACACAGGATTTTATGTCTTTGTGATTTTATACTTGAGAAAATATTGTAGAAAAAGAAGAAATTGCTTGCACAAGCAATTTCTTCATTTTCCACAATGTTTCCCACCCAGAAATGTTTTCAATAGCTTTTTTTGTTTGGGGCTTCTAAAGCTTCATTGAGTGGGAATGAGTTAATTAAGATAACAACTTTGCTCATGGTTCATCTTTGATAAACAAAATATCATACAAAACATACATGGTTATGAACATATTAAACAATATAGATCACATTGTAAATGTGGAAATATTAACTCTTTCCCGTTTTTGAAAATTTAAAAATTGAATTTATTCAAAGAACTAGCAGATGACAATTGAAAACTGAGTGCAATTTATAAAGTAACCAACCAAAAGAGTGGAAAATATTGTGGGAAAAGAAGAAATTGCTTGTTACAAGCAATTTCTTCTTTTCCCACTATATTTTCTGAAGTATAAATCATAGGGACGTAAAAACCAGACATTGTACAGGAAAGGGTTAAATTTAACGCTGTAGATTTCTCATTGTCACAGCTAAAATGACATACATATGAGTTTTAGCTTTCCTAATACATAAATCGCTAGCCTTGCCCATTCAGCTCCAATAGGAAGTTTCACTTCAATTTCGAGCTGCATTACATGTATTATGCAAAATTTATGACCAGTTACATGTAGCAAAAAAGTAAAATTGCTGGTTGGTACCTTAACATTGTAATTGAGTGTAAATGAGTGTTAACCCTTGTCATGATGAATAATTTTTTTTTTTCAAAAATACATTCAAAACAAAGGGAGGACACGACTATATTTCAGTATATTTTTTGAAAAATTATGTTATATGCAACTCTAGCTTGAAAGGGCAAGCACATAAGTGCAGGCTGATCTTTGTCTACACATCCTTCCACAACAGGAATATTCAGGGCTCTAAATGACTACGGTTAAATCACTTGGGTACACAGTTCTAGAAAAATTGTTTCCTCTTCAGAAGAGTCAAATGATATATTAAGTTATGCTCAATGTATTTTTGGAATTCTTAGCTCCAGTAATTATGAATATCATTTATCTTGAAACACTTATATATAAGAGAAAAAATACATGAAAATAAGAGATAAAAATCTCTTTCAAACAAAACATCGATAACAATTATCCTTTAATTACATAAAGTAATATCAATTTTTATTCAATAAACTACAAACATCTGTCCAAATATTCTTATTGAAATGATGATCTTGGTGGTATTATCCTTTGCACCGCTGTATTAACACTTTCCTGTTCAATCCCTGGTTTTTACGTCCCTGCATTTTTTTACTTTAGATAACATTGTGGAAAAAGAAGAAATTGCTTGTAACTCAATTTTATGTTGTCGTCTGCAAATCCTTTGAATTTGGACAGGTCTAAAATTTTGCAAAACAGGAAAGGGTTAATTCATACAATTCAAGCACTGAAAGACCAAAGTTTGAGGATTTTTTTCTTTGAAAAGCACATTCTGACTTTACAGAGGCAAACAGGTGGTTTAGACTAAGGATCAGACTGCATGTATATGTGTAGGCTGATCTTTGTCTATGCCTCCTGACAAAACAGCAATATTCAAGGTTCAACATGACATGGGTAAATTAGAATTCATCAACTTTAACCCTTTCCTGTTTCTCGAAATTTTAGACTGGCCAAAATGGAAAGATATTGCAGAAGATAATGAAAAGTGAGTGCAATTTGAAACAAAACCAATGTATGTGGTAGAAAATATTGTGATAAAAGAAGAAATTGCTTGATACAAGAAATTTCTTCTTTTTTCAAAATATTTTCTTAAGTATAAAATTGCATGGACGTTAAAACCAGGGATTGTACAGGAAAGGGTTAATCATTTTCACCCATTTAGTGCAGTATTTCTTCTTGCAGCTGTGCTAAAAATTGACGGCAAACTTTTATAAAAAAAATTGTGTATCTTTTTTTCTTCCCTTTTTGGCTTAAAAAAGTACCGAAAAGGTGTTCCCATTATTGTCTTACTACAGTTTGTATTCTAATTGATGAGTTTTATACACCATAAAACTACGTTTGGGGGTATGCAAGAGTCAGCTTATCTGTTTACCCCCAAACTGATTGGATTTCAGACATGCACATGCTATTTTAGTTCTGATTCTTTTATCATCAAGCAATTTCTTCATTTTCCACAATGATTTTTTCTAATATCTTTCTTCTAAAGGGGCATCAATAAGTGGTATTGCGTGAGAATGGCTTAAGGTCATTATAATTTTAGATATCATATTAAATGATGAACTTCGTTTTCTGTTGGTGCTGTTCAAATCACAGATAATGTCGCTGTAGAAGGTAGATGTGTGTATTTTTATCTTCTCCGTCTGTCCTGACATCTGTCTGTACATCCATGTCTTGTTAAGACATCTTCCTCTTTGAATGAAATTTTCACAGAATGTTCCTAGTTGCCTTACCTTGCATATAATCAGGGTCTTGCCATTTTAGACTGTGTCACAAAAAAGGAGCTTGATGAAAAATTACTTGTTAACACATCTTCTCCTATATTTGTAGATAAATTTAAATGAAATTTTCACAGATAAGTCCCTAGTCACCTGACCTTGCACATGTTGTTAGGGTTTGCCTTTGCCATTTTAGGTTGCATCACAGAAAATGGAGATTCTCGTCATAGCTTGTTGTTCTCAATGATATGTCCATGAGTTCTAACCTTTATAACTCTTTGGCTTCCTTCTAATAGAAATAATTATATGGCAGCATATAATGTGACTAAGGCACTCAGATAGGGAAATTTAACCCATTCCCACACAGTGACACTTTTGGACGCCCCTAAAGAAAAACATTCCGGAAAACATTGTGTAAAATGAAGAAATTGCTTGTTACAATCAATTTCCTCATTTTCCACAATGTTTTCTACTAAGTAAGTGGAAAAAATCTGAAATTGCATAAACATTAAATTGTCATCTGCAACTCCTTTCAATTTGGACCAAACTAAAAAATTTCCATCTGGGAATGGGTTAAAACTGTCCCTTTTTGGAAGCTAGTAGACAATGTTTTCCCAGTTATTTTTCTTAAGGGTATCAAGAAGTGGCAAAATTTTAGACTGGTCCAAATTGAAAGGGGCTGTAGACGACAATTTAAAGTTTATCAAATTTGGATTTTTTCAACTTTCTGGGAAAAAACAATGTGGAAAATGAAGAAATTGCTTGTAACAAGCAATTTCACCGTTTTCCAGATTGTTTTTCCAAAGCTCTTTTTCATTAGTGCGTCTAAAAGCGTCACAGAGTGACAATGGGTTAACCCTATATAAGATTCTAAAGCGAATTTTGGAATTTGAATGAAACTTGGCCAAATATTAACAAAGAAGGTGATGCTTATTTTTGAAGAAAAAAACGTGTAAAATTTTAGATATGGTTGTTTTAGAGTTATTGTTCTCTATATTTACATAGAAACCTATTGCACCCATATATTAAAGGTAGGTATAGATGTTTTTTTCATGTCACAGATTTTAATTATTTTTGTTTCACTCGTATACTATTTGAATACAATATGCCGAAAAGAAGTTTTGCTAAAATCTGAGGTTGCTTATCAGAAAAAAGCAGGGTATTTCCTTAATAGCCTATGTAGGCTTTTACTCTATTTTTAGATTAATCCGAGACAGTTGCGAAGATTATATGATCATTCACGTGGTGCGAATAACCGTTGGAACCTTGAATTTAGTTTAAATTACATCACAGCAACGTCATGGTTACGTCATCAGGAGTTATGTTTGCTAGCCGGTCTTTAATTCTGTAAAGATAAGTCCAAAACTGTCCTGAAGTGTTATTGCGAATATTAACACTTACCGTAGTTTTGCGCATACCCTTTCATGTGACCTGAATTAGGACGTTGGCTGTTTTGCTAGTAAATCTTCAGTAGACTTTAATTCATATGCAAATGAGGTCATATGATGTTGTCAGCGGATTTCCATGATATCTAAAAATTAATTGGAATTTCGCTGAACCTTTCCAATATAACCACAAAAAGCCACTTTAGGCCTATTAGATTACCACCAAGACAATACCTGAGTCAACTTAAAGTATTAAATGTTCGTTTGAGTGCATTTTTGGCACTTGATAATTTTTTCTTATCTAGGTTTCAGAAACATCGATACCTCCCTTTAACCCTTTACCATTTTTCAAAAATTTAGGCTTGTCCATATTCAAATGGATAGCAGATGACATTACAAAGTAGGTACAATTCAGAAAGAGGCTATCCTATGTGATTATCAACAGGATGTAAAAAACAGGAATTGTACAGGTAAGGGTTAATGATATCAATGTTGATAAGATACAGATAAATTGACATTTGGACAAAGGGCAGTGCCTTTTTAATCTTTTGGAAAACCCTGTAAATATTTTGACTAGTTCCTGGACTACTTATTAAATGTATGAAAAGTATCATTCCCAAGTAGATTTTGTACCAGACATGTTTAACATTATTCAACCCATTACCACACCATCCTGCATTTTAATTCATTGAAGAAAACAAGGTTAATAAAACATTGGAAAAGAGCAATATCCCCTTTTCTCACAATGTTTTTATATGATTCTAATTGGTACATATTTTACAATTCAGATGCACTTGGATCTGTTTTCTGTGGCTCCCATCAATTTGGACCAGTCCAAAATTGTGTTGTGTGGTTATAGGTTAAAGATAAATGTGTCTTATCACAAAAAAGGGACCATCTAGGGATTTGTTATGCAAGAATTTGATATCAATTTTATCTTTGCCAGATAATTATTATGGTTCAGAGTGAAACACTTGTAACTACCTATATTTTTATTGGCAGTTACAACTGTCTCGCACTGAACCATCAATAAGATGGATACCTGGGCACACCCACTAACCTCTGACAAGCCAGTTTGAATGAGATGATGTTACCTTAATTTAACCCATTCCAACTCAATCCCTCCTTTTTATGCCCCTCAAGAAAAAAGCTTTAGAAAACATTGTGGAAAATGAATTTCTTCATTATCCACAGTGTTTTCTATCCAAAAAGATGGAAAAAATTTAAAAATCCATCTACTTGAAATTGTCGTCTGCAAATTCTTTCAATTTGGGCGAGTCTAAAATTTTCTTGTTTGGGAATGGGTTAACTGAATTTTAGTTTCATCTATCAAGATTCAAGCTTTCTGATTGGCTGTTTTTGGGTGTGTTTTTTTCATACTTCCATGAACAAAGTTTTGAGTATGCAACTATTTTGTATGCTTACACAATCAGATCTATGAAAATTTAACACAAAACTAGTAAATTATTTGCTTTGTTTTGTTTGATAGCATTAAATCGTAAGAATGAAGAGAATTTTTTTTGTTGTCATTGGATATGAATCTAAAAATTTAATCACACTATTTAGAAGTCTATAACGTGACATTTCCATGTAATTTCCCTTTCTTCAAAATGTTTTCTAGCCTATATAGCACTTATTTTACATTTAGGATGTACTTTGAAATGTCTGCAACTTCTTTCTATATTGATCATTTAGTTGTGAGGTAATGGATTTTAAGGATATTGCTTAATCCATTACCAGACAGCAAAATTTTAGAGTTATCCACGTTTAGAGAAGTTGCAGACAATATTTTTTTGTCAAGAAATTTAAAAAAAAGTGTTGTAACAATCAATAACTTCATTATCCACGATTTTTTCTATCCTTGATATAAAAACAGTCCAAAATTTCATGAGCTGATATTAGTCATCTGCATCATCTTTAAATTTGGACCAGACTAAAATTTTGTCATCTGTTCATGGGTTAACCCATTCCCACTTGACAAAAACTTAGACTGGTCCAAATTAAAGAAGTTGCAGACAACATTGTAAGGTTTATGAAATTTTGGATTTTTTCAAATTCTTGGTAGAAAACATTGTTGAAAATGAAGAAATTGCTTGACACAAGCAATTTCTTCATTTTCAACAATGTTTTCAAAAGCTTTTTTTCTTGGGGGTGTTTAAAAGCGTCACTGAGTGGGAACGGGTTAATATCTAGTAACTTTTTTGTTTGACCGACTATCATCTGAATTTTGTTTCCCCAACAGAACTATGTATACAGAAAGGTTAAGCATGCAGAACTAAATGTCATTCTTGAGGATTAAATGATAATAATATAAACAGATTGTATATTCACAGACAACACCAGTCTTCAAATAGCCAAAGATGGAGGACTACGACAAACATGGACTTCTTCATGAAATGTTCCTGAAACAAGCAAAAAAAGCACCCGATAGCATTGCTGTTGTGGAGGCAGACGGACGTAAATTGACATTCAGGGAACTAGATCATCTCACGGCAGTTTTGGCATCAAATCTGCAACTAAAGGGAGTCAAGCCAGAGAAATGTGTTGGTATCTTCATGGATAAGACTATAGAGTATGTGGTGGCCTATATAGGGATATTAAGGGCTGGAGGGGCCTATATGCCCCTAGATGTGTCATACCCAGATGTACTATTAAAGAATATTTTGACAGATGCATGTCCTCCGGTGGTTATAACTGAAGAAAGGCTGGTCCATAAACTGAAAGGTATGTGAACTCTTTATCAAATAGTCCAAGATTTTAAAGAAATTGATTTTTTATAAAAGTAACATGAAAATTTATTTATCACAAAATTGCAAGTTTGATCCCCGGTGGAGGCACATATCCTTTCCAACGTTTGTCTCTCACCAATGGGTGGATAGTAGTAAAACTAAGTGGGATAGCAGCTGGAGACTAAGACAGAATATGATGGTGGTACTGGTGTGAGATATACCAGGAATAAATTGTAAGGTACTCCAGCTACCGCAATACAATTGAAAAATTGTTTAAAGCGGCTTTAACCCCATTCAAACAAACAAATTTTAAAATTATAGTCTGGTCTTAATGGATAGAGAACTATACGACAATTGTAATTGTGTAAGCTGAAAATAATACCATGTTTGGTTGAAAGTATTGTCAGAAAATGGAATTTTCTTATTACAAGTCAGTTGTCTTTTCCCATTTTTCTTTAACTGTAGATACGATGTAAACTTGTGTACTAATAAAGAATTTACATTTTATGTACAGTTTTGACCCATTGCTAGACAAAATTTTAGATTGGTCCAAGTGAAATAAGTTGCAAATGACTATTCAAGCCCTCCAAAATTTGAAAATAAGTGCCAAATAGAATAAAAACTGTTTGAGAAAGGGAGAAATTGCATTTCATCGTTTACCAAAGATATTAAGCTCCACTGGCTTAAAGCCAGCAAGCTATTGTCATGGTGTTGTGTCTATTGTAAAAAATTGCCTCTCAGAAACCAGTCAATGGATTTCAACCAAATTTTATAGGAACAATCACTTGGTTACCCACTATCAGATTCCTTCAATGAATTTTGATCGGATGAAAACCATGGCTTTAATTGACATGGCTTATTTCCATACATGGTGAAAGCTTTGAAAATCTCCTTCCAAAAACCAGTTGATGGATTTCAACCAAATTTCACAGGAATGATCCTATGGTGACTCTATTTCAGAATAAATTTTGATTTGTTGAAAACATGGCTTTTTTGGTCGTGGCTTATGTCAATATATGGTATATAGTGAATTTATTTAGAAATTTTGTTAATACCTTTTTCATCTGACTTAGTAAATGAATTGACTTTCGTAAAACAATGAAAAGTTTGAAATATTAAAGATTTTATTGACAAGATTTATTTGCCACACATGGTGAATATCATTTGGTTTATATTGAATTCAAGAAAACACCATTTGCTTAACCCATTCCCACACAATGACGCTTTTAAACACCCTTCAATATGAAAGATTTTGAAAACATTGTAGGAAACAAAGAAATTGCTTGTTACAAGCAATTTCTTCATTATCAACCATGTTTTCTATCCCAAAAGACAAAGGTTTGTAAGATTTCATCATCTTAGAATTGTCGTCTGCAGCTTCTTTCAATTTAGAGTGGTCTAAAATTTTGCCGTCTTGTAATAGGTTAATCAGTACAATCAGGCCTGTGGAGTGATACAGGCGCCCAAGTGCCTCTAGTTTCATTTGAAGCATAAAAATGTGGAATCATGTTGTAATTTTAACCCATTCCCACACAACCATGCTTTTTGATCCCCCCCCCCCCCCCCCCCCCCGAAAAAGCTTTGGAGAACTACATGAAGAATGGAGAAATTGCTGGGTATTTTACTAAAATTTGTCAAATGCAACTTCTTCACATTTGGATCAGTTGTGAAATTTTGTCTTTAAAACATTATGAATTTCATCAAACTCTCCTTACCAGATGTAGACAATGTGATTGTGATGAAAGAAGGCTGGGAGAAGGTCCTACAGCAGGAAAATGAAGCTGTCCAAGACAAGAAGAACTCAGATCCACAGACTTTAGACACTATGGCTTATATTGTGTACTCATCTGGAACTACTGGAAAACCAAAGGGTAAGATTTAGAAATAACCCATGCCTGTTTTCCAAAATTTTAGACCTATACAAATTCAAAGGTTTTGCAGATGACAATCTAAAGTCAATTTCTTTTGAAAAATAATCATTCAGTGCTAATAATGGTATATCCTGGAAGCCTACTTTTGTCAATAATCTCCTTATGTCAAGGTCAAGGTCATCTGATTAGGTTAAGGTCAATTATTGAGATGAAGTGTGAAAACAATTTGATGTTTAAACTTTTTCCACGCAACAAAATTTAGACTGGTCCCAATTGAAAAAAGCTGCAGACAACAATTTCAAGTTGATGGAATTTCATTTTTTTAGTCCTTTTAGATAGAAAACATTGTGGATACAAGAAATTTCTTCATTTTTCACAATGTTTTCCAAAGCGTTTCTCTTTTTAAGGCAGGATCATGTGGGAAAGGGTCAAAGGTGCATTACTATTTCACAAACATACGTTGTTATAGCAGCAATCCTTTAAGAGATTTGTTACTTATATCAGAAATAACCCCTGCACATGTGCACTGAGACAAGAATTTTTTTTTTAAGAAAAGAAAAGAGAGAGAGAGAGAGGGGGAGAGAGAGAGAGAGAGAGAGAGAGAGAAGGTGAGAGTGAGAGAGAGAGAGAAGAGAGAGAGAGAGAGAGAGAGAGAGAGAATGAGTTAGAGAGATCTACAGTGGTGAATACACAGACAGAAAAGAATATATTGATGGATATCAACATAGGCCACTTTTATGGCATATCTAAAAGAACATTTTATCTATATTTTCCAAAATGTGGTCAATAGCATTTAAATACATTAAAATTAAACAAATAAATCAAGTCAATCATATCAATCAGGATCTTTTGTCGCTTGTTAGTATGATCAGGCCTACCATGTGAAGAATGGAGTTTGCCATGATTGACGTGTGAATAAATATTCGTACATTTAACCAATGAGTGTGACAGAAAAATTTCGAAGGCTTGTCTTTTGTTAAGTGTTGATAGTTTTAGATATTACAAAACCATTGGTTTCCGGCACAAATTCAATGTAACTTAAAGTAATATTTTTTAAATTGTAATTCATCAAAGTGATCATTTTATACTCATTTGCAGCCCACTAAACATGAGCAGTTTTGATATGCCTTCTGTCATTCCAGAAAGGGGACCGCACCACATGGGATGTCCTTAGCCAATTAAAGAAAAACTTCACTTTTAACCCACTGAAAAAGGCTCTTTGGGAATACATAGTGAGAAAAGGAGATAATGCTTGTTATAAGCAATTTCACCTTTTCTCTCAATGTTTTCTTCCTCATTTGGCCATTATTTTGCAGTTTTAACCAACTTTGATTTGTTGTCTGCAGCATATCTCAATTCCGACCAGTCTAAAATTCTGTTGTATGGGAATGGGTTAAATCAAACTTTGAAATGAGACTGGGTCCTGCATTTTTGAATTACAAATAGCAATCAAAACATGGATATAACCATCTAGATGCAGTAGCTGAAGACTAACCCATTCCCACTCAACAAAATTTTAGACTGGTCCAAATTTAAAGAAGTTGAAGATGACAATTTCAAGTTGAAGGAATTTTGATTTTCTTTGTCTTTTAGGATAGAAAACATTGCGGATAATGAAGAAATTGCTTGATACAAGCAATTTCTTCATATTCGCAATGTTTTCCAAAGGTTTTTCCTTGAGGGGCGTAAAAAGGAGAGATTATGTGGCAATTGGTTAAGTACTGAAAGCACTGTCCGCTAGCAAAGCATGGTTTTGTTAACTTATTCTTTTGCATGATATATAAACAAGGTTAAAGTAACACCACAAAGTATTACACTAAGTAAAAATTGAAAGAAGTTGCAGGCAACATTTTCAATCGGAATTGGGGAAACATTTACCTTGAAGGGTGAAAAACATTGTGGACACTTAAGAAATTGCTTCATTTTACACAATGTTTTCAAAAGTGTTTTTCTTGAGGTTTGTCCAAAAACGTCACTAAGTAGAAATTGGTTTTGAATGCCTCTCAATTGTGAAAACATTGTGTAAAATGAAGAAATCTCTTGTAACAAGTAATTTCTTCATTTTCCACAATGCTTTCAATATAGAAAGTAAGAAAAATCTAAAATTTCATAAACTTTAAATTGTCGTCTGCAACTCCTTTCTATTTAGACCAGTCTAAGATTTTATGGTCTGGTAATGGGTTAATCGACCTTCAGGTATTGTGTGTCCACACAGAGGTGCTGTATTTTCATACCACTCGAGACATGTGTTGTTTCCATACCAAAGTGAAGAAAGAGAGGCGTGTAATGTGTTCATTGTTTGGGAACTCCTGAGACCACTTATCAAAGGTAATAAAATATTGTTACTGGAATAAACAATTTTGAAAATTTTTAATGATCAAAATATTATATTTGAAGTAGATTTATGTAAAGATTTGTAACCTGTTTCCACGAAATAATATGCTTTTTCACACTCCAAGAAAACAAGCTTAGAGAAACATAGTGGAAAAATGAAGAAATTGCTTGCTATGGTCAAAAATTTTGTTGTATGGTAATGGGTTAATCATGCATGATCCATCAGCTGAAAGGGACCTCATAGGTGTTCTGTAAAACAATTAGTTGAAAAAGTGATCGAACCCAGTAGAGGTCAATCAGATCTTTTATTATATACCTATAAATGATATGAATTAAAATCTGGCTATCTAATACAACTCGACAGAAAAAAAATCAATATTCGGCGTGTACCAAAATTTGTCGAGTACAGTTAAACACAGACTCCTTTTTTGTGTATTGATGTTTGGGTTTTTTTCCCCGGAAAGTTGGTTATTTCTTAATCATTTAAGAGAATTTCTTTAAGTCATGTCCCAAAGGTCTCCTCCAATGAAAAATACCTACACATGATTCTCAAACACGATAACAACGAATAGAAAAACATACTGTTGTTATATTCCCTATGTATTGTGAAAAGATTATGCAAGTAAGGTAGAACAGTCTTTGTCAACATTCAGAAAATTGTCAAAGAGTAAAACGTTGCATCTCTGGCCAGGGCTATACTTTTTGCAACCATCTAGAAGTCTCTTTTTGCCTAATGAGACCCATGTCTAAATTAATACGTAGGAAAAATATTATGTTACTATAGCTATCCAACGTCTTATATTTGCTTTGAGCAGTGGAGGAAAATTTTGAAATTTTCCGAAACCGAAGGTTTATTTGCCTTACAACGTCATTTCCAGAAAATGATGTTATCTTAGACTACCTTATATGGAAACGTAATGAAGGATTTTTTGGGGGGTGTCTGGTAATGTCTATGAGGAATGTATATATTTTACTAGAAATATTTATAGGTACATGTATATGATAAAAAGTTTTATACTATAACTTCAAACTTATGGTAAAATTTTGATTCAAACATTACACTAGGAATTTGTTCATTTTTTTAAATGTTTAAAGTAGTAGTTCAAATTTTCATTTATTGATTTATTTCACTTAACCCTTTCCTGTTTTTTGAAATTTTAGACAAGCCCAATTTGAAAGAGGTTGCAGACAACAATGAAAACTGGATGCCATTTGAAATGAAACCATCCCATGTGGAGAAAATATTGTGGAAAAAGGAGAAATTGCTTGTTACAAGCAATGTCTTCTTTTTCCACAATGTTTTCTCGAGTATAAATTCACAGGAACGTAAAATCCCGTATTTGAACGGGAAAGGGTTGAATCAATTTCTCTTACTTCAGGGATCCCGTTATATGTAATACCAACATCTGTGATCTATGATCCTCCGTTACTTTGTGAGTTTCTTCACACCAATGCTATCACAAGGATGCTTTTCACACCATCCTTATTAGAAGCTGTACTTAACACACCAGACCTTGTTTTTGATAAACAACTGAAATCTCTAAGGTATTTATTCTATGAGTTTCTTCACACATATTTTAACAGAATGATGTCATAATTCACACGGCGTGCAGCTGTTTTTGGGAAAAAACAGGTATTTTGCTAGGCCGTATTCTGTGTCACATTTGCAGCTTGGTAAAAAAACTTTGACATGTTTTTAATATCTCTTGTATTACTGATCACATTCATTTGAAACTCAGAATATATGTTTACTATAAAAAGGGCAATCTATACCAACAAGGGGGATAACTCCAAATGCATTTCTTAGCAAATAATGCCCCTTTTCCGACTTAGACATTCTACCCACTATCAGGCACTTGAATATCCAAGCATTGGCATTTGCATGCAGTGGTTCTGTTATAAATCAAAAATTACTTTATTTACAAGGATTCATTTCTTCATTCTTGGTTTAAATCTCTCAAAATTTTGTCACAGAAATAGACTTTCAAGCCCTATTGCATATATGTGTACATAGCAACTATTTTTTAGCTCACATTGTGCTCAAGGTGAACTTTGGTGATCATTGAATATCCGCCGTCTGTAGTCCATCGTGCGTCACCAACCATTTCCTTGTTATCACTCTAGGGGCCACAATTTAAGCCCAATCTTCATCAAATTTGGTCAGTAAGTTTGTCTGGTCACATGAATGAACCCTATAGAAAATGGGAATGTTCTTCTGGAAACACAGGTAAAGAGGCCTTAATGACAGTTTCCTTGTAAAGACTTCTGGGGCCTAAATTTTGGCTCAATCTTCATCAAACTTGGTCAGAATGTTTGACTGAGCACAAGGGTGAACCCTATTGAAAATGGGAAGATTCTTTTGGAAACATGGGAAAAAGGGCGTTGATGACAATTTCCTTGTTAGCACTATAGGGGCAACGACTATGGTTTAATCTTCATGAAACATTGTCAGATTGTTTTACTGGTCACAAGGATGAAACCTATTGAAAACTGAAGTCTAATTGTCTAACACATGAAAAAGGGCCTTAACCCTTTACTGTTCAATCCCATGTTTTTACGTCCCTTTAATTTTATAGTTGAGAAAACATTGTAGAAAAAGAAGAAATTGCTTGTAAAAAGTAATTTCTTCTTTTTCTACATTTTTTTCTACCCTACTACATGGTTATTTTTCAAATTAAATCTATTTCAAATACACGTCTGAAAAACCTTTGAATTTGGACAGGACTAAAATTTGAAATAAAGGAAAATGACAGTTTCCTTGTTATCACTATAGGGACCACAATTTTAGCCCAATCTTTTTTAAACTTGGTAGCCACCGTCATAGTGCAGTCAGTAGTGCATCAGACTCCCAATCTTCGACCATGGGTTCGATCCCCAGCTGCGGCACATATAATTTCCGACATTTGTCTCATACCAATGGGTGGATAATAGTACCTAAATTGGATAGCAGCTGGAGGCTAGGAAAGGATGTAGTGGAAATACCAGGAATCAATTGTTAGGTGCTCCAGCTGCTGCAATAGGACTGAAATACTGATAAAAGTGACGTTAAAACCCATTCAATCAATTTAAACATGGTCAGAATGCTTGACTGGTCAGAAGGATGAAGCCTATCAGAAACAGAATTCTCCATTGGAAATCATGGGAAAAGGGACCTTAATGAAAATTTCCTTGTAAGCAATCTAGGGGCCTCGATTTTGGTTTAATCTTCATGAAACTTAGTCAGATTGCTAGATCAGAAGGATGAATCCTTTCAAATATTGGAATGTTCCAAAAGGAAAACACAGGAAAATTTTAGCGGCCACGATTGTTGCCCAATCTTCTTTAAACTTAGTCAGAACACTTGGTAGGTTACAAGAAAACTTGATTAAACTTTGTAACAGGTAAACAAACAAGTTCTCCTTATTTCATATCTTTTGATACAACAAAGGTCGTGATAATCAAAAATTTTCTGAGGTGGCGGAATGTCTGATTTCAACTATGTCTAAGACAGACAAGTCATTGAACACCTGGGGTAAGTGACATGTTGAGAAAATGTCATGTGGATCAACCTTCACCTAAATACTTTACTGTCGTCAAAAGTTTGATTACAATGAGTTATCTATACCTATGCATTTAATAATCAGGTTTTACACCAAACAACTGCACATGTAGGAAATTGGATTTAATTGGAAACTTGTACCCTCTAAATAACCTGATCGATTTTATTGCAGTTCTTCATGTGTCACATTAATCAACCAAATTCCTAGATTCTGGGATACCTAGTTTCACTTTGGAGTTGTTATTATTCTATTCATGGAATTAAAAAGTTACTTTTGATTTAGGATTTTTCTCTGACAAAACCTTATGAATCGGATTCATGTATGATGTGAGATGTCAAAAATCTATGCTTAACTTATGTGTGTATTTCCGTTTATTTATCGTCGCTACCATAGCACATGCCCATATGAGCGACACCCCTAGAAGACGGTTAGTTGTAACGGGGGATAGTGCAAGGATACAGGACGAAACTACTGAGAGCCCCGCCTGGTTCTTTAACGTGCTCGATGGATAGCATCGTCACACGGGGCCTCGATTTTAACGTCTCATCCGAAAGACGATTAGTTTGTTAGTAGATATGGTCAGCCCAGGGCTCGAACCCGTGATCTTGAGGTTTGAAGTCAAGTGCTCTACCAACTGAGCTAATCGGGCTGACTTATCAATATTTATAGATTATTAAAACCAAACAAAGCAATTATAATGACCTAAAGCATTAATCACCTCTACCATCCATGCACTCTTAGGTGTGAAATACTTACCTGGCATATCTTTACGTGGCAATTAGGTATTTATTGACTTTTATATGGCTCCCATCTTTTTCAATCAGATGGTAAAAACATTGTTAAATCAGCATTAATGTCAAATCGGGAACCATTACGGCAGAAACCAAAATGGTCAACCCCCCTAAAGTTTCTAGAGCCAAGGGGACCCCACTTTATAATGGATTTAGCGCTGTAGTGGATAGTGCTATAATGGAGTTGCAGTGTACTTCTAAGAACTCAAATCTGAATTTAGTTCTATGTTGTTCAATCTCAGATTTTACACAGGAATAAAGAAGGAAAAATTTTCTTCACCAAAACCATAAGGCCTTATAATTTGTATTTATCATTGCTTATTTCCCCTTTGCCAAAATATTTCAAAGAATGACTCAACTCTAAAAATTAGCCCTATCTTTTGGGGGATGTTGGATTTTTATGGGCTTTGAAATCTTCTTTTCCAAAACGTTCATGCTTAGAGCTTTGATATTTTGTATATATTGTGAAAGTAAAGTATCATCATGGTACTCTTGTTTTGATTAACTATTATAGGGGATATTAGTGTTTAGAAAACACATACAATGGTCATGTGCATACATTTATTTTTGTGATGTAATAATGCAACAAAGAAAGAACTTTTTGGCAAGCTGAAAAACTACAGTTTGGCTAGAATTAAGGAGAACAAAGTATCCTAAAATTTGTCTTAACCAATTCCACACAATGACGCTTTTTGATGCCCCTCAAGAAATACAATTTGGAAAATATTGCGTAAATGAAGATATTACTTGCAACAAGCAATTTCTTCTTTTTACACAATGTTTTTTAATCAGAAAGTTGAAAATAACTAAATTTTCATAAACTTCGAATTGTCGTCTGCAACTTCTTTCAGTTCAGACTAGTCTAATATTATGTTATGCGGTAATGGGTTAATTGAAATAACTTTTAACCCTTGCCATGCTGAAATGGAAATATTACTGTTTTGGCAGGAGGTAAAGACATGGATCAACCTGCATATAGATGAGTCTTAAATCTTAGTCTACACCCCATTGGTCCCCTGTAAGCCATAGTCAGTTATGAAATTGATTTTAGAATAAATTTTGACCCCCAAGTTATTAACAGTGCTTTAAGGCCTTCAATTCAGAATCCAAATTCAGAAATGATTTTACTTATCATGACAATGATCGCCCATTACCAGATGACAAGTTTTTAGACTATTTCAAATTCAAGGATTTTGCAAACAAATAGTTTTAGTTGATGGAATTTTGTGTATGATTATTATTCTTTTCTCTTTTTTTTTTTTGAGTGAACGTTGTGGATAATGCAGAAATTGCACAAGCAGTTAATTCAATTTCCACAATATTTGCCAAAGCACACACTTAAATCTTAATAGACTCTTTCATTTACACATTGATGATTTTTCAGAACCATTATTTTTTGCGGAGAAGTTGTCACAACTGCACTTTTCCAAAAGTGTAGGGACATGTTGCCATGGATACAGTTCATCAATCTTTACAGTGTTTCAGAGTGCCATGATGTTGCCTGTATCAATCTAAATGAATATTTTAACCATAATAAGGTAAATAAAAGTTCAGAGTTGATACTGTCAAATTTGGATTAATAATTTATTGATCCCTGCTGTTAATCTAACACTGGATTGGCCAATGAATCCATTACCACACAACAAAATTTAAGACTGGTCCAAATTCAAAAGAGTTGCAGACGACAATTTAAATTTTATGAAATTTTAGATTTTAGTTTATTTTCTGGGTAGAAAACATTGTATAAAATGAAGAAATTGCTTGTTACAAGAAATTTCTTCATTTTACACAGGGCTCTGCAGAGTGGGCGACTCAGGCGAAAAAGTCGCCTGGTTTCATAAAACTTCGCCTGATTTGCTGATCAAAGCGAAGTCGAAGTCGCCTGGAATTTTCCGGAAGTCGCCTGTATACCATAGGTGATAACCAAAGGCTTTAAAAGTAGGGGACAGTGTGCAATTATACAACTGCCGGTCGAAAGCCCTTTGATCGTAATTCAAGCGTGTATCGATAGACGCGAGGCCAGCAGATTATCAGAAAGAGGGGTACGTTCTGGCAGCTAATAGTCGACATGCTCGCTTCATTCACACCAACGCTGATTGGTGTCGGCAATGCTTTGTATATTATCGGCACGAGAAATCTTTTATTTAAAATCCTTTCCCTTCTTAAGTTTTAATTATTTCTGTAAATTAAGTTATCATCAGTCTACGAGATTTGTTGCTTACTTTCACATAATGAGAATAATGGCCGACATTTACGGACGCCGTGTCATTTACCAGAAGTCAAAATTTTGTTAAAAAATTTGAAATCTTGATGAAAAATAATTCTGCTGAAAATCTACGTAGAGTAAATTCATCTTTCATTAGAATCCTTCAATTTCAATTATCTGCTTTAATTGTAACAAGTGAAGAAATTTATGGCAAACAATTTAAAGGCTGCTACGATCTTTTCCTGAATTTCTTGTTATAATACATTCTTAACAAAAACTAAATTTCACCTACTTGTGTTGGTAATAATTCCTTTAAATAACATGTAATCCTATAAAATTGAGCAAATTATCCTGTGTTAACTTTAAACCTCTGCATGTACAGTCTGGTTTTGTGTACTCAGCAGTAACCCTTACCCTTTACATACTATAACTGACTTAATCACAGAGGACCTTTTATGACCAATTAATGACATTTTTTATCTATTTATATGTTATCAGGTAAAGTGGACAGACTGTAACTCATTACCACACAATCCACCATTTTGACATCTTGAAAAGTTTTTATGGGAAACTGTGGAAGAAGGAGGAAATGATTGCAGCAAGCAATTTATCCTTTCCACACATGTTTCTACCCTCTTTGGCACCTTCTTATTTAAGCCCACTTTGAAATGTCTTATTTAGCCTCATTCAATTTGTACCAGTCTGAATTTTTTTCTTCTGGTAATGGTTTGATTACATACATGTTGTTACAATAAAATCTTTTCTCATTTTCTGCTTCAAATAGTAACACTACTCATTTCATTCAGACCGCCTGTACACTATTTGCATTTTTTTATCAGTTGACGTTTTGATCATATATGAATCTATTATGAAATATTAAAAAAAAAAAAAAAATCAGAATCAAACTCTTGAACTCTCAAACCTAAAAAAAGAAAAATACAAAAGCATTTTTCACAGGAATAAGATCTCTACTGAGGACTGAAAGGATAAGCAGTATTTGCTATGTTTATTGCATAATACATAATATAAAATGCAACTGCTTGGTTGTAAAGCTATTTCATTTTCTGATAGAAATGAGGAATACGCACAAAAACTCAATTTTTAACGCAATCCACTTCTCCTGAAAGTCTCACCACTTCTCCCCATTTTGAAAAACTTCTCCCAAATCTCAGACTAGTGAGAAGTGACTTCTCCCCAAATTCTGGGAGTCTGCAGAGCCCTGTTACACACTGTTTTCACAATTGTTAATGTTGAGGGCGTCCTAAAGCACCATTGTGTGGGAATAGGTTAAATCATTCATTTAGAATGAAAATTAACTCTCAATTCTGACATTGGCTGATGTTTGTGTTAAGCAATTTGTTGGTTAACCCTTGTCATGGTGAATAAAATCCTTCACTGAATTTGCATTAAAAATCAAAGGTCTGAAAGCACTGGAAGCACAAGTTAAGGGCTGAAATTAATTGTAAAAATAATTTTTGTAAACATCTCTAGGTTGACTGAGACAAACAGGAGGTGAAGTCTAAGATCAGACTTCACTTATGTGCAGGATGATCTTTGTCTATACCTCTTGCCAAAACAGGAATATGGTAAATTCAGCATGAAAAGGGTTAAATGTTAAAATTGAAACTTATTCAGCTTATGTAGTTTTAGTTGACAAATTCTTCATTTTCCACAATGTTTTATATGAAGGGGAATTTGAAAGCGTCATTGTGTGGGAATGGGTTTTAACAAAGATTTTGATATTACAGAATACTGTATTATTGGAAGACAATGATAACCCATTACAGCATGGCAACATTTTAGACTGGTCCAAATTGATCCAAATTGAAAGGAGTTGCAGACAACATTTCAGAGTTTATGAAATTCTAGATTTTTCTAACTTTCTGGATAGAAAAAAATTTGTAAAATGAAGAAGGGGATGGGCGTTTGTTAGAGGCTATAGTTTGTGAAACATTTAAAGACTGTCGAAGGTTCCAAATATTCAATGATCCATTGCTTGGAATTATTGACATGACTTGACCTTTATCTAATGGACAAATTACCTATGAATAGACTGTTTCTGTCAAAATTTCCTACTCCAAATCAATTTCTATTCTTTGTTTTCATTATACCCCCCACAACGAAGTAATTAGGGGGGTATACCGGAATCAGGTTGTCCATCTGTTCGTCTGTCTGTCCATCCGTCCATGGACATAATTTTGTGTCCTCATCTCCTCCCACATTTTCAGACCAATTTTGCTGAAACTTTACCAAAATCTTTCTTGCAATGGGAACTTGTGCACCTGCAATTTTCATAATGATTAATCAACTGGTTCAGGAGTTATGCCCCTTTGATTTATTTTCTTATATACAATATATAGAGAATAAATCATAACTCCTGAACAGGCTGACAGATTAAAAAACTAAAAGATGTTCACATGTACAATATTATTGGGGGGTGTATACTGGAATCAGGTTGTCCGTCTGTCATCTGTCTGTCCATCTGTCTGTCCATCCATGGACATAATTTTGTGTCATTATCTCCTCCTACATTTCAAGACCAATTTAGCTAAAACATTACCGGAATCTTCCTTGCAATGATAACTTGTGCACTTGCAATTTTCATTATGATTAATCAACTGTCTCAGGCGTTAAGTTTCTTTGATTTATTTCTTTTATACAATATATACAAAATAAATCATAACTCCTGAACAGGTTGACAGATTAAAAAAATAAAAGTGGTTCATACTTTTATTCCAGAACATAAATGCTGTGTTCAACGTTGCACGAAATTCATAATTTCCATCTTCAATGTTGACAAAAATCCCTATATTTTTACACAGTCATTGCCCCTCATTGACTTAAAATATGTGAAAAAAAATTGTCCGCTTGATAAATCATGAATGGCCAACATTTCAATGGTTACAATTTGGCCTCATTTAAAAAGAGGCGGCAGTGGGGGTATTCGTCAGCCCTTACAGGTGACAGTTCTAGTTCTTATGTGACACGTGACAAAAGTGATTGGCCCATCTTTTCAATATAGATCAACTCTTCAAAAGTGTTTCTCCAAATTTAGAAAGATTTGGTGACTAGATGTTTATAAGTTTTTCAAGATTTCCAGAAATCACTAAAAAAGTGTCGATTTGATGTCCATAGTGGGGGATAGGTTATTAGAGCATGAGTGTTCATTAGAATTTTTATGGTAATACTTTAAACCACGAAATAACAAACTTTTCAACTTGTCTGAACTTTATTTGAATATTTCAAATAAAGTTCAGAGGTATTTAAATTTTTGTGATTAATTTAGTAGGCTAAATGTATTATAAAAAATTCCTTCCTAAGCTTGACTTGTTGATGGTTTCAGGAGGCCTTATTGACCAGAAAGTTTTGTCCAGCCGGTAAAGTAATACCAGGTGTTCAGATAGTCATAATGGATGAAAACCTTAAACCACAGCCTGTTGGCAGCTCTGGAGAGGTAATAGCTGTCAATGGTCATATTTTTATTATACGCCAAAAGGCTTGTATGATGTTACAGTCCTTGTTGTTCTTTCATCTGTCTGTCTTTTTGCCCCATAACTGTTAGCAATTTTTTATGCCCCCGATCTTATAGATGCGGGGGCATAAAAAATTGTTTTACCGGTGTCCATCTTCTGTCTGTCTGTCTGTCTGTCTGCAAATCTTAACCTGCCAACTAAACATTTTCCTATAACTTCAACCCTGTTTAAGTTACAATGCTAATATTTGGTATGTAGATAGGTCTCAACAAGGCGCAACTGGGGAAGGTCATTTCATCAAGGTCAAGGTCAAAAATTTAACCCTTTTCCCCGTTTCTAAAGAATTCCTGTTTTGGGGGCATAGTGTTTCACAAACACATCTTGTTGTACATAATCATTTTCTAATGCAAATGAACTGAAATTTACCATAATGAATTTCTATGATGAAAGTTGTTCTTGAGAGAACAAATATTTTGACCCTCAAGTCATTTTAGAATTATCTCCCCTTGGCTTAATAATAGTTTAGAATTAAAGTGTTTTTTCAATGACAAGCCCCTTTCGGTGTATATTCCAAGCCCTTGTTTATCAATGATTTCTATTACATCATACTTCTTTCATGCTCATATGAGATGGGGCCAACTGTGACCAATTTCATCGGTGCACTTTTGGAAATCGTCTTGAGCAGACATATTTCTAATTGACTGTAGGCGCTACAGTTTGTGACCAATTGAGCATGAAAAGTGTCTTTAGATTTAATTGACTTTTTTTAGGTACGAAGTTACTAAATTAACGAAATAAACAAAACAAAAAGATTTTAACTATTTTCTACTCTGGTCATATTTTAGGCTAGTACAAATTGAAAGAAGTTGCTTACAAAAATTTTAGCTTGATGAAATCTTGAATTTATTTTTCTTTTGAGGTTGCAAACATTACCGATTTCGATGAAATTGCTGTTTACAAGTTATTTATTCATTTTCAGAATTGTTTTCTACAGCTTGATTCTTGAGGGGCGTCAAAAAACGGGACTGTTTAAGAATTGTTTGAAATAATATCCAGCAGTGCAGTTTTACTTATTACTGATCAAAATTATATCGGTAGCTATTTTGGAGCATATGAAATGGATTTTATGTGTGTGTTTTTTTGTTGTTTTTTTTGTTTCTTCTATTTTTTACTCAATGACAACACAAAGTTTTACGTCCATTATGTACCAAATGTTATCAAGCAATATCAAGAGAGAGAGAGAGAATTGATTCTTACCACTGCTACCTATTTTTTAATCCATTTCCACACAATGATGCTTTTGAATCCTCACCAGGAAAACAATTCGGAAAACATTGTGTTAAATGAAGAAATTGCTTGCAACAAGTAATTCCTTCATTTTACACAATGATTTTTTACCCAGAAACTTATTAAGATCTAAAATTCTGTACACATACACGAAGTTGGCATGTGGCTCTAAAGTGTAAAGTGTCATATCGAAATTCACGGTAACCAAACAATAGCCCGTCCAGACAATATCCCTTTCTATGTTATTTGACAAGTTAACATTATCCCCTTCCTAAATTCAACAGTGCGGACATTAACCCCTTAGTCCGACAGAGCGAACAAAAATCTCCTTCCTAATATTAGCAGAGCAGACATTATCCCCCTCATCATTTTACTACTGCTGATAAAAGCCCCTTACAAATGCAAATTACAAGGCATGCTGCATCCATTGCTTTCAAATATGCAGAGTTAATGAAATTTGCGCGAGTATCCCATGATTATCTTATACACGGCCAGAAAAGAGTACAGCCGATGTGTAAGAACTTTGAAGTAGTAAAATCATAACTGCAGTCAACTAACATGTTAGACAACGGTTTATGCAGTCGGATTGCATATCCCTAATAACACATGACAGTCCTATCCCGGGCTATCACCATTGTTACCGTGTTCGGACTTTAGGCAGCCGTGTAAACTATTACACTGTTTAGATAAGATTGTGAAAAGTGTGTAAGGAAACATAGAAATAATCTACTTCAATACATGCAGAAAGATTGTAAAAATAATAATAATGATAATAAATGATACACTCTGATTCTACTGCCGACTGATACTTTGTGAATACAGCTCATACTAAACTGTAGCTATGATGTTTGGTCTCATACCAACAACATGTATCAAAAAAAGATAAGATCATATGGAAATGGTAATAATATAGCTAACATCCAGCATTTTATAGCTTGTTAAGTTGGTGTTATATCTTAGAGGATCAGGAAGGACAATAATATCACTAGATTGATTCAAATAGTAAAAAGTTGAAGTTGACACAAGGTTTATTCTAAAGAAAAATGGTGGTAAAAAGGGAGTGCAAAATTGTAATTAAGGTATTAATGGTATTTTGATATGGAAACCTTGTTTGAAAATGAGAATTTGTTTGTCATGTGAAATTGCCAGTTTCTCAAATTGTTTTTTAACATATTTGGCACTTATTTATCACTTATTATCATTTTTAAAATGTTGTCCGCATCAGTCAGTAATGGGTTAAGGATCTTTTGTAAGAAATGTGCAGCTTTGATTTTACCCCTTCTTTTGATTGCATGGTGTATATACTAAGTAAGGCTTTTCTTAGCATTACCCCTTTCCTGTATAACTCCTGATCTTTATGTCCCTGAGAAATGATACTTGAGAAAACGCTGTTGAAAAAGAAGAAATTGCTTGTAACAAACAATTTCTTCTCTTCCCACAATATTTTCTATCAAACTGGGATGGTTATTTTTAAAATAAATTTTTTATAATATCTGCTACCCTTTGAATTTGAACAAGTCTAGAGTTTTGTAAAACATTGAAAGGGTTAAGGTACTTTTAATTACAGAGAAAGACATATAACAATAATTAAAGACTAGAAAATATTGATATTAGGCCTTTTACACAAAGTAATTAACCTTTTTTCATGCTGAACCTAGAATATCCCTGTTTTGGCTGCAGGTATAAACAAAGATCAGACTGCACATCTTCCTTTTTATTTTAATACATATCTGAGAAAGGATTTCAAATGGTTAATCTTTATCACACTGAACCTGAAATATTTCTGTTTTTTGCATGAAGCAAATGTGCAGTCTGATCATAGTTAACACCACCTATTTGTCCCTTTCTAGCAAAACTCGTTTATTAGATAAGTTTTCAAAAAAAAATTACCAAGTAATGCTAACAGTGCTTTCAGCCCTTTGATTTCAATTCAGTTTTGTAAAGGAATTTTATTCACCATGACAAGGATTAATTACTTTCTACAGTAAATGTATTTATAAATTGTATATTATACATTACAAAACAGATATATGTAGGAGGACCAACTCTAGCCCGAGGCTATCTAAACAGACCAGAGATTCAGGCACAGAGATTTATAGCTAGACCGGGAATGGTTCCCAGTACATACGGGGACATTCTGTACAAGAGTGGAGACTGGGGATACATGCTGAGTGACGGGAGTTTAGAGATCTGTGGCCGCTGTGATTCGATGGTCAAAATAAGGGGATATTCTATAGAAATACAGGTAATGGATACATCATAAGAGTGCTTTCAGTTCTTTGATTTTATAGACTACTTATATGTACACTGTAGTATAAACTTTATCAAAATACATATGTACATATATGTAGCCTTTTAAATCAAAGTACTGAAAGCACTGTCTTTACATTACTTGAACCTGGTGAGGTAGGTTATAAGGGATTTAAGGCTGCTCTGGTATTAGGACCAATATTATAGGATAATCATTAGAAAAATAGGTAGTGAATAATTGTCCCCACCTCCCTTCAACAAAATGGGGTACATCATTAACCTCAGCTTTTTTTGGTATTTCCCTCTGTCTATCTGTAAGTTGGCCAGTGGATCAGACCTTGTCAGAACGACAACTTGACACAGAATTGATCTTGGTTTGCTAAATTTAGCACAGATAATAATCTCTGGGTGAAGATTATGAAAATCAAGATTTTTGTGAGCAATCCATCAAAGGTCAAGGTCATAGTGACCTAGTTTTGGATTATTCTACCTCTTGGCAAAATAAACATGTACTGCAAAAGTGTTTGCTTGAAAGAGATGAGGTTGAACAACTTTAACCCATTAACGCACAACAAATATTGGACTGGTCCACATTGAAAGGAAATGCAGATGGAAATTTGAAGTTTAAGAAATTCTAGTCTTCTTCATCTTTCTGGATGGAAAAGATTGTTGATAATGAATAAATAGCTTGTTGCAAGCAATTTCTTCATTTTCACGTAATGTTTTCCCAATTATTTTTTTGAGGGGCATCAAAAAGGGTCATTGTGTAGGGATATTGTAAGAGTGCAGTTGATTGTTACATCAATTCTTTAGGCACACTAGAGGATAAAAGACATAATAAATTATACATTGAAGTTATTTAAAAAAATCATATGTAACAGTTCTAGTTTGGGGTACTTTTTCATTTGGAAATATTAACCGGATACTAGGAGACAAAATTTTAGACTGGTTCAAAGTGGAAGAAGTTGCAGACAACAATTTCAAGTTTGTGTAAATTACAAACTATTTGTCTTTTAGGGAGAAAACATTGTCATTCGTGAAGAAATTGACCAATCCCTGGTCTTACTTCCATATTCAATGGTGTTATTTTGCAAAATTTATGGCCTGTAGCATGTAACAAAAAAGTAAAATGGTTGGTTGAATAAGTTGTAGTTACAATGTTTAAGTCACCAAAACAGCATAAAGGTTAACAAAAATGGCGGCCAATGTCGGAGTTGAAAGCTCAGGTCTGGGGTGAATAAATGCTTTGATTGGTCAATTGATTCCTTGATTGACAGCTGTGATTGGTCAATTGCTTGTAATAAGCAATTTCTTCAATTTTTACAATATTTTTCAAAGCTTTTTCACCAAGGGCGGTAAACTTAATGGGTTAATGTGCACTGACAGTCAATGGGTTACTGTGAAACAGTTTTAACTGCCTATAAATATAACAGAAGTAACAACTGTTTGGTACTGACCCATCAAAGTATTCAAACTTACACTTGATCAGTTTAGGAAATTCATACTATTCTAAAACGAAAACTCTGTTGTATATTTGTCAGTTGAAAACAGAACTTTGAAACTTGACATATTTTGATGTTCCTAATGTGAATTAAAAAATTTTTGACCAGTCGACTTGTTCATTTAGACAAGATCTGACACATTGAAATCTGACCCTTTGTATTTGTATTGACTTGAAACCATTTCCAGACATTAGGAATTTTAGACTGGTCCAAGTTCAATGATGTTGTAGACAACATTTTTTAGTTGATGAAATATTAAATTGTTTTGCCTGTTTGGGGTAAAGACATTGTGGTTAATGAAGAAATTACTTGTAACAAGCAATTTCTTAATTTCCACAGTGTTTTTTAAAGTTTTTTGGGGGGGTGTCAAAAAGTGTCATTGTGTGGGGATAGGTTTAACATCGTAACTGCTGCTTATTTAACCAGTTCCAACACAATCCCTCCTTTTTACATCCTTCATGAAGAAGACTTGCAAAAACATTGTTGAAAATGAAGAAATTGCTTTTATCAAGATTTTTTCTAGAGGAGCATCAAAAAGTTCATTGTGTGGGAATGGGTTAAGGTTTACATCTCTGTCATATACTGGTTTCTCAATTTGTTTCTTTTCCTTTTTTTTTTCTACTTAAGGCAGTTGAAGTTGCCTTAATGGAACTTCCCATGATTCATAGCTGCTCTGTCCTGGTTAAAGGAGAAGAGGGAGAGGACAAATTTCTAGTTTCCTACATAGTGCCAAATGGAAAACCTACAAAGAAGGAAATAAGAGAAGAACTTAAGAAAAGATTGCCTTTCTATATGATACCATCATATTTTATGTTCCTATCAAAGTAAGTTAAGATAAGCTTGTTTTTAGTCAAGCCCCTGGTGAGCAAGACATACTGTAAATCAGGTAATTTCTCGGTTTGTCTTGAGCCCAAAGATTTAGTAGTGAGTTCAAGAATTTGCGAGTGGCCGTAAGGTACTTTCGCATAATTTCCTTAATTTCCCTATCTATTGAATAGACCTGCAAATAAAAAATCTATATTTGATTACAGTAATTAACAACTATAAAAAGAATGATTGCTCCTATTCGATTGAAAACATTTATACCTATTCTCCATTAAACAAAGTATAGTGAACTTGAAGTAAAACAATTTCTCTCTGGATAGTCCTTGCAAGACAGCAAATTACATGTATGTGTTAAAGTTAAAGTTGTCACCACCACAAGTCGGTGTATGTGTGTTAATGTGTCAGTCTGTCCAAACTCTTCCAGTGTATATCTCCTGCTTTTATGGATGGATTTCAATATAACTTGGCATAATTGTTCCCTTCTTAATTAGATTTGAGACAGACTTTTATATAGCATCAAGGTCACTACTCAAGGTCAAAAATGCAATTAGAGCTTGTCTTGAGCATATCTCCTAAATTTTTGGATTTGGATATAATTCAAAATGACATGGCACAGTTGGTCTCTATCATCAATAGATGTGCCATTTGAAACAAATTTTCAGATAGCTTCAGAGTCAAGGTCACAGCCTAAGTCAAACACTCAGGTTGATCTTGTTCAAAGCATATATCCTACATTACTTTTTAGCTCACCTGAGCACGAAGTGCTCTTGGGGAGCTATTGTCATCGTCCATCGTCTGTCCGTCCTTCTGTCCGTCCGTCCGTTCACAATTACAAAAAAATCCTCTCCTCCTAAACTAACCATGAAATTTCAACAAAACTTCACAGGAATGATCCTTGGGTCATGCCCTTTCAAAATACTTCAAAGAATTGAAATCCATGAAGAACTCTGGTTGCCATTAGCCCCTTTCTTTGTGATCCCTGATTTTACATAGAAATAAAGAAGGAAACTTTAAAAATCTTATTCTCCCAAACCATAAGGCCTAGAGCTTTGATATTTGGTATACATCATCATCTATTGACCCTCTACCAAAATACTTCAAAGAATTACAGTATTCTAAAAATAAGCCCTTTTCTTTGTCATCCCTGATTTTACAAAGAAATAAAGAAGGAAATCTTTAAAAATCTTCTTCTCCCAAACCATATGTCCTAGAGCTTTGATGTTTGGTATACATCATCATCTATTGACCGTCTACCAAAATACATGTACTTGAAAGAATGTTCTGAAAATTAGCCCTTTTCTTTGTGATCTCTGATTTTACATAGAAATAAAGAAGGAATTCTTTAAAAAAAATTCTTGTCCCAAACCATAAGGCATAGAGCTTTGATATTTGGTATATATCATCATCTATTGACCCTCTACCAAAATACTTCAAAGAATTACTGTATTCTGAAAATTAGCCCTTTTCTTTGTGATCCCTGATTTTATATAGAAATAAAGAAGGAAATCTTTAAACCTTTTTCTCCCAAACCATAAAGCCTAGAGCTTTGATATTTAGTACAAATCATCATCTATTGACCCTCTACCAAAATACTTCAAAGAATTACCGTATTCTGAAAATAAGCCCTTTTCTGGGCGATCCCTGATTTTACATAGGAATAAAGAAGGAAATCTTTGAAAATCTTCTTCTCCCAAACCATAAAGCCTAGAGCTTTGATATTTAGTACATATCATCGGCCATTGACCCTCTACCAAATTACTTAGAAAGAACTAGCCCTTTTCTGTGCAATCACTAATTTTAGTTAGGAATGAATGGATTAAAAGAGAAATCCTTAAACATCTTCTCCAAAATAATTATACAGAGGGCTTTGCTATTTTGTTTATATCATAAAGCCATGAACCATCATACTCAGGGGAGCTATTTAGGGCCATCATGGTCCTCTTGTTTGTGCTTGCAATTGAAAAATAATTTGAGACACTTGTTCTCAGTCATGAGTAGATTTGCCATATGAGTCAAATTTTCTGATAGCTCCAAGGACAAGGACACAGCTCAAGCTCAAGTATATTTTTTCCATGGACAACTACCATTGCATTGTCATGGATCAGAAGGAAGGGAGCTTAAACTTGGATTTGTCCAATACTTTGTTGTCTAGGATTTAACCATTTCCAGACATCAAAATCTTAGACTGATCAAAATTGAAAGAAGTTGTGGCAAAATCTTTAATGCACTCTAGAGGCTACAATCTTGACTTAAGTGATTAGAAATACTGTAAGAATGTTTGTCTTTTATAATTATCAAATAAATTTAACATCAATATGGTCATTATGGGAATAAAAAACTGATGACTAGGACAAATCTTAATTAGTGTAAACTCCATGATAAGTTCAATTTGATCAGCTTGGATAATAAAAAAACTAGAACACAAGGACAAGTCTTTAAGAAAACCTAGTGTACTTTCAAGAGGCTAAATGTCTTAAAAGTATGGGTCTTTCAGGATTCCTGTTTTGGCAGCTTCTGGCAAGTTAGACAAAGCTGCATTACCCCCGTTTGATCAACATACAGATGATGACATCATCAACGAAGGTAAACCACTAACAGAGACAGAGGTTGCCTTAGCAACAATTTGGAGTAAAGTACTGCAGCTTAGGGAAGCTGATATTACTGAGAGTTTCTTTGATCTTGGAGGGTAAGCTTCAACCATTACCGAATGACAAATTTTAGACTAGCCCAAATTGAAAGAAGTTGCAGAGGCTAAGTTTAAGTTGATGGAATTTTAAAATTCTTTATTTTTTAGAGTAGAAACATTGTTGTGACAAGCAATTCCTTAATTTTCAACAATGTTTTCCCAAGCTTTTTTCTTGAGGGGCCTCAAAAAGCTTCGGAATACATATATTAATTTTTTCTTACTTTTTTATAAATTGACTATTTTTTGCACGTATGCAGGTCATCCTGTATCAAGTGATATCATTAAACTCCTTACATCCTTTCACTTAACCCATTCCCACGTAATCTGGCTTTTTCTGCCCCTCAAGAAGAAAGTCTTGAAAATATTGTGAAAAATGAAGACATTGGTTGTCACATGAAATTTCTTCATTATCCACAATGTTTCTACCCCAAAAGACAAATATTTTTAAAAACGCAAAAACTTAAATTGTCCTCTGCAACTTCCTTTATTATAATTTGACCATTCAAAATTTCTTTTTGTGGCAATGGGTTAATAAGATTATTAGCTCAGTTGTTTTAAAATAAAAAAAAATGTTTTTGTCATCGCCATGGTGACCTCAGTGTTGTCTTTATTACAGGCTGGACAAACTTTTACCATGGTCTTATCTCTATTATTATTGAAGATATTTACTTGAAACTTTGTATGTATGTGTGTGCATTATCACAAGAGCAGTCCATGAAATGATATTCAAGCTGTATTCAAAGGCATTTGCATCTGATAATAATTTGTGTCTAAAATTGATTTGTAACAAGGGTTTCAAAATTTCATTGACACATTATATCTGAAGATAACTGATTATTAGATTACTTAGAGAGCAAATTTACCTATTGATGGAAAGTTAGAGACAAAACCCACAACAAGCGGACATGCTTTTCTTTGAGTCTACTTTATCCATTACCTGACTGGCCTAAATTAAAAAGAATTGCAGATGACAATTTAAAGTTCATCAAATTTTAGATTTCTTTTAACTTTCAAGATAGAAAATATTGTGGATAATGAGGAAATTGCTTGTAACAAGTAATTTCTTTAATTGCCAAAATGTTTTCAAAGGCTTTTTTCTAGGTCATATTATAAAAAGAACTTCAAATTCATGCTCATGTAATACCAAATTTATCAAAAGTTTCATCATTGACAGATTGAAATTTGGCAAAGTTTCTTTATAAACGACTCATTTAATTCTTTCTTGTACAAACCCAGGATTTTACGTTGCCATGCAGTTATACTTGAGAAAATATCGTGGAAAAAGAAGAAATTGCTTGTCACAAGCAATTTTTCCTTTTCCCACAATATTTTCTACCACATAGGATGGTTTAATTTCAACTTGCATCCGATTTTCATTGTTGTCTGCAACCTCTATCAATTTGGACCAGTCAAAAATTTCAAAATAAAACAGGAAAGGACTAATAAACTAGTTATTTCAAGACAAAGACTTTTTCCCACAATATTTTCTACCACATAGGATGGTTTAATTTCAACTTGCATCTGATTTTCATTGTCGTCTGCAACCTCTATCAAATTGGACCAGTCTAAAATTTCAAAATAAATGGGAAAGGGTTAATAAACTAGTTATTTCAAGACCAAGACCTTTTCCCACAATATTTTCTACCACATAGGATTGTTTAATTTCAACTTGCATCTGATTTCTATTGTTGTCTGCAACCTCTATCAATTTGGACCAGTCTCAAATTTCAAAATAAAACAGGAAAAGGTTAATAAACTACATGTAGTTAATTCAAGACCACTCATTTAAGCCAGTTTCACTCAACAAAATTTTGGACTGGTCCAAATTGAAAGGAGTTACATACAACAATTTATAGTTTATGAAATTTCAGATTTTTTCTACAATTTGGATAGTAAACATTGCATAAAATGAAGAAATTGCTTATCACAAGCAATTTCTTCATTTTACACAATCTTTTCCCAATTGTTTTTCTTGGAGGGCGTCCAAAAGTGTCACTGTGTGGGAATGGGATAAACCTGTCTTTTCAGCCACTCCCTCCTGGCTGCGGAGCTCATCAATCAAGTAAAGTCTACCATGTCTGTAAACCTGTCTGTCCAGGATCTTTTCTACTATCCAACTATTCTACAACTCAGTAAGCTCATAGATGCTAAGCTAAATCAAACACCCTTTGAACCTGTTGCCATAGAAACAAAGATTGATCTCCAGTCTGAAGTAAAGAAGTATAACTCTGTTGATGTAAAGTGAGTATGTAGTGATTTTCCTTGAATTTAACCTATTGCTGGACATTGAAATTTTAGCAAAATTCTAAGAAGTTTCAATGACAATTTTGAGTCATTGAAATTTTATATCTCTATTTATTTGGGTAGAAAATAGAGATAATGAAGAAATTACTTGAAACATGCAATTTCTTCATTTTCAACAATGTTTTTTTGAGGGGCATCAAAAAGGGGAACCAAGTGATATTGGGTAAAGGTATTTAACCCTTTCCTATTTGACCTGTCCAAATTCAAAGATTTTGCAGACAAAAACTAAAAAGGGATTTCATTTGAAAAATGACCATTCATTAGGGTAGAAAATACTGTGCAAAAAGAAATTACTTATTATTAGTAATTTCTTCTTTTTCTACACAGTTATTTCAAATATAAAATCATAGGGACGTAAAAACCAGGGATAGAACAGGAAAGGGTTAAAGTAGAGCTGAATTTTAAATGAAGATGTAGAAAAAGTGTAAGTTAATTCAATGCTTGATTGATCGAAGCTATCAATCAACGAATCATTTGACCAGTCAAATATCGATAAATGACGCCATATAATATCAAAGTGGAATTCGGGTGTTTGCCAGTGGAGTCAGTGGGCGGGGCCAGTGATCTGTTTATTATCCTTGGTTGGAAAATATCGTATCTTATATCCTTATTTGATTTAATTGTTAGTTTCGTCTATCAAAAACGAGCGTTCTGATTGGTCGAAAAATTTAATTCATACCTCCATGAACAAAATTTTGAGCACGCAGCCATTTGTATGCTTCCGCATGAAATAGTTCCCTACAAAAAGGCATCAAAATTTGTACAGCTTTTGTTTTTTTTGCTCAATGCTACTAAAATTATAAGAAATTAAGAGAATGTTTTTTGTTTTCATGGAGGTATGAACCGAAAAAACTAATCACACAATGTATGAATCCGCTTTGCGTATTCATACAGTGTGATTAGTTTTTTTCGGTTCATACCTCCATGAAAACAAAAAATATTCTCTTCACCTCTTAATTGATTTGCAGTATTGATATGCAACTACGAGCATTTTGGAGGACATTTGCCTTCTATAATGAAAGAAGATTTGAGAAAGGGAGAGTACTCCTGACAGGGTCTACAGGATTTCTTGGTGCTTTCATCCTAAAAGAACTTCTATTACAAACAAAGGTAAAGTATATGTTTGAATAATTGAGGCACATTGAGACAAGTTGATGTTAACCAAGCTAAAAGTATGCAAATCTTGACCTTCAGATCTTTTTCGATAGTAGACGAGGTTAAGGTCATTTTACCTCCAAAAATCAAGTAACAAATTCTTTCTCTCACATGAGTATACTTTTAAACCTGTGGTTGGAACTACAGGATTCTCTGATACCACATATAACTTTGACTATGTATAACCCATTATCACATGACAAAATGTAAGACTAGTCTAAAATTGAAAAATATTCAAGATGTCAATTTCAGATCATTGAAATTTAAAACTCTTTGCCTTTTAGGACAGGTAATATTGTGGGTATTGAAGGTATTGCTATTACAAGCAATTTCTTCATTGTCCACAAGGTCTTCTAAAGCTTTTTTGTTGAGTAGTATAAGACGGTGGGATCGTATGGGAACAGGTTAACCAACATCCACACAAAATAATTCTAGACTAGTCTAAATTGAAAGATGTAGCAGGCGACAAAATCAAGTTTGAAAAATCTAGAAAATCTTTGCCTCTTGGGTAGGAAATACAAGTAATTTCTTCATTGCCTACACTGTTTTCCAATGCATTCTTGAGGGGCATTAAAAAGCTGGATTGTGTGGGAGTAGATTAAAGGTTGATTCTACAAAATGTGTTAGACTTGGTTTTCTGTAATGACTATAGAAAAACAAGGTTTATTATGGGAGAATAAATCTGTTGAAGAAATATAGTGATGGAAAACATTGTGAGAAAAGAAGCAGTTTCTTCTTTAGTTTTCTGTCTGCTTGTTTATATGTAACCAATTACCACACAGTCCAGCATTTTTAAGTGCTGACGAAATGTTGCTTATTAAAAGCATTGTGGGAAAAGGATAGATTGCTTGTGATAAGCTAATTCTGCTTTTGTAATTGATTTCTATCCAAGCTAAAGCTTATTTTAAGTTAACATGCATGTGAAAAAATAATTTATCTGCTACTTTTTTTAATTTGGTTTAGTCTCAGCTTTTGTTATCTTGTAATGATTCAGTCACTTTCCGTGTAACCTTTCTTAAAGTCTGGTTCCTTAGAAATTTAAAATGAACAACTGAAAAGTTTTGAGTGTACTATTAGTTAGATTCAGATCTGAATAAAAAAAAAACAACATAATTGTACTTGAACTCTTAGATTTATCCAAAACCAAAAGAAGTTGTAGACCCAAATTCACAGTGGTAAAAAATGTAGAATAAGTACTGAAAAAGGTAGAAAAAATTGTGAGAAAAGGAGAAAGTGCTTGTTTTAACCTATTCCCACACAATCCCTCTTATGGACAAGTACATGTATACTGTATAGTGTTTTCTTCTACTTATAAAAGGTAGAAATATTCGATTCCAGATTTTCATATTTTGCCTGGTACGAGAGCTTCCAGATGCAACACCAGAGGACAGAATCAGAAATGCTATGGTGAAATATGGATTTCTAGCTTCTGAAATGGAAATGCAGACAGAAGTACAAAAACAGATGGAGCAGATGTATTCAAAACGAGTCATGCCCATAAAAGGTAAATCCATGGCAAAAGGATTATCATTTGCTCTTTCAATTATCACTGATGCTTGTCCATAAGGGTTTTTTACTCCAGATATATTGTTATTTCTCTTCTTCTTCCATAGCCATTCTTAACCCATTACCAGATGACACAATTGTAGACCTGCCCAAATTCAAAGAGGTTAATGATGACATTTAATTGATCAAGGTTATCAAACCCATGTAGACATAGAAGTGAACTATGAGTTCTACCATTAGCCGACATTAGTATTAAGCATTTTTGTTGGTTTGGCAGCATAAACATTGTGATTGCAGCTTAACCCTTGTCATGCTATATAAATTACCTTACTGAATTGCTGTCAAATCAAAGGACTGAAAGCACCGATAGAACTTGTTGTTCAAAAATCAATATTTCTTTTGGAAATCAATTTCATAAACAACTCTGGCAGGAAAAGCACAAGCAGGAGGTGTAAAACAAGCTCAGCCTGTATTTATGTGCAGGCTGATCTTGGTTTACACCTCCTGCAAAAACCGGAATATTCCGGGATCAGCATGACAGGGGTTAATAAAGCTGTAGTTTCAGCATTTAGGTTGCCAAACAATCATTTTACTTGTTTGTAGTTTCTAGCTAAAAATATCTAAATTATGTAATTTGAACTTCCCGTCGGAGTAAGTGGATAGAGCAAGTGATGCATAAATTCAAAGTGTGCCTGAATTGAAAAAATGAGTGCCAATTTCTTGTCTTGTGTTATTTTAGACTTTGTTGTTAAAAAGGTATCTATCTGAGCAAAAAGTACTGCATTATGTAATTATGAAATTGTCCAGTTAAACTTTTAAGATAAAGACAAATTTTACTTACATTATCCTTTCTAACATTTGTCTCTCAATCGTAAACCTAAGTGAAGTAGCATCTGGAGGCTAGGAAAGTATGTAGTGGTGGCGCTGGTGTGAAAAATACCAGGAATCCATAATTAGGTGCTCCAGCTGCCGGGATATGACTCAAATATGGTTAAAAGTGGCATTGAACCCAATTCAATCATCAAAACAGCCATTTTTTAAGAAGCCAAAGAAACAAGTTTTAATATTGTACAATTCAAGGATTCAATAAAGATTTTGATGTATTGTAGGAATTTTTTTCCTTTCACACAATTTTTTATTTGAAGGCGATGTTGCCCTCCTGAATCTTGGTGTTTCTGATGAGGATTATGCATACCTTTACTCTGACATAGATATGGTGATACATGCTGCTGCCAGTGTAAATCTAGTGTACCCATATAATGTAGGTATTACATGGATTTTGATTCAAACACTTTTACATAGATATCATGTTAGTCATGTTTCTACTAGTGGTAATCTAGTGTACCTATATAATTATGGGTATTACATGGATTTTGATTCAAATATTCTGACATAGATATGGTGATACATGCTTCTGCCAGTGTAAATCTAGTGAACCCATATAATGTAGGTATTACATGGATTTTGATTCAAATATTCTGACATACTTAATAATTTGGTGATACATGCTGCTATCAGTGTAAATTCCGGTGTACCCATAAAATGTAGGTTTTACATTGATTTTGATTCAAACAATCAAATATACCAACAAGTCAAAATCCCAATTTTGAAAGTTTATTTGTTGAAAAAAACCTGCCCTTTTCCAGGGAAAAAAGCTCATTATCTGACAACCGAAAATTAATCCCAGGCTTTCTGACCAAAACAAGTGAAACAAATGAATATTTTAAGTTATATGAGGTAAATGATTTTTAGTGCAGTTTATTTTACTTAGGGGAGGAATGGTGATCAAAGGCGCCACTGCCAGATGTTTAGCTTTTTTTGGAAGAGTTTCCAGAGTTGACACGTGCAAGACAATTTTTATCCTTGTCGTTTTTTGGAGAAAAAAAATGCTGTCTGAACTATTATACATTACTGATAGAATTTTCAAAAAGATAAAATGGGTTTGTTTTTTCACACAGCAGGTAGCTATACTTTTTAAATAGAATGCTATGATAAACCATGATTTTTACTCATTGTCAGATTTAGTAGTTTTGTATCAACCAAGAAATGTTAAGCTGCCCTAATTGTCGAAAACCATCATTATCTTTATGATGGTTTTCTCTTACCTGGTCTCTAATACAAAAGCATATGAGGTAGGAAATTGCTTATCTGGAAATAAGCTTACTATGGACAGTACCACCAGGAACCAAAGTGTTCGGATTAATGTATCATAACTGTATATGGGTTATATTCTGCTGTCAGTGTAAATCTAGTGTAGCTTTACAATATAAGTAATTTAACGATTTTGATTAAAACTTTTAAGAGATGAGAATATTTTTAGCTCACCTGAGCACAACGTGCTCAAGGTGAGCTTTTGGTATCACCTTTTGTCCGTCGTGCGTCGTGCGTCGGAAGTCGTCAACAATTCTTTAAACATCTTCTCCTCAGTAACATCTGGGCGGAATTCAACCAAACTTGGTAGGAATGTTCCTTGGGTGACCCTTCTCAAAAGTTGTTCGCGGATTTTTGATTGACCCCCAAATATGGGCGTGGCAGGGCGTGGCAGTTTTTAACTTAGAAATCTTTAAACATCTTCTCCTCAGTAACCATTGGGCCAATTTCAACCAAATTTGGTATGAATGTTCCTTGGGTCACCCTTGTCAAAAGTTGTTTGTGGAATTTTGATTTATGCCCAAATATGGGCGTGGCAGGGCTTGGAGTTTTTGACTTAGGAATCTTTAAACATCTTCTCTTCAGTAACCATTGGGCCAATTTCAACCAAATTTGGTATGAATGTTCCTTAGTTGACCCTTTTCAAAAGTTGTTCGTGGAATTTTGATTTACGCCCAAATATGGGCGTGGCAGGGCGTGGCAGTTTTTGACTTAGAAATCTTTAAACATCTTCTCCTCAGTAACCATTGGGCCAATTTCAACCAAACTTGGCATGAATGTTCCTTGGATGACCCTTTTCAAAAGTTGTTCGCGGATTTTTGATTGACCCCCAAATATGGGCATGGCAGGGCGTGGCAGTTTTTGACTTAGAAATCTTTAAACATCTTCTCCTCAGTAACCATTGGGCCAATTTCATCCAAACTTGGCATGAATGTTCCTTGGATGACCCTTTTTAAAAGTTGTTCGCAGAATTTTGATTTATGCCCAAATATGGGCGTGGCGGGGCGTGGCAGTTTTTGACTTTGAAATCTTTAAACATCTACACCTCAGGAACCATTGGGCCAATTTCAACCAAACTTGGTATGAATGTTCCTTGGGTGACCCTTTTCAAAAGTTGTTTGGCAGAATTTCGTTTCACGCCCAAATATGGCGTGGCAGTTTTTGACTTTGAAATCTTTAAACATCTCCTCCTCAGTAACTATTGGGCCAATTACAACCAAATTTGGTATGAATGTTCCTTGGGTGACCCTTTTCAAAAGTTGTTTGCAGAATTTTGATTTATGCCAAAATATGGGCGTGGCAGTTTTTTTAACTTTGAAATCTTTAAACATCTTATCCTCAGTAACAGTTGGGTCAATTTCAACCAAACTTTGTATGAATGTTCCTTTGGTGACCCTTTTCAAAAGTTGTTCTTGGAATTTTGATTTATGCCCAAATATGGGCGTGGCAGGGTCAGGCACTTTTTTGACTATGAAATCTTTAAACAACTTCTCCTCAGTAACCATTGGGCCAATTTCAACCAAACTTGGCATGAATGTTCCTTGGATGACCCTTTTCAAAAGTTGTTCGCGGATTTTTGATTGACCCCCAAATATGGGCGTGGCAGGGCGTGGCAGTTTTTGACTTAGAAATCTTTAAACATCTTCTCCTCAGTAACCATTGGGCCAATTTCATCCAAACTTGGCATGAATGTTCCTTGGATGACCCTTTTTAAAAGTTGTTCGCAGAATTTTGATTTATGCCCAAATATGGGCGTGGCGGGGCGTGGCAGTTTTTGACTTTGAAATCTTTAAACATCTACACCTCAGGAACCATTGGGCCAATTTCAACCAAACTTGGTATGAATGTTCCTTGGGTGACCCTTTTCAAAAGTTGTTCGGCACGTTTCGTTTCACGCCCAAATATGGCGTGGCAGTTTTTGACTTTGAAATCTTTAAACATCTCCTCCTCAGTAACTATTGGGCCAATTACAACCAAATTTGGTATGAATGTTCCTTGGGTGACCCTTTTCAAAAGTTGTTTGCAGAATTTTGATTTATGCCAAAATATGGGCGTGGCAGTTTTTTTAACTTTGAAATCTTTAAACATCTTATCCTCAGTAACAGTTGGGTCAATTTCAACCAAACTTTGTATGAATGTTCCTTTGGTGACCCTTTTCAAAAGTTGTTCTTGGAATTTTGATTTATGCCCAAATATGGGCGTGGCAGGGTCAGGCACTTTTTTGACTATGAAATCTTTAAACATCTTCTCCTCAGTAAGCATTGGATCAATTTCAACCAAACTTGGCATGAATGTTCTTTTGGTGACCCTTTTCAAAAGTTGTTTGCAGAATTTGGTTTCACGCCCAAATATGGGCGTGGCAGTTTTTGACTTTGAAATCTTTAAACATCTTCTCCTCAGTAACTATTGGGCCAATTTCAACCAAATTTGGTATGAATGTTCATTGAGTGACCCTTTTCAAAAGTTGTTTTTGAATTTTGATTGATGACCAAATAAGGGCTTGGAAGGGTAGGGCAGTTTTTGACTTTGAAATCTTTAAACATCTTCTCCTCAGTAACCATTGGGCCAATTTCAATTTTGAATCATCTTACATTAGTCAGGTGAGCGATTTTAGGGCCATTCTGGCCCTCTTGTTTGTTTTCATGGAGGTATGAACCGAAAAAACTAATCACACTGTATGAATATGCGAAGTGGATTCATACATAAGTGTGATTTGGTTTTTCGGTTCATACCTCCATAAAAACAAAAAAATATTCTCTTCATTTTTTATAATTTAATAGCATCGAGCTAAAAAGGCAAAACTTTACAAATTTGATATCTTTTCTATGGGACTATTTTGTGTAAAAGTATACAAAATCGCAGCGTGCTCAAAATTTTGTTCATGGAGTCATGAATAATTTTTTTTGACCAATCAGAACGCCCGTTTTTGATAGACAAAACTAAAAATCATTCTGACATAGATATAGGTTACTTGCTTCTGCTTGTATAAATCTAGTCTATTCATATCATGTAGGTATTACATGGATTTTGTTTTAATCCTTCTGACACTCATACAGTGATACATGCAGCTGCCAGTATTTATTTAGTCTAACAATATATTGTAAGTAATACATGGATTTTTGTATGAATCGTTCTTACATAGACACAGTTTTATGTGATATAATCAGTGTAAATCTATTCACTGTCTATGTATCTATATAATGAAATATGTTTTAATTTCAAGCTTTTTGACAAAGATTTTATTACACACCATGGCTTCAGAGATTATCAATTGTGCTAGTATATGCTTTAAGAATTACTAGTACATGGATATTTTTGCTTCCAAGGATTTGACATAGATATTGTAATGGATGATTGTTTCGGTGTCAATCAATTGTACCTACCTGTATATAATGTAAGTATTTTTTTCCAAGCACTGATATAGACTTGGCTGTAAATGATGGTAATCCATCATACCTTTAAAATGTTAGTATCACTTGAATATATATGTATTGATAACTGCCTGCCAAGGAGGTATATTACATATCAAAGTTGAACATCAGTGTGCTTGGCAAGTAAGCCATCATTTTGAAACAAAGAACAAAGTACATGAGCAAATATTTCATTTCAAGGCCTCAGCTGCTTATCTATTTGTAAACAGTCATTAAATGGCCGGTCAATTCATGCTGCAAATACAAATTTTGCTTGGTTGACATTGCTGACAGATATTTCAGCATGAAAGTTGAATTTGAATTGAAATAATCAACGGAACAGGCAGGCTTACTTGTTTGATAGACATGCACAATATTCTACATCTCTTTCTTCAAAATTTAACATGCACAGGACAGATTACGATTCCTACCCTTGAATTTGAATTGAAATAATCAACGGAACAGGCAGGCTTACTTGTTTGATAGACATGCACAATATTCTACATCTCTTTCTTCAAAATTTAACATGCACAGGACAGATTACGATTCCTACCCTGTGTTTAATTGCAATTGGAAGAACTTTCCCTTGCCATTTAGCAATTTTTTAGACCTATTCAAATCAAAAGAGCACAGACAATAATTCAAAATGATTGAAAATAAGTATCTTATGGTGTAGAGAATATTGGGAGAATAACATAAATTACATTTTATAACTAAAATCTCACTTTTTCACAATGTTTCCCTCAATAAAACTCCTCAAAAGCATTAAAGTCTGAATCTTGTTGTAAATGGTTAACCTACTTCAACATTTTCCTGATTTTTGCTCAAGAAAAAAGCTCTGAAAAAATTGTGGAAAAATTGAGAAATCTAGTTACAAGCAATTTCTTCATTATCCAAAATGTTTTCTACACACAACAAAAAATTTCACCTGCAATTTCTTCAATTTTGAGCAGTCTGGCATTCTGTTGTTTGTTAATGGGTAAATATATTTTGTTTCATCAACAGGCCCTGAGTGGGACCAATGTCACAGGAACTGCCAATATTATACAGTTTGCTTGTAGAGGGAAAATCAAGCCTATACACTATATCAGGTATTTTAACCCTATTTTTTCTATATATTATGTTTCTATATTTGAGAAAACATTGTGGAAAAATAATAAATTGCTTGAAACAACCAATTTCCTTCTATTTTCCACAATATTTTCTACCCTACTTCATGATTATTTTTTCAAATAAATTCAACTTTCAATTGTCATCTGCAAAACCTTTGAATTTGGACCATTCTAAAATTTCAAAAAATGAGAAAGGGTTAAACTGGGTTCATACTGCCCAATTGAGGAATTGCTACTGTCAATCAAAATATCAATAGACCTTTTCACGCTCTCACTGCGCATGCGTCAAACCAAATCTCAATAAATGAGATATCTACCCGAGACTTCGTCACATGATCGATTGTGGGGAGTCGATAAATTACCACTATATAATCCTATATAAATTGGCTATTTTGAACAAGAAAAAATAAAGATTAAAAGTCAAAATTTTGGTAAAAAAGAATTTCAATCTGTGAGCAGCCATATGCAGGCCAATTGTAGCGAGTACTTTTGGTGGTATTATATTGAGTTTGCAATCAAGTTGAGTTTAAAACGGCCTGGTATCTAGGCCATATGAACTATAACGTACCTCGAATTTGGAAATAATCATCTTTTCGTACAATGATATTTCCAACGCAATAAGATTTTTTAAAAATATTTTTTAACAACCATCACCCCTCACATACTTACAAGAACTGAAAAATATAGAGTTACAGTTTAACATTCGGTACAAACACTGAATGGTCACTTTGAATAATTATAATAGAGACAAATAACGATAAGTTATTGTTGCCGGAAATCAACGGTTTGGTAATATTTACAACTATCGACACTACACAAAAGAAATAAGCCTGATTGGTTAAATTTGCTAATATGCGTCAATCATAGGCAAGTGAATTCACATGGCAGGCCTGACCATACGAACAAGTGACAATAATCCTGATTGACATGATTGGCTAGATTAACTTGTTTAATTTTTTAGTGCATTTAAATACTATTTACTATTTTTTGGATGAGAAAGATAAATGTTGCTTTAGAGATGCAACAAAAGTGGCCTATGTGGCCTAGTCTTCATCAAAATGCATATATATATATATTTTTAAAGTTTCCTTTTTACAACGAATAGGCTTTTAAACTTAAATATTATGAAAATAAAGAACACACCAAGCATGCTTTTTTTTTAAATATTTGTTTTTTGGCTGCGTGTCCACCAATGTAGTTCTCTATCTCTCTCTCTTTCTTTCTCCCCTCCCTCTCTCTCTTCTTAATCTTTCTCTGTCTATTCCTTTCGTTTATTAATATCAAACACGCTCCAAGAACAGCTTGTCATTTTTTAAATATTCACATCATTGAAATAATAGAAATGTCGAAGAAAAGGAGAAAGCATTTTCTTAATGAAAATAAGTATCTTTTTGTAAAAAATCGCTATACAATGAATTTAAAGAATATATTGTAATGCGAAAACAGGGATCATTATTTCGACGATGAATAAATGGCCTAAACCGTATTGATAATGACGATATTATAAAGCAAAGAAAACTAAAAAAAATTGAAATATTCAAAGAAATGATAATGATTAGATAGAGCAGATCAGAAGAATAATCTGTTAACAGCCTTGATGTTAAGGGTTCCCTTCGGTAAATCAAGATACATATGGGGATTATTATGTAATCGGCAGCATGTCAGAATGAATCCGATAAACACCCTTACATTTAATTAGTAAAATTTATGATTTTATGAACTTGATCTTTTTATGTTTCAACCGATATGCCGCCAAATACTAATTTATTGTCGATTGATCAAAGGATGAGACCAGGCATCGATTCAATCGGTGCGGTAATATCATTACATGGTGTTAATCTTTTCAGCATTTTTCCAATGAAGTGAATACGCTTATTTTCATTAAATGGATTTAAATTTGTTTTTTCGCTGCAGAGATATTGTGAGGTAGGCTTTCATTTAAAAAAATCTAGCTTTATTATTTGAAATCTAGCTTTACTAGCAGATCAATGGGCCATTGTGCATATTACAACCAGAATATCATCAATTGGCTAACTAAAGGTTGTAAAAACAATTTGAGATAAAACATGGTTTCAAAATTTTGGTCGCCAACCCGAGGATATAATGCCTTAACCACATTGAGCTTTAATTTCACCTTTTCTCACACAAACTATCATAATTTGATATTTCCGGAGGCAAAGATAATGAGTTTTGGTGATGCTGATGGACTAATGACCTTTCCTTGGTGCATTCCTCTTCATTCATTACAGGCGTTTGTTTCAACATATATTATATACCGGGTTATGATACATTTTATTGCTTATGGTGAACATAGATCATGAAACAAAACTCCCGTCACTTATTCCTTAAGGCCGATAATAAAGAGTACTTTTTATGCTTATGAAGAAACATTTCTTGAACAAAGGAGAAAGAAATATTGTAACAAACAGATTGTACATTTCCAACAATATCACCTAAATTATTTAGCCTTTGCTTTAATTGTAAAACATCGAAAAATGAAGTTAAAATGACTAGACGCAATTATACGGCTTTCGAAAAGAAAAATCGGAAGTAAATCCTCCCCGCAGTGGAAATTTGTTGTTGTTGTTTTTCTTTGAAAGCGTCTAGCGGATACAGACTTTTTAGTCATCTGGCGCTTTACGTGAAAAGGTCTATTGGCCAAACAAATGAGCTTTGAAATCTGACATTTTTGTCAAGCATTTTTGTTGGTTTGGCTACTTAAACATTTAAACTACTTTATTCAAGCTGTGGTTATTAGGATTAGGATCCCATAATCTATGGTGCAGGTCTGTGTATATTGGAAGAGATCTAGGGGAAGCTGGACTGGTTGGTGGCATTAAACAATAATAAATATATGAGTTGATATAATTGTCAAACAGGAGATGAAGACCGAGATCAGACTCCACTTATATGCAGGCTGATCTTTGTCTTTACCTCCTGCCAAAACAAGAATATTCTGGGTTCAGCATGACAAGGGTTAAAAAAATCTGAAAAAAGAATTATGACAGCCTTCACACATTTTAAAGCATTCTTGAGAACATGCTGAAAGGCTGTGCATCTTTGTCTGCTGTATTTACAAGATTTGAACTTGAAATATTAGTGTTTTTATTTGTTGTTTTCCCCCATTAGATAGATTGCTGGCACCACTGACTCCTCTGGCCATATCTATAGACACCAACAGGAAGTTCCACTTCGATTTTAAACAAGTTTAAAATTGCGAAATTGATGGCTAGTTATAAAAAAGTTAAATGGTTGGGTGGCAACCTAACTGTCATAAGTTCAGCTTATTCAAGCTGTAATTACGACGTTAAAGTCACCAATCCAACTAAAATGCTTCCCATCAAAATATTTCTGGATTGCGAATAATCCGGTTTAACCATGTCAGTATAAAAGCGTCCAGACTGTATTCCTGTTTTGGCAGGAGGTGTAGATCAAGATCAGCCTGCACTTATGTGCAGTCTGATCTTGGTCTACACCTCCTGCTTGTACTTTTCCTGCAAGAGTTGTTTATGAAATTGATTTCTGAAAGAAATATTGATTTTGAACAAAACGTTCTATCAGTGCTTTCAGCCCTGTAATTTTACAGCAATTTAGTAAGGTAATTTATACAGCATGAAAAGATTTAATAAAGGTCTCTTTGTACACATTCAGTACAGATGCTGTGTTTCCCAATGGTCTCAATAATTGTCAAGAAGATGATGATGCTACTACTTATTTTGACCAGTTGCATGATGGGTACTCACAAACCAAATGGGTTGCCGAGCAACTGATTAGAAAGGCAGGACAAAGAGGTCTTCCAGTAACAATACATAGGTTAGGTAAATGAGCACGTTCAGTTAACCCATTACCAGAAGACAAAATTTCAGACTTTTCCTGTTTATTAACATTTTTGACTGATCCAAATTGAAAGAGGTTGCAGACGACAATAAAAACTGGCCACAATTTGAAATGAAACCATCTTAAATGGGAAAAGGAGAAATATCTTCTTTTGCCTCAATGATTTCTCCAGTATAAAATCACAGCGACGTAAAATCCAAGGGTTAAGTGATGATATTTTAAAAATCTGTGTATATCTGGAAACATTGAGAATAATGAAGAAATAAGTTGTTACTTTCTTCATTTTCCACAATGTTTTCCTTGAGTGGCATCAAAAGCATTTTAGCCCAACTGGCCGAAAGCCAGGGGGATATTGACATGGTGTAATGTCCATTGTGTGTGCATGCATTGGCTTTTCTGTCCGGTTGTCTGTCCTTTCATAAACTTTTCATTCTAAAAACTTCTTCTTAGACAGTAATGAACAGATTTCAACCAGATTTCACAGAAATGATCCTTGGGATGGCCCTCTATTAGATTCCTTCAAAGAATTTTGATCAGATGAAAAACATGGCTTTAATGGGCGGCACTAATTTCGTAGATGGTGAAAGCTTTGAAAATCTTTTTCTTGGAAACCAGTTTATGGATTTCAAACGAATTTCACAGTTTTGATCCTCTGGTTACTCATTTTCAGATTTGATCAAATCATTTTGATTTGTTGAAAATATGGCTTTTATGGTTGTGGCTGATGTCCGTATGTGGTATCAAGTGAATTTTATTTTTAGAAATTGCGAATACCTTTTTCACCTGACTTAAAAATAAATTGACTTTTGTGAAACAATGAAAAGGTTGAAATATAAAAGGATTTCATTGACAATATTTATTTGGCACATATGGTGAATATGCTTCCTGAAAACACCATTTGCTTAATCAATACAATTAGGCCTGTGGAACGATACAGGCACTCAAGTGCCTCTAGGTTGGATTGATTCGAATTAGAAGTGGGCGCAATTGACATATAAATTGGGAGAAAACCCGAGGTATTGCGATATCCTCGGTGTTGTCGTTGTGCAAAATTTTGTCATTTTGTGATATCCCTGGTTCTACTAAAGGTATTCACTTGAAACTTGGCCCACTTGTTCACTATCAAAAGAGAAATCTATACTATCAAGGGGGATAACTCTAGATGCATTTTGTCCACTATCCAGCACCCAACAGCCGAGTTAGGCACCCGTAGGCAGTGCTCTTGTTTTTATATAAAGAATAGTTGTATTGTTGAAAAATGATAATGTACATGTACTTGTTTTCAGTGTGTTTTCTTTTTACTTTTCTGATATTGATGGCTTAGAGCAAAAACATAGTATGGCTCTATACATTGTATAGAGCCATACTATGTTTTTGCTCTTAGCCCTCGATATTATGTTTTATACCTGTATTTGTCTTGGGCTTCAAAACACAGGATTGTGTCATAATAGTTGAGAATGTATTCTTTCTGTTTTTCCTTGTTCTCACTTTACGTTTTCCTAAACAAACAAAATTATTTACTTTTTTCAGAAAAATGTATTTGCAAAAGTTTTTTTAAGTAGAAATTGTCCAACAGAAGTTATAAGTATGTTTGACCTGCAATGTGCGTCCTCTCTCAATACATGTACATTTAAAATTGTCTATGCAACATCTCTTTATTTTGACATCGTAGATAATGAAGAAATTGCTTGTATTAAGCAATTTCTACATTTACAATGTCAGAGAAGGAGAAAAACATGCAGCTTGTCTAGGGCTCAATTTCAGGACCTCTCATTTACAGGGCAAGTAACCCTTACATCTGTGCTAACTGGGCCACTTAACCTATCTCACAAAATCCCCTTTTTGACACCTCTCAAGGAACAGGCTTAGGAAAACATTATGGAACAAGCAAGATCTTCATTATCTGCAATGTGTTTAGCCCTAAAAGACAAAGATTTTTGACATTTTCGTCAAATGGTTGTCTAACTTTTTTTTCAATTTGGACCAGTCTAAAACTTTCTCATGAGGTAATGGGTTAATGGCAAAATCTCCTAAGTGTGTGTGAGTTTAACCCACTATATTCACTCCTGCTAACTGGAAATTCATACTCAAATTTAAGAACACCAGCTTTTTTAAGAGCTTTTATGTCCCCTTATTCACCTATTTGTCATATAACCAACACAGTTATGGGGCCCGAGTGCCGCACAGAGAGAGACAAACAATCAGTCAGTCTGTGGCTTGAACCAAGCACCACTTAGTTTTAGGTCGAGTACTCTTCTGACTGAGCTGACCAGGCTGCTTACATACAATTCCTCAAAGCTGTGTGTGAGTTGAACCTCTGACACAACATTATTTTCTATTTATATGTACAAAATTATCTTTTTTGTTGAGCCTGTGTGCAATGAGTGAGACATAGTTGTCACAATTTCACTTTGATGTAAGTGCGTGGGCTGATGTGTCTGTCAAGAATTTTGTCCTGAGCATAACTTCTACATTTATGGATGCATTTGAAAATAACTTGGCACAGTTGTGATTCTTGATGAGTGCTAGTGTGATGCAAAAGGTTTGTTATGATACCTCCAAGGTCACACTTGAAGATTAAACGACAAATTGACCTTGTCTGGAGCATAACTTCTACATTTATGGATGGATTTGAAAATAACGTGGCATAATTGTTCTACTTAATGAGTGCTAGTGTCATTCAAAACGTTTGTTATGATACCTCTGAGGTCAAGGTCACAGTTGAAGGTCAAACAATAAATTGACCTTGTAAGTATCATAACTTCTACATTTATTGATGGATTTGAAAATAACATGACACAGTTATTTTCCTTTACGAGTGCTAGTGACTTGAAAAACGTTTTTTGTGATACCTCCAAGGTCAAGGTCATAGATAAATCTCAAACAACACAATTTACCTTGTCTGCAGCATGACTTTTACATTTATTGATGGATTTGAAAATGACTTGGCACAGTTGATCTTGTTGATGAGAGCTAGTGTCATGCGAAAAGCTTGTTGTGATACCCCAAAGGTCAAGGTCACAGTTGAAGGTCAAACAATGAAATTTACCTTGTCCAGAGCACAACCTCTACATTTATGGACTGGTTTGAAAATAACTTGGCACATTTGTACGTCCTGATGAGTGCTAGTGTCATGCAAAATGTTTGTTTTGATACGTCCAAGGTAAAGGTCACATCAGTAGGGAAAGGGACAAAATTGACTACAGCATAACTTCTACATTTATGGATGGATTTGAAAATAATGTAGCACAGTTGTTCTACTCAGTGAGTGCTAGTGTCATACAAAACATTTGTCGTGATACGTCCAAGGTCAAGGTCCTTGTTGAAAAAAATATTCTGTACTCCACAATCTCTGTACAAATTAGCAGGCCTGACATGTTGTCCCCAGACAACCTATATCTGGTTCAAGTTAGATTTGTTACTGTATTAATCCATTTTTACACAATAACACATTCTGATGCCCTGAAAAAATACTTTAATGGAAAACTTAGTTAGAAAAGGAAAAATTGCTTGTAACAAGCAATTTCTCCTTTTCTCACAATGTTTTCTACCCTATTTGGCACTTATTTTCCAATAATAGACCAATTTTAATGTTGTCTGCTACTTCTTTCAGTTTAGCCCGGTCTAAAATTTTGTCGTCTGGTAATAGGTTAAGCACCAAACTACCACTTCAATGCAGTTCTCCTGTTTCAGCTTTGAGTACAAATGCTTATTTTACAGGTAACATGTCTGGTGACAGCACAACAGCACGATGGAACTCTCAAGATTTTACCCTTCTCATCCTACAAGCTTGTGTCCGAATGGGTAAAGTGCCTGATGTTGATTGGTTGATGGAGATGACTCCTGTTGATTTTGCAGCAAAGTTTATCGTGAAGATGACTAAACGTTCAACTCTGTGTCTTGGAAAGACGTTCCATGTGATCAATGATAAACCTTTACAATCAAGGTTTGTTACAAAATTTTTTGTGTTAGAACTTGTCCATTTTGTAAAAAAACAAAATTCAGACTGGTCTAATTTGACAGAGGTTGCAGACAACACTTCAAAATGACTTTAAATTGAAAGTTAGTGTCATCTACAGCACATCTAAATGCAAATTGTTTAGATACTTCTAAGTGAAGATTTCTTTGAATTAACCCATTGCTTGACACCAAATTTTAGACTGGTCTAAATTCAAATAATTTGAGATGGAAATATCAAGTTTATGAAATTCTAAAACTATTTGTCCCTTGGGGTAGAAAACATTAACCCTTTCCTGTTTTTTGAAATTTTAGACCTGTCAAAATTAAAGGGTTTTGCAGAAAAAAATCCTAATTAAATTTTATTTGAAAAATAATCATTCTGTAGGGTAGAAAAAATTGTTGAAAAAGAAGAAATTGCTTGATACAAGCAATTTCGTCTTTTTCCACAATGTTTTCTGAAGTATAAAAACACAGGAACGTAAAAAACCGGGATAGAACAGGAGAGGGTTAATGGAAATGAACAAAGTGCTTGTTATAATGTTTTCCAAAGTACTTTTCCTGAGTGACGTAAAAAGATGGGATTGTGTGGTAAAAGGTTAAAACTTGCTCATGACATTTTAACAATCATTTAAAGCTAAGACACCAAACAGCCTGCACACAGTCAGTTAATAAAGAATATTTGATGATTGTGGAAAGAAATTCTTTGAGTCAGTACTTATCTGCAAAGTGCAAAGGAAGGACTATAACCCTTTCCCACAAAAATTTAAGACTGGTCTAAATTTGAAAAGTAGCAGACAACAGTTTTAACATATAGAACCTTACTCCTTTATATTATAAATTCAAGTCTTGGACACACCTTAATTAACTCATTACCTCCTCACCATCTGTACCAATACACAGAAGAAAAACTGATTAAGAGAGATTGCGAAGAAAAAGGAGAAATTGCTTTTAACAAGCAAGTACTCCTTTTCTAATAGTGTTTTCTCATCTAAATGCCACTTTTCAATATGAATACATTTTGAATTGTCTTCTACAACTTCTTTCGATTTGGAACAGTCTAGAATTTTGTTGTCTGGTAATTAGTTAGTTGGCTGACACTTGTATGATTGTCATTAGCTTGACAAAATAAGTAGGGTATTTCATGATGGATAACATTTTTTCTACGCTGCAGAAGGTGGACATATTGGAATCATCTTCTCCATCTGTCCATCCCTCTGTCCATCCATCTGACAGTCTGTCCATCCATCTTTCTGTTCACGCCTTGTTAACACATCTTCATTTATGGAAGAATTTGAATAAAATTTCACAGAATGTTTCTAGTCACCTGGCCTTATGCATATTGTCAAGAGTCTATATAGGCGCCGTTACATTATAATTTTGCAGTTTTTGCAAAAAAACGATAAAAATAAGTTATGGTATGAATATGATATCATATTTGTTGTTTTTTATACACCCGTCAAAGACGGGACATATAATGGGATAACCCGTGGTGTCCAGGCTTCCAGGCGTCCGGGCGTCCGGTTGTCCGGCGGTGTCCATTTCTTTGTCCGGAACATAACTCTGTCACCTTAAGTCCGATTGACTTTAAACTTGGCAGTTATATTCTTCTCATCAATACCGAGTGCAGTGCTCAATAACCATAACTCTACCTGGCCTATTTTTTGAGTTATTGCCCTTTGTTGTTTTTCATACTTGAATCTTGTCCAGAGTATATCTCTAAAAGTATTACAGCTAGGATCATGAAATTTCATGGGTGAATAGATCTCACCAAGGGGGAGTGCAGTGCACAAGAACCATAACTCTACCTGGCCTATTTTTTGAGTTATTGCCCTTTGTTGTTTTTCATACTTGAATCTTGTCCGGATTATATCTCTTAAAGTATAATAGCTAGAATCATGAAACTTCATGGATGGATAGAGCTCACTAAGTGGGAGTGCAGTGTTCAAGAACCATAACTCTACCTAGCCTATTTTTTGAGTTATTGCCCTTTGTTGTTTTTCATACTTGAATCTTGTCCGGAGTATATCTCTAAAAGTAAAAAAGCTTGAATCATGAAATTTCATGGATGAATAGAGCTCACCAAGTGGGAGTACAGTGTACAAGAACCATAACTCTACCTAGCCTATTTTTTGAGTTATAGCCTTTTTATTGTTTTTCATACTTGAATCTTGTCCAGAGTATATCTCTAAAAGTAATAAAGCTAGGATCATGAAACTGAAAGGGTGTATAGATCTCACCAAGGGGAGTGCAGTGCACAAGAACCATAACTCTACCTGGCCTATTTTTTGAGTTATTGCCCTTTGTTGTTTTTCATACTTGAATCTTGTCCGGAGTATATCTCTAAAAGCATAAAAGCTAGGATCATGAAATTTCAATGATGGATAGATCTCGACAAGTGGGAATGCAGTGTGCAAGAACCATAAATCTACCTAGCCTATTTTTTGAGTTATTGCCCTTTGTTGTTTTTCATACTTGAATCTTGTCTGGAATATATCTCTAAAAGTATTATAGCTAGAATCATGAAATTTCAATGATGGATAGATCTCGACAAGTGGGAGTGCAGTGTGCAAGAACCATAACTCTACCTAGCCTATTTTTTGAGTTATTGCCCTTTGTTGTTTTTCATACTTGAATCTTGTCCAGAGTATATCTCTAAAATTATTATAGCTAGTATCATGAAACTTCATGGATGGATAGATCTCGACAATGGGAGTGCAGTGCACAAGAACCATAACTCTACCTGGCCTATTTTTTGAGTTATTGCCCTTTGTTGTTTTTCATACTTGAATCTTGTCCGGAGTATATCTCTTAAAGTATAATAGCTAGAATCATGAAACTTCATGGATGGATAGAGCTCACTAAGTGGGAGTGCAGTGTTCAAGAACCATAACTCTACCTAGCCTATTTTTTGAGTAATTGCCCTTTGTTGTTTTTCATACTTGAATCTTGTCCGGAGTATATCTCTAAAAGTAAAATAGCTTGAATCATGAAATTTCATGGATGAATAGAGCTCACCAAGTGGGAGTGCAGTGTACAAGAACCATAACTCTACCTAGCCTATTTTTTGAGTTATAGCCTTTTTATTGTTTTTCATACTTGAATCTTGTCCAGAGTATATCTCTAAAAGTAATAAAGCTAGGATCATGAAACTGAAAGGGTGTATAGATCTCACCAAGGGGAGTGCAGTGCACAAGAACCATAACTCTACCTGGCCTATTTTTTGAGTTATTGCCCTTTGTTGTTTTTCATACTTGAATCTTGTCCGGAGTATATCTCTAAAAGCATAAAAGCTAGGATCATGAAATTTCAATGATGGATAGATCTCGACAAGTGGGAATGCAGTGTGCAAGAACCATAAATCTACCTAGCCTATTTTTTGAGTTATTGCCCTTTGTTGTTTTTCATATTTGAATCTTGTCCGGAATATATCTCTAAAAGTATTATAGCTAGAATCATGATATTTCAATGATGGATAGATCTCGACAAGTGGGAGTGCAGTGTGCAAGAACCATAACTCTACCTAGCCTATTTTTTGAGTTATTGCCCTTTGTTGTTTTTCATACTTGAATCTTGTCCAGAGTATATCTCTAAAATTATTATAGCTAGTATCATGAAACTTCATGGATGGATAGATCTCGACAATGGGAGTGCAGTGCACAAGAACCATAACTCTACCTGGCCTATTTTTTGAGTTATTGCCCTTTGTTGTTTTTCATACTTGAATCTTGTCCGGAGTATATCTCTAAAAGTATAATAGCTAGAATCATGAAATTTCAATGATGGATAGAGCTCATCAAATGGGAGTGCAGTGTACAAGAACCATAACTCTACCTAGCCTATTTTTTGAGTTATTGCCCTTTGTTGTTTTTCATACTAGAATCTTGTCCAGAGTATATCTCTAAAAGTATAATAGCTAGAATCATGAAACTTCATGGATGGATAGATCTCACCAAGTGGGAGTGCAGTGTATAAGAACCATATCTCTACCTAGCATATATTTTGAGTTATTGTCCTTTGTTGTTTTTCACACTTTGTTTGACAAAAAATATTCATTCAAAATAACCTCAGTTCTATTCAAACCCCCAGTTAATATTAAGCAGTGTGACGGGCGTATCTTGTGACAATTTGGCACCTTGTTTATTAATGTTACTTGTCATTGCTTAAGTGATGAAACTCAGCAAAGCCTTGTTTTTAATCACATTTACATGATGACTCATTTGATGATAGTTTTATTCAACGCTCCTCTAATATCCTATATATATATATATTTCTTACAGATGGGTGTTTGAGTGGATGAATGGGCATGGATTTCCTGTCAAATTTGTGTCATTTCATGAATGGAGACAATGGTATGCTTTTATTGGTTATATTATTACTAGTAAATTAAATGTATTGTAGTTCTGGACAATTAGTTCAAGGAACTGTTGACACTCTAAAATATCAAATTTATGGCAGAATATTCTATGGCACTGCATTATTGTTTCAAGTTCATTCCACAAACAATCAAGCTACATTGGAAATTTAATGACACTGAATGTAGACAGAAATGTCACAGTCACCGTCAAGATTAACCCATTCCCACACAATAATGCTTTTTGTCTTCCCCAAAGAAGAAAAGTTTTGGGAAACATTGTGGATAATGAAGAAATTGCTTGTTTCTTCATTATCCACAATAATTTCTACCTGAAAAAAAAATTATTTATATAAATTTCACCAATTAAAAAATGTTGTCTACAACATCCTTGAATTTGGATCAGTCTAGAATTTTATTGTCTGGAAATGTGTTTATTATAGGGTCCAAGATTGTTAAAGGATAAATGCTTTATGTATTCTCTATTTCAAACTTAGATATTTTAAGTACAGTTTTGTGCAAAAAGCATGAAGAATTGTATGAAGGGAAAAGCTTTTAATCAAATTGTGATTGAATGTCTGGTGTAGAGCAGGAGGTTTGCTTTTAACCCAATATTTGTCAGAGATTCCCCATATGTTTCAAAATAGAAGGGATAGGGGATAATCTGTACGAAGGGGAATTCTGTACACAAATCAAAACTTAATACATGGTACATTTTTTCCGAATTGCAGTGTCCGTTTGTGCAATTTTAATACTACCTAGAATAGAATAGATTATTCATTAGCTTAGTGTAAAACATCAAAAGTGTCTATACTTTGTATAGGCACTTAGGATATTTTTACACTAACCCACTGATGAAAAATATACCCAATACAATGTACATAGGTTAGACAGACATTTAGACTTGGATTTTTTTCTTGGAAGAGAGAGCTGCACAGCGCAGCAGTAGCCTAGCGCTGGAGGCTATCTTCAAAGTAAAATTAAAATGTAATACAAATCCATACTTTGAGTGAAATATAAACAACTAAATTAAGGGAGTGTAACTATAATTTAACCTATTCCCACACATTTCCACTTTTTTCTCCCCTCAAGAAACTTTGAAAAACATTTTGGAAAATGAAGAAATTTCTTGTGTAAAGTTCAAGAAACAAAAAAATAAAACTTTAGATTGAATGTCCTCAATTCCTTTGATTTTGGACAAGTTTAAAATTTGTTGTTTGTAAACAGGTGAAAGAAACTATGATGAATAAGCAAGTTTTAAATAGACAAAATATTTCTTTCAGTGTTTTAGAAACCAGTAAAAGAAACAATGGTTTATTACATGGTCTTCTAGAATCCTATGTGAAGTAAGTAAATTGGCGTTTTTAAACAAGTATTCTGACACTTTTTTTCCAGACAATTTTCAGATACAATGAAAATTGATCAAATATTTTTAAGCATATTTTTTTTTTTTAAGTCTTTCCTGTACAAACAGTCAAGATTAACCCATTCCCACACAATAATGCTTTTTTGTCTTCCCAAAAGAAGAAAAGTTTTGGGAAACATTGTGGATAATGAAGAAATTGCTTGTTTCTTCATTATCCACAATAATTTCTACCTGAAAAAATTATTTATATAAATTTCACCAACTAAAAATGTTGTCTACAGCATCCTTGAATTTGGATCAGTCTAGAATTTTATTGTCTGGAAATGTGTTTATTATAGGGTCCAAGATTGTTAAAGGATAATTGCTTAATGTATTCTCTACTTCAAACTTAGATATTTTAAGTACAGTTTTGTGCAAAAAGCATGAAGAATTGTATGAAGGGAAAAGCTTTTAATCAAATTGTGATTGAATGTCTGGTGTAGAGCAGGAGATTTGCTTTTAACCCAATTTTTGTCAGAGATTCCCCATATGTTTCAAAATGGAAGGGATAGGGTATTATGACACTTTTTTTCCAGACAATTTTCAGATACAATGAAAATTGATTAAATATTTTTAAGCATAATTTTTTTTAAGTCTTTCCTGTACAAATCCAGGATTTACACCACTGTGTTTTATGTTTTAGGAAATATTGTGGAAAAAGAAGAAATTGCTTGTAACAAGCAGTTTCTTCTTTTCCCACAATTTCATCTACCACACAGGTTGGTTTCATTTGAAATTGCATCCAATTTTCATAGTCCCCTCAAACCTCTTTCAAATTGGACAAGTCTTAAACTTCAAAAATGGTTAACTTATGGTCAGTTTTGCTCAGTTATCTGATACTCTTCCAAAGTGGCATTTGTATGGAATTTCTGATTCTAAGTCTCATGTTCTTCTCTAGCCCATTCCCACACAACAAAATTTTAGACTGGTCCAAATTGAAAAAGGCTGCAGATTTTACACTTTTTTGTCTTTTTGGTTAGGAAACATTGTAAATAATGAAGAAATTGATTGATACAAGCAATTTCTTCATTTTTCACATTGTTTTTTTCTTGGGGGGGGGGGGGTAAAGGGGGGCTTGTGTGGGAGTGGGTTAAAATTCTAGACTAATGAAAAAAATATATTTTCAGCTCTTCTGTTTCAAATGATTGCTCACACAATTTCTGTCTGTTCCCTAACTAACTTGCTTGAAAGTTACTTTATTCCTTCACTGTATTACAAAATTTAAGACCTGTCCAAATTCAAAGGTTTTGTAGATACCAATTTGAACTTCATTTTATATGAAAATAACCATTTAGTAGGGTAGAAAATATTGTGGGAAAAGAATATATTGCATGTTAAAGGCAATTTCTTCTGTTTCCACAATAGTTTCTCAAGTATGAAAAACAAAGGGACATAAAACTCAGGATTTTACAAAGCATTGCTACATTGCTTGTCTTAACCCAATCCCATACAATCCTGCTTTTTTACTTTTCTCAAGAAAAAGCTGTGAATAATATTGTGCAAAATGTGTTTCAAGCAAGGTCTTCATTATCAATAATGTTTTCTACCCAATTGACAAGCTTTTTGTAATTTATTCAACTAAAATCTGTTGTCTGCATCATTTCTTAATTGGACATGGTAAAGAAAAACCTCTTGTTTGGTATTGGGTTTATTGATTTGATTTCTCATTAGATAAGGCTCCTATCAACATTTAAAACTACATTGTGAAGTAGCTCAAATTTACAACAATTGTCATAAGGACAATCTAATTAAAAAAAAACTCAGTTTCAAGTATAGTAAACCCTGCTTGACCTTCCACCTTTATAAATTCACCACCTTCAAAAGTCAGCCACATAAGCCCATTACAAAATTTTAGGCTAGTCCAAATTAACAGAATATTTTCAAATTTTTCCAATTATTGGAGGAATTTTTTTTAGGGGGGGGGGGGGAATCTTTCAGGGAGGAAAATGCTTGTTACTAGCAATTTCTTCATTTTTTCAAAAGCATTTTTCTTGAAGGCAGTAAAGTAGGAGCGGGTTAGGACATGCCCTGTCCAAAAACTTATGATGAAAAATCACTGACACAAAAAAGAAATGATCTGTCTTGCTCTATTACCTTAACCCTATCCTGCACAATCCCCTGTTTTTACATCCCTGTGATTGTATGCTTCAGAAAACTTTTGGAAAAAGAAGAAATTGCTTGTTACAAGCAATTTCTTCTTTTTCCACAATATTTTCTACCCTTTAGGTTGGTTTCCTTTCGTATTGCTCTCACTTTCAGTTGTCAAATTGAACAAGACTAAAATTTTGAAAATCAGGAAAGGGTTAACAAGACAGCCACCAGCATGAGAGAGCTATTTTTGTGTTCATGGAGTTGCTGTGTAATAGAATTTTTACATCAGACCTTTTTTTTTTTAATCATAGAGATGAAAGCTTCTTCTCCAAGCTGAGTACCTTTTCCTGTTCAACTCTACACAGCACACTAACTGAAGTGGATATGATGTACCCATATATAGATTCCAATCAACTACAAGTGTATTTTACAGAGCTATGTAATCAGGGAGTTATTCAGCAACCAAACTTGTACACTAGTCCAGGTATAAACAGTCTAACATTTCATTATATAGAAGCAATTCAAAATAATGTTAGAATGAGGAATGGCTAATTGCGGCTTCAAATCGAATAAGCTGTCAACAAATCATTCATTTAGACTAGAAGTTCTATGTGAACTCCGACATTGGCCATCATTTTGTTGAATTATTTTTGGCGACTTAAATGTTGTAACTATAGCTTATTCAAGTTGTAGTTACAATTTTAAGGTCGCCAACCAACCATTCTTCTTAATTTAAACATGCTACAGGCAATTAGTTTTGCAAAATAATGCTGCTAAAAATCAAAGTGGAGCTTCCTGTTTGAGTCAATTGGTGGGGTCAAAGGAGTCAGTAGGCGGGGCCAGCAATTGGTCAAGTAGACAAATCATGTAAAGCAACCAATAGATTAACTTTATATCTAAGGGAAGTAACAATGGTTAATATCTTTTATATATTAAGGGGATAATTATGTCCCTTCCCTATCTAAAAATAGCCTTGCTGGGAATTTCCTTTGTTCACACAAAGGGGTCAAAATTAATGTACATGAGATAGGAGCCACATGAGATATGGCTGCAGAAAAATTAGGTGAATGAAATGTTTTTTTTATTTCAAACTGTTGCTCTGATTTGATAATGCATCTGAACTTGCAAAGGATAATTCATGAATATTGAATATTGTAAATGCAAAGCTGTATGCATGTAGATATACAGTCAGTCGATTGTAGAGCATGAAGAGTATATTAATTAACCCTTGTCATGCTGAACTCAGAATATTCCTGGTTTGGCAAGGATTCAATTTAGCATTATGAGGATTAACCCTTGTTATGCAGAATATTTTCCTCTTTTCACTACATTTGAAAACTTTGACATAATAAGATCAATCTTGAGTTCAAACACTTCTGTCAAAACAACAGCAATACGCAGGTAGTTTAGGCTAAGATCAGACTATACATCTGTGCAGGCTGATCTTAGTCTTTACACCTGCCAAAGCCATTGTCAAAGTAGGGACATTCTTGGATCAGCACGAAAAATATTAACCCTCTACCAGACAGCACTATTTTAGACTGGTCAAAAGGGTTGTAGTTGACAATGCCCAGCTAGTTTATGATGACCCCCAAAACTATGTTAGGGGGGTATATAGGATTCAGCTTGCCGGTTGGTCTGTCAGTCTGTCTGTTTGTAGCTTTTTTGTGTCCGCTCAATTTCTCAGCAACTATTGGAGGGATTTTATTCAAACTTCACTGATATAATCAGTATCAAGCAGATCGAGATTTGCATAATGTATTTTCGTTACAATCCATTGTTTTTTGACAGAGTTATGGCCCTTTGGTGAAAAATCAAGTCCACTCAATTTCACAGAAAGACCCAGTAAAAGTCAGACATGTGCATCGTCTATTTATTTTTGACTGATCTATGGCCCTTTAATTAAAAAGTCCATTTTTTGTTACTGCCCTTTGGTGGATAGCACTTGTATATGGACAAGTGCTGTTGGGGGATATTAGTCTGCTTTGCAACAATTTCTAGTTAGCTTCAGAAACCATTCTGTCAAATGGAAATATTGCTTGAAAAACTCAAATTCCTCAATAGTCACAATGTTTTTTTTTCTTGTTTAAGTAGTTTGTCAAATTAAAATGTATGTGTGATTGTGTAATTATGGGTTAATTATCTTTCAATTTTGTAATTATATTAAAGTTTTGGGTTCATTGAATTACAAGTCCGCTGTTAACATACAGCGCCCATAGCAGCCACAGCTTATTGGCTTACAACCTTCACAGGTACCAGTTTATACACCTGTGTGGAGAGGAGTGATGAAGAGTAAGTTTTTGCTCAGAAAAATTCTCACAGTCTGGGCGGGATTGGAACTCGGGACCCTCTTGGAAGTGGCGCTCCATGTAATTATTGGCTTATTATCTTTTAATTAAATGGCATAATCCATATGAAGTGCTGACTTTTCACACAGAAATGGTCCTTTGTGTATGTATAAATAAAGATGAGTAATAAAAACAACAACTCCTTCCAAACCAATGATCCAATTTCAACCAGTTTTGGAAAGGCATGTTTGCTAGGTGATCCCCTTTAAAAACTCCTCAAAGAATTGAAATCCAATCAAAGTCTGGTTGCCATGGTAAAAAAAAGTGAAATTAAAGAAAACAACTTTTAAGAATCATTATGTCTTGACTCAGAAGATGTAGAGCCTTGATTATTTGCAGGAAGCACCAATACATAAACCTCTTTAACCCTTGTCATGCTAAATTAATATCCTATAATTATACGAGGTTTGTCCCAATAAATCGTAGACAACGTCAATAAAACAAAAACTACGGCATTGATTTATCTCGTTTTTTCACATATTGATCTGATGCCATATAACACAAATTTGACAAAATTACAAGTTGAACAATTATCTTACACAAAAAATACAAAGAAATTAACAGGGGCATGTTCCGACCTGCGGCGCACGTCACAACGTAGTCCACAACGTCATGCACGACGTTAAGTTACATCTTTTCAAAATACTCCCCAGCATGTTCTACACATTTCTTGTGACAATCTACCCATCTCTTAAAAACGTTGTTAAACCACATTTCATCTAATGTTTTAATAAATGTGCTTATAACATGTCTGATTTCCTCCCTATCTTAGTATTTTTGTCCTCTCATAAAGGCTTTCAATGCTGGGAAATACGCAAAGTCCAGGGGCGCCAAATCCAGTGAATATGGGGCATGCTTCAATCGTTCAAAACGGATTAGGTCAATTTCCAATTTGGACATCTCAGCCATGTGGCTTGGGGCGTTGTCTTGTTGAAACAGGATGTTTCTAAATTCTCAGCGAGAGTTGGCCTTTTCTTCCTAATGGCATGTAATAGGTCACGTCGAAGCACCTGAAAAGAAACAAGGACCCGGACTGTAAAAACCGACGTCTATCGGCTGATTATTATTATTATTGTTGTTGTTGTTGTTATTATGTCATGTTATTTACAAAATCAACCAACCTCTGAATAATAGGAGGCGCTGACAGTCTGCCCAGCAGGAACCATGTGCACAAGTATCACTCCTCGACAGTCCATAAACAAGACACACATCACCTTCGCCATTGACCTGACAGTCTTACCTTTCTTCGGTGGAGGGCTCTCTTTGTGTTCCACACCATCGACTGCTGTTCACTTTCTGGCTCATAATAATGTACCCATGTCTCGTCAGTTGTATTGATGTGCGAGAGGAACTAGCTTTCCCTCTTACACTTTTGTAGAAATGTCTTTGATAATTCAACCTGAACCACCTTTTCATCTGTCGATAATAGTCTCGGAACCCATCTAGCAGACACTCTTGACATAAACAGGTCCCTCTTTAGAATGCGATGGACTTTCAATTTCCCAAAGCATGCTTTCTCCGCCACCTCCCTTACTGTTCTTCTTCGATCACAATCAATCACATCACTAGCCTCTTTGACGTCGGCCTCTCTACACTTCTTCGATCTTCCCCGTGGAGCATTTTTAAGTTGTCCCGATGAAAATTTCTTATGCCACTTGTATACAAATGCCCTGGACACATTGCTATGTCTCTCTACAGTTTTCATTTTCTTTAAAGTATCCATAGGCGTCATACTGCTCTCAACACAAGAACATTTGACTGTACGGTGTGCCGCCATTTAATCAAACGTCACCATTTTACGCCAACAGATTTTTTATTTTAATTCCATTAAACAAGCCTTGTTGACAAACAAATGACGTCACAATTTTTAAATTTGGCACAACAACGTCACATTATTTCCCCTACAAAACTACGTCAACGATTTGGCGGGAAATATAAATACTCATGTGAAATTAGAATAGTTTATCAAGGTCGATGAGGGTAGAAAACTCGTATTTTGATGTGCACCGTGCAAGCATAATGCGCTTCCATTAATCTGGTAGAAATGAATTAAAAAAGATTTTATTTACAAAAAACACATGCAGATGAATTAAAAAATGGGCAAACAACATTCACAGAAAAAATTAAATATGTGCGACGTTTATAAGACAAGCAATTAAATGTGTCCACGATTTATTGGCACAATCCTCGTAAATTGCTTTAAAATCAAAGGACTGACGGCACTGACAGGTGGGTCTCTTATTCTTTTGAAAATTGATTATTTAAACAACTCTTGCTTAAAAGAGACAAGCAGAAGGTGTAGACCAAGATCAGACTGCACTTAGGTGCAAGCTGATCATTGTCTATACCTCCTGCCAAAACAGGAATATTCTGGGCTCAGCATGACACGGGTTAAAATTACTCAAATCATTACCAATAGTTCTTCAGGGGCAGAGCCCCATGGTGATGAAGTCTATATAGAAATGTAGAAGGATTATCAAAAATACATTTCCTCCAAAAACACTGGGCCAATTTCAACCAAATATGGCAGGAATAATCCTTAGGTTGCCCCCATATAAAAATTACTGAAATATTTGAAATTTGTTGAAAGGTTTCGTTTTCATGGCAACAAAAGTTAAATTTAAAAAAGTAAGTCTTCCCCAGGTGTAGTTGGTATTGAGTAGTCTTGAAGAAAAAGAGCTTTATCTTGGATGAGTGCAAGGGCCACTGGTCCCCTTGTTTATTTCCTTGCTACTGCTCAGAACAAATTGTTATGGAAAAAAAATATAATTTTTTTAGTCCAAATACATCATAGATTAATTTCGAGGAAAAATAATGGAAGAATATGAAAAATTTCATCTGGGAGTTTTGCCTGACATGTCACATATTTTGAGGGTATAAAGTTTCACTATGAAGTACCTGTATTATCATAGACACTGACATGACAGTGTTGCACTAGCCCCTCATTGTGGATAAAAAATGCTTTATATACCGTTAAAACCATTGCCAGGACAAAAATTTCAATTGGTCCAAATTGAGAGAAGTTGCATAAGAAAATTCTTAGTTTCAAAATTTTGAGATGCTTTGTCATCTTAACCCTCTACCAAACTGCAGTTAGTAACAAAGGGACTAATCACACTTGATATTTTTAAACTAGATACATAAATATAGACTATAAAGTCTGTATCTAAGTATTTGGCATAGAAGTGTTTCTTGTGTCTTTCTGTGGGTCCTAGGAGGTTCATTGCTGTGTGCAGCTGACTTGTAATCTCTGAAAAGTTTAGGGTTGATGGTTCAAATCTTGAAGAAAAGGTGAAATATTGTTTTTTTTAAAATGTTTTAATTCTTACAATGTTGTTCCAAAGATTTACATGTGTTACAGAGAATCAGAATTCAGCATTTTAGGGCTTTGAATTAAAATACAAATTTCATGAGAAAAAGATCATTAAATTCCGTGAAGCAAATATTTAAGATAAAAAGAGCACATGTTGGTCATGAATGGTACTGTGAGGATGATTGATAAAGATGAATTTGAGGGTCTAGCGAAACACTGCAATAAGTGCCTATATTTATATGAGCACTTATAAAATTGCAATGTTGCACTAAGCCATAGAAATATGGCCTTCTTACATATGATATGTCTCATTTATATACTTTTTTTTTAAATCTAACAGACCAAAAGCTTAAGGACATTGTTGCCATAGTGACGGGAGCTTCCAGTGGTATAGGGAAGGCCATAGCTATAGCTCTTGCTGGTTCAGGAGCAAAGGTTGCCATGGCAGCAAGAAGAACAGATAGACTGGAAGAGTTGGCCTCTACCATTTCAGATAGAGGGGGTGTATCCATTTCTGTCAAAGCTGATGTTACAAAAAGAGAAGATGTAAGTTTATTTCTTTATTAAAAGTATGTGTCATGTGTGGATGTTATGGAAAAATGGAATTCAATATAAAAATTTTTGATAAGAGATCTTGGATCCAGCTCCAACGAGTTATGGTTGATAATTGACCAATTGCAGCTGTCAATCAAAGAATCAATCAACCAATTTAAACTGGAAGTGAACTGAACTTTGAACTCCAACATTGGCCAACATTTATGTGATGCGTTGTTGATGGTTTGGTGACTTTAATGTCATAACTATAGCTTAATAAAGTTGTAGTTATGACGTTTAGGTCCCAATCTAACCATTTGACCTTTTTTGTTAGGTTGTTCTTAGAGTAAGTTTGTGAAATCTTACCAGTGTTCATTATTTTGCACTTCCAAAATTCAGATAGTCCCTTTTTTTCACAGAATTACAAAATTATATTTTCTCTTTTTTTAGCTAATTTCCCTACTGTTTAAATCCATTTCAATGACACTAACAGAAAAGTTTCAACTGGTGTCTGCAACTTCTTTCCATTTCATAAACCTCAAATCTCATCATCTGGTAATCAGGTAATGTTAATTTGTTTTAATCAAGTATTTATGTCTGTAGGTTAATGAACTAGTACGTCACACAGAAATGACCCTAGGTCCAGTAGACATTCTAGTGAACAATGCAGGAACAATGTGTTATACTCTCATGAAAAACCTTCACCTTGATGAGTGGGATAAACAGATAGAGGTCAATGTTAAGGTCAGTATAGATGAATAGAGAATCTGTTAGTTTCAAATCTGTGTACAGCATCGAGTTTACCCAACCCCACACAATGAGCCTTTTGGAGACCACCCATGAAAAAAAACTTTGGAAAGCATTGAGCAAAATTGCTTGTTACAAGGGATTTCTTCATTATCCACAATGTTTTCAACCCGAAAAGATTTTTTTTTAAAATTTCATTATTTAGATTATGTAACATTTGTCTGAATTGGGTTTAACACCACTTTAAGAGTATTTCAGTTTTGTCATGGCAGCTGGAGCACCTAACTTTGGATTCCGGATATTTCTCACACTAGTACTACAACAAAATCTTTTCTTAGCCTCCAGCTTGAGGGTTAATTGTAATACTGTTCTAAGTGTCTGTAGTGTCTATCCAGCTGCTCATCTAACTTAACCCTTGTCATGCTGTATAATTAACCTTACCGAAATTCTGTAAAATCAAAGGGCTGAAAGTACTGATAGAACTTTATGTTCATTATTCAATATTTCTTTTAGAAATCAGTTTCATAAACAACTCTGTCAGGAAAAGTACAAGCAGGCGTGTAGACCAAGTTCAGGCTGCTCTTATGTGCAGGCTGATCTTGACTTACACCTCCTGCCAAAACCGGAATAATCCAGTTTCAGCATGACAAGGGTTAAGTTTACACTTAAATGTTAGAAATGATATTTGCTGTGACCTGGTATCAAACCCTGGACATCATGATTGATTGTCTATAGCGCTACCAACTGCACTATGTCTGCAGCCCAGTAACATGTAAAAAGAAATAAAATTGTTGGTTGGTAACCTATATGTTGTAAATACAGCTTGAATAGGCTGTATTTATGACGTTTAAGTTGCCATACCAACAAAAAATTATTCATTTGATTGTCGATCAATGTTCAAGTTAAAGGTTTACTTCCTATCTAAATGTATGATTTGATTTGGTTTTTCTATCGATATCTTTATTAACAACTGTGATATTTTTAGCTCACCTGAGCACGTAGTGCTCAAGTGAGCTATTGTGATCCCCTTTTGTCCTGCATCCGTCTGTCGTCCGTCGTGCGTCGTTTGTCATGTGTCGTGTGTCGTCCGTCGTCTGTCAACAATTTCTTTAAACGACATCTCCTCCTAAACCACTAGGCCAATTTGTTCCTTAGATGGTCCCCTTCAAAAATGGCTAAAAGAATTGAAATCTTTTAAAAACTCTGGTTGCCATGGCAACAAAAGTGAAATTTTAAAATAATCTTTAAAAATCTTCTCCTCCTGACCCAGATGGTGTAGAGCCTTGATATTTTGCATGAAGCATCAGTATATTGACCTCTTTCAAAATAGCTAAAATCATGATCCTCGGGTCCCCAGGGGCGAAGCCCCAGGGGGGTGGGGTTTATATAGAAATAAAGAACGATTTTTTAAATGACATCTCCTCTCAAACCACTGGGCCGTTTTGAACCAAATTTGGCAGAAATGTTGCTGAGGTGGTCCCCTTCAAAATTAGCTAAAAGAATTGAAATCCGTTTAAAAACTCTGGTTGCCATGACAACAAAAGTGAAATTTTAAAATAATCTTTAAAAATCTTCTCCTCCTGACCCAGATGGCGTAGAGCCTTGATATTTTGCATGAAGCATCAGTATATTGACCTCTTTCAAAATAGCTAAAATCATGATCCTCGGGTCCCCAAGGGCGGGGCCCCAGGGGGGTGGGGTTTATATAGAAATGAAGAACGATTGTTTAAATGACATCTCCTCTCAAACCACTGGGCCGATTTGAACCAAATTTGGCAGAAATGTTCCTTAGATGGTCCCCTTCAAAAATGGCTAAAAGAATTGAAATCTGTTAAAAACTCTGGTTGCCATGGCAACAAAAGTGAAAGAATTCAAATCCGTAAAAACAACAAAAATTAAAATTTCAAAATAATCTTTAAGAATCTTCTCTTACTGACCCAGAAGGCGTAGAGCTTTGATATTTTGCATGAAGCATCAGTATATTGACCTCTTACAAAATAGCTAAAATCATGATCCTCGGGTCCCCAGGGGCGGACCCCGGGGGGGGTGGGGGTTATAGGCATGAAGCATCAGTTCACAGTCTTCTTTCTTATTTCTGAAATTATAACCCATGGAAAAGTTTTTTCCTTCTTTCAAATCAGCACTAAAGCCTTGGAATTTGTAATTTAGACTTTTGGATACCCAGGTCCATAGTCTTTATATGTAATTGTGGCCCACTTGTTCCATAATCCTAACCTTAACATGAAATTAGACTGTTGAAAGAAAAAGAGCCTTAATCTCAGGTGAGCGCCCCAGGGCCAACAGCCCTCTTGTTAATTGAAGTGTTGTGCACAGCCTGGCCTCTATTCAAAGTATCATATATCTTGCTTACCAGAAGAATGAATGTGTCGTTTCTTTGTGCCCCCAAATAAAAGGATCTGGGTATATTGTTTTACCCTTATCTGTCTGATTGTTCTTAAATTGTCATCACATCATTCTGTTTGTCTTTCCACCTGGGACTGCAAGATTTAAACCCCCCCCCCCCCAAAAAAAAGAAACATTTGTAAAATTCTTCAATAGTATTTAACACACAAAGTTCATAATTTTTAAAGTAGAAACCTGTCAATGATATGCCCTAATGTTAGTCATATTTATGTCTAAGGTCAAGGCCAAAATATTAACACTTTACTTTTAAATTTTAACAAAAGTTAACTAAAAAACTTGAAATATCTGTTCAGAATTTCTCCTTTTGTTCTTTTTGAGTAATCATTGCATTTTCATTCAAACTGATCTTGTCAGCTATGCAATTCAGAGATTTCTTTAGGCATCAAGTGTGCCATTCATGTGGAACATGGTCTTGATTCAATGCATTTAGCTTATTTCTAAACAGTAATTATATTAATCAGAGACAAATTAACAGGAATCCATAGAAAATGTACATTAATATACAGGCAAGTCTGCTTAGAGTGAGCTTTTAGGATACATGAATGTCCCTTGTCTGCCATTGTGTGTCAAGTGTTATGCAAAGTGCTTCAACAATTTGTTAACACTCTAGAAACTACAATTTTGACTTAATCTTAGGCCAAATCTTATAAAAATCTTGTTAACCCCATATTTTTGGCCCAATCTTCACCAAACTTTGTTAGAATGTTTATATTGACGATCTTCTATACCCTACTTTAAGTGGGTGACTTCGAGTAAAGATCTTGTCACTGAGTAAAATCGTAGAAAAGTTTTGAGTATACTCAAGAGGTATTTTTGGCCCAATCTTCACCAAACTTTGTCAGAGTATTTATAATTTCCTGGACCTTTTTGAAAATTGGTGTGGTTAGACTAAAAAGTAGGTAACAAGATCAAATCTTAAAAAATTCTTATCTGCATGTTTAGGGTTCAATTTTTGTCCCAATCTTCACAAAACTTTGTCAGAATATTTATATCTGTGATCTTTGAAATTTCATGTTTCTTTAATCGTCAATTAATTAATATTCATACAATTACTCCTTTCTACCTGTCCAAAGAAAAACACTTTGGAAAACATAGTGGAAAATGTAGAAATTTCTTGTATCAAGGCCAATTTCTTCATTATCCACAATGATTTTGATCCAAAAAGACAAAAAAAATGAAATTCCATCTGCTTGAAATTGTCATCTGCAGCTTCTTTCAATTTCGACCAGTCAAAAATTTATTGAGTTTGAATGGGTTAAGAACCCAGGAGAGTGATAATAGTGTATCTTGACCCTCTTGTTTCTAAGTGAAAGAATTGTTGAATATATTTTGACAAGCCATTTATTTGTCAAAATATTTTTGTATTTCAGGGTTTGACAAATTGTATTGGTGCTGTTTTAGATGGTATGGTAAAGAGAGGTAGAGGTCATATTGTAAATATGTCATCTGATGCTGGGAGAAAGGTAATACAGCCAGTGACAATTACAAATTTCAAAATAAATTGAATTATATTTCATCCATGTTGAAATGATGATTCTTGCTGTTTACCTATTACCAGACAACAAGTTTTTAGACTGGTCAAAATTCAAAGAAGTTGCAGACAATAAGTTTTAATCAATAGATTTTTTTATCATTTTGGGGAGAAAACATTGTGGGAAATGGAGAACTTGCTTTTAACAATGTATTTCTTAATTTTCCCCTTTTTTTCCAAACCTTTTTTCTAGAGGGCCATAAAAAAGAGTGATTGCATGGAAATGGGTTTTAGTAAGATAAAATTTGTGAACCCTTTCCCACATAATCACACTTTTTATGACCTTCAAGAAAAAGCTGTAGAAAGATGGGAAATAATAATAATAGTAATGTCTTTTTTACAGAGGCTACACATTTGGTTGCCCAATCTTCCATGCGTGCCTCTTACATGTACAATCTACAATATTAACCCATTCCCACACAAGCCCTCCTTTTTACGCCCCTCAAGAAAACAGCTTTGTAAAACATTGTGGAAAATGAAGAAATTGCTTGTATCAAGCAATTTCTTCATTATCCACATTGTTTTCTATCACAAAAGACGAAAAAAAATAAAATTCCATAAACTTGAAATTATCGTCTGCAGCTTCTTTCAATTTGGACTAGTCTAAAATTTTCATGTGTTGGAATGGGTTAACACATACAAGAAACATGACAAAGCAACAATGTACATAATTTAGTCAAAACAAGATCATTCAGAGTTTAACTCTTGAAAAGATAACAAGATTTTTGTCTGGTCCACACTGACTGCATTACAAGTCAGCTAATTTGGTTCAGCTGCATAGAATATTCATCTTTTCCAACAATGTTTCTGTCTTATAAGTTAACCTTTCTCTTTCATCCGTTATGCTTCCCTTGATGAAACAAAATTTAAGACTCAATGATCACAATATAAACTTATTATAGATATCAAGGGATACAGGCTGTGAATATCAAGTAATAGCATTAACCCATTACCAAACGGCAAGATTATAGACTGATCCAAATTGAAAGAACTTGCAGACGACAATTAAAAGTTTATGAAATTTTAGATTTTACCATCTTTTTTGGATAGAAAACAGTGTGTACAATGAAGAAATTGCTTGTTACAATCAATTTCTTCATTTTACACAATCTTTTCCCAATTGTTTTTCTTGAGGGGCGTCCAAAAGCGTCAATGTGTGGAAATGGGTTAAGTGATTATGAAAACAGTACAAAATTGTAAAATGAAATCAAATTATCAGAGAAGTAATAAATTCCTCTTTTCCCCTGAGACTAATTTTAGATTTGACCATCTGGAAATTTTTAGATTGACTTCTTTCAGAAAAAGTGCAAGGCATTGCTTTAGCCGTGCAATTGTTGCTAGCATGTTTTTATGCAAAGAATCTGACATTTTATATTATCTTTGCTATTTGAATTTTTTTAAAATTTTTGTTATATATATGACATGACCTACAACTTAGTAGTAAAATAAACTGCTTAACTCTTTCCTGTTTTTCAAAATTTTAGACCTGTCAGAATTCAAAGGTTTTACAGAGGAGAATTTAAAGTAGATTTAATTTGAAAAACAATCATTCAATAGGGTAGAAAATATAATGGAAAAAGAAGAAATTGCTTGTTACAAGCAATTTCTTCTTTTTCCACAATCTTTTCTTGAGTATAAAACCACAGGACATAAAATCAGGGATTGAACAGGAAAGGGTTGAATATTTTTGATACTAGCAATGTAGATGAGCTAGAGTATATGATAATGTCTTTTTCTTTACTGTAAAATTTACGTCACATAATGCATGTAATGACATTATTTTACAAACGTTGTTATATGTTAAACCTTAAACTGATCATGTTAAGGGTTTTGTTGATTTATCTAAAAAAAAAAAAGATGCCATATTATAAATAGAACTTTCACTTTACTATGAAGTCCAGAATTTATTAAACTCGTCATCTAAAACAGATTAAGATTGGCTGTGTTTTTATCTATCTATAGATGCCTCATTTGATAAAATGGGTATATAGTGATTACCCTTTCAATATCCTCTATTCACATACAAATAGAAATAAATTCATGAATGTACAGTTTTGTATGAATTTTGCCCTTTTCAACTGGTGCTTTATTTACTTTTCAGCATCCCATTCTAGTTGACCATCTGTCTGTCAGTCTGTTGGAAATCATTTCTTGCTAATGCCTTAAAAATCGCGAATAACACCAGACTTTCTTGAAACTTTCACAGAATGTTTGTTGTCTCTTGAGGAAATTGGAGAGACAGTAGAGTGTCTCAAGTCCTTATTGGCTTTTTGTTCAATTTTAATGAATTTTGAAACTTGGTATGCAACCTTTTTCAATTCGGATCAGTTTAAAACTTTTTGGCTGCTAAAAGGCTTACCCTATTACCAGACAACAAATTAAGACTTGTCTGAAATGAAAGGACAATAATTAAAAGTTTATGATATATAAGAGATTGAAACTTTTTTCATAGAAACATTGTGGAAAATAAAGAAATTCCTTATTGCATGCAATTTCTTCATTTTACACAATGTTTTCCCAATTGTTTTTATTGAAGACGTCTACAAGTGACATTGTGTGGGGATGGCTTAAGTTCATACAAGAAGTCTAGAAATAAGATGTTATTTTCATCTCAGTTTATTTATGGATTTCCAGGCCTAACTGTTTATGACGACTATCCAAGACTCTAACACGGGAGTTGAGTTTTGCAGAGGTCAAGGTCACATGCACAAAACTAGTCACAGTCACATTTTTATTACTATATGTACTTTTTTTATCTAAATGCTCATTTTCTTTAGGGATTTGCTGGCCTAGCTGTATATTCTGGTACTAAGTTCTATGTGGAAGGTCTATCCCAGGCTATGAGACAAGAGTTGAGTGGTACAGGGGTCAAAGTAACATGTATACAACCAGGAGATGTAAAAACAGAACTGCTTACTCACACAACAGATAAAGAAGTGAGTAATAAACAAATCACAACTGTCAATCAATAAATCAATCAACCAATCAAATCATTCACATGCTATATTCTTAAAACAAATGGTGCCACCAAAATATCCCGAAGTATGAAGGTTAACCCACTCCCGCACAAGCTCTACTTTTTACGCCCCTCAAGAAAAAAGCTTTAGAAAACATTGTGGAAAATGAAGAAATTGCTTGTATCAAGCAATTTCTTCCTTTTTCACATTGTTTTCTATCCCAAAAAGACAAGAAATTTAAAATTCCATCGACTTGAAATTGTCATCTGCAGCTTCTTTCAATTTGGACTAGTCTAAAATTTTGCTGTGTGGGAGTGTGTTTAAGCTCTCACTTTATGGAAAATCTCCACTTTGTGTATTATCTCATTTCAGGGAATTGATTTACTATAGATATAGATTTTATGTAACATGTAATACAAGTCTGTTAAACCATTATCAAACGACAAAATTTGGTCCAAGCTCGAAGAAGTTGCAGACGACGACAATTTTCAGCATCTGAAATTACCAAAATCTCTATCTTTTGGCGTAGAAAACATTTTGGATAATTAAGATATAAAACAACCAATTTCTTACTTTTCCTCATTTCTTCCGATTTTATTCTCTTGAGACATCAAAAATTGTCCTTATGTGGGAATGGGTTGAAGCAACTTTTAGATTAATTATGTAAAATATCATGTTGAAACTTATTCCATATCCAGACCAAAATTGACTGGTCCAATTTAAAAGAAACTGCAGACAACAACTTTTAGTTGATAAAATTTTAAAATTAAAGGAAAATTGTAGAAATATTATGGATAATGAAGAAATTGCTTGTAACAAGCATTTTCTACCTTTTAAGAAATGGAGAGAATATTTTTTGTTTTCATGGAGGTATGAACCGAAAAAACTAATCACACTGTATGCATACGCGAAGCAAATTCATATATAAGTATCACACTGTATGAATATGCGAAGGGGATTCATACATAAGTGTGATTAGGTTTTTCAGTTCATACCTTCATGAAAACAAAAAATATTCTCTTCATTTTCATAATTTGATAGCACTGACCAAAACAAACAACTTTACAAATTTTGATACCTTTTTGTATGGGACTATTTTGTGCAGAAGCATACAAAATGAATGCTTGAAATTTTGTTCATGGAGTTATGAATAATTTTTTTACCAATCAGAATGCCCATTTTTGATAGATGAAACTAAAGATTAAATTATTCAACAATGTTTTTCAAACCTTTCTCTTGCTGGAGGATTGTTTGAGAATGGATTAAAGATTCTTAGTAATCTTATTTGCAAGAACCACCTCTTGACCCTGAGTTTATTGAGAATGAATTTCCAGTAAGTGGTCATATTTTCATGACAGTGTGTGTGATTGGCATTAATTCTAGCATGATCGAGGATTTTAAACTGGTCCAAATTAAAAGAAGACAACAATTCAAGGGATGTTTGAATTAAAAGTTCAAAGTAGGTTAAACACATAGTAAGAAAAGAGGAAATGCTACAAGCAAATTCCCTTGTTTCCCACAATCCTTTTCAAAGCTCTTTTTCTACAGTGGGTCAAAATTATGAAATGTGTTGATGTAGATTACAAACAATAACCCATTTTCACATGACAACTTTTAGACCGGACCAAATTCAAAGAATTGCGGATGACAAATTGAGAAAATATTTAGTATCTGGATTTGGATATAACACAAAGTTGAAAATGAAGGAATTGCTTGTGACAAGCAATTTCTTCATTTTCTACCTTGTTTTTTTAAAGTCTTTTCTTTAGGAGCATAAAAAAGCCGGATTGTATGGGAATGGGATAACCAGAACTATCATTCTTCCATTTACTTTTGCAGGCACAAGAGCTGTATGATGGAAGTAGTAGCTGTAAAATTCTAGAACCTTCCGACATTGCCAACGCTGTTTTATATGCCGTTACACAACCTGAACATGTTGGTCTTAACGAGATTCTTATAGAACCACGAGAAGCACCAGCATAGTGGTGAAGAAGCAATCTAGTCTGTGATAATGTTTCGTCCATATCGAGATTAATCTAAGACTGGTTCAACATTGATAGTATCAGTGGATGAAGAGTTTTTGGGAATTATCATACCAGACGGCAACATTCTAGATTGATCCAAATTTAAACAAGTTGCAGATGACAATTTAGATTTATGATATTTTAGATTTTTTCAACTTACTGTGGAGAAAAGATTGTGTAAAAATGAAGAAATGGCTTGTTACAAGCAATTCTTTCATTTAACAAGTTTTTCGCAATTGTTTCTCTTGAGGGTCATCAAAAGAGGCACTGTTTGGGAATGAGTTAACAAGTTTCATGTCAGGATTGAACAAATTCATTATTTTTTCCTTTTGTCCACACACGGTTACAATCTTACTCTTTTAGCTACATTTGTAATCACTCTCAAAATCAGACATTTTTCAAAGAGTCACTAGAAAATTAACCATTACCATCAGAATTTTAGACTGGAGTAATAGAAAACAATCTACAGTTTATAATTTTTTTTATTTTTCATTATTCTGGATAGAAAACATTGTTGAAAATGAAGGAATTGCTTGTAACAAATTCACACAATGTCTTCCAATTATTTGTACTTGATGGGCATCTAAAAGTGTGGGAATGGGCATCTTGTTTTACCAAAGGTGATTAACGTTCTACTTATCTAACCCTTGGAATATTGAATAGAGAAACTCCATACGCATGAATAACTGAAATAAAAATGAGATTGGCAAATCAGTTTTTTTTTTTAAAAACCAGGGTTAATGGGGCAGAGTCTCGGAATACAGTCCACCTTGTCCACAGGCCCAGAGGTCTACCAGTTATGCACAGTTGCATGTTTAACCCTTTCAATCGTTTGAAACAACCAACCTTTGGAAACGATTCATGCAAAACATATCTTTATTGAGTAATATATTTGTTGATTTTAATAATTGCTTTTTGGTTAAACCAGTAGTCGCTTGAAGAAATTATAACTCGGAATTTTGCTGTCAACTTAATAAGAAATCTAGACAAATTTTTCAAGACATTGCTGTTGATAAAATTTTGATCTTATAAATAAAACGTAGTTAAATATTACCGGTATGTATAAAAATAAATATAATAAAGCGATAAATTTAAGTTACAATTTACTTTTTAGATATCACTAAAAAATTATTGGCCCACATAGAAAGATCGGGGGCATAATGTTTTACCCTTGTCTGTCTGTCCGTCATTCAGTCTTTCCATCTGTCAATCTGTCTGTCTGTCTGCAAAACTTAACCAAAGATCTTATCATTGCCAGTGACTACCGGCCTATTCAATATACAATGCTCATATTTGGCATGATGATACATCTCCATAATATGCATCTCCTCATGTCAAGGTCAAGGTCATGTTATAAGGTCAAGGTTACATAGTAAGGTCAAAAGTTTAGTCCCGTTGCGGGGGCTTTGTGTTTCACAAACACATCTTGTTTACCATCAAACTAAGAAATGCATTTTAAATTTTTATTTTGATGAGAAATGAACCCTTTAACATGAATCACACGAAAACCAAAAAATACAGACTTTCCAATTTTACTTGAAACAAAGTAAAATAAAGTTACTTATAAATGATATTCATTTTTTCTATGGATTTCAATTATATCAAACCTATGTTATCATACTTTATCTATTCTCATAAACACCCATATGTAACCAATGCTATCTCAAAGATTTTATGAGGACTATATCAAGCAGTTTGTGTTTATTGTTTTACAAGAAATCGAGATATAAAACACACAATTTATGACATTGCCATTTCATTATAACTATGCACCAAACTCGACTTAAATTGCTGGTAAAAGTAAAATCATTTATCAATGTATCAAAAATTTAAAAAGATGAAAACAAACAACAACAATTTCAAGTTATCAAAAAAAGTGAACTTGTTTTCCTTTCTATTAAAATTCAATAGAAAAGTTCTATTCAGAAGTTTTAGCAATGAAACTTATAGTATATAGTATACACATCCATCAATATCAGATTATGTAATTGCCAGAAGCAAAGGGGTTGGTGGTATACAACATCTGGCAACATGACCAGACACATTAAGTTTTACAGAAGCCATATGTAAGATTTGCAATCACAGAAATTGCGTTTGACCTTTTGATTGGCTGGTTAATGATAAATCATACAGAAAATACCTAATCATTAAGTTAAGGGATATTAGAGAAAAAGATGATCTTGATATCCCTTAACTCGTGATGATGGAGAATGGGTTGAATGAATGAATAACAAGATGTTTACCAAAATAACAGATATTGATTGCAACATAGTCAAATAGTTTGACATAAATCATGTTTGTATTTATTTAATTCTTGTTTAATTTGCTCAATTTATTTGTTTCTCACATAATAAGCACAACATGCTCAAGGTAAGCTTTTGTGGTTGTATGATGTCTGTTGTGGGATGTACATTGTGCATCAACAACATTTACCATGAAAATATTCTAGAGGGCATAGTTTTGCCTTATTGACATGAAAATTAGTCAGCTATTTCTATGCCCCCGCATCTAAAGATCAGGGGCATATTGTTTTACAGTCAGTCTGTCTGTCTGCAAAACTTAACCAAATCACTTACCATTGCCAATTACCACCAGCCTATTCAAGATACAGTGCTCATATTTGGCATCAAGATACATCTCCATAATATGCATATTTCATGTCAAGGTCAAGGTCATGTGATAAGGTCAAAGTCACATACCAAGGTCAAAGGTTTAGTCCTGTTGCTGGGGCATTATGTTTCACAAACACATCTTGTTTCTTGATGAAATCTTGGACAAGTTCTTAATTGATTCACTTGGGGTCAAAAACTTGGTCACAAGTTCAACTCTTATGAAAACTTTGTAGATAATTCACATGCCTTAGTTTTAGTTAAATCAAACTGAAAAACAATTGTCAAAATGTTTGTCTTAACCCATATCAGATGGCGAAATTTTAGACTGGCCCAAATTGAAAGGAGTTTCAGATGACAAAAGTTAATGAAATACCAGATTTTTTTTAACTTTCTGGTTAGAAATCATTGTGGAAAATGAAGAAGTTGCACTTGGACATTTAATCCTGTTTCGAAAAGCACCAGAAAGAGTAAACTATGCTGTTCGCAGACAACTGTTGTTAGTTAATGAAATTTAAAAAATCTGTATTTTCGGGTAGAAAACATGGATAATGAAAAAATATACCACAATATGTTCCTGAACCTTAACAGACGTGAAAAGGAGGATTGTGTGGCAATAAAAAACTCCCAAGAAATGAAAATGCAATGTGCCATAAAAATCATTTAGTTATGGTAAACTCTCACATTCCAAAGTAATGCTTAATTCAGATCTATAGATAGTTTCCAAATTAAAGCTAGTATTGTATTTGAATATCAAGCTAATGAATTAAAATTATTTGTTAAAAAGATAATTTATTACTATTTTGTCTTTATTTATCCTGTCCCTATCTCAACTTGTCATGCACAGTGCCGCTTTTTAATGCCCTAAAGAAATATCACCATGGAAAACATTGAGAAAAGAAGAAACTGCTTGTACCAAGCAATTGCTCATTTTCTCACAATGTTTCCAAACTTACTTGGCGCTTCTTCTCCTTATTTTGCAATTTCAGGTATTTTGAAATGTTGTCTGCAACTTCTTTCTATAACAGTTTCGGGGAAGGTAATTTGTCATGATATACAAATGAGGAAACCTCCGGAGAAATATGACTACCGGTAATTGTAGACCATATAAGACAGAGAGTACCTATTTTTGACTTAGAAATTCTTGATTAAAGTTTTATGTGCAAGTCTCATATCTCTGTTCCTACATATGCTATTGCTATAAAGGTTTCCTTTGCCTTTGTGACTATCAGCATCCCCCAGGAAAAGATTCGTTTCTCTGACATTTCTTTTTAGTTGAATGATGCCCTCTTTTTTGACTGAGATTCAGTTGAAATTCTACTTGCATGCAAGTCTCATATCTTTGTGTCCAATAATGCTTTTGCCCTGAAACTTTGTATGTGCCTTTGTGATTATCAAGTTATCCCCAGGCAAAGATTTGTTATTCTGACATTTATTATACCCCAACTTTGAAGAAGGGGGAGGTATAATGGTATACCTCTGTCATTCCTTCCATCAATCAATCTGTCTGTAACCAATATTTTTCGTCACATATTTCTCAGCAATTATTCATAGAAATGACTTGAAATTTGGGGTGGAGGCCTACTTGGTGCTTTTGAATTTAGGTCTGCAATTTAATTACATGTACTTCCTGTTTTACAGCTTAAGTTATTTTCGGGGGCCGCTGCAAAGGGTAGTTGGTCTTATGACATTTACCAAATTTAGGTCCGCATGCTGTCTCCTTTCTATTTTATGACTTGGCAAATTTTCAATATTGCCTGGTTTAATGGGGTTTTTTTTAAATAATCATTTTTCAAAAGAAATATTGATACTCATTAAGATCTTCCAGTGCTGTCACTCCTTTGATTTAAAGGCAATTCTAGGATTTTAATTCAGTATGACAAGGAATAAGGAAATGGTTTGAAACTTTAGACATGTGTTCAGAGTCATGATTTAACAAACTGTGAAACATGCATTATTCTGACATCCATTTAGTGGAATTGCTGGTATTCCCAATCTCAACATTGTATTGCTGTTATCCAGCACTCAAAATACATGCAGTTGAGCATTGCTGTTCTCTGACAGCTCTTGTTTCTGAAGCTCCGAATGGAAATACCTAATATACAAGCTCTGAATATTACATTTCAATTTGGAGCAGTCTAAAAGTTTGCAGTCTGGTAATGGGTTAAAAACAACTTCTATAATATGATCTGTGGCATAGGAGAGAAATTAACTCAATGAATAATTATTTCCATTTAATGAAATCTAGCCAACTGCTGTCTTGGTGTTGTTTCCGTCTGTCTAGGTCTACTCAGAAAATGCTGGCTTGATTTCAACCAAATTCCACAGGAATGATTCTTGGTTGCCTCACTAAGATATTCCTAATTGGAAAAAACAAGCGTCTATGGGCACTGCTTATTATAGAGAAAACTTTGAAAATTTCCTCAGAAACTGTCGGCTGGATTATAACCAAATTTCACTAGAATATTTCTAGGCTGACCCTTCATTAAATTCCTTGAAGAAAATTTTGATCTACTGGTAAATATGGCTCGATATTAAGGGGTCATTTCAACATATGGTACTTAGTGAAATCTTTGAAGAATTTTTTGCACTAAAAGGGTATCAAGTTGATATCAGCAAAATTTTATAAGGATATACCTTGGATAACCCTAGTTAATTACGTTGTTGCATAAAAGTTGTTGCCCTTGTAAAAAAAAAAAAAGAAATTTGTGATTCATTTAACATTTTCCAAAACCTAATTTAAAGAAGTGAATTGTTCCTAATTTAAAGAAGTGAATTGTCAGGGCATTTAAAAGTGGGATTATGTGAGAATGGGTTAACATAACCAGCAATGTAGCCCAAGTTTTTTTTGCAAGCAATTTCTTTTTTTTCCACAATGTTTTCTCAATTATAAAATTACAGGGACATAAAATAAAAGCCTGGTATTGAACAGGAATGGGTTAACCCTAAAAGCTCAAAATTAAAAGAGTTTCCAAATTTGCAGTTGAGAGACTGGGTGCAAAATGTGACCTTTTACTGACCTTGTCACCTCAATGAACCCCATAGGTAATTTACTCACCCTTAAACCAGATTTGTGCAAATACTCAGTATTTTTTTCCTACAAAAGGAGTATTTGTCATTGGAAATTCACATTTAACCCACTACTAAACATGAAATTTTTAGACTGGTACAAATTGTATAAAGTTGAGAATTTTAGATTTTCCAGTTTTATAGGTAGAAAACATTGTGCAAAATGAAGAAATTACTTGCAACAAGTAATCTCTTCATTTTACACATTGTTTACCTGTTGTTTTCTTTTTTTTTTTCATCAGGGACATCAAAACCCCTCACTGTGTGGGAATGGGTAAAACAAAATTTGCAGAGAAAATATATAGAAAAAAACTTATGGGAAAGCGGAGTATTTGGACATGGAGATCTGTAACTAGACTCGACCCATTCCCATACAGTGACACCTCCTAACACCCCTCAAGAAAAGCAATTGGGGAAAACATTGTGTAAAATGGAGAAATTGCTTGAACCAAGCAATTTCTTCATTTTACACAATGTTTTCTACCCAGAAAGTTGAAAAAAAGAATTATTGAGTTTCACTTGTCGTCTGCAACTTCAATGAATTTAGGCCAGTCTAAAATTTTCTTATGTGGTAATGGATTAAGGCAACTACAGAACTAAATACAGAATCAAAATAAAGATATACAATTGTACTTGGGAAAAGATACAGATATCCTCATTATAAACCTGTAAGTGCTAAAATTAAGTGTTTTTTATTTTCTCATATTTTCCACTATATTAAGTTCTTTTTTTAAGCTTTGTCTCTCACCAATGGATGGATAATTGTAAACCTAAGGATATAGTGGTAGTACTTGTGTGAGAAATACCAGGAAGCCATTGTTAGGTGCTCCAGCTGCCTCAATATGACTGAAATACTGTTAAAAGCAGTGTTAAACCCCATTCAATCAATCAATCGATTTTTAAGCACATTTTCCTCAAGTGAGGATGAAATCTGCATAGAAACAACTTATTTTTGTGGAGAGTGGGTCAAAATTAGTTTATTTCCATATTCATGTCCACAAAATCATTTCCTCCACTAATTAACCCTGGTCATGCTGTATAAATTACCTTACTGAATTGCTGTCAAATCAAAGGGCTGAAAGCACTGATAGAACTTGTTGTTCAAAAAACAATTTTTTTAGAAATCAACTTCATAAACAACTATGGCAGGAAAAGAACAAGCAGAAGGTATAGACTAAGATCAGCCTGCACAGTAGTGCAGTCTGATTTTAGTCTACACCTCCTGCCAAAACCAGAATATTTTGGGTTCAGCACGACAAGGGTTAAAATTGACTGTTGAATTGAAAAATAGGGCAGTGTGAGAGGGCAACTCACTTTCAAAATAATGACTGAATGGTACTCAGATCTGTATAGAGTAAGATTGAACACAAATGGATGATATTCAGACCAGGAAAGTTACAAGTTTAAAAACATTCAATAGAACTCAGACCTGACCTAAAAGAAACTTTTGACCTTAACCTTTAACCCATCCCACACAAGCCCTACTTGCAAGAAACTTTTTTGCAAGAAAAAGACTTGCAAAAACATTGTAAAAAATGAAGAAATTGCTTGTATCAAGCAATTTCTTCATTATCCACTAAGTTTTTTAACACACAAGACGAAGATTTACAAAATTACATCAACTTCAAATTTTCGTCTGCAACTTCTTCTGATTTGGAATGGTCTAAAATTTCACTGTGTGGGAATGGGTAAATCCTGTGAGTGCTGAATTAATGATATTTTACATCTTACCTATGGCAACTTCGAGACAAAAAAGAAACACAATAATATAAAGAGGCTGAAAGCTGTAATACAATGTATTTAGATGGAATACCCATAATGCGCTCTTTTGGAATCTGCTCTATATCAGGATTCCTCCGGTGACATCAGAGCATTACAGTTGTACTATAGTTACTATAATGACATGTATACTACATCATTTTACAATCTTCTGCTTGCAAATCATATGGTTCAAATATTACGGAAGATTTTCGATGTTCCAAAGTGACTCTTCTTGGGTACTCTACCAACAATGATGCTTTTTTGATGCCTCTCAAGATAAACAATTTGAAAACATTGTGTAAAATTAAGAAGTTGCTTGTAACAAGCAATTTCTTCATTTTACACCATGTTTTTTATCCGGAAAATGAAACAATCTAACATTTCATAAACTGTAAATTTTCATCTGCAAATCATTTGAATTAGGACTTTGCCATTTAGTAATGGATTAAAACTAATTGTGGCACTATATACATTGCCTTACTCTCAAACCTTTACTGTTCAACTATTCAATCCCTGGTTTTTACGTCCCTATTATTTTATAACTGAGAAAACATTGCAGAAAAAGAAGAAATTGCTTGATACAAGCAATTTCTTCTTCTTCCACAATATTTTCTACCCTACTGAATAGTTATTCTTCAAACTGAATCCATTTTAAATTTTTGTCTGCAAAACCTTTGAATTAGGAAAGGTAAAAAAATTGCAAAACAGGAAAGGGTTAATGGTCACTCAGGGGTAACTTATACACAAGGCTTGAAAGATTTGGTTTAAAAGGTTATGTAGAGAGGCTCCTATCTTATCCCATTACCAGATGACAACATTTCGACCAGTTCAAAGTCAGATATGTCTCAGCAACAATTTTTAGCAGATGAGATTTGATGAAACTTTTTGTCTCTTGGGGTAGAAGATTTTGTGGAAAATGAACAAATTGCTTTTAACAAGCAATTTTTCACATTACTCAATATTTTCCCTAAGTTTTTCAGCTCCACTGGCTGAAAACCAGAGAGCTATTGTCATAGCATATGTCTGGTCACAATTATAGAAAAACTTTATTTTACCCTTTCACTTTTTAAATATCCAATAATAATATTTGGCGTGATGATAGCTCTCAATGACATGCATCTGCTGATATTAAGATAAAAGAAATCTGAAATGGTCAAAGTCATCTATCAAGGTCAAACTTCTGAAAAGTTTGCCTGAAGCATTAATGTTTCATTAAAATATTTTGTTTACTCATTAAATTAAGTCATATACAAATGCCCAGAGAGAGAAATTTGCTGGTGCTGAGTATTTCTTCATTTCTTTTAATTCATTTAACCAAAAGACAAAATTTACACTGGATCAATATCGAGACAAAAAAGAAACATGTCAAATATGTCACTTATGATATTTTAACCCTGATCATGATGAATTATAAATCCTCTATATAATTGCCATTAAATCAAAGCGCTGAAAGCACTAGAAGCATCATCTATGGGTTAATGATAACTTTGAAAATTTATGTTACAAACGACTTTGGCTTTAAATGGACAAGCAAGGGGTGTAGACTAATATCAGATTGCACAAATGTGCAGGCTGATCTTTGTCTAGACCTCCTGCAAAAGTAGGAATATTCTGGGTTCAACTTGACAAGGGTAAAGATAGTTATATTTCTTTAAAAAAAACTCTTTGTTTTATAGGACAGAAAATATTGTGAGTTAAATGAAAAAATAGCTAGCTACAAGAAATCAATTCCTTGATTTTCCAAAATATTGCAAAACATTGTTTGTGAGCATCATAAAAAAGCAGTATTCTTTTGGAATGGATAAGTGTTTTGTTAAATGAGACTAATTCTTCATTATTCAGAATTTTTTAAAGACGTTTTAAGAAATTGATGAAGAAAACCTTGAGACTAAGGAAAAACTCTCTGTATCAAACAATTACTCTTTTTCTCAAATATTTTATGACCTATAAGACACTTATTAGCCAAAAAGGTGCCTTATCTCAGATTTTAATTCAAGGTCACATTGATAGCAAGACAACTTGAAAAACTACAGGAAGTTGAGAAGACAATAGAATAAAATGGAGGAACATCACTCTCAATTAAAACATGTTACAGGCAGGCAGCATTTCAGTCTAAATTGTCACCAAACACCACCACTTGTTCTTGCAACACATTAAGAATTATTTGGATCCGTCCAAAACTGAATAGTATTGGTATTTTTGAAGAGGCCTGGATAAAGTGGAAGGGGAACAACTCTTACAGCACATTAGGACTATAAATACTACATGTATGCTAGCCACTGTGTAAGAAAACTGTATTGACTGTTGGTAAGATAGCATACCATTGTACTAATTTATCTCTTTTTTTGGTGTTTTACTAAAATATTTCAAAGAATAGAAGCAAATGTAAATATATTGGATTTATGGCTCATGATGATGTTTAGGATGTTAATTTGATGTTTATTTATTGTAGTATAGTAAACAGAATTTAATGACAGTATATTTACATTGATTTCTTGCTCTTCTGTTACTGACTTGATAGTATATTTCACTATTCATTAACTCATTTCCAGACAGCAAAATTTAGACTGGTCCAAATTGAAAGGAGTTGCAGACGACAATTTAAAGTTTGTGAAATTTTGGATTTTTTTTTACTTTTGGAGTAAAAAACATGGATGCTGAAGAAATTTTTGATGGGGGGGGGGGGGGGTCTAAAAGCGTCATTGAGTGGGAATGGGTTAAAAGAAATTACTTTTACCATTATAATCTCTAAACCTATCAGTTTACAATCCACTACTTTAACCATTTACCGAACTGCAAAATTTTAGACTTGTATGGATTCAAAGGTTTTGCAGATGATTTTATTTTAAATAATTATTCATTTGGGTAGAATATATTGTTGTAAAACAAGAAATTGCTTGTTACTTTTTCCACAATGTTTTTTCTCAAATATAAAAACATAGGAATATAAAAACTTGGGATTTTAAAGGAAAAAGGTAAGCAGCTTAAGAATAGTTGGGAAAAGGAGGAGAGGTTGGCAACAAGCAAGTAAAACTTTTTTTCTTTTTTTCTATCTTAACTCTTAGTTTTTTAGCTCCACTGGCTGGAAGCCACAGAGCTTTTGTCATGGTGTCCGCCCAACAGGTAGTCTGTCCATTCGTAAATTTTACTTTAAAATTCTTCTACCCAGAAAGTACCAAACAAGTTTCAACCAAATTTCACAGAAATAATCCTTGGGTGACCTTTTATCAAATTCTTCTGAGGAATTTTAATCAGATGAAAAACTTGTCTTTAAAGAGGGGGGGGATAATTAATTTACATGGTGAAGGCTTTTAAAATCTTCTTCTAAGATACCAGCAGATGGAAATCAACCAAATTTCACAGAAATGATCATTGGTTGACCCTTTATCGGACTTCTTCAAAGCATTTCAATTAGATGAAAAACAAGGCCTCTAACCCATTCCAACACAATTATGCCTTTTGTTGCCTCTCTGGGAAATAATTGGGAAAACATTGTGGAAAATGAACAAATTGCTTCGACCACTCTAAAATTTTACTGTCTGGTAATGGGTAAATAAGCGTGGCTAATTTCTGTTTATGCAGAAAGCTTTGAAAATCTTCTCAGAAACCAGTTGATGGATTTCAACCAAATTTCATAGGTATGATCCTTTGGTTAACCTTTACCTGATTCCTTCAAAGAATTTTGATCGGGTGAAAAACTTTGCTTAGATAATATCCTTCTCAGAATCATTTGATGGATTTCAACCAAATTTAACAGGAATGATCCTTAGGTGACACTTTGTCAGCTTATTTCAAAGAGTTTTGATCTAATGAAAAAATTTGCTCTAATGTGCAGAGCTAATTTCCATACATGCTTTACACAGAAAACTTTGAATTTTTTCACAAAAACCTGTCAATAGATTTCAACCAAGTTTCACAGGAATGATCCTAAGATTATTCTTTGTGAGATTCCTTCACATATATGTAATTTTGATGGGTTGAAAAACATGACTTTTATGGTCATGGCTTATGTCCTATTATGGTATATGGTAAAAATTTCGAAATTTTGTTAATACCTTTTCATCTGACTTAAATTAAATTTTACATAACTTGACTTATGTAAAAACAATGAAAAATTTGAAATGCTTCTCTGGAACTATTTCAAAGATTTCAGTGAATAGATTTATTCCCTTATATGGCTAGGATGATTCAGTTTATATGGAATAATGAATTCCTTAAAACATTTGCTCAGTTTGTACATTCAGGACTGTGTCAAGTCTTATAACTTGTAATTTGATATACAATCCCTTATTTTGGCACACTGAAGTAAATCAGAAGAAGAAACATAGTAGGAAAGGAGAAATTGCTTTTAGCAAGTCATTATTCCTTTTCTTTCAATATTTTAATGGCACTTATTAGTTCAACTGGCTAAAAGACAGCAAGCTATTGTCATGTTGTTGTGTCCGCCTTTTGTGCCTGCAACCATCCTTCTGTAAACTTTTACTTTAAAATTCTTCTTCTCAAAAGGTATTGAAAAGAATACAACCAAATTTCACAGAAATTATCCTTGTGTATCCCTCTATCAGATTCCTTCAAAGAATTTTTGACAGATGAAAAATTTTGCTTTTAAGGGAAGGCCTATTTTCCATATATAGTGAAATCTTTGAAAATCTTTTAAGAAACCAGTTGATGGATTTCAACCAAATTTCACTGGAATGATCCTTGTGGGCTTATTTCCATATATGGTATATATTGAACCTTGAATTATTTCTTTCTCAGAAACTAGTAGATTGACTTGAATGAAATTTCACAGGAATGATCCACAGGTGACTCTTTGTCAAATTTTTTTCAATGAATTTGATTGGATGAAAAACAAAAAATTGCTTTTAGGTGGGGATGGGGGTTGGGCCTAATTTTGACATAATGGTGTATACTGAAAACTTTGAAAATATTCTCAGAAACCAAATTTCACAGGAATGATCCTGAGGTAACTCTTTGTCAAATTTTTTCAATGAATTTGATTGGATGAAAAACAAAAAATTGCTTTTAGGTGGGGATGGGGGTTGGGGCTAATTTTGACATTATGGTGTATACTGAAACCTTTGAAAATATTCTCAGAAACCAAATTTCACAGGAATGATCCTGAGGTAACTCTTTGTCAGATTCCATCAAATAATTTTGACTTGTTGAAAAACATGGCTTTCATTGTCATGGCTAAAGTCAGTTTATGGTTTATAATGATTTTTTTTAATACTTTTCAACTAACTTAATGAAAGATTTTACATAATTTGACTTTTGTAAAACAATGAAAAGCTTAAAATACTTCTCTGGAACTACTTAAAAGAATTAAGTGGCAAGATTTATTTGCCTGTAATGGCGAATACGATTCCATTTTGAATTCCTGAAAAGACCATTTGCTTAATATGTACATTCAGAGATACAGGCACTCAAGTGCCTCTAGTTTTTTTCAATTTAAATTCTACGCTAATGGAATTGTCTTCTGCAACTTCTATGAATCAAAATTAGGGTTAATCACAAAATTGTTCTTAGAGTCTATACATTGAATAGACACTTGGGACATTATATTGCAATTAATCCTCAAAATGATGACCTATCTAAAATTGTTGCAATGGTTTTATTCCTGTCATTATCAGATGAGATAAGATAGAGACCTGTGTAGACACATATTACATAAATAATTTATTAATACAAAATCAAAATTTACATCTGGCTTAAAACAGGTCCTGGAACAGTTTTGTTATGGTATTTATTTTATATATGCATGAATAGTTTTAACATATATGTATATGAATAGCAACTGATTTTCTCATTCACAAACTCCTAATTCTTAATTATATTCATTCTCTACAAGACAAATGGAAGACCAACGTTTCAAAGAAGTTGCAGACAACATTTTTAGTTGATGAAATTTTAAAATCTTTGTCTTTGGGGGTAGAAATATTAGGGATAAAGAAGAAATTATTTTTGACTAGCAAGTTAACATTCTATTTTTTAAAACCTTTTCATTGGTGGGTGTGCATCCAACAGTGGGTGTTGGAATGGGTTAAATTATGTAGCCTCTCAATCTTCAATCACTGGATGTCATGGGTTCGTTCCCTGGCAACGGCTGCACATATTCTTTCCGGCATTTGTCTCCCACCAATGGGTGGATAATCATAAACCTGTGGAATAGCAACTGCAGGCTAGGAAAGGATGTAAAGGTAGTACTGGTGTGAGAAATACCAGGAATCTATTGTTAGGTGCTCCAGCAACCTTGATATGACAAAAAACTGTTAAAAGTGACATTAAACCCAATTCAATCAATCTTAGGAGTTAAACAAGTGCTTTTAAAGTTGATGAAATTTTAGATTTAAACTTTCCGGGTATAAAGAAATAGTTGCAAGCAATTTCTTCATTTTACACAATGTTTTCCCCAATGATTTTTTTGAGGGGTGTCAAACAGTGTCATTGTCTGGGAATGGGTTGAAAAGAGATTTTGATTATGGTTGCTAAATGGACGTGAATGCTTGATAGAAGTGGTGGCTAAAGCAATATTTACTGTGTTATTGAATTTCCCATTTCTCATCCGGTGTTGTTCGTCTGTCAACAATTTCTTTAAACATCTTCTCACCCTGAACCAGAAAGTCAATCTTTATGAAACTTGGCAGCAATTTTCCTTGGTTGAAGTTCTTCTAGAATTGTTTGAATAATTGAAATCCATCGTTAACTCTGGTTGCCATGGCAACAAAAAGGGGGAATATAAGGAAATCTTAAAAAATCATCTTCTCTGAAACCAGAATACCAACAGCTTTGATATCTTGTATGCCACACCTCTAGGGGACATCTTTCAAGTTTGTTCAAATGAGTCATAATTGGGTCATATTTGGGCTTGGCCCCTTGCGCAACACATTTTACATTGAAACAAAGGAGGAGAACTTCAAAAATCTTCTTTTCTGAAACCAGAAGACTGAGAGCTTTGATATTTTGTATGCAGCACCTCTTAGGGGAAAGCTATCAAGTGTGTTCAAATGAACCTTGGGTTATATGTGGGCTCCACCCGGGCATACCCCATTTTACATTGAAACAAAGAAGGAAAATTTCAAAAATCTTCTTTCTGAAATAAGAAAGCCTTGAGCATTTATATTTGGTATGCAATGCTCTAGGCATACCCCATTTTACATTGAAACAAACAAGAAAAATTTCAGAAGTCTTCTTTTCTGAAATAAGAAAGCCTAGAGCATTGATATTTGGTATGCAAAAACTTATAAAGGACCTTTATCGTGTTTGTTCCTAAGATGCCCCTTTGGTCATAATTTCCCTCATTCTATCTTAACATCATGACAAAGAAGGGGAACTTCAAAAATTTCTTCTCTAAAACCAGAAAGCTTAGAGTATTGATATTTTGGTATCTAGAAGCGTTTATTATGCGATGCCATATTTGGGCTCCGCCAAGCCACACCCTTTTTAACACAGAAACAAAGAAGGAAAAAGTCTTCTTCTCTGATATCAGAAAGTGTACAATATTGATATTTGGTATGTAGAACCTCCTAGTGAACCTCTTAACATTTGTTCATGTCTTGACCCTCGGGACACATTTGGGCTCTGCATGGGCACACCCTATTCTGAACATAGAAACATAGAAAAATATCTTAAAAAAACAAATCAATCCCACACCCTATTTTGATTTAATTCACTATCTAGTTCATTAACCTAAATCTTCCTTGCAATGTATATGCTACTTTTTTGACAAAAAAATCCTGAATCTTTGTAAGAATGTATTTTGTTTCTGATTTCTTAAACAAGATTTTGCTAACAGGTGACTTTTGGCCAAAATTAGGTCACTTGCACTTTGATTATTTCTGCAGTCATTGAATAAGCACTTTAGGACCAATGGCCCTCTCGTTCCTATAGGACTGATAGATTAAATTTTGAAACAACTTAAACACTTCAAAATAATATGTTTTTATTCAGGTCTGAGGATTTGTGTTCCTTTAACATTTCTTGTATGGTATAAAACCTTTAAAAAAATAGTGACTTTCAGGACCTTCAGTCCTATGATTTCTACCTATTGTAACATACAGAGCTGATAGACAAAGTCTATCCATTCAGAGAAAAAGATGCATATCCCTTGATGGGTCACATCTGTGTTATAAAGACTACAACTGGTAATATAACTCTCTGGAAGTTTCCTTATTTACATCTCACTGTAAATTATCTCCCCTGAAACTGTCACACTTCTATGCTTAAAGGTTTGAAGGGTCTATTATTCCATTTATTTCACCATTTTGATAATTCAATTGTCATTTGGTGATCAGAACATTGTAGCTACAGATTATTCATGTATTGGTTACCCATATCTGTTATTGAATCTTTTTTGGGAAGCCCATCAACCAAAGGAGTTTGGTCTTCTCTCCTCTGACATCAGGGCTCTATGCAAGCCTTTTATGTTCTTTAAGTTTTCTAAATCCATCCTGAATGATGGTTGCCAAGAAAATAATACTTGTTTGACTCATTCCTACACGATCCCGCTTTTTTATGACCATCAGGGATAGAGTTTAGAAAACAATGAGGAATCTTGCTTTTTGTAATTAATTCTTACCATTTTCTACATTGTTTTCTAACCAGAAAGACAGATACAGTGTATACACAAAATTATATCAACTTGAAGTAATTGTCTACAATTTTTCGTCAATTTGGACCAACCCAAAATTTTGATTTCATGTTGAAATTGATAGGATCTGCAATAAAAATTTTTAGTCAATGAAATCTTAAGAATTTTGTTTTTTTTTGGTAAAAAACATTGTGGATAATGATGCAATTGCTTGGAACAAGCAATTTCTTTATTATTCACTATGTTATCCAAAGCTTCTAACATGGAGGGCCAAAAATTTGGATACTGTGGTAATGGGTTAAACAACCTGTTCCTAATCTCTCTACACCTAGATAATGTTGAAGAATAAGGTTGCCATAGTAACTGGGGCATCTAGCGGGATTGGCAAGGCAGTTGCCATAGCACTAGGATCTGCAGGGGTCAAGGTCACATTGGCAGCAAGACGACTAGACAAACTACAGGAAGTTGAGAAGACCATAAAACAAAATGGAGGAACAGCCCTCTCAGTTCAAACAGATGTTACAGACAGGCAACAGGTCAGTCTATATTTGTAACCAAACAACACTACTTATTCTGACAACCCTTAAGAATTATTTTAACATAAAACATGGTTAGAAAAGAAGAAGTTCTAATCCTGTTTTAGCTGAATATACAATGCTCTTGTTTAGTATTGATATGAAATTGCTTTCACTTTGTACTTTATCATACTGGACCTTTCCTGTTTTAGAGTTAAAGTTATTTCAGTGTTAATTCTAGGCAGGGGGGTTGGGGGATTTCCTCACTTTTTTCAAAGACCCTATATTTTCAACCTATGTGTGGGATTTTTACCATTTTCCTTTCAGCAAAGAGTATATTTAAATTCCAAATATTTCTCATATATATAGAGTTTGCACTGAAATCCCCCACATTTTCTAAATCCTAGAATAAATACTGTTATTGTTGTTTTGACAGAATCTAAACTTTGACCATTTTGTATCATATCTAGGTGAACAGTGCTATTGTGTTATTTCTAACTTCTCTTTGCTGTTTGTAACTTATCTTTACTGTTTCTAACAGTTCATTACTGCTATGACCTTCATATTTCAGGTTATTCAGAGCCTAAGCTTGATCAAATACCAATAGACATCTTAGTGAACAATGCTTATGTTCTTGTTACTTGACCTTGCTGTTACACTATAATTCATGCTACTTGGTCCTTCCTCTTTCTGGTTTAACTAATTCCCACAAAATCACATTTTTAATGCCCCTTAAGAAAAAAAAACTTTCAAAATCATTTCTTCACCTTTCTTCCTATTTCAGGTTAAAGCCTTAGTAGCTGAGATAGAATCCTAGCTTTGTTCCGTAGATATCCTGGTGAACAACGCTTTTGTTTGGTCTATCACTTGATCTTGATTCCTATTTCAAGTGAAAGCCTTGGTAGCTGAGACAGATTTCAAGCTTATTTCAGTAGATATCCTGGTGAATATTGCTTTTGTTTGAATGATCTTGCTTCCTATTTCAGGTAGCTGATCAGGAAACTAAGAATTGCCAGCAGATATTGTGGGGGAAATGTTTGTGTTTGGCTTATTACTTGATCTTGCATTATATTTCAGGTTAAAGCCATGGTTGCTGAGACGGAATCCAAGTTTGGTCCAGTAGATGTTCTGGTGAACAATGCTGGTGTGTGGTTTATAACTTGGATGAAAAATTGTTTGGAGGATAAATGGGACACCATGATTGATATCAATGTCAAGGCAAGTTTATATTCATCATCTTAATGTGCAGATGTGGCAATGACTCCTTTTCTGCTGAATTTTTGTGCATTGATAAGTAAGATAAGTAATTGTTATTAGTGTAAAGGATTCAAATGACTTTCCTTATTTTCAAATGCTTCTAAATTGGCAACAGAATGTTTATCCCATTACCACACAAACATTTTTTAGACTGGTTGAATTCAAAGATGATGCAGACGACATTTTAAAGTTGGTTAACTTTAAGCAATCTTTGCCTTTTAGGGTAGAAAATATTGTGGGCAATGAAGAAATAGCTTGTTAGAAGCAATTTCTCCATTGCCCTTGTATTCCAAAGATTTTTCCTTAAGGCGGTTAAAAAGTGGGATAGTGTGGGAATGGGTTATTTATAATAGTTCAATTTTTGGTCAGAAGGTTTTTATTCATGATATCTTGGTCAAGTTGGGTAATGTTTGGTCAATATGTAGGTCACTAGGTCAAATCTTAGAAATACTCTGTTCACACTCTTGAGGGCACAGCTTTGCTTAAAAAGTCTTTATATCAAGTCTTCATAAAATCTCAGTCAAGTTTGTAATAGGGTCTTGTGGGATCAAAAAGGAGATCACTGGTATTAATCTGTATGCTATTTCTGAGGCTCGAATACCTGGAAATTTGGTAAAATTGTTTGTTTCTTCGATAGTCAGGACAAGTTTAATTCTGTGTCATTTTTGGTAAAAAAATAGGTCATCAGGTAAAGTCTTTGATGTTTATTCTATCATCATTTGTAAAATGCAATCTGAAACGCAAATCTGTTGACTCTGCACCCTGAAATTTCTGCCTTCTGAACATACGAGTACCATGCACAGAAAATGCGAGTTCTATTATGTTTTCCCTCTTAGTTGGATCAAGCCGTACAGTTAGAGTTAGAGTTGATGGCTTTTTGTCTTCCTTCATCTCTTACTGTCCTTTACCTGAATTGTGCTGTACTAGTATTTAACCCATTCCAACACAGCGACGCTTTCTCACAAGCAAAGAAAAATAGGCTTTTGGAAAAAAGGTGGACGATGAAGAAATTGCCTTTGACAAGCAATTTCTTGATCGTCCACAATGTTTTCTACTTTAAAAGACAAAGATTTTTAAGATTTGTCAACAAAAATTATCTTCAGCAGCTTCTTTCAATTTGGACTAGTCTAATATTTTGTTGTCTGGTAATCGGTTAAATATACTGGTGTCAGGCCATAAAATTTAAATTTAGTTGAATGAGTAAACCACCTACCCATCTGTCCATCTAATTAGAGGTATCCAGTAACACCAGATTCATGTTAGTATCAGAGGCTATACTTTTGAGTGTCAGGTTAACTCGTTACCAAAAGGCAAAATTTTAGACTGGTCCAAATTGAAAGGAGTTGCAGATAGTAATTTAACCCTTTCCTGGTCAAACACGGGTTTTTACGCCACTGTGATTCTATACTTGAGAAAACATTGTGGAAAAAGGAGAAATTGCTTGTAACAAGCAATTTCTCCTTTTCCCTCAATATTTTCTACCACATAGGATGGTCAGATTTCAAATTGCATGCATATTCCATTGTCGTCTGCAACCTCTTTCGAATTGGACCTGTCTAAAATTTCATAAAACAGGAAAGGGTTAAAGTTGATGAAAGTATAGATTTTTTCAACTTTCTCAGTAGAGAACATTGTGAAAAATGAAGAAATTGCTTGTTACGAGCAATTTCTTCATTTTACACAATGTTTGCCCAATCGTTTTTCATTGGGGACATCAGAAATCGCCACCGTGTGGGATTTGTTAGGCAGAGGCTTATTAACTGTTTCCTGTACAGTCCCTGAATTTTACATCGTGTCATGTTATTCTTAGGCAAGTAATTTTTTTCTTTTCCACACTACTTTCTACCACAGTTGGTGGTTTCTCATCAAATTCATGTTTCATTGTACCTTTATCTCTGTCCTCTATCTGTTTTGAACTGGACCAGTCTAAAATTTTGTTGTGTGTCAATGGGTTAAGGGAATTGGTTATGATTGATTGATTGAATGGGGTTTTACGCCACTTTTAACAGTATTTCAGTCATATTTCGGCAGATGGAGTTACTAGATATCAAGAATTTCGGCTGGAAATTTCTATCAGTTTTATTATATGATATCATGGTCAAAGTAGCACTAAATCAACAAAAATGATCATTTTTGTCCTTTTTGAATAACAAAATTATCATAAAGTATAACCCATTACCAGACAAGAATCTTTTAGACTACTCCAAATTGAAAGCGATATCAGCAAACAATTTTAAGATGACAGAATTTTAAAATTACTGTCCTTTTTGATAGAAAACTTTCCTGAAAATTAAGTAATTGCTTGTGATAAGCTACATGTATTCCTTCATTTTCCAAAATATTTTCCCCACCTTTCTTACGTAGGGTTATTTAAAAGCAGAATAATTTTGGAATGGGTTAAGGAAGATTTCTCTCTACATTTTGATTAAATGTTAAACCTTGTCATGTTGAATAAAATCCTGTTCAGAATTGCATTAAAATCAAAGGACTGATGGCACTGCAGGTCTGGTTGTCAGGGTCTATATTTAGTTTGGAAATTTATCCTATGGACAATTCTGGCTTTAAGATGACAAACAGGTGGTGTAGACTAAGATCAGACAGCACACATGTGCAGGCTGATCTTTGTCTATGCCTCCTGCCAAAGCAGGAAAAATCTGGGATCAGCATGACAAGGATTAAGCTAAGTCATGATAAGCAAGGTTGTTCCGTAGTTACAGAGAAAGTGTTGAAATAAGCAATTTTTAGTGATGTCCATTTATCTTCATGGCCATAGTAACTGATAATTAGAAGAAAGATTTTCCTAGCTTTAACTACTGATAAAGAATAAGAATTTGAAGTTTCATAAAATATCGAGATAATTGATGAGAATAGCATTTTGCCAAAAGGTCCCTATTTCAAGGTTACTGTCAATAATAATAGTAATAATTAAAAAAAATCAGAAAATATATGAAAGCAGACTGAACAAGGGATCTCGTGTGAATTTTATCAAATTTGGTCGATTGGTTTCAGAGATATTGTACAGATAGACAGAAGAAAGGATTGACAGATGGATGTACAGACATTGCTAAAAATGTTTCCCTCATTGAGAATCTTTGATTGCGGATTATAAGAGTAAAGCAGAGTAGAAACATTGTCAGAATTGGAGAAATTGCTGTTAATGAGAACAATATGATCCACTTTATAGTGAAATTATTTATTGGTCAACCTATAACCAGATGGCAAGACTTTAGACTACAAATTGGAGGAAGTTGAAGATGACAATGTTGATATGCTATTTGCTTTAAAAATCTTTGTTTAATAGGGTAGAAAACATTGTTGGAAATAAAGAAATTGATTTATTCAAGCAATTTTTTTCTTTTTCTACAGTGTGTTTTCCAAATTTCTTATCTGGAGGCATCCAAAAGCGGGATTTTGTAGGAATGGGTATAACCCACTTAAAAGTGCCACTTCAGCTTTGACCAATCAAAAATTTTGTCATCTGTTGAAGGTTTTAACCCATTCCCTCACAATAATTTGCAGATGACAAATAATGGTATATTAAATTTTGGATTTTTTTTTCTTTTGGGTTAGAAAATATTGCGGATAAGGAAAGGAACATAACAAATTGTAACATGCAGTTTCTTCACTTTCCACAATCTTTTCCAAAGCATTTTTCTTGAGCTGCGTCTAAAAGTGTCATTATGTGGGAACAGGTTATACCCATTTTTCAAGACTTAGAATTTTGTGGACAATATTCACTAGTTCACCTGTTATACATATTTCAGGGTTTGACAAATTGTATTGGTGCTGTTCTGGATGGAATGGTAAAGAGAGGGAAAGGTCATATTGTAAATATGTCATCAGACAGTGGTAGAAAGGCAAGTCTTCATTCAACCCATTACCAGATTACAAAATTTTAGACTGGTGCAAATTGAAAGAAGTTACAGACGACAGTTTTTAGTTGATGAAATTGCAAAAAACCTAGTCTTTTTGGGTAGAGAACATTATGAATAATGAAGAAATTGCTTGATACAATCTTTTTTCCAAAGCTTTTTTCTTTAGGGGCATGAAAAGGCGTGGTTGTGTGGGAATGGGTTAAATAACCAGACACCAGAAAATGAGATTTTAGGCTTAGTCCCACAATGTTTGCTACCGTTGAAGGTAAAGATAATCGTCCCCTGCAACATTCTTCAAATTTAAGTGTGTCAATGCCACTCACTGAACACATTTTTTGTTTAAATCACCTGAGCATAAAGTGCTCAAGTGAGCTATTGTGATCACCTCCAGCGTCCAGCATCGGTGCGTCATCCGTTGTGCGTCATCCATCAACAATTTCTTTAAAAGACATCTCCCCCAAACCACTGGGCCAATTTGCACCAAATTTGGCAGAAATGTTCCTTAGGTGGTCCCCTTCAAAAATAGCTAAAAGAATTGAAATCCGTTTAAATCTCTGGTTGCCATGGCAACAAAAGTGAAATTTTAAAATAATCTTTAAAAATCTTCTCCTCCTGACCAAGAAGGCGTAGAGCCTTGATATTTTGCATGAAGCATCAGTATATTAACCTCTTTCAAAATAGCTAAAATCATGATCCTTGGGTCCCCAGGGGCGGAGCGGGGGGGGGGGAGGGGTGTTATAGGCATGAAGCATCAGTTCACAGACTTCTTTCTTATTTCTGAAATTATAACCCATGGATTCAGAGGGAGGAAAAAGGTTTTCCTTCTTTCAAATTAGCACTAAAGCCTTGGAATTTGTAATTTAGACTTTTGGATCCCTAGGTTCATAGTCTTTATATGTAAGTGTGGCCCACTTGTATCATAATCCTAACTTTAACATGAAACTGTTGAAAGCAAAAGAGCCTTTATCTCAGGTGAGCGCCCCAGGGCCAACGGTCCTCTTGTTCTTTCTTTGTCAGGAAATAATTCTACTAAATACTTTTTGTGCATTATTTTTGAAAGTACCGGTAAATAAAATTGTCAGATCACTTTATCCTTAGGAAACCGAAGAAAATGATGAACTGTCCAATAACTAAACTCATTGCATCAATCCCAAATCTATCCCATAACTGTAGTATATTTTTCAAGTCTTAAATTGTTCAATGGTTTCTTTTGTTTGTGAAGAAAATTTTTGGACAAATTTCCTTTTTTGTTTCTAATTTTTTGTGTGTAACTCTATATTTAATTCAAATAATGTAGTCTAAAATTTGCACTGAATTCCATATTCAGTAAGTTTCTGATTTTTTTTTGTGTGTAATTCTTTATGTAATTCAACTATTGTAGTCTAATATTTGCACTTAATTCCATATTCAGTAATATGAATTATATTGAAGCTTGCATTTAGTAAATCCTTCATTCTCGCAAGTAATAAACATGGCCAATGTTTTTTGAATCATACTGTGAGTATAATTTTAGTTAACATTCTTAGTCAAACTTTTTGAAAACATTGTTTTCTGAGCACATCATACTCTTTTTCAGCTTTTATATCCTTTAACCCATTCCAACACAATGACACTTTATGACACCCCTCAAGAAAAAAATGGGAAAAATGAAGAAATTGTTTGATGTTTGATGTTTTCTATGCAGAAAGTTGAAAAAAAAAATATAACCTTAAAATTGCCGTCTGCAACTACTTTCAGTTCGGACTTGTCTAAAATTTTGTCGTCTTCTAATGGGTTAATGTCTCTCTTGCTTTGTCTGAGTTTACATTCTATTCTGCACAACTTGTATGGATACTTTTAAAAAACTTGTCAGACTGCTTGTAGGCTTATAAAGACGGCCCTACTGAATTACATGTAAGTATGTTCAATTTGAAAACACAGGAAAATGGTCCTTTATAACAATTTCTTAGTTTATACTCTAGAGGTCACAATACTGGCTCAGTCTTGAAAAAACTTGGTTTGAATATTTATCAGGTCATACAGTAATTAAAATTTGATACTTTCTGACAGAAATTACAAGAAAATGGTTCTTGATGGCTATTACATGGTTTACACTCTAAAAGCCACAATTTTGACAAAATTTTAATGAAACTTGGTCAGAGTGTTTGTCAGTGCCTATTGCAATTGAGAGTCTTGTACACTAGCTATCTGTGACCTTAGATCAATTTCGAAGTTGCAGTATGATTATTCTTTGTTCATTAAAAAAAACTTCTGAAATATTTTGCCATTTGATGATGAAAAAGGCTATTCTGCCTTCCATCGGTCTCATAAATTCACTCGTTACATCAAATAGATTTGGGAGAATTGTTTTAGCTACACTGTGTAAAAGCTAGCACGCTGTAAATTGTCATGACTATGTGATCATTGCCTGTCTATCTCCAAACTTTTCCTTTCAAAATTTCTCAGAAACTACTTGCAGAATTTCAACTAAATTTCAAAGGAATTATCCTAGATTGACCCTTTATGAGATTACAAGAAATTTTGATTGAATGAGCAAACTAAGGCTATTGCAGTGATACAGACACTCAAATGCCTTTTATTCAAGTGTCCATCTGTCTGTATCATCTAGAGTGCTCATATTTTGCATGACGGTACATGTACCTCTCTGCTTAATATTTCAAGACCAAGGTTTTTTTACAATGTAAAGGTCATCTTACAAGGTCAAGTATTTTAACTATTGATAATGTAGACTTACCTTTAAAATGGATGCAACATGTGAGAAGTAACCTGATTGGATAATTATCTGTTAGGAATGACTCATTATCTCATGCACACAATATAAAGGCCAACTTTAATTGGCTGTGTATGTCAGTCAGCCCGATTAGCTCAATTGGTAGAGAACTTGACTTCAAACTTCAAGATCACAGGTTCGAGCCCTGGGCTGACCATATCATCTAACAAACTAATTGTCTTTTGGATGAGATGTTAAACCAAGGCCCCGGTGACGGTGCTATCCACCCAGCAGGTTAAAGAACCAGGTGGAGCTCTTAGTAGTTTCGTCCTGTATCCTTGCACTAATCCCCGTAACAACTAACCGTCTTCTGGGGACATCGCTCATATGGGCATGTGCTACGGTAGCGACAATGAATAAATGGAAATACACACTGTGTATTTCATTCCCTGGAAATAGTAATGTTTTCATACTTTTTTATAAAACAAAAATTGTTTTCATATTATCCTTGCTTGTTTTAGTTTTCTTTTCCAATAAAATCTAAAGGGAAGAAAGGAAATGAAATTCGTTTCTTACATTTTATAATATTTATGCGCCTGCATCGATAGATCGGGGACATATTGTTTTACCGGTGTCCGTCTGTCTGTCCACCTGTCTGTCTGTCCATCTGTCTGTCCGTCTGCCTGTCTACAAAACTTAACCAGCCTACTAAACATTTTCCTATAACTTCAAACTTGATTAAGTTACAATGCTAATATTTGGTATGTAGATAGGCCTCAACAAGGCGCAACTGGGGAAGGTCATTTCATCAAGGTCAAGGTCAAAATTTTAACCCTTTTCCCTAAACAAAGAGAAAAATTAAAAATCACCCGTTTCTTAAGAATTCCTGTTTGGGGGGCATAGTGTTCCATAAACACATCTTGTTTATAAAAAACATGCACATGTCACTTCTATGCTTCGGTAGATAGGCAATGTTTGACAACATTTTTTACTTTGACATACATTTCGGCAGGAATTCTACACTTGTTCCATCATCATATGTTTTCAAATTAACTAATTTTTTTTATCAAAGAATCTGTTACAGGATCATCCAGGGTAATTCTTGTGTAACTTGGTTGAAATCTGAACTCTGAAATCCCCTTATAGGAATTTGTTTTTATCCCATATTTTTTTCTTGAATATAATTTTCAGGGTTGTAAAAACAAAATGGGATTGTATGGGTATGGGTTAAAAAAGTTTCTAGCTATAAATTGAGACCCTATGGGAGCAATTAATGTCCATGTTTTTGATATTGGTTACCCTATTTCCCAATGCTTCCTTTAACCCATTCCTGGACCAACCCGGGATTTTATTTCACTGTGATTTTATACTTGAGAAAAGGGAGCAATTAATGTCTACGTTTTTGATATTCAGTTGGTGACCCTATTTCCCAATGCTTTCTTTAACTCAACTTAGGTATTTCAGACTGAAGAAGACCCTCACTATATCTATATTGATTCACAGATGAGAAAGGAATAGCTATTGATAGTTCCTTCTTTCTATATCCCCTCTCAAAAGATTGGGACATATTGTTTAACAGCCTTCTGTCTATTAAAATCTTAACTCATAAACACATTCAATATTACTCAAAGATGCTATGATCATATCTGGTATGTAGGTACCTTACATATATCTGCAACTGCTGATGACAAGTTTAAGGTCTATTATTATGGACTTTATGTCCTATATTTACTCTTCTTGGGCCACAGCGTTTTACTTACATCTTTGTTCCACAAAATTGTCTTTGAAAATGATATTTAAGAGCTGTAAACATCGGATTGTTAATTGTATGGAAAAATATTCATTTGACAAATTCTGATAAAGCAGTCTTATCCCACCAAATGCATAATGCTTCAAGAAATCATTTCTACCACTGACTCGCATTGTGCCAACCTATAAGAAATGTATCTATTGTTTACGTAAATTACAATGTATTTTAAATAAATTCTAGATAATCTAAAACATATGGTACTAACAGCTAACAATGTTCTGATATTTTTTTCAAAGAAATATACAAGGTTAAAAGTCATAGGAAAAACACCATTTCTCAATTATTCAGCAGCGAGTGATTACAGTGCTGACAGCACTTTGATTATTTTAAGCTCCACTGGCTGAAAGCCAGCGAGCAATTGTCATGTCATTGTGTCTGTTGTGCATCCATCCATAAAACTTTAACTTTTGAAATCTTCGCAAAAAGTACTGAACAGAATTCAACCAAATTTCACAGGAATAATCCTTGGATGCACATGACCTTACATCTTATTCCTTTTTATAATTTTGATCAGATGAAAACATGGCTTTCATAGGAGGAGAGTCTACACCACCTGCTTGTTCCTTTACAGCCAGAGTTGTTTGAAAGATAAATTTTTGACATGAATATTAACCAACAATAAATGATTTTAGTGTTTTCAGCCCTTTGATATTTAAATGCAATTTTGTAAAGGATTTTATTAAGCATGACAAGGGTCAATACTGCTTAACTGAGAATGTTTGTTGCTTCCTATGTTGTCTTCTATAAAGTTAATTGCAAAAAAAGTAATACTATCTTAAATGATTTGCTTCCTATGTTAACCCTTTCCTGTACAAACCGGATTTTATTTCGTTGTGATTTTATACATGAGAACACATTGTGGAAAAAGAAGATTTTGCTTATAACAAGCAATAACTCCTTTTCCTTCATTATTTTGTACCATGTAGCATGATTTCAATTTTATCCAATTCCAATTGTCATCTGAAACCTCTTTCATTTTGGATCAGTCTAACTTTAAAAAACAGAAAGGGGTTAAATGATTTGGTTCCTGTATTAAAGAAAACTAAATTAACTTTATGATATGTAAACTCATGCCAGTGGAGCAAATCAGGTGCTCAAGTGCCTCTTATACTAATTGTTTTTCCAGCCCTGTCCAGGTTTAGCAGTGTACTGTGGTACTAAATTTTATGTTGAAGGTCTGTCACAAACCATGAGACTAGAACTGAAGGGGACAGGGGTCAAGGTCACTTGTATCCAACCTGGGGATGTGTCCTTGGATGACTCCCCTTTCAACCACACTCCTGATAAAGAGGTAAAGTAGCTAGTGAAGAAATACTAGAAAACACAAGGGGGCTAGAATTAATGGGGATTTTGGTCAAGGTCACCTGTATCCAACCAGGGGATGTGTCCTTGGATGACTCCCCTTTCAACCATACTCCAGATAAAGAGGTAAAGTAGCTATTGAAGAAAAACTAGAAAAAACAAGGGGACCAGAATTAAATGGGATTGGGGTCAAGGTCACCTGTATCCAACCAGGGGATGTGTCCTTGGATGATACCTGGATCAACATCCAGTTAAAGAGGAAAAGAAGTAGAATATGAAAAGAGTCCTGCTCGGTGAAATACAGTTTATCCCATTCTCACACAGTGACAGTTGTAGAAGTCCCTAGAGATATACAAGTTGGAAAACATTGAGTAAAATGAAGAAATTGCTTGTCACAAGTATTTTCTTCATTTTCCACAATGTTTTCTACTCAGAACGTTGATAAAAATGGTAAAATCCTTTGAATTTGGGCTAGTCTAAAATTTTAACATCTGGTAATTGGTTAAACCTGTACCACTTATTCTAGTATTTTGATGCTCAGATGAAAAATGGATTAGGAAAACATTGTGAGAATAAAAGAAAATGCCTATAATAAGCATCTTCCTTACTCTAATGGCTTCTACTGAAACTTAGTACTTTCTTTTCAAATTTTAATACACTTTGTAATGATGTCTTCAACATCTGTCAATTCGTGCTATTCAAAAATTGTTTTGTCTCGAAAAGGGTTATTTTTTTGAAGATTAGTCAAGACACATCTTGTTTTTTTCACTTAATTGCATGAAATTTGATATCTTGAAGTTAGCTTGAATTGTTGTTTGCTTATTATTATTATTATGCCTCCTGATCATTAAATGTCCCTGCATCATTTGATTTGAAGGATTTACTGTTGTCCGTCTATTTTTCTGTCAATCTAACTGTCTACAAAAGTTAATCCATTCCAACATAAATCCCCCTTTGTTTGACCCTATAGAAAAATGAAAACATTATGGAAAATGAAGAATTGTCTGGCTAGACTTGCTACAAGCAATTTTTCAATATCAAAATTGTTTTCTACCCTAAAAGACAGAGATTTTTCAACTTTTATCAGATTGAAATTGTCTGTAAGCTCATTCAATTATGACCAGTCTATTTTTTTGTTTTCTTGTAATAGGTTAACTGAAAAACTTTGCATTTTACATTTCTTCTATGCTATGCAAGATGCAAGATTTATTTTAAGCGTTACCAAACAATGCTACATTTTGATGCCCCTGGAGGAAAACAATTGGAAAAAAAAAACATTATGGAAATGAAGAAATTTCTTGCAACAAGCAATTTCTTCAATTCTATGTTTTCTACCCAAAAAATTTGAAAAAATCTAAAATTTAATAAATTTCTAAATTGTATTTGAACCAGTCTAAAATTTTGTTGTCTGGTATTGGATTAAAAAACACTGAATAAGCCTGTGTGGATTAAATACCTGGTAATGCAAATAATTTAAATGACCAAAAACTAGACATAATAAATTACATCAAGTCTATTTCAAATGCTTGGTTTAACCCATTACCACACGACAAAATTTTAGACTTGTCCAAATTAAAAGAAGTTGCAGACCACAATTTCAAGTTGATGAAATTTTAAACATCTGTGTCTTTTTGTTTAAAACATTGTTGATAATTGCGTGGAACAAGTCACAGATGTCAATGAAAATTGGATACAATTTGATATGAAATCATTCTATGTGGTAGAAAATATTATGGGAATAGAAGAAATTGCTTGTTACAAGCTTTTTTTTCTTTTTCCACAATGTTTTCTCAAGTAAAAAATAGCAACATAAAATCCCAGGTTTGTACAGGAAGGGTAAAGATAGTAGGCTCTTCATCCCAGTTAGAGAAAATATGGCTTGTGGTTTAATCTAAAAGTAATGTTGCCATAGTGTAACTTGTGAGATTTTGAAAAAAAAAAAAAGAAAAAAACATAAAAATGCTCATTGCAAGAGTATTTCTGCCATTTTCATGAAGCTAAAATCATGTCAACATTTATAATTGAACAATCATAAAATAAATACAAGAGATTGGCTCTAGCAGAGAAAAATTAGATATAGTTATGAAGTTTCAGGGGAGGTAATTTGTAGTGATATGCAAATGTGGATACCTCTAGAAAGATATCTGAATATTTGTATCCACATAAGAAGGCTTTTTAAAATGACATCTCCTCTTAAACTGTTTGGCCAATTTTCTACCAAATTTTGAAGAAATGTTCCTTAGTTGTTGCCCTTTAAAATTTGCTAAAAGTTTTGAAATCTGTTGAAAACTCTTGTTGCCATGGCAACAAAACTGAAAATTTAATGAAATATTTAAAAATTATCTACTGCTGACACAGAAGGTGTAGAGTCGAGATATTTTGCGCTAACTTTCAGTACATTGACTTCTTTCAGAATTGCTAAAATCATCACCCTCTGGTACGCAGGGGTGGAGCCCTATGGGGGTGGGGCTTATATAGAAATAAAAAAGGATTTGTAAAATGACATCTTCTCTCAAACCACTGGGCCGTTTTCAAATGAATTTGGCAGAAATGTTCCTTATGTGGTGCCCATTAAAAATTGCTTAAAGATTTTAAATCTGTTGAAAAGTCTGGTTACCATGGTAACACCACTGAAATTAAAAAAAAATCTGTTAGAATTATCTCTTCCTGACCAAGAAGGTGTAGATTCTTGATATTTTGCACAAAGCATCAGTTCATTGACCTCTATCAGAATTGCTGAAATCATAACTCTCTGGTCCCCAGTGGTAGAGCCCGAGAGTTGGTGGGCTATTATAGAAATAAAGATTTTTAAAACAACATCTCCTTTAAAACCACTGGGCCAATTTCAACCAAAGAATTTAAATCAGATGAAAATTCTGGTTGCTATGACAAAAAGAATAAAAATTAAAAAAAATGAAAATAAAGTCATCTCCTCCTAACCCAGAAGTTACAGAATCTTGAATTTTGCATGAAGAACCAGTACATTGACCTCTTTAAAAATTGCTAAAATTTCAGAGCAACAGGGTGATTGGGCTTAGATAGAAATAAAGAAGGCAAGTCTTTCATAACTATTTGGCAGGTTTTAACCAAATTTGGCAGGAACTTACCTTAGATTGTCCCGTTTTAATAATTACTAAAACATTTGAAATCTGTTGAAAGCATTGGTTGGCATGGCAACATAAGTTGACTTAAGTTAAACAAGTATTTTAACCCATTCCCACTCAATCCCTCCTTTTTACGCCCCTCAACAAAAAAGCTTTGGAAAACATTGTGGAGAATGAAGAAATTGCTTGGATCAAGCGATTTCTTCATTATCCACAATGTTTTTTTATCCCAAAAGACGAAAAAATTCAAAATTCCATCAACTTGAAATTGTCGTCTGCAGCTCCTTTCAATTTGGACTGGTCTAAAACTCCACTGTGTTGGAATGGATTAAAGGAGGTCTCCTCCTGGCCCAGTTAGTATTGGCCTTGAAGAAAAAAAGTCTTATTTCTAGATTCAGAAGATCATTAAGAGCAAACACTTGATCCTAGCCAGTCTGCCAAAAGGGGGATTTTTTTATCATTTTCAATGAACATAATCATATTTCCTTTGATGGGTCTTATATATGTGACCTGTTTTGTTAAAAGGGGCCAGCAATCTTGAAGATTTGAACAGATATTTGAACTAGTAGAAGTCAACCAGAGATGTGGTTGTGGTAGCGTTGAAATTTGTTTTCAATCCCCTTGCAAATGACTAACTGCCGCTGTCAAATAAAAAAAACAAACAAAAAATGGCCGGTCAAATCATTTATGTGTTCGGAAGTTGAATTGTAACTCTGGCTTTGGCCATCATTTATGTGAAGTATTTTTGTTTGTTTCATTACTTTTACGTCGAAATCTACAGTTTATTCAAGCTGTATTTACAAAATAGATCACCAATCAACCATTCTACATTTTTGTTACTTGCCACTGGCCCTAAATTTTGCAAAATAACAGCCTTTAAAATCAAAATGAAACTTCTTGTCAGAATCAGTTGGCAGGACCATTGAGTAAGTGGGTGGGGCCAGTGACTAGTCAAAAGTCTGTGCTAAAATTTAAATTTGTGATATTTCTCTTTATTCTAACAGACAGAGAATATGTGGAGCACAGCTGGAATAAAGGCTATGGATCCGATTGATATTGCCAACGCTGTGATGTACAGTTTAAACCAACCAGATCATGTGGCAGTCAATGAATTACTGATTCAAACAAAGGGCAATCCTATATAAATATCAGATTGGACTTCTGAAAAACTCAATACATGTATTTATTTCCACTAGTCTGTTTTACTAGTCAGTCTGTAGTTCTGTTAATTAAATTTCTATTATGTAAGGTTATATTTGTGTACAGTTGCTATATGTATTATGTTGTTTTGTTTATACAGGCCGAGCAGATTGACAACACAGCCATGTTTGAGACCTTGGATCCAGTTGATATTGCCAGCGCTGTGATGTACGCCTTAAACCAACCAGACCATGTGGCAGTCAATGAATTACTTGTTCAACCAAAAGACAATCCTATATGAATAAATATTGGAATGGTTCAAAATGTTTGTATTTGATTATTATTTTCTTTTGGAGGTTAGCTATATGATAAGCTTCTATCCAGTTTTCCTTTTCATCTTGCACCAACATTTTTGTTCACCAAAAAATGTTGAGAAAAAATAAATCAAATGACTGAAAGTCTAGATAATTGCCACGTTCTGAACGTTTAGACTGCAAAATACTTGTTAATCCTTAGACCTTGGTAATATCTATCTTAAAACCTTTCAATAGACAGAAAATTTTAAGACTGGTCCAAACTGAAAGAAGTCAAGACAACAATTTGTTTTTTTAATGGAAAAAAATAAATGTCAAATAGGATAGAAAACATTGTGAGAAAAGAATAAATTGCTTGTAACAAGTTATTCCTCAAATTGTTTTCCTTAAGTATTTTTCTTCAAGGCATAAAAAGTATGATTTTGTGGGAATAGTGATGAGTCATTCCAGTTGTTTGAAATTTAACCCTTTCCCGTTTTTGGAAATTTCAGACTGGTCCAAATTGAAAGAGGTTGCAGACGACAATGAAAACTGGATGCTATTTGAATTGAAACCACCCTATGTGGTAGAAAATATTGTGGAAAAAGGAGAAATTGCTTGTTACAAGCAATTTCTTCTTTTTCCACAATGTTTTCTCCAGTATAAGTCAGAGGAACGTAAAATCCCGTATTTGAACGGGAATGGGTTAAATATGAGAGTACATAAGCAAAAGATATCTATGCCTTTTCTAATAAACTATTTTGCAGCATGAGTTTTGTATGCAAACCTCAGATAAAGTATAAAAATTCAAATGAAAATGAATTTACAGTTACCATCTTTGATTTTAGAGTTTATACAGTCATTTACTCGAACATTGGAATTTTCAAATACAACGGAAATTTCGAACAAGAAACTTGGTTCCCCAAAAATGTATTAACAAGAGCTTCGCAGAGAGGCGTGTATACGCCCGAAAGGGCTTGGCTTGGCTTGTCAGTAACCTGAGCTTGAATGATTTGTCAATAGAAAGATTTTATCACCTGAATAATATATTTACACTTGAGAAATAAGACAGCTTTATAATCATTAATCATTCAACATTATGTACAATGGTTACATTCTATAATATGAATAGAATTGACATAAAAAATTGACCTTGACCAATGACCTTAAAACAAGTTTCAACAGAAAGTACTCACCACAAGCAATAAAAATATGACCTTGAAAAACTGATCTTGACAAATAAACTATTACAATGGTCCAGTTTAGGTTTTTCAGAGCTCAAATGACCTTGACATTTGAATTCAATCAATTCAAGGGAAGATGATTCAAGAAAGACCTGAGCTTTTTGAATTTCTGAAGTGTTATGTTCAACTAAATATCAGAGATACATTGTGGCAAAATTCAGTTCAATCCAATAGAATTTGTAGGAGGACTTTTGCACACACACACACACAAAAAAGTAAAGGGCAGATAATTCAGGAACAACAGACATCATACAGAGTCATTGTGGCAAGTTTCAGTTCATTCCCATTCAAAATATAGGAGAAAAGGTAGTCACAAGAAATAAAGAGGTTTTTCGTTCAATTCAAGGGCAGATAATTCAAAATAACTCACGAAAACCTGGAGCGATTTGAATTTCAAAGGTCTTATGCACAACTAGACATCATACAGAGTCATTGTGGGAAATTTCAGCTCATTGTCATAAATAATGTAGGATAAGAAGTGCACACAATAAACAGTGATTTTCGTTCAATTCAAGGGCAGATTATTCAAGATAACTCAAAAATGACTGGAGTGATTTGAACTTCAAAGGTCTTATGCACAACTAGACATCAGACAGACAAACAGACTGACAGACAGACAGACAGACGGACAACTAGGGCCATAACATTATACGACCCTTCGGGCATATAATTCATAGTGTTTGACCTCGGAAAACACTTACACCTTGAAAGTCTCAAACTACAAATCACTTTATATTTTTTCGGAACAGTCAAACAAAGGTTGGTGGACAATCATGAGCTGATATATTAAATGATTTTTCACTCATTTGACTTGTTAATCCATTTGTGACACCTATTTGTCAAATGATGCACCATGTATAATAATAACCTGTCCCATGAAAATTTCATTTTTAGCTCCACTGGCTGAAAGCCAGAGAGCAATTGTTATGGCGTTGCAAAGAGCTGCAAAGAGGAATACTTTTTCAAAGCGTATGAAGACATAGAATATGAAATTCCAGTTTACTGTAAATGAATCAATAATGTAATCTGAGTTACACCAGTATTCCTTCGAAACTGGTTGTTAATCAGTCCATGCATATATACATACGCAAAAAAACCTTGAAGTCTCATAAAATTACTAAACTCTTAAACACAGTTCACCCTACTGAAATGATTGTAAAAAATCTGCCATTCAAGAATGGAGATTTATAAAATAGTTTATTTCTACCAAATCAACTTTTTTTCACCTGGGGATAAAGGACCTAAATTATTTCTAAGTAAGGTCTGAACTTGGAAGGAAATGGGTACAAAGGTAAGAGAACAATGCATACCATGATTTGATTTTTTGAAGTGTGCAGATCCAGAGACACTTTTTGTCTTATACCAAGGTGATTTTTCCATATACTTGCTGTGGTGAGACTAGTTCAAATTTGAACTTCTAATCATAAACAAGAGAGTATATGTTACACCTAAGTTTACTGTAAAGAAGAGTTATCTGACCAGCTTGCAATTTTCATATAGATAATCTTTTTTAAGCATAACCTTTCCCCTAGCCTGGTTTGTTAAATGGGTAATACAGGATGTTTCTATTCTAGTCCTGAGCAGTATCACAAGTTCGGAAATACAATGTATTGCCTTTGTTACACACATCATTTGTCTCTTACAGAATGATGGAAATTTGATAGTAATATGCTGGTAAAGTTACATATGTAATGTCCCAAATTTATTCTTGCAGCTGTACTTATTACTGGTGTGAAAAATGACAGAAAGCCAAGGTTGGATGCACCTACCAACCGCAGTTTTTCTTAAATACTAGTGAAAGTCATGTTAAACCAAATTCACTTGATTGCAGTCTAACTAGCTTTCATAATCAATACTTTTTTTTTACTTTTCCAAGATTACCCTTTTACAAAGACGTTCCACAAATGATTAAGATATTAGGAATTGTTACCTGTGAGAAACAAATGAGACATTTTGTATAATCTGTAATCCAGTAGAAACTTACCCCATTTCTACACAATCACGTTTTCTTACGCCCCTGAAGATTTGCATTAAAGAAAACATTGTGAGAAAGGGAAAATGTGCTTGTTTCACATTTTCTACCCTATCTGGGCCTTAGTTTTCGTCCGTAACTAGTTCAAAATTTTGTTGTTTGTCTGAAAAGGCTAATTCAAAATAATAATAAACATCTTTAAATATAAGTAACTGTATAGTTTATCACTCCCAGGGTATACAGTTGGTATGATGAGTCAAATTAGAAGGCTAATTACTCAATATATAATTGAAAGACTCTGCTTTATTGAAACTTTGACTGCACTTGCGCTAAGCCTGTTATTGGTAGGTGTTTCGTATTTAAGAGGAGTCTCTCCGGGTTCTACAAATTATATGGAATCCTCGGATTACGCCATTTTCAAAATGTTAAGTTGTTTGCATGGGACAGCTTTAAAAAACAAGAGGACCATGATGGTCCTAAATTGCTCCCCTGAGTATGATGGTTCATGGTTTATGATATAAACAAAATAGCAAAGCTCTCTGTCTAATCATTTTGGAGATGTTTCGGGATTTCTCTTTTAATCCTGGGTATATTGATGATAATTCTTTGAAGTATTTTGGTAGAGGGTCAAGAGATGATGATATGTACCAAATATCAAAGCTCTAGGCCTTATGGTTTAGGAGGAGAAGATTTTTTAATAATTATTTACAGACGGACACCGGCCAATTATCGATCACAACAGTTCACCTAGAGCATGTTGTGCTCAGGTGAGCTAAAATAATCAAACCCAACTTGGTACTACTTCTCTTCCAACATGGTAACATCTTTCTGGAGTTTTTAAACAGGGCAACACTGATAGGCGCCTACGGAGTCCATCAAAAAGTAAATTTGCTACCTTGATTCATTGCTTCATTATATTTAGTAAGATAACAAAACATTTTAACTACGTCTTGTATATAAGATTGGCCCGCCTCATTTTCTGTTCTGTGATGTCACACTTACACAAAATATCTCTTCAATAGGCCAAGGGTATAAGTAGAATGTTTGCCTTCCTTGGTACGGCAAAGATGATATTTTGTTATTACTCAACAATATTTAAAATATAAAATTATACCCTTTAAAAAACAGAGAGACTTGAAACCTAAAAATAAAATGTATGTGACCTTACAATTTCTTCATTTTCCACAATGTTTCCCAAAGCTTTTTCTTGAGGGGCGTAAAAAGGAGGGGTTGTGAAGGAATGGGTTAATATAGAAGATATGCTCTGGACAAGAATTGGGAACACAATAACACTGGCACGTGCAAACACATCGGTCAACACACACCCCACTCACACAGAGATAACTCTACATGCACAGGGTACAGGCATGAAATATGTTAGCAGTAAAATGAGACCAGATTTTCAATATTTTCAGCAAATCAAAATATGGGAGAGTAAGGAAATTGTTGAAGAGGCAACTTAGTGGAAAACACATGTAAATGCAAACATTTACAGGGTTTTCCCTTGACTTTCAAAACAGGGGGTCATTTTGCCACATTATGACCCCTATCAAGTAAGATAAAGAAGGCTGTCTAGCTATTTTGGGGGTCATTTCTGAAAAATGGGGGTCCAAATTCAAAGAAGGAGAGGGTCATGTAAAAACCTGCATTTAGTTCATGAATTTACAAAAGTTTACCATTATCCCCTATTGAATCCAATGCATTATTTGAATTATGATTTTCCTTTACAAAGAAAACACAACACTCTTGATAAATTGCAATTTTTCTTTTCACATTTAAAAAATTATAAATGTAACAGACAATTTATTTGTGGTAATAATCTACATCCCCGATTTCATTAACCTATTACAAGGTTACAAAATTTAGACAGGTCCAAACTGATAGAAGTTGCAGACAACATTTCAAAAAAGAGAGGCAAATAGGGATAAAACCATTGTGTGAAAAGGCAAGCTACTTTTCACAAGTAATTTCTTCTTTTTGCAAAAAGTTTTCAAATACAATATTTCTTCAGGTCACCAAAGAGTGGGATTGAGTGTTAATGGGTTAATAGAATTTGGCCTATGAATTTGTGAAACATCTTTCCCAAAATCTGTGTGAATACAAATATATTGAGCAGAATCAGCAAATACACAGCTCCAGATTAAGCCATTCCCACTCAACAAAATTGTAGACTGGTCCAAATTGAAAGGAGTTGCAGACGTCAATTTAAAATTTACAAAATTTTAGAATTTTTCAACTTTCTCAGTAGAAAACATTGTGGAAAATGAAGAAATCGCTTGGTTCAGCAATGTCTTCATTATCCACTATGCTTTCTCAATAGTTTTTCTACAAGGGCGTCAAAAAGCGTCACTGTGTGGGAATGGGTTAATGACAATGGAAGTCTGTTATTTCTCATTCAAATCATATCTTCTGGATGGAAAACATTGTGGAAAATGAAGTAATTGCTTGGTTCAATTAATTTCTTCATCTTGCACAATGTTTTCCCAATTGTTTTTCTAAAAGGGCAACAAAAAGCATCATTGTGAGAGAACGGGTTAATCTATTATGGAAAACATTGTTGAAAAGAAGAATTGTCATTATTTTTCAAATTATACACACTTTGAAATGCTGTCTTCTTTCAATGGCTTATGTTTCTTTAGACAATCAGGGAATGTCTAAACAAGTGTACACCAATGGTGATCAGTGTCTTTGTTACTCGGGTAAATTGTTGGAAACTCTGGAAAGCTCATATCAAACTAAAGGGTAAAAAATTTGTTCTAGCACTAGATAAATGCCCTGTATCGCTACATCTTCCTCATCACTTTACATGTGTCCCCTCGACATTTTGGGCAGAACCACTTGCCCTTCGGCTTGCCTGCAAGTCCGACACAATTAAAATGAAACCATTCTATAGGACAAGCGTCATTATCACAGCCTATCATTTCACCATAAGAGACTTGATCACACAAACAGTATGTCGGCTCGTCTGGGTCAATAGGAGGATCAATAGGTGATTGTTCCTTTTCTTTCTTTGTTTTTCTTTTCTTCTTTTTCTTGGGAACTTTTTCTTCCTGAAAAAAATAAGAGAGAAACAAATGATAATAAGATGTATAAAAAGATCTATTCTTCAAACACTAAGCCTTATCACCATATGACGTTGATGTATGACCTGAACCTTGTATAGTTACCATTTCTTTTTAACTAAATGGAAATTTTAAGCCAACAGTTTACTGTATTAGCTTCATATCATATCATAATTAATGGATCCTTGCCCCATCCATTGACCTCCAACATTGCACTTTGACGGAGGTTATAGACAACATTATTTGTAAAGTATGAGGTCATCATTTGGTCATGGACATAAAATAAAAGGTAAATTGTTTGTTGGTGGCCAAAGGTTGTTGCTACAGCTTGAATTTGCTGTAGTTACGATATTTAACCCATTCCAACACAACAAAATTTTAGACTGGTCCAAATTGAAAGAAGTTGCAGACGAAAATTTCAAGTTGATGGAATTCTATTTTTTTTTCTTTCGGGATAGAGAACATGGTGAAAAATGAAGTTATTGCTTGAAACAAGCAATTTCTTAATTTTCCACTAAGTTTTCCAAAGCTTTTTTTCTCGAGGGGCGTAAAAAGGAGGGATTGTGTTGGAATGGGTTAAGTCACTAAACAACAAAAATGCTCAACATAAATGTTGGATTTCAAAGTTTGATATAACTAAAGGATTTGATTGATCAATCCTTTTTTTACATCCATCTACGGTTACATTTATTTTGATCTACAATAAGCAATCTTAACTTATTGCAACATGACAAAATTTTAGACTTTTCCAAATTGAAAGAAGCTGCAGAGTACATCTAAAATTACACTAACATTGGGAAATAAGTGCCAAATTTGCCCTTTCCCACAAAATTTCCATGATAGTATTTCTTGAGGGCATCAGAAAGCGTCATTGTGTGGAAATGGGTTTACTTACATAATCAACCTGAAAAAAAAAACAAGATGTGTTTGTAAAGTATAAATGCCCCTGCCAACTGCCAATATTCAGAAATGTGGCCTTACTCCTTAGTCTTGACTCTTATATATGACATTGAAATTGGTACCAACACTAAAGCTGTCGCCCTCAAGGGCTGACGAGAATACTCCCCACACCGCTAAAAAGGCTTTTCTATGAAGGAGTGGAATTTGAAGCTGTTTAATCACATGCATGTCATGGTGGATGAACATTGCCAACCCTCCACCTCTTTCTGATTTTGTGTTTGTTGCTAGAGTTGACTGATTAGGAAAGGTTGGTCAATATGAGCCTATGTTAAAGAAAACTGTGTGAGGAGATGATGACACAAAATTATATCCACGAAAAGTCAATATGAGCCTATGTTAAATTTTTGACCCCCGGGGGGCGGGGTCAAATTTGACCTCAGGAAATAAACCGTTCGATATTTTGTAAAGGTCAACAAGATGATGTTACTTACCAAATTTGGTAACTCCCCTTATGGTTACTGAGTTTTGCAATTTTAAATATTGACTACTTCCCCCCCCCTTAAAAAGTTCAAAATGGCATAACTCTGAAACTAACGACTGGATCAAGATGAAAATTGCAGGTGCACAACTTCATATGATAGGAAACAACCTGATAAAATTTCAGCAAAATTGGTCCAAAAATGTGGGAGGAGAAGAGGACACAAAATTATGTCCACGGACGGACGGACGGACAGATGGACGGACAACCTGATTCCAGTATACCCCCCCATAACTTCGTTGTGGGGGGTATAAAAAAGATTTTTTCTACAAGGAATTCTTAAATGATAACCTAATCGATTCAAAATTATGAATTTTTTGTACTACATAAATATGACATTGACCTTGACAGATAACCTTGAATTTACATATAGTATCAACAGAAAGGTCTTGCAACAAGGAAAATTAGTAAGAAAACCGTATCTCTTAGCCTATCAATTTCACTTCAAAAGTGATGAGCAATGTTAATTTTTCTATTTATAATGAATGTGACAGAAAGAGGTTACCACACTGAATACATGTGAAAACCCTAGTATTATCCATTAACTAGAGGCATTTAGGGACCTATATCCTTGTGTTTTAGCCCATTCCCACACAGCAAAATTTTAGACTGGTCCAAATTGAAAGAAGCTGCAGACGACAATTTCAAGTTGATGGAATTTTAATTTTTTTCGTCTTTTGGAATAGAAAACGTTGTGGATAATGAAGAAATTGCTTGTTACAAGCAATTTCTTCATTGTCCACAATGTTTTCCAAAGCTTTTTTCTTGTGGGGCGTAAAAAGGAGGGATTGAGTTGGAATGGGTTAAGTGCAGATACATTATAACAGCATTTATGATAATGCCGTATTTACCAGCAAAATATATGTTCTCAGCAAATCACACATTTCTCCAGCTTCTCTTCCTTGTTGTATACAGTGCCTTTAGATTGTTTGTCTATATATCACCATTTTTTAATTGTATGTTTGTATTGATATGACAAGAAACTGTAAAGTTAATGTCAATAAAGTATCTATCTATCCTCAACTAGACTGAATTTAATGATCAATAAATTCCAAAATAATAACCCCATTTTTATTATCCTAGTGGAAAAAAAAAGAATAAGGAATTTAAACATAGCTTTAAACAATCAATTTGTTAATTGCCTACAAAAAACAATGTTTTCAAAATTTACGATACAGATTATGTGTACTTCCAAAAATCATGTTTTATCAGAATAAAAATTTTACTGAGTCTGTTAAATATCACCTTTCGAAGATTTCTGTGAAAAAGGTTGAAATCAAGCAGATACTTTATGATGAGAAGATTGTAAGAAAAAAGGAAATGGACAGATGGATGCAAAATAGACACTACACAATGGCAAAAGCCAACTAGTCTTTGGCAAGTGTAGCTAGAATTATATCCAGTTTTTATTGCAGAAAAATAATAGGAGTTGTCCTCGAACAACATAGCTCGCCCTTCTAGTTGCTTATTTTAAAGATTAATAGGGCACATGGTCAAAGAGTCAAGGTCATTGCCTTCTCCCCTGATGAATGCATATGGGCACCCTAAGATGAAAAATCACCAAGATATGTAAAATTAAAGTTTATGGTTAATTTTTTATAAAGGGCGAAGGGTCATGGTCACATTATAAAGGTCAATGTCTCAAATGAAAGTCAGTCTTCTGATGAGTGCATGTATGAGATATGAGCACCAAAGGATGAAAAATGACTAAGAATGAAACAGCTTCAGTTTTTCATTAATTTTTCTATACCAGGTTAAAGGTCAGGGTTACAAGGTCGTAGACTTAGGGTCATTGTCTCAAACAAAAGTCCATCTCCTGAAGAATATATTTGTGAAATATGATCCCCGTGGGATGAAAATGACAAAGATAGAAAAAAAATAGTGGATTAAAAGATTTTTTCAGACTGGTCAAAAGTTACGGTTACAAGGCCACGGGATCAAGGTCATTGTCTCAAATAGAAAGCCTTGATGAGTGCATGTGTGAGATAAAGGTTTTACCACAGGGAATAGATACAATATATATGAGAAATATGACTCACTCAACATTCTAAAGCTATGGACAATGTTTAAGTTTCTATTTTTGATTCATTTGTCTTGATCTTGACAGATCACTTTGACTGTGGCACCAATAGAAAAGTCTTGCCACAAGAAATACATGACACACATATGAAGATTCTGTAACTTACCACATTCATAGCTATGGCCAATGGTAGAGTTAAATTATATGGGCAAACAAACTATAAGCCCAAATCTTTCAATAAGGGGGAATGAAAAGACTATGTCTCACCTCTTCTCTAGATATACTATCATGATTTTTCTGACGCCTCTGCCGTTTTTGTTGTACAATTCGCTGTGGTTCTATCTTTTCTTCAAGTTTATTAACTTTGATGTTGTTTATAACTGGCGGAGCTTGTGGTGTCATCACTTCCTCTTTATCAGTTTCCCGAACAGACGAAGACGTTGTTGGATCTTATTTAAAAAGAGAAATCGAAAATTTCTATTTTAAATAGATTCTAATAATTTCAATGGTTAGGAAGACAGTTTTTTGATAATATTGTTTAAAAGTGAGAAGATGTTCGAAAACAATATTTTTTAAATTCACAGTTTTTGTGTACTGTATCAAAAATCTATTTGTTATTCTTATGTTACAATATCAAATATTTATAGACTAAAATTAGGTTTATACATGTCAAGACATAGAAATTTCTAAAAGGAGAAAATTTCATTAATTGTCCAACAAACTCTATATTGTCACAATTGTGGTTACTCATTGGAATCATCTTGACATAAACAGAGAGTTTGAAAGAGGAACAAGAGCTTTGCAGAGTGCCCAATATACACCCGAATGGGCTTGTCAGTGAAAAAATCTATATTGCTAAGCCAAGGGCAGACAATTCTGAATTGACTTGAAGGAAAAAAATAACTTTTGTCTCATAAGCAACTATACATCATGGCAAGTTTCATTTCATTCCTATTGAAACTGTCAGAGGATTTGCTGACAGACAAACTAATACATGTATGAACCTTCAGGCATATAAAAATAGATTAAGATTTTCATCACATATGGGACTCTGTCAAAAGAGCTCTCTCTTTCCAACAATCGAGAGTTAAATGCAATTCTGTTCTAAGTGTCTATACATTGTATAGACAAATAGAACAGTATCACAATTAACCCGAATATTTTCCACAAATTTTTTTCAGTGCATCAAAATACAGGATTGTGTGGTTGTAAGTAAAATTTTTAATCCAGTCATAGTTTCCTTTGCCAAGTTTCATACCAAAAAGGATCCCAAGATTTTCTCTGTCATGTTCCAGCTGTCTTGCCCTGTTTTCGATGAAGTCATGAATAAGGCTTAGAAGTTGTAATTTTTCATCGCCGATTTCTTGACACTTTATAAGAGACCTCTGTAGGGCAATAAATGCTTTCTTCTTGGCGGGACCAGCATCCTCTTTTGTGTATGTCTCTTTGTGAGTTTCGGAGTCCTTCAAAATATCTGAAAACAGAAAAATTACTTGCAGTACTTTCCTAGGCTCTTTTTAAGAAATCAGTCTACTTTAACATGTCTGAAACCCAGTTACCACACAATTCCAGATTTTTATGTGTTGAAAAAACATTGCTGAAGAAAAAAAATTGTGAGAAAAGAATAAATTACTTACAACAAGTAATGTCACCTTTCCTCAAAATGTTTTTTTCCCTAGGGCTACCATCTGCAAATCTGGGCTTAGATGGATTAGAACCTTTGAGAACTGTGTGTCTTTCATTAACAGTTTTAAACCTAAATGCGTATATATACAGTTAATTCACTGTTGTTAAGTTACTTAAAAAAGTTTTTAGGCACTTTTGCTAGGGCAAGGGAATCCCAAGAGCTATTTTTATAAATCACGTGACAATTTGTTATGGGAATCACCGGAAGTTGGAGAATACCCCATTCACTGAATACACAACAAAATATGCGCCCAATAACACGCCTACGGCCTTTCGATTTCAATCTTGAAATATATCAAAAATAAAAAATAATGCCCCTTGAACGGTCTAACAATTTTTTTATACCCCAAACACTTCAATTTCAAACAGTTGACGATAATGTATCTGAAACGGTCACAATCCTGGCGGATTAGATGCCAGCATATCGTTTGAATCATAAATTGTTTTGACAGCAATGTTACTTTATCAAAATAGTCGTCTGCTAAAATATCGTAATTTCAGTTAATTTATTAAATAGAATGAAACTTACCTCGACACTGGATGTCCAATTCACGAAGTTGAGTGACAATCCGCTGAAGATCGTCTGGTAAATTTTCCATCGTTTCAAGATAATTTTCGAGATAAGTCGCGGAACACAAAGCTTCAACTGCCTGGTTAATAGACATAGTGATTCTTACAAAAGTGTTCTAAGAATACTGATACTGAACTCAAATTTCGAATAAATCCTCTACCGACGCGAAGACACTGCATCTACACATCGGTGTTTTCCCTCGTCTCCGAGTCAAAATGAGCCTCGTTTTGAATATTGCATATGTGTAAAGATCCTTCAGTAAGTGTAAACATAAGTCAATGTGTTATACGAGAAACAGACCAAAATAGACAAAAGTAACTGAGATTGAACAAGTTTGAACTGAGATGGATAAAAATAAATATATAGGTGCCTTCATTGTCCAAATATTGCATCTTTTTTGTTGATCACCCTGACTTGAAATGACAAGATTAGCCTATGACACGTTTGACCTATGCCAAACAGAAAGTAGATTACACATGTGTATGGAAAAGTACGTTAGAAAACTATCAATGATTATTTGGTTATTCGTGTGATTAAATTTTGATCTGTTTGCTATTTAAAAGAAAAAGTATGATAAGCTTAAATCCGCCCATTAGGACGATTTTTCATTGCTCAAAATGTTTATTTAGAAGTTCACAAACCAGGGTTACTAATGGCAAAGAAACAAATGACATAAAAAAGTTCAGTACAAGTAGTTGGTGTTTAAAGTATAATACTGCAGATAAGTGGACCCAGCCAGAGGGATATCACACTGGTATAACTGTATACAACACACTGACAAAGAGAAATGATGAAATTATTCTGCCAAAAGGAAAACACCTATCTTGGTGAGTTGTTGTTTGTTTTCTGGACTGGCCAAAGGCTAGAGAGGTTTTTGGCTTGATATTCATTGTGTATTATGTTTATGTCCTTAAACCTTTTCATTGAAATCTTCTCATCAAAATTTACCAGATGAGTTTTCACCCAAATGGATGACTCTTTAGATCATATAATTACAGAAAGAAGATTCTTAAAGGTGCGTTTTCAAGTCAGAAACTATCCAGGAGTTCAACTAGTTAAACATAATGAATATTCTTTGACTGGCCTTTGATTGCAGTTGATAAATTTTGCCTTTGTTGGTCTACATAATTCCTATAACAGAAACGCTTTTGCAAGAGAGGTTATGCTGCTTTTTAGTGATTTGGAAGTTTGGGTTGGCAGATGGGCATTTTGGATAGGACATTTTTGCCACAACTTCTTTCTGAGTAGGACCATTTGGAAAAAAGAAAATATGGTATATGCAGATCAAAGCTACCCAGGGGTAGTTTGCGAATTTCAGTTTTCTTCATGATCAAGAAGGAAGTCGTCAAGGAAAATAGAAAATTAAACCCATTACCAGATGAAAGATTTCTAAACTGGTCAAAATTCACAGAAGCAGCAGTCAACATTTTCAAAGTGTGTTAGAATTGGAAGGAAAATAAGTGCCAAATAAAGTAGAAAACATTGTGAGATTGGAAGAAATTGCTTTTCTTCTTTCCCTACAAAGTTTTTCATGACCATATTTCCTAAAGACCTTCTTAAGGGCCATCATTCTACATTTTTAAATAGTTTTTAGCGTTTTTTAGGAAAAAAAGGTATTTCATATCGATCAACCGGAAACAAGTTCTCACGCATTCCCGCTCATTTCCACGCATGCTCATAAACTTCGAATGAAAATCTATGTGATCGCCTTCATCTTGTTTCATCGCTGATGAAGGAAAAACTTACTTGCTGAATGCCAACAGCCTCCTTTAAGTCATGAATATACAGGAAAATGGTTCAAAACTTTGAGCTAATATATCCATAGTAAATTGCAACAGAGCAGAAACAACTAAAGTCTGGTTGTGAAATTATTTGGATTAAATTACAGGTCAGAACATGTAAACCTCTTTATATAGCAGCCTACTACAGACCGAAAGAATCCGACATCCACAGCTTTAACGAGTTCAAAAAGTCCTTAGACCTGACAAGAAACCTTAAAGGATCTTTTTGGGTGCTAGGTGATTTTATCTTACCAAAATTCTCATGGAACTGTGATCATATACCAGTATTAAAGTCAGGATGCAGTTATACCAACTTGTATGAAGAATTTAATGACTTACTTTCAGATTTCAACCTCACTCAGATGGTAACAGAAAACACCAGAGGAGAAAATACACTGGACCTCTTCCTAACATCAAACCACACCTTAATTAAAAATGTAAAATGTCTTCCAGGTATATCGGACCATAATATTGTCTCTATTTTTGCAGATACAAAGCCACAGATGACAAAACAACAACCTAGACAGGTTCATCTGTACAAAAAAGCTGACTGGGGTGCCTTTAAAATCTACATGGAGCAAATTAAAAATGAAATTTTGAAAGATCATCACTCTAATTCTGTTGAAGAAATTTGGTTAAAATTTTCAGATGCAATCTCCACAGGTATCGAGAAGTATGTTCCAACAAAACGACTTGGCCACAAGAGATCGCTTCCATGGAATACACAGCCTATAAAACGCCTTATCAGAAAAAGGGATCAACTCTATTTCAGATTGAAGAAAGAAGGAAACAACAAGATGAAGACTGCTCTCAAGGCTCTAAAAAGAAACATCAAAAATCAAATAAAAGTTTCCTATATTAATTATATTGAATATATTTTAGGCCTAGATGGAACCACTGAAGACAAAGAGAAAGCCACAAGATTTAACAATAAGAAACTTTTCAATCTGATAAAGAATGCCAAGCAAGACACAACCGGAGTAGCCCCTCTTCTCGATAAAATTTCAGGTTCCATCAAATCGGACAACACAGAAAAGGCGAATATCCTAAATCAACAGTTCCAGTCAGTCTTCACTCCAATGACACCAATTTCTTTGGCTCAGTCCTGCCTTTCATCTATAAGACAAAATGTATATTCTTCCTCTTTCAGCAAATACCCAGTTATGCCTAACATTACCATTTGCACCAGTGGAGTACAAAAACTTATTTCCAACCTGAAACCAGACAAAGCAGCAGGACCAGACAACATCAAACCTCTTGTACTAAAAAACTTATGTTATCAAATTTCCCCGATCTTACAAATTCTCTTTCAGAAATCCCTAGACACAGGCACTCTTCCCCAAGTTTGGACAAAAGCAAACGTGACTCCACTCTTCAAGAAAGGAAACAAAGAAGATCCTGCAAATTACAGACCTATATCTTTAACATGTATACTGTGTAAAGTTCTAGAACATATTGTAGCATCAAATCTAACTGAACATTTTGACAAAAATGATATCCTTTATGACTTGCAGCATGGTTTTAGAGAAAGGCGTTCATGCGAAACCCAGCTACTTCAACTGACCGACCATCTTGCCAGAAACCTGACTGAAGGAAAGCAAACTGATCTAGTTTTGTTAGACTTCAGCAAGGCTTTTGACAAAGTTAGCCACTTAAAACTTTTGTATAAATTGCAGGAACATGGTGTTAACAATGCTACCCTTTTGTGGATTAAATCTTTTCTAATAGGCAGAACACAAAAAGTAGTTTTAGAAGGTGGATGCTCATCAGAAGTACCAGTCACGTCTGGAGTACCTCAGGGATCTGTGCTTGGCCCTCTTTTGTTTCTTTTGTATATAAATGACCTTCCAAATAACATCACATCCCAAGTTCGTTTGTTTGCAGATGACACTGCCGTTTACTTAGCTATTAACAACAGACAAGACTGTTTGACCCTACAAGAAGATCTAGACAAGTTAATGCAGTGGGAGAAAAAGTGGGAAATGGAGTTTAACCCCAGCAAATGCATTGTCCTAAATATTACTAAAAAGAAGAAAAAGATTTCCTTTGATTACAGGTTACATGGACAAGTACTAGAGACTTTGGACAATGCCAAATAGGAGTTACAATATCTGGAGATCTTTCCTGGAACAAACACATTGACAATATAACATCAAATGCTAATAAAACTTTAGGTTTTCTCCGCAGAAACATCCAGACCAAAAATAAGAAGATCAGAGAAATAGCGTATAAAACTTTAGTGAGACCCCAGGTAGAATACGCATCAACAGTTTGGAGCCCCTACACAAAAACCTATATCAACAAAGTGGAAAAAGTACAACATAGAGCGCCAAGATGGGTTCAAAATAATTTCTCTTATTATGACAGTGTTACCTGCATGCAGAAGGAGCTTGGTTGGGAAACTCTCCAATACAGACGAGACATCTCCAGAGTCACCATGTTTTATAAAATCGTTAACAATTTTGTTGCAGTGCCAGTACCAGCTTATCTTGAAAGACCAATGAGGACCACCCGACATATGCACACAGCATCTTTCAGACAGATCCACACAAATGCAGCCTACTTTAAATATTCTTTTTTTCCCTACACAGTGATACTATGGAACAGCCTCCCAGAAACAATAATACAGCAACCTGATATTGCAGCATTCAAAAAGAGTCTTGATTCTTTTCAGATAGTGAGCCGTCCCTGAATGACCAAAATATGTTTTATCAGCTCTTTTAATCTAACACTCACAATACTTTTAAAATTTTGCACCCTAACAAATGTCTAACAGTTTTTATTCCAGCACAGACGTGCACCTGCCAGTAATACCCGAAAGGGGAGTTGGGCAGTATATATAGATAGATAATTGTCTAATGAATTTTCAAAATGAGAGAAATAATTTCCTCGCGTTTCAAGATACAATCTAGGTCAGTGGTTAGTGAAGTTAGCGAATACATGTAAACTGTCTGCTTGTGTTTTGACCTGGCAGGGCCGAGCAAATTTACACCCCGTATACACAGTGTATGTAACTAGGTACAACCCTGTTATAGTCGCGATTCAAGCGCCTATTTAAACGCATCGAATAAAACACCTTTTACCTCTCGAATTTGACTAAAAATTTTGAAACTGACATGTAGCACTTCAATTGTGATAATAATATGCTAAACGCAAAAAGAATTGAATGTTAGCCTTGATTTCTTTACCTTTTATCACTTAACCTTTTACAACACAACCATAAATTTTCAAGCACTTAAGAAGAAAACGTTGTGATTGAATCAAAATAGCGATTTCGGTAAACAGTAAGGGGTCATGATTAATTGAAAAGGGTTTAACGCAACTTTTAATAGTATTTCAATTATATCGGGGCGGCTGGAACCCCTAACCATGGATTCCTGGTAGTTCACACACCACTATATCCTTATCGATCCTCCAGCTGCTCCTCCTACTTGCGATTTACTTACTCATATTGATGAAACATGCTCGCATTATTGAGCGCGGTTACTGATAAACCAGCAAAAACGCTCTCAGGACTTTCAGTCCTTTGATTTTTTTAAATCCTCAGTAATTATTAAGTCCCAGCCTTTGTAGCTTAACCCATTATCAAACTGCAAAATTTTAGACTGGTCCGAATTGAAAGGATAGGCAGACGTCAATATATAGTTTGTGAAATTTCAGATTTTTCAACTTTTTGTAAAGAAAACATTGTGTAACAAGCATTTTCTTCAGTTTTCACAATGTTTTCTCAATTGTTTATCTTGAGAGGCATCTAAAAGTGGCACTATGTCGGAATGGGTTAAATAGAAAAATGTCATTAAATGCAATATCTGCATCGGCCAAAAGATGCAAGGTAGATCAGGTGTCAGGGCTTGTGCTAGCCTTTGAAATTATCCCCTTTACAAAGAAATTCTTGGGGTCAAGGCTGTTTTCCAAAAGGGCCTAAAAAACCAAAAAGCAAATCATGATGAATTTAAAGGATTAAGTGCCAACAGGCCTTTGCTCCTTTATCTTGATTCAGTTACATTAGTCTCAATTTCGGATGTTACTTATTTCATTTTCACATGCAACCAGTCCAAAAATAGCATTGCATTCTGAGGACAGAAATCTGTATAATTAAACAGATTTTAAGTACAAAAAAGTAGAAGATAATATTCATGATTGTTGCACAAAACTCCATGGGAAAACAAATGTGTTTAATTAAAAAGTGGCCATTTTCCTTTTAAGTTCAAAAAGTCTATACTCCATTTGCAATCAGTCTGAACTGATTGGAAATAACTGGGTGAAAGATAGTATTGAATTAGCCCATCCCCACACTTTTTGACGTCCCTTAAGGAAATCAACAGGGAAAATATTATATATAAAATGAAGGAATTACTTGTTATAAGTAATTTCATTTTCCACAATCTTTTCTACCCAGAAAGCTGAAGAAATCTAAAATTTCATAAACTTTATATTGATGTCTGCAGTACTATCAATTTGGATTAGTCGAAAATTTTGTGGTCTGGTAATGGGTTAAGCTCCTGACTGACTGATTGATTGATAGGGGTTTAACACCGCTTTTAACAATATTTCAGTCATATTGTGGCAGCTAGAGCACTTAACAATAAATTCCTGGTATTTCTCACACCAGTACTACCACTACATCCTTTCCTAGCCTGCAGCTGCTATCCCTAGAAAAAACTCTAGAAAATGAAGAAGTTGCTTGTTATAAGCAATTTCTTCTGTATCCCCATTGTTTTCTACCCAAAACACAAATTCTTGAGATATGAAATTGTCATCTAAAAATTCTTTGTTTTTTGCCCAGTCTAAAATTCTTCCGTCTGTTAATGGGTTAACCCATTCCCACACAATTCCTATTTTGTACGCACCTCATAAAAATTGCTTTGGAAACGCAATTTTTTTCATTTTAGACATAGTTTTCTTCACCAAAAGACATAAATTTTAAAATGTCATCATCAAAAAATTGTCGTCTGCAACTTCTTTGAATAAACCCTTCCCTTTTTAACGAAATTGAAGACTTGTTCATTTTGAAAGAGGTTGCAAATTACAATTTAAACTGAACTTCATTAAAAAATTTACTATCCTATAGGATAGAAATTATTGTGGGAAAGTAGAAATTTCTTGCGATAAACAATTTTTTCTTTTCCCACGATGTTTTCTCAAGTAATAAATTAAGTGAAGGTAAAATCAAGGATTGTAGGGGAAAGGGTTTAGACAAGTCTAAATTTATCATCTGGACTTTGACATAGTAATTTCCCTTTCCAGGTATGTGTGTGGTCCAACAGTTTATGACAGTGCTCATATAGGACATGCGAGCTGTTATATGCGGTTTGACATCATGCGGAGAATCCTCGAAAACTTTTTTGATATTAACGTCATCTACATGATGGGAATTACAGACGTGGATGACAAGATCATCAACAGAGCTAATGAGGTAGGTGATCTATCTGGGAATTCTGGCCAACATTAACCCTTGTCATGCTGAATGATATCCTTTTTCAAGACAGTATGAAAATCACAGGGATGAAAGCACTGAAAGTACTATTTGCAGGTCTATTTTTATTTTTAACATAAGATTACATACCCCTTTCCTGTTTAATCTCTGGTTTTTACGTTCCTGTGATTTTATGCATTAGAAAATACTATTGGAAAAGAAGAAATTGCTTGTAACAAGCAATTTCTTCTTTTTCCAACAATATTTTCTTCCCTGAGGGTTGGTTACTTTTCAAATTGCACTGACTTTAGTTGTCGTCTGCAACTTCCAAAAACAGGGAAAGGGATTCACTTGCTTGACTTAACAGGGACAAGCACTAGGTGTAGACAAAGATCAGACTGCACTTATGAAAGTTGGACAAATCTAAAGTTTCATAAATTTTGAATTGTTGTCTGCAGCTCCTTTCAATTTAGACTTTTCTAAACTTTGCTGTCTTGTAAGGGGTTAACAAATCTTCATGAAGGAGCAATTAATTTACATCATCTCTAATAGTACATGTATATAAAGTGCATCACTGAAAATTTGAGTGATCAAAGTTCTATGTTTTTGCACCTAATAGAAATTTCTCACAAGGGAGTAAAATGATCCCCATTATGAGAATTTGTAAGAGTTCAAAACAGGATGGCTGAGTGGTAAAGGTGCTTGATTCATGATCTGCAGGTCGCTGGCTGGAGCCATCACTGGGTTGTGTTCATGGGGAAGACACTTTGATTATAGCTAGCCCAAGTCTAACCAGGTGAAAAATTGGATTGCAGTGGGTAGCCACTGCCTCTCTCACAGGGAGGGGAAAACATCTGGATTCTGAGTGTTGGAGAGCAGCATAATCTTTAACCAATTCCCACACGACAAAATTTTAGACTGGTCCAAATTAAAAGGAGTTGCAGACAACAATTTAAAGTTTATGAAATTCTTTTTTTTTTCAACTTTCTGGGTAGAAAACATTGTGTAAAATGAAGAAATTGCTTGTCACAAGCAATTTCTTCATTTTCCACAATGTTTCCCAAAGCATTCTTTCTTTAGGGGCGTCTAAAAGCGTCATTGAGTGGGAATGGGTTAAACTCAGTGTCAGATAGGGTAGAATATATTTCCAAAAAAGAAAAAAAAATGTTGGTTATCAGAATTTTTTCTTTTCCTACAATGTTTTCCTTGTTTATTTTTTAGCACATAAAAATTCAGGATTGAGTAGTAATGAGTTAGTTTGTTCATGCATTCTTTCTTTGCACAGCTGGAACAAGAATTTGACTCCTTGACCAAACAGTTTGAGTATGAATTCTTTGAAGAGCTTGCAATGTTGAATATCGAAGAACCAACAATCAGGAGCCGTGTATCAGGCAGCATTCCGGAGATCATCAAATTCATACAGAAAATCTTTGACCGAGGACACGCCTATCTTGCTGGTGATGGTATGTTTATAAGATTTCCATAAACAATCTTTACCCATTGCAACAAAAAAAGAATTTGTCAAGTCAAGATTGAAAGAAGATGCAGACAACAAGTTCAAGTTGTTGGAATTAGTTGATAGAGTTTTGAAAATCTTTACCTTTAGGATAGATAACATTGTGGAAATGGAAGAAATTGCTTGTCACAAGCAATTTCTTCATGGTCGATACTATTTTGCAAAGGTCTTATTTTGAGGGGCATCCAAATGAGGGATTGACCAATCTTGACCATTTTACCAATTTACTTATTTCCACTCAATCTCACTTTTTTTAACGCCCCTCAAGAAATAAACTCTGGGAAACACTGTGTAAAATACATTATCCACAATGTTTTCTACCCTTCAATACAAAGACTTTTAAAACTCTAACAACAAAAAATTGTTATTTGCAACTTCTTTGAATTTGGACAAGTCTGAAATTTTAACATGTGGTAATGGGTTAACAGATCACAATTTTTTCAAACAGGTCCAAATTGGAAGAAGATGCAGACAAGAACTGAAAGTGGATATAAATCTGAAAAATTATTACATGTATATGTTGAAAGAAAGAAAGAAAAAATAAAATATTCTTTCATTTTTCTTTAAGCACATCAAAATATTGAACCTATGAACCTATTTTCAAATAAGCACAAAATTTGTATCAAAATTAGTGTAAAAAGGCGTCTTGTAAATATTAACATGAAAAGTTAAAAAATAATTGTTACATTTTGTTATTATCTTGTGAAACTTAATTTCATTTGCCAATTCCCAAACAATCCCACATTTTTACAAAGAGAAGAAAAGAGTTTGGGAAAACGTTTGAAATAAAGAAATTGCTTGTTTCAAGCAATTTCTTTGTTGTATCCACAATATTTTCTACCCAAGAAGTCTGCAACTTCTTTGAATTTAAACCAGTCAAAAATTGTGTTTTCTGGTGATATGTTATAAGAGCTTTGTTTTCATATTGCTTCACTTAATAAATGCTTTTAATTTGAATAAATTTTGATTTATACTGGTGTGTCAAGAATTTCATATTTAACCCTTTACTGTTTTTTATACGCCAATCGAAAAACGGACATATTATGCGATCAACCATGGAGTCCAGTTGGATTCTTTGTATTGAACCTTATGTCCGATATACTTGAAACTTGTTGTATTCATTGCATGATTACGGAGTGCAGTGCATAATTACCATAACTCTACCAAACTTATGTTTTTGAGCTATTGCCCTTTGTTGATTTTTAGACTTGAATTTTGTCTAAAGCGTATCTCTGAAAGTGTAAAAGGCATGATCATGTAACTTTATGTGAGGATAGATCTCTACATGGGGAAGTGCAGTCCACAGGAACCATTAGACTTATTACCCCTTGTTGTTTTACAGACTTGTATTTTGCCATAGCATATGTCTGAAAGTATCAAAACTATGAGCATGAAACTTCATGATAACAATTACATGCAAACCTTGTGAGTTGATTGTTTTCCTAATTCAAATATGTACCAGACAACATTAAAAAGTAAGTACAGTTCAAAAAGTAACCATTCTCTGTGATTTTGCAAGTAAAGGAGAAATTGCTTTCCCACAATGTTTTCTATAGTATGATATCAGATGAATGTAAAAATCAAGGATTGTAAGGCAAAGTTTAAAGAAAAAAGACACATATGGGATAAAGTACAATTGGGTTACATGATTTGTACAAAGATTTAACATATTCTTGTTTATTTCCAGGTAGTGTTTATTTTGATGTAAAAGCTTATGGTGACTATCAAAGATTTGTCCCTGAGTTCAAGGACAACCCTCGATCTGATGGTTTGTTTAATTTTATGTATCTAAAAGGCCATTGGGGCTATTGTCTTGGCACTGTGTCCATCATGCTTCTGTTCATCTCTGTTTGTCCATAAACTTTTTCTTTAAATTTTTTCTGCTCAGAAATGTCTTGATTAATATTGACCAAATTCCACAAGATTTTGATCAGATGAAAACATAGGTTTTATGGATGAGGATAAGTTGCAGAAATGGTTTAGTAAAAGAATTCTTTTCAGACACTATTTGCTAGATTTCAACCAGAACTCACATGTATAATCTTTATAATCTTTTTGTAATCCTTTTACACATTCTTTCAAGAAATTTGGATGGGATGAAAATCATGACTTCTATTTTCACTGAAACTATCATCCTGGTTTAACCAAGTATCACAGGAATTACTCTTTGATGACTATACTAGATTCCTATAAGAAGTTTTGATGAGATGACAAACTTTTTTCTTGAAGACGGGGCCCAAATTTTGTATTCGGCACAAATTTCGAAAAATATCCCTATCTGTTAATTCAAGCCTGTGAAGTGATACAGGTCCTCAAGCACCTCTGGTTTCCTAACAAATTTTTAACCACAGTGTATCTCATTCTTAGTAGAAATGATTGCAGATAAGAAAAAATTTGAAACTCATTAACATGCCCCTTTTGTATCTGTATTCCCTTTTCTTAGTCAGAGTGACAGTAAAATTGGATAAACTGATGTATATTGTATATCTACTGTCCGTACAAAGTGATAGTAAAATTGGATAAACTGATGTATATTGTATATCTACTGTCCGTACAGAGTGACAGTAAAATTGGATAAATCGATGTATATTGTATATCTACCGTCCATACAGAGTGACAGTAAATTTGGATAAACTGATGTATATTGTATATCTACCGTCGATACAGAGGAAAGGGCTTCTCACTAGCCTCCGCTGTATGGACCTTGTCATTTCGTGATTAAGCCATTACCAGACAACAAAATCTAAGGCTGGTCCAAATTGAAAGAAGTTACAGACAACAATTTCAAAGTGATGAAATCTTAATTTTTTTTGTCCTTTTGTGTAGAACACATGGAAAATGAAGAAATTGCTTGTCACAAGCAATTTCTTCATTTTCCACAATGTTTACCTATCTTTCTTGAGGGCTTTAGAAAGCCTCATTGTGTTGTAATGGGTCAATGACATCATCCTGTCTTCTACCATTGATGCTGACCTTTTGGAATATCAAAGTCATATCACGCAATTAATGACTTGCTGGCCATGCCCCTGAACTCTGATGGGAAGCTTGAAATATTTATGTTGCAAAATTTGTGGTCAGATGTGGAGAAGATAAACTGGTTGGTTGGCGACTTAAACATTGTAACTACAGCTTGAAAAAGATGTAGGTATGACTTTTGCAAAATTTGTTGTCAGTTTGATGTGGAGAAGATAATCTGGTTGGTTGCGACCTAAACTTTGTATCTACAACTTGGAAAAGATGTAGGTATGCCTTTTAAGCCATCAAACCAACAAAATTGTGTAAATAATTGTCAGAGTTCTAAGTTCACTTTCAGTCTAATGGTGTAATTTTATCGGTCTTTCAATTTTTTGATTGACAGCTGCAATCTATCAATCAAAGGCCTTTTTGATAACACCACAATCATGTTCATACAAACAGTCAATGTTCAGTGTATCAGATGCTTGTATTCAATCAAAATTTGTTTCCAAAGTGTGAAGAGATAAGAATAGCACTGAAATTTTTGTCTTATATCCACACTGATTCAACATATTCCCACACAAGCTCGCAAGCTTTTTTATGTCAATAAAAATAGTTTTGAAAACATCTGGAAAACGAAGAAATGCTTGTCACAATACTTTTAATCCAAACACAAAAAGAAATTAAGAATTTTACTAGCTTAAGATTATCCTCTGCAACATCTTCCAATTTGGATAAGTCTAAAATGTTGTCATCTGGTAATGGGTTTATGTTTCAGGAAAGAGAGATCCTAGAGATTTTGCTCTGTGGAAGGCAGTTAAACCTGGTGAACCATTTTGGGAATCTCCGTGGGGCGAAGGGCGCCCTGGATGGCATATAGAGTGTTCAGCAATGGCAAGGTAGATAAGCTTTTAACCAATTCCCACTCGGTTTTTTACGACCTTCAGATTTTATTTTGATATACATATTTTAGGATAAGGAGAAATTGCTTGTAACATTTTTTTCTGTTCCAATGATGTTTTCTACCATGTTTGTAGTTAATTTTCAATTATCTCATTCCCATTCAGCAAAATATTAGACTGGTCCATATTGAAAGAAGGTGCAAACGCCAATTTCAAGTTGATGGAATTGTAAATTTGTTCATCAAACATTGTGAATAATGAAGAAATTGTTTGATACAAGCAATTTCTTCATTTTCCACAATGTTGTCCAAACCTTTTTTCTTCAGAGGCAAAAAAAGGAGGGATTGAGTTTAAATAGGCTAAAGCCATTTTAAATTGTCAACCACAACCTATTGTCTCATCCATTAATCTGAAATTTTGGTACAGGTTAACTTCCAATTTATTTTATATTTTATGGGTCATAAGAGGACCAGAGAAGCTCTACAAATGCTCTATGGTACCTTGAAGGGCATCAAAAGCATAATTAGGTGAGAATGGGTTTAAACACAAATCAAGGTCTTTAATTTCATAACGGGAACTCATTTTAGCCAAGACATATATCAATCAATTCAGAGCCCTTGTCATTAATTTTCTTTTCGGGTTTTTGAATTTGATTGGTTGATGAAGTTGAAACTAGTTCTTCAAAAGATTACCCAATGACTGTTCCAAATTGAAAGAAGTTGCAGACTGTAATTCTCTTTTAATTAAATTGTTAAATTATGTATCTTTTTAGGTAGAAAACATTGAAGGGATGGAAGAAATTGCTTGTTACAAGCAATTTCTTTATTTTTCAAAAAAAAATTCCAATGCCATTTTTTGAGGTGTCATCAAAAGTGTCATCATGTGGGAATGGGTTAATGGGTTTAGTGATTTATGCTTTTCATGTGATATTTTGTAAAATGTTAATGATGTTTCTTTATTTCAGTGATTTATTTGGCACATCATTGGACATTCATTCAGGCGGACAAGATCTGATATTTCCCCATCATGAAAATGAACTGGCCCAGTCCTGCTCATACCATGGTGTTAAACAGTGGGCTAACTACTGGATACATACAGGTTGATAAAGTAGTTATTTAACCCTTTCCTGTTACGTCCCTGTGATTTTATAATTGAGAAAACATTGTTGAAAAAGAAGAAATTGCTTCTAACAAGCAATTTCTTCTTTTTCAACAATTATCTACCCTACTGAATGGTTATTTTTCAATATTAATCCAATTTGAAAATTTTGTCTGCAAAACCTTTGAATTTGGACAGGTCTAAAATTTTGCTAAACAGGAAAGGGTTAATTGGGGTAACAAGAACTTTGAATAGGTACATGTTGGTAACCTAGTGTTCCAGCAACCTCAGAACTTTTAATCCATTCCCAGACAGCAAAATTTTAACTGGTCCAAATTGAAAGGAGTTGCAGACGACAAGTCAAAGTTTATGGAATTTCAGATTTTTTACACTTACTTTGTAGAAAACATTGTTTAATATGAAGAAATTGCTTGTAACAAGCAATTTCTTCATTTTACACAATGTTTTCCCCAATATTTTTCTTTAGGGGCGTCCAAAAGCATCACTGTGTGGGAATGGGTTAAGGGTCATTAATATTGTGGGATCTTAGTGAATCATAATGTGCAAATTTTGTATATGCCTAAACAGATCTATGCTCCAACAATTTAATGCACACTCACAAGATACAGATTTTTTATAGCCGTCATTGAAAAGAGCTTTTGAAAACATTTTGGAAATGAAGAAATTGAGAATTTGCTTGGATTAAGTTTTTTCTCTGTTTCCCACAACATTACCACCCTGATAGAGTAAGGTTTTTAAGATTTCATCAACTTAAAATTGTTTTTAACATTTCCTTTGAATTAGACTAATCTTCTAAATTTTGTTCTCTTACGATGTTTTAAAGATATGAGTTTATTTCTATGGTTTTTAATTAATTGTAGCTCCACTCGCTGAAAGTGAGGGAGCTATTGGCATGGTTTTGTGTCCGTCGCACGTTCCTCCATGCTTGTGTGTCAGTTTGTCTGTAAATCTTCACTTTAAAAATCTTCCCCTAAGAGAGTACCAAACAGAATACATCCAAATTTCACAGAAATGATCCTTGAGTGATTCTTTATCAAATTCCTACACAAAATTTGATTGGATGCACAACAGGGCCTAAATAGACAGGGCTAATTTACATATATGGTGAAAACTTTGAAATTGTTCTTCTAAGGATCCAATATATGGATTTCAGCCAAATTTCTGTAGAAAAATCATTGCATGATCCTTAAATAGATTTCTTAAAAAAATTGATTGGATGAAAAATATGACTAATGAGCAGGCCTAATTTCCATATATAGTGAAAACTTAGAGAATCTTCTTCTCAGAAACCAATTGATGGATTTCAACCAAATTTTGCTAGAATGATCCTTGGGTGTCCCATAATTTAATTCCTTAAAAAAATTGATGGGATTGAAAATTTGGCATTCATGGAAGCGGCTAATTACCAAAATAAGTTGAAAAATTTGAAAATCTCCTTCTCAGAAACCAATGGCTGGATTTCAACCAAATTTTATTGGAGTGATCCTTTGGGGACCTGTTATCAGAATCCTTAAAAAGATTAGTTGGATGGCAACATGGCTTTGTGGATGAGGCTAATTTCCATTTATAGTATACAGTTAAAACCTTTAAAATCTTCTCAGAAAAGAGCAATTATTTTCAACCAAATTTCACAGAAATGTTCTTTCGGTGACTCTTTGTCAGATTCCTTCATAGAATTTGGCTTGATTAAAAATTATGGTTTTAACAGGGGATTATGTCCATATGAGGTTCATAGTGGAAATTTCAAAATCTTGTCAGAAACCAAATTTCTCAGGAATGATAAATTTATTCAAGCTGGTGGAGCAAGTCAGGGTTTCAAGCAGCTCTAGTTCATGGAACAATTCTCTTCATCTTGTTTTGATGGAACATTGCATTGTTTTTCATGTAATATTCTCTTGTTTTTCAGGTCACTTAAACAATGCATTTGACGAAGAAAAAATGTCAAAGTCATTAAAAAATGTTGTCTCGATACCCGAGTTGTTAGAAAAATACACACCAAACCAGTTTCGAATGTTTTGTTTGACTAAACATTATCAAAAAGGTATTTTTTAATACTTTCATGTTTAATCCCTAGTTTTAAGGCCCTTGAAATTTTCTAATTGAGAAAACATTGTAGATTCAATTTCTCCTTTCCACAATAGTTTTTACATTATTGAATGGTTATTGTTCAAATTAAATCCACTTTGAATTTCTGTCTGCAAATCTTTTAATTTGGACAGGCTTAAAATTATGTTAAAAATGTTTACAAGATGTGTAATACCAAATGTATTATTTCTAAAATTAGTTTGATGCATGTTCTGCATACAGGATATGTGAAAAATTTGTGTATGAAGTTTGGTAAAGTTAACTCATTCTCTCACATGGAAGTGTTTGATGCCCTTAAGAAAAACAATTAGGGAAACATTGTGTAAAATGAAGAAATTGCTTATGACAAGCAATTTCTTCATTTACTGCAATATTTGTTAAAATCTAAAATTTAAAATTTGCTAATTGATATATTTTGCCATAAAAAACATTATAAGAAAAGCCATTTTGTGCCTCCTTTTCATAAAAAAATATTACGAGAAAAGAAAATTTTCTTTTTCCACAATGTTAAATTTCTAATATCGTATTTATTATATGTTATTTAATTTTCTAATATTGTAATTATTATTGCAAAAACTCTTTTCCAGATATTGTGTTCAGTGACAATGAAATGCTGTTTGCTAAAAGTATAGACACACAAATCAATAGCTTCCTTGCTAAAAGCCACGCCTACATTCAAGGTCAGATTGTTGGTAATGATGTATCTGAGGCAGAGATTTTAGAACGGTAAGTCTAGTTCAGCTTGGTCTTACCCATTCTTACATAATTCCACTTTTTTACTGTCCCTTAAAATAAAAGCTATTGAAGCTTTTGAAAAAATTGTGAAAAGGGAAAAAGTTGCTTGTAACAACCAATTTCTTCACTGTCCACATTGTTTTCTACCCGGAAGGGCAAAGGTTTTAGAAATTTTATCAATTTGAAATTGTCGTCTGCAACTTCTTTGAACTTGGTTAAGACTAATATTTTGTTCTACAAAGTAGAGTAGAGAGGGGTATTTTGGTTTCTCCATGTCTGTTAGTCTGTTTGCCCACCTGTAAACTTTTTAGATCCACTGAACAACAGCCAGCAAGCTATTGTCATGCTGTTGTGTCCATTATGTGTCCATCTGTGCATGTGTCCGTAAACTTTTACATTAAAAATCTTCTCCTCAGTAAGTACAGAACAGAATTCAACCAAATTTCACAGAAGTGACCCTTGGGTGACCCTTTATCAGATTCCTTCAAAGAATTTTGATCAGATGAAAAACATGGCTATAATGGGTGGGGCTAATTTCAATATATGGTAAAACATTTAAAAATCTTCTTCTCAGAAATGCAACCAAATTTTACAGGAATGATCACTAGGTGACCTTTTATCAAGATCGAATGTTAAACATGGCTCTAATGGGTGGGGCTAATTTCCATATATGGCAAAACCTTTAAAAATCTTCTTTTAAGATTTCAGCCAAGTTTTACAGGAATGCTTATTTGGTGACCCTTATCAGATTACTTCAAAGAATTTATATAGGATAATGAAACATGGCTTTAATGGGCGGGACTATTTCCATATATGATGAAAGCTTTCTAAGAAACCAATGGATTTCAACCAAATTTTATTGGATTGATCCTTGGATGACCCTTTCTTAGATTTCTTCAAAGAATTTTGATAGGACAAAACATGGCTTGAATGTGAGGGGCAAATTTCCATAATGGTTAAATTTGTGAAAAACTTCTTCACAGAAAACATTAGAATTATCCTTCATGACCCCGTATTAGACTGCTTAAAAAGGAATTGATTGGCTTTAAACATGCTTTAATGGATTGGGCTAATTTCCATATATTGTAAACAGTGAAAACCTTCAATCTTATCAGATTAAAAATGATTATTAGCTTCTAACCAAATTTCACTAAATGATCCTTTTGTGACTCTTTGTCAGATACCTTCATAAAATATGGCTCAGATGGTAATTGTGGCTTTAAGGGGGAGAGGGGGGGGGCTTGTCTCCATATATGGTAGATAATGAAATTTTGAAAATCTTACTCTTGCAAACTGCAGGACGCTGTCAACCAAATTTCTCTGGAAAGATATGTATATTGAGGCTGATGGAGCAAATTAGGTGCTCAAGCACCTCTAGTTTTCATTTCTGTGCTTTAACTTTAGAACCAATCGACCTACTTGTCCCATTCTGACAACCCCAATATTTTACATCCCTCATAAGAAAAACGGTAAAAGCGTTTTGGACAATGAAGGGATTGCTTGCAACAAGCAATTTATTCATTTTCCACAATGTTTTCTTGCCTAAAATGAAAAGAAAACATTGATTTCATGAACTTGGAATTGTCGACTGCAATCTCATTCAAATTCAATCAGTCCAAAATTGTGTAATCTAGTACTGGGTAAAAATTCATGCAAATGCTTCTAACAATCCAAAAGAAGTGCTCTCTTGTTTTCAAGTTATGTAGGTCAAAGGTCAAGGTCATATTTAACCATGAGTGAAAACTCTCTAACTAATAGCCAATATGACCTAGGATGTTGAAGTGTTATCTATGACCCAAGGAGATTCTTTTTTTTGGATTACATAGTCCGAAGGTTAACTTCTTGTTAACTCATCTATTGGGAGTTTTATGTATGCTTTGAGGCATTCTGTTTCTGTGTAACATGCAATTTGGGGCAAAAACTAAATGAACATCTTGTTTGCACATTTGTAACTATATTTTGCAATATTTCTTGAATTGTCCTCAGATTAGCAACAACTAATAACAAGATGATGGAAGCCTTTAAGGACAACTTTAATACACCCAGTGCCATTCGACACCTTGTAGAGCTGATACATTTTGCCAGTAAATCATTTAATGAGGTAAGAATATCCTTAACCCATTCCCATATATTGACGTTTTTGGATGCCCTCAAGAAAAACAATTGAGAAACAGTATGTAAAATGAAGAAATTGCTTGTAACAAACAATTTCTTCATTTCACACAATGCTTTCTACTCAGAAGGTTGAAAGAATATAAAAATTCATTAACTTAAAATTGTCATCTGCAATTCCTTTCAACTCGGACTAGTCTAAAAAATTTTTGTTTGGGTAAACAAATGTATGATAGCATTTAGGTATAGATATACCCCTTCTTACCAATTCAGGGGGTATACTTAAGTCATCATGTCTGCCAGTCTGTCTGTCTGGATGTCTAACTGTTCATCCATCTTTCTGTCTTATGGTTGGTCTAAATTATTTTCATTCAGCTATAATTTATATTGCATGATGTCTCATTTGTTAATTTTATTTAAGTGATGTAAATGAGGCTTTGTCCAGTTTTATTTATTATAGAATGACAAGCTGCATTAAGTAATAATAATAAGCAAAATAATCATATCTTATTTGTACGATAATTTGTTCAATCTAATGAATTCTTTAAAAATGAAAAAATAATGTCGTAGTTCCTATAAGAGAATCAGAAAATGGCAAGTTCTCTTACTGGTCCAAATTGGACGAAGTTACAAATGACAATTTAAAGTTGATAAAACTTTAGACTTTTTCATCTTTCTGGGAAGAAAACATAGTAAAAATTGTTTCAAGCAATTTCTTCTTTTACAAAATGTTTTCCCAATTGGTTTTCTTAATGTGAGAACTCTTTTTATTATTTTGCCAAATTGTTTTTCCCCCCTTTTCAGATTTGAGGGGCATTCAAAAGCATCAGTGCGTGGGAATAGGTTAAACTATAATTCATTTATAATGCTTTTAAAATAACAGTCATACAAAAAAAACCTCCATACAACCACCCAGTAAATACAGTAACCCTGAGTTATGACTGATTTTCGTTTCACATGAGTAATTTTTTGATCGGCTGTTTATGGAGAAAAGCCGAGGTATTGCTATGGTCAGGTCGGCTTCTGTGTATTTTGTAATATCTCTGGTATTACTGAATACATTCACTAGAAACTCGGAATAAATGCTCTCTAGCAAAAGAGCAATCTATACTAACAAGGGAGATAAATATTAATGCTTTCTTAAACGAATTATGCTACTTTTTCAGGTTAGAGGTTTACCAATTATCAAGCACTTGAACAGTCAAGTGTCAGCATCCACTTGTGATGCTCTTGTTTAAGAAAACATTTTAACCCATTACAAGACGGCAAAATTTTAGACTGGTCCAAATCGTAAGAAATCACAGACAGTAATGTAAAGTTTATGAAATTTTAGATTTTTATGCTCCCCGAAACGCGCATCCGTCTGACTTCTGTCCTTCCATCCGGCCGGCCGTCCATCCGTCCGACGTCATATCTAAGGAACCCCTGGGCCTAATTGGATGAAACTTCATATATAATCTTCCTAGCAAATTTCCAAGAGACCTTTTTTGAATTTTTTCAATTCAAGTCTGCATCATGGAAAAAGGGGCCTTAATGTAAAAATTAGTTTTTTGCCAATTTCTCCTAGTCAAATAGTCAGAATTTTATGAAATTTCATATTTGAGTAGCAAATCAGATTCTCTTGACCTTAAACTATCGTTTTAACCCTTTCCTGTTTTTCAAAATTTTAGACCAGTCCAATTTGAAAGAAGTTGCAGACAACAATTAAAAGTGGGTGCAATTTGAAAAGTAACGAACCTACAGGTTAAAAAACATTGTTGGAAAAGAAGAAATTGCTTGTAACAAGCAATTTCTTCTTTTCTCACAATGTTTTCTAAAGTATAAATTCACAGGGACGTGAAAACAAGGGATTGTACAGGAAAGGGTTAATTTACATTTACATTTAAAAAACATGTAATGGGAAATGTGGCCTTAATATTATTAGCTTTACGTAAGCTCTCTTTTTGTCCTGCAAAAACTTATATTGGCCAACAATATGATTGGTAACAGATATAGTCTTCATATTTCACATGTGCATGGCTTGTGACAAAGCCTTTTTGTTGGTATTAAGTTCAAAGCATGTTTCAAGGTCAGAATTTCGGAAATCTTAACTTAAACATCTATCTATAAGTTTAGAATGGTTAGTGATATAGCCTTTATATTTCACATGTGCATTGTTTATGACAAAACCTTTCTGTTGGTATTAAGTTCAAGGTCATGTGTTGAGGTCAAGGTCATTTCTCAAGGTCAAAATTTCAAATTTTTTAACTTTAACATTGTCCATAAGTTTACAATGGTAAGTGATATAACCTTCATATTTCACATGTGCATTGCTTATGACATGACCTTTCTGTTGGTACTAAGTTCAAGGTCATCTGTCAAGATAAAGGTCATTTCTCAAGGTCAAAGTTTCGAAAATCTTAACTGTAACATTGTCCATAAGTTTACAAATGTAAGTGACATAGCCTTCATATTTTACATGTGCATTGCTTATGACATGACCTTTCTGTTGGTATTAAGTTCAAGGTCATCTGTCATTGGTCAAGGTCATTTCTCAAGGTCAAATTTCAAAAATTTTAAAGAACATAGCCTATAAGTATGCAATAGTAAGTAATATAGCCTTCAAATTGTACATGTTCATTGTTTTTTTATATGGACTTTCTGTTGGTACTAATTTCAAGGTCATCTGTCAAGATCAAGGTCATTTCTCAAGGTCAAAATTTCGAAAATCTTAACTGTAACATTGTCTATAAGTTAATAATTGTAAGTGATATAGCCTTCATATTTCACATGTGCATTGCTAATGACATGACCTTTCTGTTTGAAATAAGTTCAAGGTCATCTGTGAAGGTCAGGGTCATTTCTCAAGGTCAAAATTTAATTTTTTTTAACTAACATAGCCCATTAGTATACAATAGTATGTAATATAGCCTTCATATTTTACATGTGCATCTTTTTTGACATGGACATTCTGTTGGTACTAAGTTCAAGGTCATCTGTCAAGGTCATTTCTCAAGGCCAAAATTTCGAATATACCACCTTTACAAATGGCCAAAATTTCTTGTTACTTTACATAAATGTTGTTTATTAAAAGCCCTAGGTAATGTTTATTTCAATTTTTGACCCAATGAGCTTACCTTGCTAAAAGGGGGCTTAATGCCATGTAACTTTACATTTTGTATATATCCTACTCTAAAATAAATCAGTCTATTGTTTCTGTAAGACTACTCAAGTTAGAGTCTTCATTTTTTGTATGGAGTCATTTTTCATTGATAACTTTGATAGTCAAACCCTTTACCATATATTGATATTGAATTTTACTGGAATCCAAACAGATTCCTTCAATGTTTGTCAAACTTCCAAATTTCTTGTGAACTGAACTCTCAAACTATTGTTGCATTCAATAAAAAGTTTTTTGTCCAATAATGGCTTACAGTTTTGTGACAAAGCTTTATTCAGGGAGCATAATACGTCTCCAATGGCTCATATTTCATTTTTCTGGGTAAAAAACATAGTTGTAAAGCACTAACAATAGTTTTTTTATCCTCTTGATATGATCAAATCGATGTTAATCCGATGTAAAAATTGTATTTCAGACTGACAGTTTAGATCCTGTTCAGAGAAATCCTGGAAGTATTGCTGCCATAAGTATGTTTGTAAAGAGAATCTATGACCAATTGGGCTTTCAAAAACCAGGATGGCAAGTAAGTGTTGATATCTATAGTTATGGTATAAAATCTTGTACAATTGCGTGAATTCTGTTATGATATTGTTTCCTCATTGAAACATGCTTATCCCATTACCACAAAATCCTACTTTTTAGCTGTTAATAAGAGCTTTTCCAAGCTCCTTTTCTTTGCAAATTTTCAAGTATTCTTGATTATTTTTTGTTTAGATTGGATGTTTCAAACAAATTCTTTTGTAGATTTCTAGAAAATTTTTGATTACCATGCTTTTGTTACAGTACATATTACCAAATGACATGATTTTAGACTTGTCCAATTAAAAGACCTTACAGACAAAAATTCTTCATTGATGGAACTTTAAAAATCTTAGTCTTTTAGGGTAGAAAACATTGTGGACAGTGAAGAAATTTCTTATAATTAGTAATTCTTCATTGTCCCAAATGTTTTCCAAAACCCTTTTCTTGAGAGGCATAAAAAAGCATGATTTTTTAGGATTGGGTAAACTGCTGATCTAATGTCATTACCAAAATTACAGATGGGTGATGGTTCTTCATCAGCAAGGTTTAAAGATGTTATTGACACGTCAGTGAAATTCCGATGGGATGTGCGAGAGTTTGCTATGAAAGCAGATGTCCCATTACCAGGTAGGAGAATTTTTATCACACATCAGAAACTATGTAGCGGTATGTTTTGGGGTATACAGAAATCAGCTTGTCCAATGGTTGGTCCGTCAGTTAGTTTTTATTGTCTGCTAATTTCTTGGTTTGATTTGATTAAAATTTCACACAAGCATTCATTATTAAGCAAAAATGGACACATGCTGTTTCGGTTATGCTCCATTCCATTTCAGCTCACCTGAGCACATGTTCAAGGAGAGCTTTAAGGATCTCTCGGTGTCTATCTTACATCATCAACATATTCTTTAAACATAGTCTCCTTCTGAGCCGCCTGGTCAATTTTGACCAAATTTTGCAGCAATATTTCTTGCATGACCGGTTTCCGATCTTGTTCATGAAATTTTGAAATTAAGGCATGACCCGATAGGGCTTATCAAGAATAACAAAATCTCCTCGTAAACCACTGGGTTAATTTGATTTAACTGGCAGGAATGATCTTTAGATAACCCTTTCTTTGTAAGTTTTGATTTGTATAAGGATGTGGGCATGGATGGGCTTATCAGACTTAAAGAAATCATTCTCAAGTGAGTGATCTAGGGCTATTCTGGCCAATTTTTCTTAAGAGTTATGGACCTTTTATGGCCACTTTGTTCTTAAGAGTTATGAAAGAGTTGTTTAAAATCTTGTCTACTTATTTTCTCTTAGGCTACGGAAAGGATTTAATTCAAATTTCACATATGCACTCAGTAACAACTAAAGGTGTTCATATTTTATTTTGGTCATGGTCCATTTACTTTTCTTGTAGTTATGGCCCTTTGTTGAAGAAAGGCTTTATTCTAGTATCAAAATGTTTATTCTATGACAAGAAGCCATATAGGGGTATTGATCACATTTAGTGAGAGTAAAGTTGTTTCTAAGGGTACATGGCTTTATTATACCAAGCAAACTGAAAGCTCCATGAGCCAACGGCTGCTAGAACTATTACAGCTCTGTAGCCATTGTCAGTCTGTAATTTTTTCTTTAAAAATCCAGTCCTCAGAAACTATTAGATGAAATAATCTTTTGGTGACCCTTTTATCAACATGACTTTAGTTGGCGTGGCTACTTGCCTTTTATTGTAAGTGAAACTTGGGAAAATCTTCTTTTGATGGGTTGATTTCAACTGAATTTTACAAATATGATCCTTTGATGACCCTTTATCAGATTGATTGAAAATGATTGGATGAAAACAAGCTTAAATCAGTAGGGTTTATTTTATAACTGATATAAAGTGAAACTTTCAAAACTTCCTTCTATAAGAAACTATGAAATAGATTTCAACTAAGGTGTTCCTACGATGACTAAATTTTGTTTTTCCCTCCTTAAACTATCAAATATTGTATATAACCCTGAGATATAAGGTTAGAAATAATAGGAAAAAATGTCTGTTTAAAAGCAATTTCTTCATTTTTAGCTCTACTGGCCGAAGGCTACTTTAGCTATTGCGATGGCTTTTTCCCGTCCGGTGTCCGTGCGTTCGTTAGCTTTTCCTTGTAAACACTCTAGACCCAACAGTTTTCATCAGATTCTCTTCAAACTTTCACAGAATAATTGTACTATCAAAAAATCATTCCTTTGAAATTGGGTATGATCCATCAAAAAAACTGGAAAAGTGGCCCTTTTAAAATTTAATAAAAAAGTCCTCATTGATAATCTAGAGTCAACAGTTTTCATTGGATTCTCTTCAAACTTTCACAGAATGATTGCACTATCATAAAGATTGTTCCATTAAAATTGGGTATGATCCGTCAAAGAACATGGGAAAAGGGGCCTAATTAAGATTTAATTTAAAGATCTTTGTTAACATTCTAGATTCCACAGTTTTCATTGGATTCTCTTCTAACTTTCACAGAATGATTGTACCATTATTAGGATTGTTCCTTTCAAAATTGGGTATGATCAGTCAAGGACCACAGGAAAAAGGGGCATTTTGAAAATTTGATTAAAAAAATCTTCGAAAACACAATAGAGTCAGCAGTTTTCAACAAGTTCTCTTCAAACATTCACAGAATAATTATTACATTAAATGGATTGTTCCTTTTGGAAGTGGGTTTGATCCATAAAGTTTCATGGTAGAAGGGGCCCTATGAAAATGTAATAAAAAAATCTTAGTTAACACATCATGGCCCTAGATTTCACCTTTTTCTCCCAAACCATAAGGCCTAGAGCTTTGAAATTTGGTACATATCATCATATATTGACCCTCTACCAAAATACTTCAAAGAATTATCATACTCTGAAAATTAGCCCTTTTCTGTGTGATCCCTGATTTTACAAAGGAAATCTTTGAAAACCTTCTTCTCCAAAACCATAAAGCCTAGAGCTTTGATATTTGGTACATATCATCAGCCATTGACCCTCTACCAAATTACTTAAAAATAAATAGCCCTTTTCTGTGTAATCCCTAATTTTAGTTAGGAATAAATAATGATATCTTTGAAACCTTCTTCTCTTAAACCATTAGGCCTTGAGCTTTTATACTTTGTATGTATTGATGTCTATACTTCAAAGCATTACCATATTCAGGGAATTAGTGGTATATGGTGGGATCATCAATATAACTTAGATTAAAAGAGAAATCCTATACATCGTCTCCAAAATAATTAGACAGAGGGCTTTGCTATTTTGTTTATATCATAAAGCCATGAACCATCATACTCAGGGGAGCGATTTAGGGCCATCATGGTCCTCTTGTTATTCTGTTCATTTCCAGATGGTTTGTCTCCCAAAGAACAGAAGAAAGAGAGAAGTAGACTGTTTAGTGATTTATTCAAACATTGTGATAATTATAGAACCCAGATGTCCCACTGTAAAGTTTTTATTCAGGTATAGCATTATTCACATGTTGCAGTTTGCTGTATACCTGAAACTAATGAATTTCTTTTGTCAATAAAAAAAATATAGCTGGCCAATAAGATAAGATTTCATTACTCCATCCTATTTAACTCATTACCCAATGACTAATTAGAAGACTGGTTCAAATTAAAAGAAGTTGTAGACATTGATTCAACAAAATAAGGTATAAAACTTTGTGAGAAAAAAAATTGCTCTTTACAAAATGACTACAAAAGGCAAAAGGATATTGTCAGGTATCTCAGGATAATTGCCCTATTTGAATGTATTGGAGTGATCTCCCTTCACTTAAGAAATGAGAAAAATAATTTCAAAATGCTTGAATCTTGATAGATAAAATTGAAATTTAATAATAATTTTTACCAGATGACAAAATTTTAGACTGGTCAAAATTCAAAGAGCCTACAGATGGCAATTCAAAGAGTGTAAAAACTGAAAATACATGTGTCACATTGGTATGACACTTTATTGAAAATGACTATTTGATATAACAAATGAGTTATAATAAATAAATTGTGACAAGCTCAATCTGTATTTCTTTCTTTTGCTTTAGATTTAGACTAATAATTCTCATTATTGTATATTCCACATTGATGTTGAATATTTTTGACATAATTCAAAGTCTACAACCATTCCATCAAATGTCCATTCTATTGAATGTTTTATTGTATCAACTGTCTTTTGAAGAAAAGTTATAAACCTATCTAAGATACCCACATAGAAGATTGGGCAAAGTTATGTGTATACTTATTTACCCATTATCACACTGCGAAATTTTAGACTGGCCAAAATTGAAAGAAATTACAGACCAAAATCTGAAGTTTTGTTGCAAGCAATTTCTTCATTTCACACAGTGTTTTCCAATTAGTTTTTCTTGGGCAGTGTCAAAAAGTGTCAGTCTGTGGGAATGGATTAAATAGTTATTGTTCCGATACAGAGCTTGCAAACAATAATTCAAAATGCATTTGAATTGAAATATTGGTATCAAATGGATTTAAGAAAGATTGTGTTACATGAAGAAATTGCTTTGTGCAAGCAATTTTCCCCTTTCCTACAATGTTGTCCTGCATAAAAATGAGATATTGTGTAGTGATGGGTTATATCAACAGTTTTTCGTATTACAGGATGATAAAAATGGATCAAGATGGGATTTTATAGACAAAGAACAGAAGCAAAGCAAGCCTGTTGATCAAAGTAAACCACTTGATGACACTGCAGATCAAATTAAGAAGACAGATAAAACTTCCACCTCTTAGCAGATATTAACCAGGCCAATCTTACAAATATCTTTGCAAATATAAGTTGATAGATTCCTTGTTAGTTCAGGATCATGGGATTTAGATTAACCCATAACCAAATTATAGAGTTTTAGACTGGTCCTAATTGAATGGAGTTGCAGATGATTGTTCAAAGTTTATGAAATTTTAGATTTTTTTACATTTATCTGGGTAGAAAATATAGTGTAAAATAAAGAAATTTCTTCATTTTCCACAATGTTTTCCTGATAGTTTTTTTTGAGGGGTGTCTAAAATCCTTGTTGTGTGGGAATGGGTTAAGGATCTATACAAAAAAAAAAATGTTAAAATGAGTTACATACAGGAAATTCTTTAACAGTAATGTTTACTGAAGGTCTAATCTATCCTCACACAACAAAATTTTAGACTGGTCCAAATTGAAAGGAGCTGCAGACGACAATTTCAAGTCAATGGAAATTTTTTTGTCAATTCAGATAGATACCATTGTGGACAATGAAGTTTTTTATTGATACAAGCAATATCTTCATTTTCCACAATGTTTTCAAAAGCTGTTTTTGAGGGGCGTAAAAAGGAGGGATTGTATTGGAATGGGTTAATGGAAGACAAATCTATAAAATGTAGGGTTTGTTATACTCTATATATAAGTGTATCTGTATGTGTTTTTATATTCAGATAATTAAGACCTTGGAACAATTTTCATGCTTCAGAAAGGTGAATCTATAGACACTGTTTGGTCTGTCAATCCACACTGTGGCAAATTGGATGAAACTTAACCCATTAACAGAGAAGAAAAGCTTAACCCATTCCAACACAGCAAAATTTAGACTGGTCCAAATTGAAAGAAGCTGCAGACGACAATTTCAAGTTGGTGGAATTTTGATTTTTTCTTTAGTCTTTTTGGATAGAAAACATTGTGGATAATGAAGAAATTGCTTGTATCAAGCAATTTCTTCATTTTCCACAATGTTTTCCAAAGTTTTTTTCTTGAGGGGCATAAAAAGGAGGGATTGAGTTGGAATGGGTTTAACTGGTCCAAACTGAAAGGAGTTGCAGACAACAATTTAAAGTTGATGAATTGATATTTTTTCAACTTTCTGGTTAGAAAACATTGTGGTAAAGGAAGAAATTGCTTATTTCAAGCAATTCCTTAATTTTACAAATGTTTTCCAAATTGTTTTTCTTGAGGGGTGTCAAAAAGTGTCAATCTATGGGAATGGGTTAATGTATGAAATCTTCATAATATTTTGCCTTTTTTTTCTCCCCTTTTAAAATCTGAGGCCATGTCATGGAAAATCTTGATTTAATATTTTGAGTTTTCCTCAATATCCTCTTCACCTGTTGCCAAAATTTCTTGAAACTTCACAACTATATTGTTTATTAACCCATTCCAACACAAGAAAATTTTAGACTGGTCCAAATTGAAAGAAGCTGCAGACGACAATTTCAAGTTGATGGAATTTAATTTTTCTTCTTCTTTTGGGATAGAAAACATTGTTGATAATGAAGAAATTGCTTGTTACAAGCAATTTCTTCATTGTCCACAATGTTTTCCAAAGCTTTTTTTCTTGTGGGGCGTAAAAAGGAGGGCTTGAGTTGGAATGGGTTAAAAGCCATAATGTAAACACCTAACAAGAGCACCATGATGGTTTTATACGGCTCACCTTAATACGATGGCGCAGGCTTTTATAACAGATACACAATATCAAAGGTCTTATTGTAAAAGTTTTGCAAAAGAAGATTTACTTGTTTAATCCAATACAAATCCAAGCTCCGACAACAGAGGGCTTATTTTCAGAGTTCAAGAATTCATTATAGTATTTTGGTTGAGGGTAAATGAGCAATGATATATTTCCCAATTGTCAAGGTTCTAGGACTTATGATTTCGGAGAAGAGATTTTAAGATTTCCTTCTTTATTCCTTTATAAATCTGAGAACACACAGCATAGGGCCAATTTTCAAAGATTTCCCTCTTTATTCCTATCTGGTGGACTTTTATCTGTTTTTGTGCTCTTTGGAGTCAGATGACTGATAAGGCCCTATGGGCCTCTTGTATTCTTTAGTGATAGTACAGGCAAGGGCTAATTTTCACAATACGGTAATTCTTTTGAGTATTCTTGTAGAGTGTCAATTTCATATTTCCTTCTTTATTCCCTTGTAAAATCAGGGATCACATGTAAAAGGGCTAATTTTCAGAGTATGGTAATTCTTTGAAGAACTTGGTAGAGGGGCAGTAGGTGATGATACATACCAAATATCAAATCTCTAGGCCTTATAGTTTAGGAGAAGTTTTGTTCATAATTGTTTACGGACAGACAGATGGATGACGGATATTAACCAATCACAATAGCTCACCTTGAGCACGTGCTCAGGTGAGCTAAAAATTTAGCTTGATGAAGCCATGCTATGATAAAAGGAGGCTTAAAATCTTCAACTCTTGTAAGTTTATATCTTGTGAATGATGGACTCTTAAATTTTTCCGTTTTTTAAATCATTATAGTTACAATACTGTTAAAAGTGGCATTAAATCCCATTTTTACAAACATCTCTTAGACATAAATCTTCAAATGTAAGAGAAAGAAAAGGTTTCTTTACCATTTTTTGCTTGGAAATATTTTCAGTCTAGTTTTGTACATACTTTCCAACTTTTGCCATTTTCGTTTTTAGGTTTCAATTACACAACTGGTAGACTTAATTTCTACTGTTTTAAGCTAACCTGAGATCAATGTGCTTAAGGTGAGCTACTGTGATCATTTGTTTGTCATCCATCCTTCAGTTGTCCATCGATCCATAAGTTCTTTAACAATCTTTTCCTCTTAAACCACTTAGCTCATTAGGCTGAAACTTGGCAGAAACAAAGTAGCCCTCTACAACAGTTGCTATAGAATTGCCCCAATTTTGGCTTCGCCCAAGCACATCCTATTTTATACAGAAACAAAGCATGAATTTCTTAAAAATCTTCTTCTGAAAAAACATAAAGCATATTCATTTGATATTTGCAATAGCACCACCTAGTAGCCCTCTACATAAGTTGTTTAAAATCAAAGGACTGAAAGTCCTGAGAGCAGTTTTGCTGGCTTTTCAGTAACTGCAAAGTGCATATTTTCTAAGTTTTTTTTATTATTCATAACCAAAAATAGATTCCTTGCCTAATGAATCAACAATGTGCAATAAAAGACTTATAAGCAGTGGGGTTCAAATAAAAAATTAAACCTTTGCAACAGAGCACTGAAGCAGGACCACCAGCGTAATTCAAACAAAAATGCATTTAAGGTTACCACCCTTTATAGTGTAGGCTTCTCTTTTTACATGGAACATACACATTCAAAATAACAAGAAATACTTGTTACATCATAAGATGTAGAAGAATTCAAATCACAACACAAACGACAAGAACAATGTAATAAAGGGATTTACAAGAACAACAAAAGAGAGAAATCAAAGAAACTGAATTTGAAAAGTCAAAATGTCATTTAAGTGGCAAATCAAACACTAATCTGTGGGAAATTTATACACCACCTTCTTGAAGAATAAAGAGCCTTTTTACATACAGGAAGTCTCCCTTTGTGACCCTTTGTGACTGCTTAACCAAAATTTGCTATTTTGCTTTCATAAAATGTTTTCCCTTTATATTTTCCATCAGTGTGTGCAAATTTTCGGTTGTGTGGTAATGGGTTAAAGGATAAAAGGAAAATGAAATCAAAACTAGGATTTGTTTCTTTTTGAATTGAGCAAATCATTATCATTACAAATGAAGTATTACATGCTCGCATCAGATATAGTTCAAATTTGAGATGTGAAAGAGTGTTTATAATTCATCACTGTTTTTTATAGGTGCTTGAACTACAAATATAGCAGGGCTTCTTGAGGGGCGTCCAAAACTGGATTGTGTAGGAATGGTTTAATATTGTTGAGGATCATGCTATTGATGAGAGTTGTTAATGAGATACTCTTGTAATATTGTTTCTTTTACTTGGAAGATTTTTTATATGAGACCTTTAAAGTTCCTTCATTTTCTGGTGCAGCAACTAAGCCCTTATTATAGGTGGCAAAGTTTAGGACTGAAATTGCACACAATAATTCAAAGTGTATCAAAATAAAAGAACAAGTTTCAAATACGGTAGAATAGAGTGTAAAAGGAAGACCAATTACTTGTTGCAATTTCTCCTTTTCATAAGCTCATTGTCATCTGCACATAGAAATACGTGATTGTTTTGTAATGGGTTAAGAAGATGTGCCCGAAGTTCTGGGTTAGAGCGTCAACCTCATTATCAAGAGGAGCTGAGTTTGATTCTCGTGATTGGCAATCAATATTGGGCCACAATCTTTTTGTTTGGCCCACTAGCAGTGAGCCAGACTAAGTCAGTGTATGTCTGTTCAAATTTGTCAAGAGCATATGACATAAATTTACGTACGGATTTCAAAATGACTTGACATGATTATTCTCTATCATGAGCGGATTTGTAATTTTAAACATATTTATTTTCAAATAGATCCAAGGCCAAGGTCATAGCCTAAGGGCCAAAATTAAGCTTGTCCAGAGCATATGTACTACATTTGTTTTAGATTTCAAAATAACATGACACAAATATTCTATATCATGAGTAGGTGTGTCATTTAAAACAAATTGTCAGACAGTTCCAAGTTCAAGGTCACAGCTCAAGGTCAAATATTCGATGGGCTCAACACGTTGCCAATGTATTACATTCTGGTTTTTCACTATATGGTTTTTTGTCAATTTACATGCAATTTGATTTGCATCCTCTTTTCAATTAGGGCCAGTCTAAGATAATGTTGTATATTATCCCACTATAATCAGACATAAAACAAAAGCACCGCCTATGGGTGCCTATGCTCGGCAGTTGGGTGCTGGATAGTGGACAAAATGCAACTAGAAATACCCCCCTTGATACAGGTTGCCCTTTTGATAGTGAACAAGTGTGCCAAGTTTCAGGTGAATGCATTTAATAGAACTAGAGATATCACAAAATGTCCAGTTTTTGCACGATGACAACGACGATGACACCAAGGCTATAGCAATACCTCAGGTTTTCTTCGGAGTAAAAAATTTAGAATAGTTGAAATTCAAAGAGGTTACAGATGACTATTTGATATTGCTATTTAATATTGAAGAAATTTTAGAAATCTTTTGCTTATGAAGTAGAAATCATTGTAACAAGCTATTTTTTCATTTTCCACCACATTTTCAAAAGCTTTCTTTCTTGGGGCATCTAAAAGCGTTATGCATGGGTTATACAACTTGACAAGGGTTAACAATCTTTTTTTTTTTCAATTTTTTATTATACACCCAAAGGGTGGTATTATGTTCTGGCCCCGGTGGTCTGTCCGTCTGTCAGCAATTTTTTGTGTGCGCGACTTCTCCTAAACTATCCATGGGAATGAGCTGAAACTTGGCACAATTACTCCCTATGATGTCTAGTTGTGCATAAGAGCTTTGAAATTCAAATTGCTCCAGTCATTTTTGGGTTATCTTGAATTATCTGCCCTTGAATTGAACGAAAATCACTGTTTCTTTTGTGCGCAACTCCTCCTAAACTATCAATGGGAATGAGCTGAAACTTGGCGCAATTACTTCACATGATGTCTAGTTGTGCATAAGACCTTTGAAATTCAAATTACTCCAGTCATTCTTGAGTTATCTTGAATTAACTGCCCTTGAATTGAATGAAAATCACTGTTTCTTGTGTGCACAACTCCTCATAAACTATCAATGGGAATGAACTGAAACTTGGCACGATTACTTCTCATGATGTCTAGTTGTGCATAAGACCTTTGAAATTCAAATTACTCCAGTCATTATTGAGTTATCATGAATTATCTGCCCTTGAATTGAATGAAAATCAGTTTCTTGTGAGCACAACTCCTCCTAAACTATCAATGGGAATGAGCTGAAACTTGGCACAATTACTCCCCATGATGTCTAGTTGTGCATAAGATCTTTGAAATTAAAATTGCTCCAGTCATTATTGAGTTATCTTGAATTATCTGCCCTTGAATTAAATGAAAATCACTGTTTCTTGTGTGCGCAACTCCTCCTAAACGATCATTGAGAATGAGCTGAAACTTGGCACAATTACTCCCCAAGATGTCTAGTTGTGCATAAGACCTTCGAAATTTAAATTGCTCCAGTCATTATTGAGTTATCTTGAATTATCTGCCCTTGAATTGAACGAAAATCACTGTTTCTTGTGTGCATAACTTCTCCTAAACGATCATTGGGAATGAGCTGAAACATTGCTCCCTATGATGGATAGTTGTGCATAAGATCTTCAAAATTTGAATCATTCCAGTTTTTCTTGAGTTATCTTGAATTATCTGCCATTGTATTGAATGAAAATCACTGTATTTCTTGTGAGCACAACTTCTCCTACTTTCTGAATGGGAATGAACTGAAACTTGCTACAATGACTGTGTGATGTCTACTTGTCCTTAGGACTAGGATTTGTTTGAAATTTCAAGTTGTTCCTGAATTATCTGCCCTAGACTTAACAAAATAGCTTCAATTTACATTTATTTTTGTACAAAACTCCTACAATTTACAGAGAATTTAACAGAAACTGGCCACAATGTATCTCTATGATTTTAGTCTGTCCATCTGTCCGTCCGTCTGTCTGTCCGTCTGCTAGCAATTTTTTGTGTGCACAACTCCTCCTAAACTATCAATGGGAATGAGCTAAAATTTTGCACAGTTACTCCCTATGATGTCTAGTTGTGCATAAGACTTTGGAAATTCAAATCTTTTCAGTCATTTTTGAGTTATCTTTAATTATCTGCCCTTGACTTGAACGAAAAACACTTAATATCTTTTATGCACATCTTATCCTACATTTTTTATGGCAATAGTTTTAAATCTAACAATGGTTTTGAAAGCTGTCATTTTTCTCAAGTGTATACAATATTATTCAGGTAACAAGATCTTTCTTTTGATAAAATGCATGAGCTATCATTCAAGATAACATAAGTGACAAAGCAAGGTTACTGACAAGCCCCTTCGGGCGTATATGCGCCGCTCTGCGAAGCTCTTGTTACTCTTGCAAACTCATCCTGCCTTTATGGTACTCTGTGAAAATGACCAATTAAGGCTATCAATCAGTTAATCATCTTAACCCTTGTCATGCTGAACCCGGAATATTCCGGTTTTGGCAGGAGATGTAGACCAAGATCAGCCTGCACATAAGTGCAGACTAATCTTAGCCTACACCTCCTGCTTGTACTTTTTTACCAAAGTTATTTATGAGATTGATTTCTAAAAGAAATATTGTTTTTTGAACAAAATGTTCTATCAGTGCTTTCAGCCCTTTGATTTTACAGCAATTCAGTGAGGTTAATTATACAGCATGACAAGGGTTAATTATAAAAAAATTTGCAAAATAAGGCCATTTAAAATCAAGTAAAACTTCTGGTTGGAGTCAATGGATGGGATCAGCCGAGTAAATGGACGGGACCAGTGATTGGACAATTGTCTTGATGAGCAATTTAAATGAGTATAAACAACATGTGGTCTGAAAGATGAATCATGGATTTCGTATCAAAATTGACCTATTTATCTGCAGCTCCATTGGGCCATTTTATGAAACAGGCTAACAAAACCTTTTTCGCCAGTTTTAATGGTGAGCCCTTTTCAAACAGGGCCTTTGTGACACTGGACCTTTTTTTTACCTGCTACCTTTAAAAGCTTACAATGATTGGGTTAACCCATTTCAACACAATGACACCTTTGTACGCCCCTAAGGAAAAACATTTGGGAAAACATTGTCTAAAAATGAAGAAATTGCTTGTAACAAGCAATTTCTTCATTTTACACAATGTTTTCTACCCAGAAAGAGGAAAAATCTGATATTTCATTAACTTCAAATCGTCGTCAGCAATCTCTTTCAATTTGGACCAGTCTAAAACTTTGTTGTGTGGGAATGGGTTAATTACTACTTTCAATTGATATTGCTGCAGTAAATGACCATTGGTTTCTGACATTTTCTCACACCAGTACTTAAACAAGATCCTATCCTAGCCTCCAGCTTCTCATCCCTCTTAGATGGTTATAAACCCGTTTTAGTAGACATAAAAGTCAATATCAAAAAGAATATTGGCCGTGATGGGGGTCATGGTTGGCTACTTTAGTTGCTTGCAAAAGTGCCAAATATACGGTAAGTACTCAAAACCATGTCTACCTCTCATACATATGACGTTGGTAGAAATCTAACAAAGTCGTAGAGGCCATAAGTGAAGTATTTTTTCATACATTTCATAGCTGTAAATTTATTGGGGAATAAAATGAAAATAACTATAGTTTTACTACAATTTTATTGTTCAAAATAAGCTATAAAAATGAATGTTTCTACATAATGATCTAAAATATGGAAAATAGCAAAAAATGATAAAAATATGATAATGGAGTATGGCATACAGCAAGAGATCAGAAATATGTTTCCATAATGAAAAATGTTTCAACACAGTTTTATAGGATCAGTCATTTGATTTTCTTTGACAAAAGCTGATCTTAACCCATCAAGCAATTTCTTCATTTTACACAATGTTTCTACCAAGCAAGTAGAAAAATCTAAAATTTCATAGACTTTGAATTATCGTGTGCAACTCCTTTCAATTTGGGTCAGTCCAAAACTTTGCTGTTTCCGAATGGGAAAATTAATTACTGCACAATCACACTTTTTGAAACAAAGACACACAAAAAAAGCTTGAGAAGCATTGTGGAAAATGAAGAAATTGCTTGTTACTTTTCTTTATCATCCACAATGTTTTCTACCCAAACTCATCCACTAAAATTCTGCAACATCTTTGATTTTAGACTATTCTAGAATTTGATTGTCTGGGAATTGTTTAAATAAAATTGTACAAAATAAACAAAACATTTACCTTGAAGCAGATTACTTAAATACATTATTTTCACTTTTAAAAGAGACCATATACCATCTAAAGTTCAACATTTTGCCTAAAAGAGTCTATTGTTGATTTATGCCAGGGGTAATTGTAGACATATTCTATAACAGCCACTGATTTTTGTTCCCATTGACCCATTACCAGATTGGAAAAGTTTAGACTACTCCAAATTGAAAGGAATTGCAGATGACAATTTAAAGTTTATGAATTTTTAGATTTTTTCTACTTTCTTGATAGAAAATATTGTGTAAAATTTAGAAATTACAAGCCATTTCTTCATTTTACACAATGTTTTCCCAATTATTTTTCTGAGAGCGTCCAAAAGTGTCTCTATTTGGACCAGTCTAAAATTTTGTCTTCTGGTAATGGGTTGAATTTTGTACAAAGAAAATAGCAAATTGATTGTCATATGTTTATAATTGATATTTAGTTTATATTAGCCTTATCCTGCTGAATAAAATCCTTTCTTTAATCCATTACCTGCTGGCAAAATTTTAGACTGGTCCAAATTGAATGGAGTTGCAAAAGACAATTTAAAGCGTATAAAATTTTAGATTTTTTCAACTTTCTGGGTTCAATCAATTTCTTCATTTTTACACAATGTTTTCCAAATTGTTTTTCTTTTGGGTGTCAAAAAGCGTCACTGTATGGGAATGGGTTAAGAACTACATTGAAATCAAATGTCTGAAAGCACTAGAAACCTTTTTTGTAGGTAAGTTTTATTTTTGACTTAAAAAGGGAAAAAGGAGGTGGTGAAGACTAAGATCAGGCACAGACTGAGCCTTGTTGATACTTTCTGCCAAAACAAAACTTATGAGTTCAGTTTGACAAAGGTTAAGATACTTTACAATATGCACTTAACATGTATGACAAAATAAGCTGTAGTTATGATGTTTAAGCTGCCAAACCGACAAAAATACTTTACATAAATGTTAACCCATGCTGGATTTCAAAGTTCACTTCTAGGCTAAAAGTGATATTACTGGTCCATTAATGTTTGATTGACAACAGCTATCCAGTAATTGATGACCCAAATTTATTTTCCTAGTGAGATCCCAAGCTACTAATGATTAACCCATTCCTACATTACAAAATTTTAGACTGGTCCAAATTCAAAGAAGTTGCAGACGACAATTTTAAGTTGATGAATTCTTAGTCTTTTTGGGTAGAAAACCTTGTGGACAATGAAGAAATTGCTTGTTACAAGCAATTTCTTCATTTTACACAATGTTTTCCAAAGCTTTTATATTTAAAGCGTCTTAGCGTGGGAATGGGTTAATTATAAGATATATATGTTGGAATTAGTTGGAGCCATCTCGATATTCATTTCTTGAATTATCTCCGCCGCAGGTTGTATCGTCTGCTACTTGACAAATCATTTTCTTCCTCTTCAGCATCTTCCATATTGTCCGATATTTCTGAGCTTCCTGTTTTTTTAACAATGGATGGCTTTAAATCACTTTGTGACTTTTTGTCATTGTCACAAGTAAAATGTTTTCCTAGATCCAATATAACAAGCAAAGGTACAATAAACCAGACTGCTCCCATGCCAAATACCAAGAACTCTCCCAACCAGCTCTCTACAACATGGCCAACGGGTATTTCCAGGGAGTATAATGAAAACAGAAATGTCTTCCAGGCGGTCATTGCGCTGACGATGATTGTTGCCATTTTTGCATTCTGGATGGTTTTGAAGAAACCAAATACGACCATCAAGTTGACGCTGCTTTCAATCAGATTCCCACTGAAATGTACATATAAACCCTTGTCATGCTGAACCTGGAACATTCCTGTTTTGACAGGAGGTATGGACTAAGATCAGACTGCACAGTCTGATCTTAGTCTGCACCACTTGCTTGTCCCTTTTAAGCCAGAGCTGTCTAAAAGATAAATTTTACAAAATAATATTAACCAATAATAAGTGATTTTAGTATTTTCAGTCCTTTGATCTCTAAATGAAATTCTGTAGAGGATTCAACATGACAAGGATTAAATCAAGTAACAGTTATGAGAAAGCAATTTAGTGAAAGAGGAAAATGCTTGTTATAAGCCTTTTTTAGCTCCACTGCCCAGCTGCTAGCATGTTATTGTCCTGACTTTGTATCAATGGTAGGTGAATTGTGTAAATCTGCCTGTAAAAATGTTATTCTTAGAAAATACTATCATGAATTCAAGAAATCATCCTCAGACAGTATTGAACAGGTTTAACCCATTCCCACTCAATCCCTCCTTTTTACGCCCCTCAACAAAGAAGCTTTGGAAAACATTGTGGAAAATGAAGAAATTGCTTGGATCAAGAAATTCTTTTCTATCCCAAAAGACTAAACAATTCAAAGTTCCATCAACTTGAAATTGTCGTCTGCAGCTCCTTTCAATTTGGACTGGTCTAAAATTCAATTGTGTTGGAATGGGTTAAGCTAGCTTTCAAGGAATGTTCTTTAAATCACATTTAACTGAAGTTTTTATACCCCCACAAAACGATTTTTATCAGGGGTATACTGGAATCAGCCTGTCTCTCCGTGTGTCTGTGTACAATATACTTCCAATTTTGTGTCACAAACTCCTACTTCAGTTTTGCTTCAATACCATTGAAACTTTATACAAAGATTAACCACATGTTGAAGTCTTGCAAGACGCAATTTTGAAGTCTTAGTTCCCCCTGGTTCAAGAATGAGTTCTTATATAACTATATAAAACTATAATGTTGTTGACTTACAATCCTTGTGTCCATATAAATACATCTTTAGCATTAGCGTAGTTTTTATCTGCTACAATGTACCATCGATCTGAAAAATAATTAACAGGAAATATATGTGGCCTATCGTGCAAAAAGGTACCATCCTGGATATTAGTTAAATAAATACAGTCAATCTGGTATTAAGTGACCACTCAAGGAACAACCAAAAAGTGGTTGCTGAAAAGAATTGTTGATTGATACAAGTTTTGGTGACAGATAGGATGCTTTTTGACACCCCTCAAAAAAAGCGATTGGGAAAACATTGTGACAAATGAAGAAATTGCTTGTTGCAAGCCAAAAAGTTTGAAAATTCTACAATTTCATAAGCCTTGAATTGTCGTCAGCAACTCCTTTCAATGTTTCCCAAATGTTTTTCTTGAGGGCATTCATAAGCATCACTGTGTGGGAATGGGTTAATACTTACACGGATAATAGAGCATCTCCAGACATCCACCAGGTAGTGTGTGGGGCCGTAAAACACAAAAACTGCCATCAATTAGACAGACAAAAGATGAAATCTTCAACCATCTGTATATCCAAGTGGGTATAGGGCTTGTTGGGGATGCCATCCTTGTTGACTTTTAGTAGGAATCTGGATTAAATGGAAAGCGGATTAATCATTATTGACCTCTTACAACAAGGCAGAATTTTAGACTGGTCCAAATTGAAAGGAATTGCAGACAATTTGAATTTTATGAAATTTTAGATTTTTTCAACTTGCTAGGTAGAAAACATTGTGAGGTGGTTTTTTAAGAGAATCAAAAGCTTAGAAAACTGAGTGTAGCTACAAAAGAAAATATGTTGCTTTAAACAATACATTTTCCTTATATTGAATTATTTATATTTTTGTGTTGTTGCTGTTTAGAGAAAAGAGATTTGAAACTTCACAGGTGGATACATCTCATTGGGGAGAAGTGCAGTGCACAAGAACCACAACTCTTTCTTGCATAATTTTGGAGTTATTGCCCTTTGTTCTTTTAAACACTTACATTTTGTCCGGGTTATATCTCTCAAAGTATAATTGCTATCAACTTGAAACTTCATAGGTGGATATTACATCTCGTTGAGGAGAAGTGCAGTGAACAAGAATAATTGCTGGCCTGCCAATTTACTGATTTGGCCACGCCACCAGACTCCAATAGTCACGCTTCGATTTTAAATGGCGTTATTTTGCAAAATTCATGGCCAGTATTATGAAACAAAAGTAGAATGGTTGGTTGGCGACCAAAATGTTGTACATGCAGCTTGAATAAGCTGTAGTTACAACTTTTAAGTTGCCAAACAAACAAAAATGTTTCACACAAATGGCTGCAAATGTTAAAATCTCAATTCAAGGCTGAAAAATGATTTGATTGGTCGATATATTCCTTGATTGACAGCCGCGTTAATTATCAGCAGAAGAATCATTATCAACAAAAAATTCATTTTCAGGTGCCTATTATTTCAACAAATAGACTTTTGTTGTTATTGATTTCTCTCCAGTCACAATCCCACCCCCACCCCCGCATTCATTTGTCTGGAATCTCCTTGTGTCGCCTCGAATGTACTCTACCTACTTTCGGTTTCGATTTGAGTGGCTGAACCATTTGCAAACTCACTACTGATACGAAAATGCTACAATTCTATCTTAAAACTCTCAGAAGTTACACGAAAAGAACATACCCTTGATGAAGATACTAACATGATATTGGAGCTGAACTGGAACATGAACTCTGTAACTAAATGCACACTACGTGTGTATGCGCTTCATGTAATACCATCTTATCTTACCTTTTAAATCTTTCTCTCACAGCCTTCGTAGTCCGGCTCCACCTAGATACTAAACTGTTTGATCTGCTGTCAAAACAACGTTCACGATAACTATTTTTGAGTGTAGTCTATCGGTCAATCTTTAAGCGTCGTTGACCTAATTTATGCGCACAATAATTAACGCATGACTGGACACGCTATCTTAAATCAGAACAAGAGTTTTCCCCCTTATTTCCGCGCGTTTTTAGCAGACGACAATTTTTTAAAATTGTTGGAGTCGCGATACATGCGGCGCTTACAGCAGAACCACAATGAGCAGCATTTCCTTTATGACCTTTAATATTGAAATTAAAGTCCTGTGTATTACATTTGAAAATAACAACAAAACAAAACACACACACACCCCCCAAAAAAAACACACAACAACAACAAAAAAAAACAACAAACAAACATGTCGCTAATTGCTATTGGGTCTCTCCAGTTAAATTGAGAGGGAAAAATGGACGCGCGATCGTAATATTTCCACGTAGGCCCAATATGATGGCTGTATGAGTCCGTGATTCTATATCGTTTTAAAAACGTGTTTTCACAGCTACCCGGGACCTTTTCAATATTGTTCATACCAATCAGGCTGAAGACGGTTGTTCATACCAATCTGAAGACGAAGTAGGATATAAACAAGTTCATATCCTGCAATTATCGTTTTTGCTCTGAATCATATACAAACCACATCCGAATTTGTTCGGGTACATGTAAATATCTTTAAATGGTAGTAGCAATATTAATAGTGATACATTATAAAATCATTAATATCTTTTAATTGCACACGGTCATCTATATCAAATAACTGGTGATTCCGCAACGGATACCCACTCAACATGTAGCTTGATAAATGAATACCGTAATATTTCCATCTTGAAGTAAAAATCACCCGCTCTATCAATTCTCAGCTCCGTTATGATTATCATCACAATCACGGAAAATATCTTTACAATCTTCATTATCGTGCACATTGAGTAACGGTTTCCAGTTTTATAGACTGAAGCTTAACCCATTCACTAGAAGGCACAAATTTAGACTGGTCCAAAATGAAAGGAGTTGCAGAAGACAATTTAAAGTTTACGAATTTTTAGATTTTTTCAAAGTTTTGTTTGGAAAACATTGTGTAAATTGAAAAATTGTTTGTCCGGCATTAAGAGAACATAATCGAAATTCCATTTTAGAAAGCAAAGGCGCTTAAGAAGTGAAGAGTAAATCGCACCTAAATCCTGTTTTTGGAACTCATTAGAATCGTGTCACGGAGACGATTCTAATGAGTTCCAACGACATAGGATTAAGCGAGAATTCTGTAATAACTTATGTATGCAATCGATCAATCCTTCATATATTCGGGAAAAGGTGAACTAAGTGACGTAGTATTCTCTTAAGCGACCACTTTTGGTCGTCTTTCGAGTGGCGGATCGTTTAATACAAGATTTTCTGTCAGAGGAAAACACCCCGCATTGGTTACAGAAATCCTGGATCCGCAATTGATAGAATACATTGCGCCATGTACTTTAAGTAAAATAAGAGTAACATAGAAAAAGCCGAAGGGCATTCAAACTTGCATGTATCATGTTTATAGACAAAAGATTTTTATCGTTGACATACATGTCCAAAAATACAATTCATTGCTCGTGGTTTTTTTTTTTTGATTGATTGGTTGGGGTTTAACGCTTCTTTTGACAATATTTCAGTTATATCGCGGCGGCTGGAGCGCGGATTCCTGGTAATTCTCACACCAGTACTACCACTATGTCCTTTCCAAGCCTCTAGCTGCTCACCCCACGTAGGTTTACAATTATCCACCCATTGGTGGGATACTCATATCGAAAATGATATTCGCTACGGCCGGGGATCGAACTCGGGACCCATGACTAGGAGCCCTGCGCCCTAACACTGCGCTATGGCCGCAGCTTTTTATACTTAAAAAAGCGTTCAATACACTTTATACTTTGAGGTAGCTGTAAGTGACTTAGTAATTACCGAGTTTTATGAATGCTTTGATTTCTAAGATTTTAATTAAAATGTTTGACCACAAGTGACACACAAAATCCCTAGCAACATTAAACCTGTCTTCCAAATACTTTAGAAGCAATACATGCAGTTCTAATAATTAATTGATAGAGATTTTCATTTGGGATACAGAAACCTAGACCGCCCCATTCTTACCGATCTGAAAATAGTCAGTACTTAACCCGGCCACTACCAGACGGCAAAATCTTAGACTGGTACAAATTCAAAGGAGTTGCAGTCGACAATTTTTAGTTTATGAAACTGCTTTTTTTTTAAACTTTCGGGTAGTAAACATTGTGGAAAATAAAGAAATTGCTTGTAACAAGCAACTTCTTGATTTTCCACAATATTTTCCGAGGCCTTTTTTCTTGGGTGCGTCTGAACGCGTGTTAATTGGGAACTTTAACTAATAAACGTAAATATTTAGCAGCTTGTTTTTCTTTGACTGGTCATTTAAGGGTGTCACAGGATTTATTGTCAAGGACGAATGATGCCTTTAAGAGCTCTGTTGATGGCAGTCTGGCTGGCGCCAAATACTGATTTGCTACGGTTATACAATGATTTTCAATTGAAAAGAGAAAAAAAAAAAAAAAAAAATCAAGCATACGATAACTGATTTTTATGCTCCTGGCATGAACTCCGGGAAGTATGAAGTCGGCTCGCGATGCGTCCGTCTGAGCCAATATGTACATGCCCAAAATTCACTGAACCCTACTATTTAGTTCCCATGACAATGCAAAGAAGACTGAAGTTCAATTTTTGATGAAAATTCGTGGAAAAGGGAGGATTGCGGTAACTTTAAATTAATGTCTATCATTAAAAAAAATACATATATCGAAAACTAGCATTAATTCTGTCCATCAAAAGCTTTTCAGTTCGTCGTGAACGTCGTCGTAGAATTAAGTTATCAAATTATGACTGGTATACCCCAGAATTCTTTCAACTCTTAAAAACGAGTCAAATTGTAGTTACGATGGTTTAAAGATAAAGTTTCTATGTGAAATAACTTGCTAGCGTCCACAGTCCAAACTTTTATAATATTCTCAGAAACCAGTTGATGGATTTGAACTTAATTTCACAGAAAAGATCCATTGATGATCTTTCTCAGATTCCTTCAAAGACTTTAGACCAGATGAAAACATTACCTCTCTATATACCACATGTGATGAATAATTTATTGAATTTTCAAAGCCCCCTTACTATAAATATCATGAAAATAATGTCTTTTCTAAAAACTGGATCTCTAGGTCAAATCTTAGGAGAACCTTGTTGGTGCTGCAGGTGCCAGATTTTATACTCAATCAAACTCAAAATTGGTCAGAAAAGTTTTCAGATTATTCCATAGTTATTACACTAGTGTAATAAGATATTGGGTTATATTGTTAATAATAATATTCCATTAATCTCTATTGAAGACTATGCAGTCCCGATAACGTCAGCTGATGGGTCCTAGCGCTAGGCAATTGAGTTGTCTAAGGTTCTATTTAGGCAATTTAACCCTTTCAAGTTTTTCAAAATTTTGGACTTGTCCGAATTCAAAGACGACAATTAAAAGTGTATGCAATTTGAAAAGTACCTACAGGATAGAAAATATTGTGGGAAAAGAAGAAATTGGGTTGTTACAAGCAATTTCTTCTTTTGCCACATTGTTTTCTAAAGTAGAAAATCACAGGGACGTAAAAACCAGGGAATGTACAGGAAAGGGTTGAAACATTGTTGGCCATATAATACTTCAAGTGTAATATTATAATTAGCATGGCATATGGAATACCAATATTGCCTCTGTGATACGAATTATGTATTTCCTTAGAATCCCTTCCAATCCCTGATTTTAAGGTCCCCGTGTTTTCATGTTTGAGAAATCATTATGGGAAAAAAGAAATTGCTTGTAACAAGCAATTTCGTCTGTTTTTTCCACCATATTTTTTACCCTACCGAATGATTATTTTTCAGATAAATTTGACTTTGATTGATTGATTGAATGGGGTTTAACGCCGCTTTTAACAGTATTTCAGTCATATCGCGGAGGCTGGAGCGCTAACAATGGATTCCTGGTATTTCTCACACCAGTACTACCACATCCTTTCCTAGCCTCCAGCTGATATCCAACTTAGGTTATCGATTAGCCACCCATTGGTGAGAGACAAATATGTGCCGCCGCCGGGGATCGAACCCATGACATCCCATGATTGAAGATTAGGAGTCTGACGCACTACCGAAAATTCGAATTTGAATTGTCGTATGAAAACCTTTGAATTTGGGCAAGTCTAAAATTTTGCAATACAGCAAATTGTTGTGTGTGAATTTCCGATTATTTATTGTCGCTTCCGTAGCATATGTCCACATGAGCGATGTTTCTAAAAGACGGTTAGTTATTACGGTGGATAATTCAAGGATACAGGACAAAACTACCAAGCCCCGCCTGGTTCTTCAATGGTTCTTCAATATGCTCGATGTAATGCAGCGTCACTCTGGGCCTCGGTTTAACGTCTCATCCGATTACATTGTTTGGTCAACCCAAGGCTCGAACCCGTAATATTTAGGTTTGAAGTCAAGTGCTCTACCACTGTAAGCTAATCAGACTGACAGTGCATATTAGGCTCATCTTCTTTTTAAACAAAAAAGCAAATTATTTCTTATTTGTGACCATGTTACACCAGACAATCAATTAGTATCTTCCACCAAAACTATGATAAGTGTAGAGAGAGATAAAGGTCTACTATCAAACAAGATGGCCATTGGCCCTAATGCGCTCACCTGAGATAGAGCTTAGGTGTATTAAAAACAGGGTTATTATGAGAGACTCACCAGATGGAAATCTCGTATGTGATATGATTCTTTGACCTGTAATTTGTTTGAAAAGGAGTTTAACGTCGCTTTTAACAATTGTTCAGTCATATAGAGGCGGCCGGAGCACCTAACAATGGATTCCTGGTATATCTCGCACCAGTACCACCATTACACCCTTTCCTAACCTCCAGCTGCTATCCTACTTAAGTGTACGATTATCTACCCATTGGTAAGACACAAATGTCGGAAAGGATAGTGCCGCCGCCGGGGATCGAACCCATGACACCCCATGATTGAAGATTGAGAGTCTGATGCGCTACCAACTGCGCTATGACGGCGGCAACCTGTTGTAAGAAATTTTCTCCTTTGTTTCTATATAATTCTAATTATTATCATTATAACATTATAATAAGATGATTTTTGCTCTGGATATGAGTCCAATGATTGATTGTTTAACATTTCCCTCATAATTTCTAAGTAAACAGAAGGATCCCCGAGTATGACTAAAGGGGCAATACATGAACAAATTTACAAAAGTTCACATGAAGAGTCTACATACATGTCTCAAGGTTCATCACATGAACTACCTTTTAGAGGTTCACTTGGAGGTTCTACACATCAAATATCAATGCTCTAGGCTTTCTCATTTCGAGCGGATTTTCAAACTTTTCCTGCTTTGTTTCTACGTCTAAGAAGGTGTGCCTGGATGGGGCCCAAATATGACCCAAAAGGGTATCACTTAAAGAAACTCTGTACAGGTTCAATTGGCGATTCTAGATACCAAATACAAATACTCTAGGCTTTCTGGTTTTAGACAATCAGATCACATGAACAAACTCGGTACAGGTCCGCTATGAGATGCTGCATACCAAATATCAATACTCTAGGCTTTCTTGTTTTAGACAATAAGATCACATGAACAAACTCTGTACAGGTCCCCTATGAGATGCTGCATACCAAATATCAATACTCTAGGCTTTCTCATTTATGAGAAAAGAGTTTCAAAGATTTCCTTCAATGTTTCAATGTAAAAAGGGCAGAGCCCAGATATGACCCAAGGGGCATCATTTGAACAGACTTAATAGATTTCTCCTAGGAGGTGCTGCATACAAAATATCAAAGCTCTCGTTTTCCTCTGGTTTCAGAGGAGATTTTCAAAGATTTCATTATTTCATCCATTTTTGTTGCCATGGCAACCAAATTTTAGGCAGGATTTCAATTATTTTAACAACTCTGGAAGAGCTTCACCCAAGGAGCACCCCTGCTAAGTGCCATCAAGATTGGCTTACAATGAGGAAAAGAAAATGTTTAAAGAAATTGTTGACAGACACATGACAACACTCGATGCCAGACATTGGATAATCACAAAATAGATTTACCTTAATGTCACGTTTGTTGCCATGGTAACTAGATATTTTAGCAGAATTCAATTCTATCAGCAGTTGAAAAGGAGGGAACCTAAGGAAGATTCCTGTAAAATTAGGTTGAAAATTGGCCAAGTAATTTATGAATAGATGTTCAAAGAAATCCTATTTAATCTCTACAGGCCCAACCCCCAAGCCTCCATCCCTGGTGACCCTTGAGTCAATATATTAGCATTTTCAAAGAGGCTGATCAAATCATGCTCCATGCATAATAGCAGCAAGGTTATAGAGCTTCTGTGTCATCAGATTTCTAAATTCTTTTAGGCCTACTAATTTTTTTACTTTTTATTCCATGGCCTGATTGATTCTTCTTTTTTTAAGGATTTCAATTCTTTTAATAATCTCTAAGAGGGGCACCCAAAGGATATTCCTCCAAAATTTAGTTGAATTTGACCCTGCAGTTTGGGAAGATGTCATTTCAGAAATTGTAGACACACAACGGACACAAGGTGATCACAATAACTCATATTTAGCTAATTGTGCTCAAGTAAGCTAAAAGGGGAAATACAGAAACAATAAAATAAAAACAATTTTCTTTAGTTTGTTTATTATCAGCACCTTAAGATATAGATTAGACCCTGCCTATGTATAGTACAAGTCACTAATTACAAGTTGTCTGAATTTAGTCTGATCAATTAAAAAATGTTTCATAATAAACAAGAAGCCCAGTGGGCCTTAACGGTCACCTGAGTAAAAGAGCACCAAGACAAGTGATTTTGTTTGAAAGAATTAGAAAAAGGTTTGGTTGAAATCCGCCCAGTAGTTCTTGAGAAGAAGATGAAATATTTAAAAGTTACCAAAAATGACCCCCTTTTGGTCCCCATTTTAGGCACCCCTGACCTCCAGCCTTTTAATTTTCACAAATCTGAATAACCATTACCAAATGATGCTTTTCACCAAGATTGTTTGAAATTGGCTTTGTACTTCATCAGAAGAAGATGAAAATGTGAATTTTTTTACATGATGAACTCTGACCTCTGGGTGTGGCCCCATACATGACCCCAGGGGCATGAATTTCACAATTTATAATATACCTGTCCTAGTTGTCATGCACACAAATTATTTAAGCTCTGGCATTAACGGTTTATTAGAAGAAGATTTTTAAAGAAGTACCAAAAATTACCCCTTTTTGGCCCCTATTTGGGCCCCTTTGACCCCCAGAACCCCTATTTTCACAAACTTGAATTGGCATCCCCCAATGATGCTTTCTACCACGTTTGGTTGAAATCGGCCCAGTAGTTCTTGAGAAGAAGATGAAATATTTAAAAGTTACCAAAAATTACCCCCTTTTGGTAACCATTTTAGGGCCCCCTGACCACCCCAGCCTTTTTATTTTCACAAATCCAAATAACCGTTACCAAATGATGCTTTTCAACAAGTTTGTTTGAAATTGGCTTTGTACTTCATCAGAAGAAGATGAAAATGTGAATTTTTTAACATGATGAACTTTGACCTCTGGGTGTGGCCCCATACATGACCCCAGGGGCATGAATTTCACAATTTATAATATACCTGTCCTAGTTGTCATGCACACAAAATATTTAAGCTCTGGCATTAACGGTTTATTAGAAGAAGATTTTTAAAGAAGTACCAAAAATTACCCCTTTTTGGCCCCTATTTGGGCCCCTATGACCCCCAGAACCCCTATTTTCACAAACTTAAATTGGCATCCCCCAATGATGCTTTCTACCAAGTTTGGTTGAAATCCGCCCAGTAGTTCTTGAGAAGAAGATGAAAATGTATAAAAGTTAAAGGACGACGGACGACGCACGATGGACGACGCACGACGACGGACAAACGATGATTGCAATAAGTCACCATGACCATTCGGTCAGGTGACCTAAAAACACACATTATTTACTGAAAATAAGTGCATCATAGGGTAGGAATTTATGTTAGAAAAGGAGGAATTTCTACTTCTTCACTTATGTTTTTATATGATATTTTTCTTCAGAGACTCAAAATGAAGAATCATGAAAAAATGGATTGAACTCTTTCTGCTCAAGACTGAGTTTTCATGGCCTTTAGATATATTATTCCAGAAAACATTGTGGGAGAAGAAAGAAGTGTTTGTCGTAAGTATTTTCTATTTTTCTACCCCAAATAATGGTAAATTTAAATGATCTTTGTATTGAAAGGCAAATGTCAAATAGGAAGGTAAACATTGTAAGACAAGGATAAAATGCTTGTTACAAGAAATTTCTCTTTTTATATCAATGGTCATTCTTAACTATATTTCATCAGTGTGTCAAAAAGGGGGATGGTGTGGTTTAATCAATTCCCACACAATCATCCCTCTTGATGCCCCTCTAGACACCATTTTTTTAAACATTGTGGAAAATGAAGAAATTGCTTGTACAAGCAATTTCTTCATTACCCAGTGTTTTCTACCAAAAGGACAGAGCTTTATGAAATTCATGAACAGAAATTGTAGCCTGCAGCTTTTTTTAATTTTGACCAGTATAAATTTTGTTGTGTGTTTATCAGTTATAATGTTTTTTTTTTTTGCTTTTTGATTGATCTTCAGTTCTAAAACATTGAACAGAGCATCAGAACAGGGTCTTCACTAACAAGATAAGTGCAAATAATAAGAATTAAGACAAATATAATATATACCACCTAAAAGTTTAAAATTGTTCTGAGAAAAAATACATCTATATTATATTAACTGTCTATATTTACAACCAAACAGTGCACAATTAATTTTAATCATTAACCCATTCCCACTTAATGGCGCTTTTTGACACCCCTCTAGAAAAAAGCTTTGGAAAACATTGTGGACAATAAAAAAATTGCTTGTAACAAGCAATTTATTCAATGTCCACAATGTTTCTACCCTCAAAGGCCAAAATTTTGTTGATTATACCAACTTTTTAATTTCTTGTCTGCAACTCCTTTGAATTTGGACCAGTTGTAAAATTTTGTTGTGTGGAAAAGGGTTAAAATAATGTAAACTGATTCGCAGATTGCCACTATCAAACACAAAAATCAATTAAATAATCAAAACATTCTTTAACCCATTACCAGATGACAAATTTTTTGACTGGTCCAAATTGAAAGGAGCTGCAGACAACAATTTAAAGTTTATGAAATTTAACTGTTTTTTTTCAAAGTTCTTGAGAGAAAAAATTTGGAGAATGAAGAAAATGCATTTTGCAAGCAATTTCTTTTTATTCCCACAATGTTTTCCCACTTGGTTTTCTTGAGGCTCTGACCAAACATAATTTATAAAATAATGTCATATACCACATGTCAGAGGTCAAGGGCTTACCCAGGGATCCATAAATTAGTAGATGACATTTCGGAGAGGTCCAAAGAGAAAGAAATTGCAGATGACATTTCTAATTGCAGTGTAATTGAAGGATCAGTGCAAATATAGCAAATTCTGTGAGAAACAGAGAAATCAGTCATAGAAAATGTCTCCTTTCTTTGCAATGGTTTAACACATCATAAAGTAGGACTGGGTGATATTGAATTAATCTTCACAATGAAATCAATTCCATAACAAACACTGCAGTATGTGCATTAATACACAAGATAAATTTGTTTGATTGGGGTTTAATAGTATAATAAATTTGTGAATACTCCTTTCCCGTAATTGCCACTTGCTGGAAATACCCTTGTTATTTAACCCAATACCAGAAGGCAAAGTTTTAGACTGGTCCAGATTCAAAGGAGTTGCAGACCACAATTTAAAATTCATGAAATTTTATATATGTTCCAACATTCTGGACAGAAAATATTATGTAAAATAATTGCTTGTTGCATGCAAAAATTTCTCCATTTTACACAATATTTTTTTTTTGTGTGTGTGTAGGCATGGTTAAGCATCATCACAGAATGAATGGGAGGAATGGGACCAGTCTAAAAGTTTGCCATCTGGTAATGGGTTGAAAAAGTACTGAAAAAGATTGCTCAACGCATCCATATTGACTTTTCACCTTGACATAGAAATAGTACCAGAATCAGGTGACAAATTTTTAAAATCAGTCCAAATCCAGGCAGACCACCAAAGACAATTCAGAGTTGGTTTAACCCATTCCCACACAGTGATACCTTTTGACTCCCCTCAAGAAAAAGGGCTTGAAAAATATTGTGGAAAATGAAGAAAATGCTTGTCACAAGCAATTTCTTCATTATTCACAAAATTTAATAACCAAAGAGACAAAGATTATTTAAATTCCATCAGCTAAAAGTTATCCCTGCAACTATGGAGAAAATACTTTTTTAAGCAAACTCTTCTTTTTTGAAAGATACTTTACTTAGCCATTTTCCCTTTGCATGTTAAATTTTGGGTTTGTGTGGTAATTGTTTATCCTATTCTCACATAATGATGTCTTTTGATGCCTCTCAAGAAAAAGGGCTTGCTACAAGTAATTTCTTCATTATTCACAATGTTTCAAACCAAATAGACCAATATTTCTTAGATTCCTTCAACTAAAAGTTATTGTCAGTAATTTCTTTCAATTTGGCCTAAAGTTTTGTCATCTGGTTATTGTTTGATACAGCTTATGAATTAGATAGATAAAATGCAGAGTATCGAGAAAAGCAACATTATAGGGGTTTAGCTTGAGCAAATTCAAAACAGAAATACTGAAAACAACATGTACATTTTGGCCAACAAGAGTTTACCAGTATCTTTTGAAAAAGTAGAAAGTTAGCCCATTTGTAAACAACTTACAGGAATGCGAACCCATTCCAACACTAAAAAATATTAGACTGGTCCAAACTGAAAAGAGTTGCAGACCAAATAATTAGTATTGAAATTTTAAAACTACATATATTAGACTTTAAGGATAGAAAACATTGTGGATAATGAAAAAAGTGCTTGTTACAAGTGTTTTTTTCATTTTACACAATGTTTTCCCTTTTTTTTCTTGAGGGGTATTAAAAAAGACAAAAGTTTACAATGGTCCAAATAGGAACGAGATGCAGCTGATATTCCAAAGTGCTTGTAAATAGACAAACTAGGACAATTTCTAGGAGAAATGTGAGAAATGATAAATTGATTTTACCAATTGATTTTTTTTATGTTCCTTTTTCTTTAAAATGTATCATTCTCAAGAATGTTTAGTGGTATAAAATGAGGACTGTGTTGTATTGAGTCAACTAAATCCACAAAGTCCCTGGTTTAGATGCCCTTGGAAAATTTGGGAAAAGATTATAAGTAAAAGAAAAGTTTCTTGTAACTTTTTGAAAGCAATTTTGCCCTAATCTACTTCCAAGTTTGTCAACCTTATCACTGGTAGTATTAACTAAATTGCGTTTTCTGAAAAGGCCTATTAAATATCATTTATTGAGTTCTCTATTGACAGTCTTTGGCTATCATTAAATCAATCAAAGGACTAATCAAATCATACATTTAGACCAGAAGTGAACTTTGAACTCCAACATTGGTCAACAGTTATGTAAAGCATTTATCTTGGTTTGGAGACTTAACCCTTGTCATGTTGAACCCAGAATATTCCGGTTTTGGCAGGAGATACAGATCAAGATCAGCCTGCACATAAGTGCATTCTGATCTTGGTCTACACTTCCTGCTTGTACTTTACCTGGCAGAGTTGTTTATGAAATTGGTTTCTAAGAGAAATATTGATTTTTGAACAACAAGTTCTATCATTGCTTTCAGCCCTTTGATTTTACAGTAATTCAGTAAGGTAATTTATACAGCATGACAAGGGTTAAGCGTTGTAACTACAAGTTTGTCAAGCTGTAATTACAATGTTTACATTACCCACTTACCAGTCGATTTTTTTTAATGCAAGTTACTGACCATAAATTTTGCAAAATTCAAACTTCCTGTCAGATATCTAGCAATCAGTCAATTTATTCCTCCTCACATGGTGGAGATAAATGAAATAATTTCTTATAACATAATTTCTCCTTCTCCTTTTCCAAACACAACATACCTAAAAGTTGTACATGAAGGGACTAATGAAAAGGTTACAATTGACATCAGGTTCAACTGTGTAACATGGAATGCAGCTTAGGTGGTGTGATTTTGATTTTTGTTCAATAAATTAAATACAAGTGTACACATAAAATTTACAATCATGTCCATAAGTAGGTGAAAGTTTTCATCTGCCTTGTGGCTTTTCTTTGGTAGTGTCGTAAACACGAATGAGCTCCGCCTGTAATATAAAAATGACTAAATTAGAATTATGTATGTATAGTGCTTTTACAACTAGAGGCGCTTTAGCGCCTGTATTGCTCCACAGATCTGGTAGTTCAGATTAAGCGATTTGAGTTTTCAGGCTATGTTTCTGACAAATCAAGATCAATTGATGGAATCTGAAAAAGATTCACCAGAGGATCATCCAGTGAAATTGGTTAAAATCCATCTGGTTTCTGAGAAAAAGACTTTCAAAGCTTTCACCATTTATGGATATTAGCCCGGCCCATCTAAGCCATGCTTTTCATCTAATTAAAATTCTTTGAAGGAATCTGATAAAGGTTCATCTGAGGATCATTCCTGAGGAATTTGGTTGAAAATCATTTGCTTGTTTCTATGTATAAGATTTTCAAAACTTTCACCATATAAGGTGATTAGCCCCACCCATTAAACCAATGTTTTTCATCCCATCAAAATTCCTTGAAGGAATCTCATAAAGGGTCACCCAAGGATCATTCCTGTAAAATTTGGTTAAAATCAATCCAGTGTTTTCTGAGAAGAAGATTTTTTAAGGTTTCACAATACTATAATGAAATTAGCCCAGTCCTTTGAAGCCATGATTTTCATCTGCTCAAAGTCTTTAGTAAGAATCTGTTAAAGGGTCACCCAAGGATCATTCCTGTAAAATTTGGTTGAAATCCATCAACTGAAGTCTGCGGAGAAGATTTCTAAAGCTTTCAACATATATGGAATTAAGCCCTGCCAATTAAAGTCATTTTTTTCATCTGATCAAAATTCTTTGAAGGAATCTGGAAAAGGGTCGCATAAGGATCATTCTTGTAAAATTTGGTTGAATTCCATCCACTAGTTTCTGAGAAAAAGATTTTTACAGCTTTCCCTATTTATAGAAATATTCCCCCCTCAATTAAAGCCATGTCTTTCATCTGATCAAAATTCTTTGACGGAACCTGATAAAGGGTCACCCAAGGATCTTTCTGTGAAGTTTAGTTGAATTCTGTTCAGTTCTTTCTGGGGAGAAGATCTAAAACAAGAGGACCATGATGGTCCTAGATTGCTCACCTGAACTGTCTGCTTTTAAAAAAATGCAACTAGAGACAAATAACTATAATCAGTTTCATGAAAATTGAGCCAAAACTGTGACTTCTATATTGTAAACAAAGAAATTGTCATTATGGCCCCTTTTCCTGTGTTATCCTATAGAACCTTCCCATAATCTATAAGGTTCATCTTTATGACCTAACAAGTATCCTGACCGAGTAACATGACGATTGAGCCAAAATGATGACCTCTAGAGGGTTAACAAAGAAATTGTCATTAAGGCCCCTTTTCCTGTGTTTTCCAAAAGTACCTCCCTATAATCAATAGGGTTCATCCTTGTGACTAAACAATTATTCTGGCCAATTTTCATGAAAATTGAGCTAAAATTGTGGTCTCTTGAGTGTTAACGAAGAAGTTGTCATTAAGGCCCCTTTTCCTGTGTTTTCCCATAGGACCTTTCCATAATCAATAGGGTTCATCCTTATGACCTAACAATTATTCTTACCAAAGTTTCATGAAGATAGAGCCAAAATTGTGGCCTCTAGAGAGTAAACAAAGAAATTGTCATTATGGCCCCTTTTTCTATTTTTTCCAATAGAATCCTCCAATAATCAATAGGGTTCATCCTCATAATCAAACAATTATTCTGACCAAGTTTATGGATATTAAGCCAAAATTGTGGCCTTAGTGTAAACAAAGAAGTTGGCATTAAGGCCCTGTGTTTTTGGAAAGGTCCTTCTAATAATCAATAGGGTTCATCTGTATGACCTAATAATTATTCTGGCAAAGTTTCATGAAGCTGGAGCCATATTTGTGGCCTCTAAGAGTGTAAACAATGAAATTGTCATTAAGGCTCCTATTCCTGTGTTTTCAAATAGAACCCTCCCATAATGAAAAGGGTTCATCCTCATGACCTAACAATTATTCTTACCAAGTTTCATGAAGATTGGGTCAAAACTGTGGCCTTTAGAGTGTAACACTACAATTGTTGACGCCACTCGCCGCACGACAGACATTAAATGATCACAAAAGCTCACCATGAAAACTTTGTGCTCAGGTGAGCTTAAAAAAAAAGAGTTTATGGATGGACAACCGCAAAACTAACACCATGCCATGACAATATCCCAATAGCTTTCAGCCAGTGGATCTAAAAATATTTCCTGTAAATGAGTAAAATTAAACACAAAATTCATAGTATTCAATATAGAGTGAACACTTTTTTTGTTCTTTTAGATTCTGAAGAAGGGTTGTCTGAAAATGAAAATACTTTTTTGGGGTACTCTAAGTTCTTCCTAAGCTGTCTGAGCTCGTCAAGGATTTACTTCATAAATAAATTAGAGATATTCCCACACAATCTTTAACTGATTCCCACACAATCGTGCTTTTTTACATCCCATGAAGAATCATATTAAAGAAAGCATTGAGAGAAAAGAGAAATTGCTCAAAAACAAGCAATTTCTCCCTTTATCACTATGTTTTCTACCCGATTTTGCCCTTAGGGAACAAAAACTGTCATTGACACTGCAGTGTGCAAATTGATGGTTCAGAGTGAAACAGTTGTAACTGCCTATATGTTTACAACCGTTTTGCACTAAACCATCGAAATTTAATGTGACCTGTCATACTGAAAAAAAGGACCATCATGGATTTGTATTTAACCCATTCTCACACAATGGCCCATTTAGACGCCCCTCAAGAAAGGCAGTTTGGAAAACAATGTGTAAAATGAAGAATTTGCTTGTAACAAGCAATTTCTTCATTTTACACAATGTTTTCTATCCAGAAAGTTGAAAAAATCTAAAATATATTCAATAAACTTAGATTTGTCATCTGCAAGTCCTTTCAATTTGGACCACTCTAAAAAATTGTAGCCTTGTTATAGGTTAATACAATGAAAAAGAAATCAAACATGGGTCAATAACAATTGCTGACTGAAAAATAAATGTAAAGTACAGAGAAAATGCGAGATTAATTTTCCCTAAAGTGAAAATGTGAACTCTAGTCAGCCTGCACATCAAATACAATCTGACTGGGGCGAACACTTCTTGCACTTCCCAGATTGCCCCATTTGTTAATCTTTAAGTCCTTTAACAGTCCTAATACTGATATTAAAAAGAGCAACCACATGCGGATGTTAACATTTAGCTGTTGAAGTGCTTCATAGTTGAAAAAGAGACATAATTCTTTTAAAAAGATGCATTTAGAGTGATCTCCCTTGTTGGTATAGATTGCTCTCTAATTAGTAAACACATATTCTGACTTTAAAGTGAATGTGTAAGTTATATCAGAGATATTACTGAATGTTAAAGTTTTTGGATGACGACAATGTTGACACAGACACCGACGATGACCTAGTCATTGCAATACTTTGGGTTTTCTCAGCAAACAACCAAGCTTAAAATCAAACTTTAGTAATTTTAAGCCCATCAGTTTGGAGAACTAGCCCAATACAAACCCATACAATTACTTACCTGATTCACTGTTCCATGCTCCTCTTGAGAAAAGGCAAACCCATCTACAAAAGATTAAACATTAGAATAAAGAGTCATCCAGTTTTAAAGCACACTTTGAAACCTGATTACCAGCATGTTTTGCAAGTAACAACAAAAAGTTAACAGACAAAATGAAGTTCATTAACACATTCCCCCACAATGACACTTTTTGATGCTGCAAAAAGAAAAAGCTTAAAGTTTTTTGTTTATAGTCTTTTTCTACGCCTTGGGTTATCAAACGACTTCAAACTTTAACCCCTGATCATTAAACCGCTAGTTGGCCATGGCAGCCAAAGCACATTGGCTCATAGGTACCCATTTATACACCTGGGTGGAAAGGAGCAATGTGGACTAAGTTTTTTGCATAGAAAAATTCCTACAATTCCCGGCGGGATTCGAACCCAGGAACCTCCGATCCTGAGTTCTGCGTCTTACCACCGTCAGACCACAGAGCTCCAGAAAAAGCTTTGGAGAACGTTGTGGAAAATGAAGAAATTGCTTGTTACAAGCAATTTCATAATTGTTCACAATGTTTTCTACCTCAAAAGGCAAAAAAATCCAAAATTTCGTCAACTGCTAATTGTCGTCGGCAACATCTTTGAATTTGGACCAGTCTAACATTTTTCAGTTAATAAAAAGAACAAACTACTTGTTGTTGCACATTGTGATTCTTTGTCACAAAGGTATGAAAAATACAATCAATAGGTTGATTTCTTTTTTTCAACAGTTTCCCACAACTGTATTTCCATCGGACATCAAAATGGGGGTTTGTTTGGAAATGGATTTGTCCATCACCCGATTAACAAAATTAATTTATCACAGCATATGAATTTCTAAGAATTTTTATGGATATACAAATAGACAGTTAAAAAATCTATAGCCCCAGTTTGTCAATGTTATACAATAGTTATCCATTGCTTTTACAATTTGTAAGACAGGAAATTCATGTAAAGGCAAATAAAATTCTATTCATGTACATCTGCTTTCGAATATGAAAACAATATTTCAGCACACTCCTTATTATTATATTTTAGCTAATTCATAATTAATTGTGTATATTCAAAATGTATATTGATACTGATAACAAATAAATAAAACTTATTCTACTAAAGAGATCAGTAATATTAGTATTCTAAAATAAATGATGGATTATTAGTGCAACAAAAAGGGTTAGACCCTTCTCCCAAAACATGTACATGTATTTATCTTGATATATGAACCAAGGACTCAAAGTGTCTGTTCATTGAATAGACACTTTATATAGTCATGTGCTCTACCCTCAAATGACACATTGCGACCATCAAAAAAAAACTTGATTAACCCTTTCCTGTTCAAATACTGGATTTTACGTTCCTGTGATTTTATACTCAAGAAAACATTGTGGAAAAAGAAGAAATTGCTTGTAACAAGCAATTTCTCCTTTTTCCTCAATATTTTCTACCACATAGTATGGTTTCTTTTCAAATGGCACCCAGTGTTCATTGTCATCTGCAAACTCTTTAAATTTGGACTAGTTTAAAATTTCCAAAAAAACAGGAAAGGGTTAACTAATCAAATGATTCATGTAGATCAATAGTGAAGTGTTCACCTCCGATATTAATGTCAAGCATTTTTGTTGGTTTAGTAACTTAACCCATTCATACTCAGTGACGCTTTTAGACGCCCCCAATAAAAAATGCTTTGGAAAATATTGTGGAAATGAAGAAATTGCTTGTAACAAGCAATTTCTTCATTGTCCACAATATTTTCCAAACGAAAATACAAAGATTTTAAAGATTTCATCAACTTAAATTGTTGTCTGCAACTTATATGAATTTGGACCTGTCTAAAATTTTCTCAAATGGTAATGTGTTAAAAGCCATACATTTAGGTCACCAATCAACGATTTGCTCTCTGTTTAACTTCCATAAAGACTATAAATTTTACAAAATAATTTTACTTACAGCCTCTGCTAGACTGCAATGTCAGAGGTGAGTGGGCTGGGCAAGTGATATGCTAATCGGAATCTTCTCAAATCCTACCACAATCTATTTGTTCAACCCATTACTAGAGGACAAAATTTTAGACTTCTCAAAATTCTAAGTTGCAGAAGACAATTTCAGGTTTACTAAATTTGATTTGTTTTTATCTCTTAGGACAGAAAACATTGTGGGAAGTGATGAAATTGCTTGTAAAGGGCCACTACTCCATTTAAAACAATGCTGTCAAACCTTTTTTTCTGTAGGGTCTTAAAAAGCAGAATTGTGTGGGAATAGGTTAAAAGAAAAATTTGTGTCCAAGGGTGTTTGATAATTAACTGTACCCTACCCATAAGCACTAAATGAGCTTAGATGAACAATATTAATTGTGAAATAGTTTGTTTTTTATTTAAGTCGTTAATCTTATCAGACGTAAATTGAGGAAAGGCTTGTAAATACCTAATATATATTTACATGTATCAGCAAAACCCTAAAACCTCATTTATCCCAAATTTTAACCCTCGTGATGCTGAACCCCAAATATTTCTGCCTTGGCATTAGGTGAGGACTAAGATCAGCCTGCACATATGTGCAGTCCAATCTTAGTCTGCACCTCCTGCTTGCCTCTTTTAAACCAAAGTTGTTTATATGACTTTTTCTTAAAAATATATGTGAATCCTTACTTAATGAAACAGGTGCTTTCATTCCTTTGATTTTTTAATGCATTTTTTTTTGAGGATTTTATTCAGCATGACAATAGTTAAATGAACTTAACCATTAATCAAAGTGCTAACACAAGACATTGATTGTCTTTAATACCTTACCTACATGCTTTATTCATAGAACTTTATCAATGTTTGGCATTTGAAGTTAAAGCACTGTTCGTATCAAAGAATGACAAAAACCCCCAAAAAACACAGAAATAAAATTCTCTGTGTAAGGGACTGATATCAATTCAAAAAGCAAAAGCAAAAGCTCTTCACATTAAGGTCTATTAAAGAAATTTTTCTTATTTCTTTTTGGATTCTATATAAAATAGAGCATGTATAGGCAATGCCCAAATGGAACCATCATCTTAACCCTTGTCATGCTGCACAAAATCCTTTTTGGATTGCATTAAAATCAAAGCACTGAAAGCAGTTATTGGTTATTAACAGATTCCATAGATAAAGATTAAGATCAGACTGCTTAATTGAAGGCTGATCTTTGTCCATACCCCCTGCCAAAACAGGAATAATCAGGGTTCAGCATGACAACAGTTAACCCATTCCAACACAGTGGAATTTTAGACTGTTCCAAATTGAATGAAGCTGCAGACGACAATTTCAAGTTGATGGAATTTTATTTTTTTTTTGTCCTTTGGGATAGAATACATGGTGAAAAATGAAGAAATTGCTTGACACAAGCAATTTCTTCCTTTTCCACCATGTTTTCCAAAGCCTTTTTCTTGAGGGGCGTAAAAAGGAGGGATTGTGTTGGAATGGGTTAACAAGTTTTGAATAACATCTTCTGGTTAATTAACATGCAAAATATAAAAATCTTTAACCTTATGGAATGTCGTGAAAAGATTTTTAAATACATGTATTCCCTTCTTCCTCAATATATCAAATAAGGTGATTCAGGGCAGAGCCAACAAGAGGACCATGATGGTCCTATATTGCTCTTCTGATCTATATAGCTCTAGGGTTTACTGTGACAGTTTGAAGAATTATGGAAGGATGCCATAAGGCAACACATTATATAACAATCATTAACAGTAAGTTGCCAGAATTGTGATCTCTAGAGTGGTAACAAGATATTGTCAATAATTAGGCTCCTTTTCCCTTATGATAAGTCTCAATGTCTCATTATTCAGAAGGGATCTTCTTCATGACCATGAAAATTTTTTTTTAGCAAGCAAGAGATAGATTGAGCCCAAATTGTGATCTCTAGAGTAATAACAAGGAAATAAGGCTCCTTTTCCCTCGATATTGGCAAGGATGTCAGCATATTCAAAAGAATTCTTCCTCATGACTAAACAAATATTTTCAGTAAGTTTGAGAAAGATTGGGCCAAATTTGTGACCTCTAGAGTGGTAACACTGAATTTTTTATGACAAACATTGAGCTTAGGTGAGCTAAAAATGGGGCCATAGGGGCATTACTTTAACAACATTTGTAGAGGATTAACAATTATGCCATATAAAGAGAATGAAAAATCTATGCTTTACAGTTTTTCCTAAGAAGGTTTGTATAAATTTCTTTATAGTTTCAATATAAATTATCAAATTATGGCCAGGCTTGGAAGATGAAACTGGACCCTAGCACTTACCCATCTGACAAGTCTTAAAGAGGGTCAATAGATGATGCCACAGTCAAAGTTTGAAATCCTGAACTCTTATGGTTTGCCCGAGGAATCTTTTTTAAAGATTTCTTTTATTGATTTCATTTAAAAAACTTTGACAGGCCTTCACCACATTTCAGATTGATAGGCTCAGTGGTTTAGAAGGAGAAGAACAAGAGCACCCCATGCTGATGCCAACGCCTGGCTGTTCAAGTGCTTAATAGTGGGTAAAATATCTAAGTGGAAAAAGGGACATAATACATTTATTAAACAAGAGGGCCAGAATGGCCCTGAAATCGCTCACCTGACTAATGTAAGATGATTCAAAATTGAAATTGGCCCAATGGTTACTGAGGAGAAGATGTTTAAAGATTTCAAAGTCAAAAACTGCCCTACCCTTCCAAGCCCTTATTTGGTCATCAATCAAAATTCTAGAACAACTTTTGAAAAGAGTCACTCAAGGAACATTCATACCAAATTTGGTTGAAATTGGCCCAAAAGTTACCGAGGAGAAGATGTTTAAAGATTTCAAAGTCAAAAAAGTGCCTGACCCTGCCACGCCCATATTTGGGCATAAATCAAAATTCCAGGAACAACTTTTGAAAAGGGTCACCAAAGGAACATTCATGCAAAGTTTGGTTGAAATTGACCCAACTGTTACTGAGGATAAGATGTTTAAAGATTTCAAAGTTAAAAAAACTGCCACGCCCATATTTGGGCATAAATCAAAATTCTTCGAACAACTTTTAAAAGGGTCATCCAAGGAACATTCATGCCAAGTTTGGATGAAATTGGCCCAATGGTTACTGAGGAGAAGATGTTTAGAGATTTCTAAGTCAAAAACTGCCACGCCCTGCCACGCCCATATTTGGGCATAAATCAAAATTCCAGGAACAACTTTTGAAAAGGGTCACCCAAGGAATATTCATGCCAAGTTTGGTTGAAATTGGCCCAATGGTTACTGAGGAGAAGATGTTTAGAGATTTCTAAGTCAAAAACTGCCACGCCCTGCCACGCCCATATTTGGGCGTAAATCAAAATTCCACGAACAACTTTTGAAAAGGGTCACCAAAGGAACATTCATGCCAAATTTGGTTGAAATTGGCCCAATGGTTACTGAGGAGAAGATGTTTAAAGATTCCTAAGTCAAAAACTACCACGCCCTGCCACGCCCATATTTGGGCATAAATCAAAATTCCACGAACAACTTTTGAAAAGGGTGACCCAAGGAACATTCATACCAAATTTGGTTGAAATTGGCCCAATGGTTACTGAGGAGAAGATGTTTAAAGATTTCTAAGTTAAAAACTGCCACGCCCTGCCACGCCCATATTTGGGGGTCAATCAAAAATCCGCGAACAACTTTTGAGAAGGGTCACCCAAGGAACATTCCTACCAAGTTTGGTTGAATTCCGCCCAGTGGTTACTGAGGAGAAGATGTTTAAAGAATTGTTGACGACTTCCGACGCACGACGGACAAAAGGTGATACCAAAAGCTCACCTTGAGCACGTTGTGCTCAGGTGAGCTAAAAAGAGGGCTATTGTCCCTAAAGCGCTCACCAGAGTGGATGAACAAACATTTCTACCAAGTTTCAAGGTATTTGTGCAAGAAAAGTAACTAATAAATTGGAAAGAAGATTTCTTTATATCATACCTTGTGACCTAGTATTTGACCCTATGTGACCTAATAAATAACTTGACAAACATTTTAATTAAGACAAACCTCTGAATAAATATCCAGTCAATTGAGTCAATAATATGGCATATAGAGTAAAAACTAGTTTTTTCTCAGATTTGTCCTGATTTTTACTCAAATGACCCAAATTTGAACATGGTTGAGATATTTTGCAAGCAGATATTCTGATCAAACCATTTAGGCCAAAAATGTGCCCTCTGGGGTGTAAAAGTATTCGTAAGATTTGGCCTAGTGACCTAGTTTTTGATCCTATGTCAACCAAAGTCTAACTTGGCTAAGATATTATGGACACAAATATCAATTCAATTGAGCCATTGATACGGTCTCCAAAGTAAAAACAAGATAATTTTAAGATTTGACCGAGCTAGTAACCTAGTTTTTGACCCCATGTGACCTAAATTTAAACAAAGCTAACATATCATCAACACAACTTTCAAACCAAATATAAATTCAATTGAGCCAAAATGGGACCTCTAGAGTGCACAAAAGTAAGATTTGACCTCATTTTTGACCATATGGGACCCAAATTTGAACTTGGCTGAAATATCATGGACAAAAACATTTTGAACTAATATTTCTTTTGAGCCTAAAATGATGCATCCAAAGTGAACACAAGACTATTTCTAGGATTTAACCTAGTGACCTAGTTTCGACCCTACATAAATCAATATCAAACTTGACCTGGATATTATTCAGACAAACATTCTGACCAAATATCAATTCAACCGAGCCAAAAATATGGCCTCTGGAGTGCAAAAAAAGGTATTTCTAAGATATGATCTAGTTACCTTGTTTTTGACCCCATGTGACCCAAATTTGGACATGGCTGAGATAACATGGAAACAAACATTCTGACCACATATCATTTGATTTGAGCTTAAAACGTGGCCTACAGAGTGCACACAAGATTATTTCCAGGATTTGACAAAGTTTTTAATACCACATAACCGAATATCAAACTTGACCTAGATATTATGCAGACAAACATTCTGACCAAATATCAAGACATTTGAGGTGAAAATGTGACCTCTAGAGTGCACACAAGGTATTTGACCTAGTTTTTGACCCCATATGACCCAATATTGATCTTGTCAGAGATTTCATATAGACAAACATTCTGACCTAGTTTCAAGACATTTGAGCAAAAATTGTGGCCTCTAGAGTATACACAAGATGTTGACACATGACGTACAACAAATGATGGATGCCGGAAACAGCTAGATCACAATAAGTCACCATGACCACTTTTCGGTCAGGTGAGCTAAAAATGCAATTAGAGTTATCCCCCTTGTTTGAATAGATTGCTCTTTTGATATGAGAACATATACTCAAAGTTTCAAGAGATCATATTTAGTAATACAAGAGATGGTACAAAATGCAATCAAAGTTTTTGGACCATAAACCAGATGACGACTTGACGACAGCAATATCTCATTTTTTCTCCAAAAACAGCCCAAGCCAAAAACCTGGAAACATAAAATTCTACAGGGTTATATACTAATGGTAGTTGTATGGATAGCATAGTTAGTTATATGTTTAGCGCAGTTAGTTGTATTTTAAACACTTGACTATCGCCCTCACCATTTTCCATATAAGCAATTAGGTCTTAACCATTTCCCTACAAGATCCAATCACCCATGCTTAGCAGAAAATGTTTTTATTACATACAAGATGCTCAGATATATATGGTGCTTGAGACAGCTTCAGAAAATAATGAAGAATATATGTAGTTAGTTAAGATGGAAACATTTAATCCATTACCAGACAACAGAATTTTAGACTGGTAAAATTCAAAGAAGTTGCAGATAACAATTTCTGGTTGATGAAATTTTTAATTTTTTGTCTTTATGGTAGAAAACATATGGTTAATGAATAAATTGATTGTAGCTTGTAATTTCTTCATTCTCCATAATGTTTTCAGAAGATTTTTTCGTAAATGACATAAAAAAGCAGGATTGTGTGGAAATACACACTAAAGCTGGTACTATTTTAGAGCATGATTCTAAGCAGTCAGTACATTTTTATTCCAAAGGCCTTCATTAACCCTTTCCCGTTTTTGGAAATTTTAGACTAGTCCAAATTGAAAGAGGTTGCAGACAACAATGACAACTGGATGCTTTTTGAAATGAACCCATCCTATGTGGTAGAAATTATTGTGGAAAAAGGAGAAATTGCTTGTTACAGGCAATTTCTTCTTTTTCCACAATGTTTTCTAAAGTTTAAATTCACAGGAATGTAAAATCTCATATTTGAACGGGAAAGGGTTAAACCCTTAACACGCTGAACAATTCCTATTTTCAGAATGGAATCAAAATCAAAGGACTGAAAGCAATGAAAGGCTTGATTGTTGGTCAATCATTGTTAAGAATTTATTATAGTTAACAAGTCTTAAAGGGTCAACCAGCAGGTGGTCTAGTCTATGATCAGACAGCACATAGGTGCAGGCTGACGCTTGTCTATGTCTCCTGTCATAACAAAGATATTCAAGGTTCATCAAAACAAGGGTTAAAAAGTGCTGAAATGACATTTAACTAGGAACAACTTAATAAGCTTGTAGTGTGCTAGTTTGACCTGAACCTAAAACATATTTCTATTACTCATGACGGGAAATAATTTATGTGCTTTATACTATGAACATTATCAATACTTACAGATTTAAGAATTTGACATCTCTCTCAAATGTAAAGTGAATCTTAATGTATTTGGATTAGGCATGTAAGAATATAGTCGATTATCATTATGCCAGCTTATCTTAACCCTTTCCGGTTCAATCACTTGATTTTACATCCCTATGATTTTATAATCGAGAGAACATTGTAAAAAAAGAATAAATTGCTTGTAACAAGCAATATCTTCTTTATCCATAATATTTTCTACCATAATGAATGGTTATTTTTCAAATGAAATCCACTTGAAATTATCATCTGCAAACCCTTTGAATTTGGACAGGTCTAAAATTTTGAAAAATAGGAAAGGGTTAAGAGACTGCTTCCATATTATCTTCAGTGACTGCTTATGTTGTCCTAAGAATTTCAAAGACAGAAAATGCACTGCCAAGGAAAGTAACCACAATAAATATATTGTCAAAGGGTAAGCAAAATGTACTAAATACAGCTTTATTTAACCTGTATTTACAACATTTTGCTCGTCCACCCAAAATATACTTGTCAAAAGTTGATTGATTGTATGGGGTTTAATGTCCCTTCAAAAGTACACTGTATTTCAATTGAATTGCAGCTAGTGTCATAATGGTTCTCATGTTATTTCTTACAGCAGTTACTCAAGAAAGGCAGAATTTTACATGTGTGCACCAAGTAAAGACTCGGATCAAAATGTCTATCTGCACAGACAGTCTTAATTAAGTTCCCTGTATATAATTTCTGGCTCAAAGTTTCATGCAGCAGTAGCATTCAAGGTTGCTCAATGTCAGCCTTTAAAGCGCATCTAGCTCCTCCCATACTAGTACAGCTACAAATTTTATAGGAGTACTCAGCTGCATCAGGGGTAATAATCATCACTTGACCTCTGGATTTGAATAAAATGATGCATTTCATGATGTTGGAAAGATCCTTGATCAAACTGGGGTTCAAACCATTGACTCCAGGTTCGAGAGTAGAATGTTACTACCTGATATGACAGGGCCAGGCCTGTAGACAAAAGGATTAAGTTGCTAAAATTTGATGTTGCATACATTGCTATACAATGATCATGGCTTTGGTCAAAGACTCAAAAATGGTTGTTAAAATCCTCTACTTTTTGCAAGTACGGTTAAATGTTGAAGCTCAGAAACCTTTATCCATTACCAGAAAGTAAAATTTTTTACCGGTTCAAATTGAATGGAGTTGGAGACAAAAATTTACAATTGTTACAAGCAATTTCTTCATTTTACACAATGTTTCCTTAATTTCTTTTCTTGAGGAGCATCCAAAAGCGTCACTGTGTGGGAATTGGTTAAAGTGCTTTATGAGGACTCGTGGTTTTGCCATAACCAAGGTGGACTGCATCATATTCTATAGTTAATCAAATACATGCAGTGATTTAGGAATACAATTATCCAAGCACTTTTTCAGTGTCAACTACTATGTAGATGCTATTGCACCAAAATATTTATCATAAATGTTGTTAGTTTATATTAATATATTTTAGTTTGATTGCGAAGAAAGCTTTTAGCTTATTGAGCCACTCTCGAACACACAAACCAGATGTTTACACGTCCCTGAAAGAGAGGCAGCAGTTTAACCCCACTGCTACCCACTTCTACAGCTGGGTAGACTGGGGCTGGCTATTAAGTGTCTTGCCCATGAACACACCCCGGTGACAGTGAGACTCAAACCCATGACCTTCAGAGCACGAGTCAAGCACCTTTACCACTCTACCATTGAGGCAGTCATGTGTTGAATGTTGTTGGGAATTCTTTACATTACGTATTTTTTTCATACTGTTAAATCACATTACATTATTCAATAGCAAACAAACACGAACAAAATGTGTTTTCATATTGCTTATTGTATGTATATATCCTATCAAACAAAAAGGGACCATCCGGTAAACCTGTGCAACTTGAGCAGTCTGTGGTAATGTTCAATGGTCATTTTTATCTTACCCTTTATTCTCTTTTGACGTATAAATGCTGATGGACCTTTACTTGGACCATTCTCTTTTCAAAACATTTGACAGAATTTCTCTTAAGACCCCTTTCTGCATGCCGTGATACAAATGTATTCAAAACAACCCTGAGAACACATGCACTGATGCCAAAGCCCATGTTCACAATAAGAAATGTGTACCTGATCAACATATGGGATTATAATGATTACCTGCTGAAATATGGGAAATATTTAGTTCACCCATTCCTAAACGGCAAAATTGTAGACTGGTTCTAATTGAAAGAAGTTGTAGAAGCCAATTCAAAGTTAATGAAATATTAGTTTTGTTCATATTTTGGAATAAAAAACATTGTGTAAAATGAAGAAATTGCTTGGTTCAAGCAATTTCTTCATTTTACACAATATTTTCCTAATAACTTTTCTTGAAGGGTGTCAAAAAGCGTCATTGTGTGGGAATGGGTAAACCCATACCCAGACAACAAAATCAAGAGTCCAAATTCAAAGAGGTTGCTGATGACAACTTAACCCTTTCCTGTTCAAACCCGGGATTTTACGTCGCTGTGATTTTATAATTCAGAAAACATTGTGGAAAAAGGAGAAACTGCTTGTAACAAGCAATTTCTCCTTTTCCCACAATATTTTTTCCACATAGGATAGTTTCGTTTCATAGTGCATTCAATTCTAATTGTTGTCTGCATCCTCTTTCAAATTGGACCAGGCTAAATTTTCCAAAAACAGTAAAGGGTTAAACTCTTGTCATGCTGAATAAAATCCTTCCGTCAGAACTGAATTAAATTCAAAGGGCTGAAAGCACTGAAAGATCTGAATGTTAGACAACCATTTTTTTTAAATAAAGTTTTATAGACAAAATTTCCTAAAAGGGATGAACAGATGCCATTGACAAAGATCAGACTGCATCTATGTGCAGGCTGATCTTTGTCTATTCCTCCAGCCAAAACAGGATATTTCGGGTTCAACATGACAAGGGCTAAGTTGTTGAAATTTACTTTTGGGTTGAAAACTGTGGACAACAAAAAAATTGCTTATAATAAGCAATTCTTTCTTTTCCATGTTTTTTTCAAAAGTTTTATTCAGGAGGGGTGTAAAAAAATAAGGATTGTTAGGGAATGGGTTAATGTCATCATTTTGTTGGTTAGTAGATGTTTGTTTGTATGGGGTTTAATGCCATTTCAACAATCTTTCAGTTACAAAGCTCACTTATTCATGTGCTACCAGTAATATCATAAAGCTACCAAATTATGAAACAGTATTGCATTATACCTTGTTAAATTTCATTCAGAATATAGAAAATTATTCAGTTGCAGTGTTACATCAAGAAAGAAAGAAAAATTTAGAAAGGAATTAAGCTTTTCAAGGTGAAAACATAAACATCTTACTTTTAGTTCTTATATTCTTAATATATGTTCAGTATTTTAATCCTTCATTTGTTAATCAACCTTAATTATTGAACCTGTTGCATCATACATTTTATATGGGTGCAATTTCAATTTACAGGGTATCTCTTCAGGCCAAAATGACATCATTATGAGAATTAATGTTACTTTTGTTTATTTAGAATGAACATTAGGTGAAGAAATACTTATATAATGACAATTTTCAAAGGCTATTTTTTAAATTATCCAATTCCAACACAATCACGCTTTTTGACACTCCCCAAGAAAAGAATCTTTGGAAAATATTGTGAAAAATTATGAAATTGCTTTTTACAAGCTATTTCTTCATTATCTGTTTTTCTACCTCAAAAGACCAAAACAAAAACAATTTCATCCACTAAAAATTGGACCAGTCCAGAATTTTGTTATCTGGAAATGGGTTAATCTTTATGTGACAATAATAAATTGAATGGCAGCCCAACACATTGATATCATTTCTCACTGCAAACAAAAAAATATAATATATAGTTCACTCATCCTTCTGCCTTGTGAAAATCACAATTTTCCTGAGCTGCCACTGCAAGAACAATTTTTGTTTTGTAAAGAGTTTAATGCTACTTTCAATAGTACTTCAGTAATATTTTAGTAGTTGGTGCACCTAATTATGGCTTCCTGTTGATTCTCACACCAGTACAACAACATTCAATCTGAGCAATAAGCTTGCTCATCATACTAAGCAGTACAAATTATTATTTGCCAACTTGTGAGAGACAAACGACATACGTGATTATGACTTTTGTCAAATGTTGGAAAGAATGCCAAGCCAGGGTTCAAACTTGACCCCAGGAATGAGATCACCATTGCAAGCTACTGACTGAGCGTACTGGGTACATCAAGCAAAAATAAAGTGTTAGATTGGTACAATGGCAAAATATTCCCTTTGTCTTTGACTCAAAAGAGATCTAAAAATTCCTAGCTGTGCTTAAACCATTACCAAACAGCAAAATTACAGACCAGTCCAAATTCAAAGAAATTGCAGATGACAATTTTACAATAATGAAATCTTCAAATATTCATCTTTAAGTGTATAAAACATTGTGAATAATGAAATAATTGCTTGTTACAAGCAATTTCTTCATTGTACACAATGTTTTCCAAAGCTTTCAAAGCGTTTAAAAGCGCCATTGTGTGGGAATTGGTTAATGGAATAAGCTATAGTGTAACACAGTTATTCATCTTTTGAGATCTATGTATTTTCAGGAGTAAAATCTGAAATGTCCTAGCTTTAATAGCAACTCTAGATCTTGGCTATTATTAAGAACTACTGTCAAAATTACATGTAGTTATGGTGTGTGTTAGTTTGTATCTACAGATCATTCCATTCACTATCAGAAACTTACATAATTCTGTTACAGAGGGCTCTAGGATTAGAGAAAAGGGGTTTATATCATACAGTATTTAACCCATTATCCCATAACATAATTTTTGACTAGTCCAAATTCAAAGAAGTTACAGATGAATTTTTTTAAGATGATGGTACTCAAATCTATTTTTGGTAGAAAATATTGTAGTAAAGAGGAAATTGCCTATAACAACAAATTTTCCACAATGTTTTCGTAAACCTTTTACTTGAATGGCATAATGAAAGTTGAAAAGTGAGGGAATGGGTTAAGTAGTATTATTTGGAGATTCTAATTTAACAATTACTTCAGGAAACAAAAGCTCGATTAACTTACACTTTGTATCTGAAATAGTATGTCATTCATTTTCATAATTTTTCTTTATAAGTGCTTATATGATCAATTTTAACAAATTAACAAAAATTATACGATTTCAAAAAAACTGATACAATTTGAATGGAGAAGAAAAAAAAGGGGAAAAAAAAACCCACCAATTTTTGTTTCTATGACTTCAATTTACAAATTCTAATATAAACAGTCAACTTTTCTTTCAAATGGAAAAAGCCTGTCTGATTTAACAGTAAATACTTGTCAGATATACTTGATTTGTAAGTTTGAAAGCGGTAAAATGAACTTAAAAATTCCACAGAATGTACCTTAAGTTAATTTTCCTGTAAAATACATGTAACACATATACTAATTTTTATGTTCTTTTCACATTGCTTAAAGATCTGGCATCACTCAGAGAATATGGACACTTCTAGAATACATGTTGTGTAACAGTGTTACCCTTTTCCCACAAAATGACGCATTTTCACGCTCAATTTGGAAAGCATTGTGTAAAATAAAGAAATTGCCACAATGTTTTCTACCTAGACAGTTGAACAAATCTAAGATTTAATCAATTTTGTTGTCTGCAACTCTATCAATTTGGAACAGTCTAAAACTGTGCCATCTGGTAATGGGTTAATAAAGTAGAAAATATCTAAAACAGTCTCAGAATAGTAATCTTCAGACAAAGTTTACCAACAAATACCAACTTAAGTCATCTAAAGTTTTAACAGACAACAGTTGAACAATTTGAATCTATAACAACCATTAACAAGACAACAATATTTTAAATTTTGTCCAAATTGAAAGAAGTTGCAGACAACATTTCAAGTTGACCTAAAAATTACAAATAAGACTCATATAAGGTAGAAAAAGGTGAGAAAAGGATAAATTTCTTTTCACAAGCAATTCTCTTTTTCTGACAATGTTTTCCAAGGCTATTTTTCTTCAGAGCATCAAATTGAGGGATAATGTGGGAATGGGTGAAAGGCTCTATGGCTCTTGTAGGGACACATTTCTGACGAAAAGCAATCCTGAAATCTTTGTTGAAATTACCAGACCCCTCTATCAAATATTTCAGAATAAGCCACAAGCCTACTATTGAAATCTTTGTTGAAATTACCAGACCCCTCTATCAAATATTTCAGAATAAATCACAAGCCTACTATTGAAATTTTTGCAGAACAGGAAACAAAAAATTAATTCTAAAATTAATTTGTGTTGCCCATCTGAATCTTTGAGAAAGCAATTTCTCTATTTCCTACAGGCTTTTCCATGAATGTATTACTTCAGGGCATCAGATAGCATCAATGTGTGGTAATTGGTTAAACCTTTTAATATTTCATCAGGAAATTTGATAAAGGGTCACCAAAAGATAATTCCAATGCATTTTGATTGAAATCCTCCAGTTTCAAAGAGAAAGATTTTGAAAGTTCAAAACAAATACAATGAATGCAAATCATCCTTGCCATAAAAGCTTTTTTTTAAACCAATCATATTTTTGTAGGAATCTGATGAAGGGTCACTGAAGGATTTCCAGTAAAATTTGATTGAAATCTGTCTACTGCTTCTCAAGAGAAAGTTTTTCAAAGTTTTCATATATGGAATTCAGCCCATAAAGACTGGTGTCTGAAAAGAGTTTCAAAGCTATCACTCTGTACTATAAACAGACATTAGCCCCGCCAATAAAAGCCAAACTTTTTATCCAATCAAAATTCTTTGAGGGAATCTGTTAAAGGATCACCAAAAAACCATTCCTGTGAAATATGGTTAAAATCCATTGACTTGTATCTGAGGAGATTTTCAAAGTTCTCATTACATACCATATTTGGAAAATTGCAAAATTCATGAAAGTCAAGATTTTTTTTCAACCTATACAAATTTTCTGAAGACATCTGATAAAGTGTCACCAAGAATCAGTCCTGTAAATTTGGTCGAAATCAATTCACTGCTTACAGAGAAAGAGATTTAAAAGAAGAATCATGATACACCACATATGAAAAGTAGCCCCACCTATAAGAGCAATGTTTTTATCTGACCAAAATTCTTTGAAGGGAATTGATATTAGTCAAGGATCATATATTTGATTTTAGTTCTGCTATACTGTCTGAGTAGAATATTTTTAGAGTTTACACATGGATGTAAACACAGACAAACACATATAGGACACAATGCCATGGCAATAGCCTGCTGGCTTTGAGCCTGTGGAGCTGAAAATAAAAATCTATAAATGCGTCACAGACAAGAATGTTTAAACAATTATAGCCTTTTGTCCCAACTTTGTGATGTTATTTGAAATAAAAAAATCTTTTGGGTCATATTTGACATTTGACCTGCACATGTACCCTCTAGACAGGGTAAATCTTGTTATTTAACTTATATCTTGCCTTTGACCTTGAGTGAAAAACAACAGATATTTTGCATCACTAGTTTTCAGTTTTGTAAAAGAAATTCACTTGACCTTTTGCTTTGACCTTAGATATAACATTTTGTATGACACTAGCACTAATCATGGAGAACAATTGTGCCAAGTGATTTTGAAATCATGTAAAGATTATGCCCTGAAAACACATACAAAGGCAACTCTTTATGAATTTCAGCCAATTCATTACAGCCGCTTACAAGAATGATGTAAAAATATATATGTTATCACAAGTTCAAAAGAAGACATTTTCTGCTTGAATGATATATTAAAGCCATATATATATTTACTTATTAATTTCGAATCATTATTGAGAAAAGCACTATTTAATCAAGAATTTCTTAATTTTCCTTCAATTTATTCATGCATTAATTATAATTGAGTACATATAGTATATTACTAAGTGGAATTTTTGAAATACTTGCAGAAATCTGTTTGCAATTACCTATCTGGTTAACCCATTACAAGATGGCAAATTTTAGATGGCTTGAATTTGCATACAATTTAAAGCTTATGAAAATTTGGATTTTTTTACTTTTAGGGTAGAACTCATTATGGATAATGAAGAAATAGCTTGTAACAAGCAAATCCTTCATTTTCCACAAAGTTTTCCATGGCTTTTTTTCTAAGGGTGTCTAAAAGCATCATTGAGATAGAATTGGTTTAGGTTAATAAAGTTTTTTTTTAATAAGATGGTAGTGAGAAGCAAAAGCTCATTCCATTTATTTAACTAGTCTTCTTTTGAACAATAAACTCTTTGTCATGCTGAATAAAATCCTCTTTAGAAATGCATTGAAATCAAAGGCCTGATAGTACTGGATTTAATCATTGTGGGTTAATAATATTTTTGAAAATATATGCGACAAGCAATTCTGACTCTAAAGGGATAAGCAGGGTTTGTAGACTAAGATCAGACTGCACAAATATGCAGGCTGATCTTTGTCTATACCTCTGCCAAAACCAGAATATTTCGGATTCAGCATGACAAGGATTAACATGATGTATATCCTATTTCACAACAGAGTTACACCACTGTAAAAAAAAGATCACCACAATTTGACCAGAGTGACACCACTGTTAAATCACCAAACTTTGATTACATAAAGACACAGTTTAAAACCACCACTATGAATGTCATGAAACTTACGAGGTTGATCTCCTTGTGGGACTCTGTTTGTTGACCTTGAAAACACATTTCGCAATAACCGGGCTGTCTCTGTTAATCTAGGTAACAATCAAATAAATCATACATGTAAATATAGACAGTTATCTTATACTGCTGAATATTCTTTATATTCTATAAAAATCTTTTTGTATACGTCTTTGCTAGGAAATAATAATGAATTTAGTCATCCAGTAATGGGATGAAAGGTTCTGACCCAGTGTCATCAGCTGTAAGTAACCATATCAGTAATAAAGGTGGGGCAATTTGCTTTAATGAATTCTTGACAATCTAGAAATACATTAGAAATAAGCCTTTCCCATACAATCCCTCTTTTTCAAGCCCCTCAAAGAACAAGCTTTTAAAAACATTTTGAAAATCGAAGAAATTGCTTGTTACATGACAGGGAATAATATTGAAATTTTGCCATAGCAATATTTGAAAAGGAGATTAAATTCAGTGCAGAATGACCTTTAAAAAGAATGTCCAAGGAGCTAGAACAATCATTCTTTCTTCAATGCTTTCCAAAGGATTACGAAGATTTCATATTGGATATTTACTTGATAATTTCCCTGAAAACCAGTTGAATTATTAAATTCATGACTCTCTATTTTGGATGATTTAGCCCTACTATGGTCCATTTCAAGCTATTGAATGTTATCTTAGTAGGACCAAAAACATTTATGACCTTATCATGTTTCCATGTAAGACACATGCTTTAACACATTCCAACCCAACAAAATTTTAGACTGGTCCATATTGAAATAAGCTGCAGACAACAATTTCAAGTTGATCAAATTTTACATTTTTCGTCTTTTGGGATAGATAACAATGTGGATAATGAAGAAATTGCTTGATACAAGCAATTTCTTCATTTTCCACTATGTTTTCTAAAGCTTTTTTCTCGAGGGGCGTAAAAAGGAGGGCTTGTGAGGGAATGGGATAGAAAACAATGTGGATAATGAAGAAATATCTTGATACAAGAAATTTCTTCATTTTCCACTATGTTTTCTAAAGCTTTTTTCTTGAGGGGCTTAAACGGAGGGCTTGTGTGGAAATTGGTTAAAAGATCTTAGATGAAGATTTTTATAACTCATCTCTTTTTTATACATAAAGTAAAAGAATAATCATTTGATTTTCTGTAAGATCAGTTAATCTTTCATTTAATGTACAAGAAATCTATACAAGCTGAAGAGTGCCAAAATAATTATTAGACAGAAGTAAAAACCAGTATATCCCCTATTCTTCTAAACAAGGTTAAAATAAATAGCACTGTACCTTTAAGGCTTTGAATTCATGGGTCAATGGTATTATTTTTTTTGTAAAGTTTTGGACAGGCATATGAACACCAGTAAAGCAATACGCCCTTAATCTAATTGATGCAAGGGCATGAAAATAATAGGCAAGATCAGTCTCCCAAAAATATGTTCTCCTTACAGTAAAAAGCTGGATATAATCAATGCCAAAAGCAGGTTTATGCATGTGTTAATGTGTCAATGAAGATCTTTATCAAAATGCTATTGATGAAAAATGTCGGAAAAAGCAAAATGTCAAAAATATTCAGGGATTCTTGATAATAAGTGAAGCCATGTCTTAAAATTTGCTGTCTGGATGATATAGAGGGAAAGGGATATTCCAGTCCTTTAAATCTTACCAAACATCAAGCATTGTCATAGACAGGAGACATCATAGTAATTGAAAGAGGACCTCTATGTAATACAAATCAAACAGTTTCACCAATTGTATAGAGGAAAAAAAATAGACTAGTCCAAATTGAAAGAAAATTGCAGATAATATTAAAAAAGCCTTTAAATTGGGAAATAAGTGACATATTAGATAAACTAGATGGTTGTCCAAGGACAACTGCTGTCGAGCCCGCAAATTTTTGTTTGTTTGTTTGTTTGAATGGGGTTTTACGCCACTTTCAAAAAATCTTTCAGTTATATCGCGGCAGCTGGGGCACCTAACAATGGAATCCTGGTATTTCTCACACCAGTACTACCATTACACCCCTTCCTAGACTCCAGCTGCAATCCCACATAGGCAAAGTTTTGACCACCAACTTGACCTTGACCATCAATTTTAGTGTTTGACCTTGAGTTTTGACCTTGAACTTGAAGTTATCCAAAAAATTCTTTCAAATGGCATATCTACTCATGATGGAGAATGATTGTGCCAATTTATTTTGAAATCCATCCATAATTGTAGGAGAAATGCTCTTGACAATCACAATGTTAGTGTTTGACCTTGAGCTGTGACCTTGACATTAAAACTATCCCAAAATTTCTTTCAAATGGCACATCTACTGATGATAGAGAATATTTGTGCTAAGTTATTTTGAAATCCATCCATAAATGTAGGAGTAATTTGCCAGACAAATTTGGATGGATGGATGGATGGATTAAAGGACTAACGTCTTACACACAAGCAATCATACACCGAATTGTATGACAACTATGTCTCTCTCACCACAAGGGGGCTTGACAAATAAAAGCAAATTTTGATAAAAGGAGAAGCAATCAGTTTCTGATTTTTTCTATACCTTATTTTCTACTATATGGCAATGCAGTAATGTGTTTGGATTAACCCATTCCCATACAATGACGCTTTTGGACTCCCTTCAAGAGAAAACGTTTGTAACAAGCAGTTTCTTCATTTTCCAAAATGATTTCTAACAAAAAAGCTTAAAAAGTCTTAAATCTCATAAGCCTTCAATTTGGACTAGCCTTAAATACTGCCATCTGGTAATGGGTTAAGAGAAGATTATTAAAATTGAAGTCAAAACGCAAGACAGCTTAGTTTTATTTGCCTCAAAAAAAGCAATCAGGAAAGAATGTGTAAAATGAAAATAATTGTTCGTAACAAGCATTTTCTTCAGTTTACACAATATCTATTATCTAAAAATTCAAAAACTTTGCAACTCTTTTCAATTTGGACCAGTCTAAAATTTAGCCGTCTGGTAAAGACAAGCTAAGACAATTTTGCCCCCTCATACATCCTACAAATCATGTGCTTACTGGAACAAAATAGTATAATTTTGATATCTTCTCTTCTTTTCCATTATTTCCTCAATATACTTTATTGAATTGATGGGTAAAAAATACCTCGACTGAATGTATGAGGCTATGATTAAGACCTGCAATTACACTACTATGGGCCATTTACCTGCCAAGAAAATTTGAGATTGGCCCGAATTGAATGAAATTACATATGACATACACAAAGCAACGAAAGTGAATAAATAAAAGTAAAATTGAGAAGAAACCATTGCAAGAAAAGGAGAAATTTCTTGAAACAAGCAATTTCACCTTTTCTTTCACAATTCTTTCCTAAATATAATTCTTTGAGACATGAACAGTTGGAAATATGTGGTAATGGGTTAATTGTTATGTCAATTTGTAGGCATTTCAAGTAATTTTAATCTAAAAATGTTTCATTCAAGTGTAGATTCAGGTAAATTGCTTTCTTCAGGATAGAAATGAAGCAGTTTCAACTGTAATTGCAATTCATGACATCTTCTACTGCTATAACAGTCTTATATTACCTACCATATCAATCATGTGAGCCTTCATCAGAAAAGGGATAGCCTATCAGGTACAAAAAGTGTTGACCCTGATCAGACAGAGCAGTTTGCACAGACTGACCAGGGTAAACATTGTTGCTGTTGGCAAATTTTCCCAATCTAGAATGGTTACTTAACAGCATATTATGATTATATTTGATAGCCATCTCTAGCTACCTCTACTTTATTACTCTGCTGTAGTTAGATTGTTTAACCCTTTCCTGTTTTGCAAAATTCTAGACCCGTCCAAATTCAAAGGTTTTTCAGACGAAAATTCAATGCTGATTTTACTTGAAAAATAACCATTTACTAGGGTAAAAAACATTGTGAAAAAAGAAGAAATTGCTTGTTACAAGCAATTTCTTCTTTTTACACAATCTTTTCTCAATTATAAAATCACAGGGACGTAAAAACCAGGGATTAACCAGGAAAGGGTTAAGTATCCAAAGCAAGAAAAATACTTCACATAAAATGGCCAATGCCAGAGTTCAAAGTTAACTTCCCGTCTAAATGAATGATTTAATTGGTTATTGATTCTTGATTGACAGCTGTAATTGGTAAATTATCAATACTTTGACTTATAAATCAGCCTCTGACACTTACCTCTTTTTAGTTGATCTCAATACTATTGTGGTTGGATCTGTACGGTTAACCTCAGCTTCTTGTACTTCTTCCCGCAGTGTTTTAAATATTGTTCTTCTGAACCTGGTTAATGAAAATATACCTTCATTTTTACAAATGTTTTTAATTCTATAACCAGACTGTTTCATTTGACAATGCTGACAGTTAAGGGATGCACATCTAATTCATCCATTTCATTCTTTTTTTTATAATATGACCTACAGCATGAAAATGAAATAAACCAGGTTAGTTGAATATTTTTTTTAATATTACACTGGATATATTATACAAGTGTCATAATGAGAGAGATGACATCAGTTTACAAACAGCATTTTATGTTTGTGGAATATAGCAAGTCATGAAATTAATAAAACTTAATAGCAATAACTCAAAAATTCTACAGAATTTCACAAAAGGTGTGTGACACACATCTACAGTTTTAATGAATTCTTCTGCCAAGTATCAAGTGAATTGGACTGAGGCTGTAGGAAGAGTTGTCTCTTCAAAGTTTTGTGGACAGACCCACCAACCGTCCCACTAAGCAACCAATAAGGTGATTCAATATAACCACACAAAGTGCAGTGGCAGTGGTATAAAAATTCAATCTGTCATTTTTTTTACTATGATTTATGTGTAACAATTCCTAAATTGAAGTGCTTCCCTCATAGAAGTATACAAATTGATGACAGCATTTTAGCGATGAATGTGTTAATATTTTTAACCAATTCCCACACAGACTTGTTTTTTTATGATCCTTAATAGTTGTCATGCCAAACCGGAATAAACTTTATTTTCAAAAGGAGATAAAGATACAGATCTTTTTCACACCAAAGATGTTAAGAGATTGACCTAAATAAAGAAAAGATGACTAACAAGTGCATCGAGTGCTTTCAGCCCTTTGATTTTATCATAAATTTTGAAAGGATTTTATTCAGCATGACAAGGGTTATGAAAAAAACTTTGAAATACATTTATGAAAGAATATAAAACATTTCTTTAATGCTTTCAGGTGGATTATCAAGAAATAACAGTAAATTATCATTTGATTAACTCACTGCCTATCCAGTGAAATTATCAAAAACTTAAGCCCCGCTTTCGTTCATTTCACCCTATCTGATGTTATCTAAGCAGAGCCAAGTGACGTCATCATAAGCGTTGCATAGCAGTCACGTGCGAAATGACTCGCTTAAAGAAAATTTGTAATAAAGATTTCGCATTATGTCTAATTTTTGCATTAAAGAAATAGTACAATCTTTTGTTTTTCGAGTCAATCGATTGATATTTCATTTTGTGAACAACAAAAGCTACATTTTCACTCGTGGCTTTGCCATACATGAAAAAAAGCTTTTGTTGTTCATGAGGTACTTACACTTTCCATGCTACGTCTCTCAACAGACAGGTGAAAGGTATGAGTAGGAGACCCATCCAGAATATTGAACAACCAAGTACATAACTGTCCTGAAATAGAAATTGTGACACATATGCATGAGTAAATTCTCTTTTTATGCACTTATAGAGAACATCTTTAATGTCATGAAAGTACACTATCAAAGATAGGAATAAGCCTTACCATGCCTTCAATCTGTTGTGCCTGGGTTCTTTGGAGATATATGACTGTACACTATCAGATACAGGATCTAGACTTACCATTCACACCACCTCTGGAGCCATGTTTATTGTTGGATATACATGGGAGTACTCTATCAGAAACAGGAACCAGGCAAACCATGTTCATCCTTTCTAGTGCCAGGGTTTTATACAAATGACTGTAGTATCAAACATAGGAACTCAGATGCCTGTCCTCTCTGGTGCAACTGTCATGATCAAGACTACGCACTATAAGAATTTGGAACCATTCCAATATTTCTGGTACCAAGTTAATTTTTGGATAATCATGACATCTCTGGTGCCAGGTTAATAGTTGGATAAATATGACTGTACACTATCAGAAAAAGGAAGAAATAGGAGCCAGAATTACCATGCCCACCATCTCTGATGCCAGGTTAATAGTTGGATAAATATGACTGTACACTATCAGAAATAGGAAGAAATAGGGACCAGACTTACCATGCCCACCATCTCTGGTGCAAGGTAAATAGTTGGATAAATATGACTGAAAACTATCAGAAATAGGGAGGAATAGGTGTCAGACTTGCCATGCCCACAATCTCTGGTGCCAGGTTAATAGTTGGATAAATTGACTGTACACTATCAGAAATAGGAAGAAATAGGAGCCAGACTTACCATGCCCACAATCTCTGGTGCAAGGTTAATAGTTGGATAAATATGACTGTACACTATCAGAAGTAGGAAGAAATAGGTGCCAGACTTACCATGCCCACCATCTCTGGTGCAAGGTTAATAGTTGGATAAATCTGACTGTACACTATCAGAAATAGGAAGAAATAGGTGCCAGACTTACCATGCCCACCATCTCTGGTGCTAGGTTAATAGTTTGATAAATATGACTGTACACTATCAGAAATAGGTGCCAGACTTACCATTCCCACCATCTCTGGTGCCAGGTTAATAGTTGGATAGATATGACTGTACACTTTCAGTAATAGGAAGAAATAGGAACCAGACTTACCATGCCCACCATCTCTGGTGCAAGGTTAATAGTTGGATAAATATGACTGTACACTATCAGAAATAGGGAGAGATAGGTGCCAGACTTACCATGCCCACCATCTCTGGTGCCAGGTTAATAGTTGGATAAATATGACTGTACACTATCAGAAATAGGAAGAAATAGGAGCCAGACTTACCATGCCCACCATCTCTGGTGCAAGGTTAATTGTTGGATAAATCTGACTGTACACTATAAGAAATAGGAAGAAATAGGAGCCAGACTTACCATGCCCACCATCTCTGGTGCCAGTTTAATAGTTTGATAAATCTGACTGTACACTATCAGAAATAGGAAGAAATAGGTGCCAGACTTACCATGCTCACCATCTCTTGTGCCAGGTTAATAGTTGGATAAATATGATTGTACTCTATCAGAAATAGGAAAAAAATAGGATCCAGACTTACCATGCCCACCATCTCTGGTGTCTGGTTAATAGTTGGATAAATAAGACTGAACACTATCAGAAATAGGGAGAAATAGGTGCTAGACTTACCATGCCCACCATCTCTGGTGCAAGGTAAATAGTTGGATTAATATGACTGTACACTATTAGAAATAGGGAGAAATAGGAGCCACGCTTACCATGCCCATCATCTCTGGTGCCAGGTTAATAGTTGGATAAATATGACTGTACACTATCAGAAATAGGAAGAAATAGGAGCCAGACTTACCATGCCCACCATCTCTGGTGCCATGTTAATAGTTTGATAAATATGACTGTACACTATCAGAAATGGGAAGAAATAGGTGCCAGACTTACCATGCTCACCATCTCTGGTGCCAGGTTAATAGTTGGATAAATATGATTGTACACTATCAGAAATAGGAAAAAAATAGGATCCAGACTTACCATGCCCACCATCTCTGGTGTCTGGTTAATAGTTGGATAAATTGACTGTACACTATCAGAAATAGGGAGAAATAGGTGCTAGACTTACCATGCCCACCATCTCTGGTGCAAGGTAAATAGTTGGATTAATATGACTGTACACTATTAGAAATAGGGAGAAATAGGAGCCACACTTACCATGCCCATCATCTCTGGTGCCAGGTTAATAGTTGGATAAATATGACTGTACACTATCAGAAATAGGAAGAAATAGGATTTAATAGTTGGATAAATAAGACTGAACACTATCAGAAATAGGGAGAAATAGGTGCCAGACCTACCATGCCCACCATCTCTGGTGCAAGGTAAATAGTTGGATTAATATGATTGTACACTATTAGAAATAGGGAGAAATAGGGACCAGACTTACCATGCCCACCATCTCTGGTGTCAGGTTAATAGTTGGATAAATATGACTGTACACTATCAGAAATAGGAGCCAGACTTACCATGCCCACCATATCTGGTGCCAGGTAAATAGTTTGATAAATATGACTGTACACTATCAGAAATAGGAAGAAATAGGAGCCAGACTTACCATGCCCACCATCTCTGGTGCCAGGTTAATAGTTGGATAAACATGACTGTACACTATCAGAAATAGGAACCAGCTGACTATACTGCCCCATATTGCTAAATGAGTGAGCTAAAAATAGAAATATACAAAATTTGTATCCCTTATTATACTGAGCTGTTGTTGTTGCTTTAGCCTTATGTTTAACCCATTCTCACACATTGACAATTTTTGAACGCCTCCCTCAAGAATAACAATTGGGAAAACATTGTGTAAAATGAAGATATTGCTTGTTACAAGCAATTCCTTTATTTAACAAAACGTTTTCTATTCAGAAAGATGAAAATATCTAAACCTCATAAACTTTAAATTGCCCTCTGATACTCCTTTCGATTTGGAAACAGTCTAAAATTTCACCATCTGGTAACGGGTTAAGTCATGCTCAAATGTCTTGCTATACAAACAAAACACACACAAAACGCAATGTTTCTTTCCAACAATTCTCAAATTCAAAAGGATGTTTTTATTTCTTTTAACTTATTTCTCTATGAATTATTGTAATTTACTTTCACCAGCTTTCTACGTTATTGCTGATAATTTGTTGTGTTTGATAAATTTTGTCATTTCTGAAAAGAAGTCAGTTTTTCATCCCCTTTTGGTACATTCAGTGCTGTGATGATGGATTGATTTGTTTCATAAATGATGTTCTACATACCCATGTCCAAGCACTTGTCTCAAGCCCAGCTTTTAGACAAACAGTAACAACAACATACTGAAATGAGAGAAAAGTTTCACTTATAAACAGAATCACTGAATTTCTACAACACAATGTCAAAGAAGTGCAATAATACTTGAATAATCCATTTCCACACAATCCCTCCTTTTCGGGCTTCTCAAGAAAAAAGCTTTGAGCTTCTTCATTATCCACAATGTTTTCCATAAAAAAATGAAAACAAGATGTGTTTGTGAAACCCAATGGCCCCTGCTGACTTGAGTTTTTTTTTTTTTTTTTTATTTCACCTTGGTTTTGTTTGTTTGAATGGGGTTTTACGCCGCTTTTAACAATCTTTCAGTCATATCGCGGCGGCTGGAACACCTAACAATGGATTCCTGGTATTTCTCACACCAGTACTACCATTACATCCTTTCCTAGCTTCCAGCTGCTATCCCATATAGGTCTACGATTATCGACCCATTGGTGAGAGACAAGTAGTCGGAAAGGATGAGTGCCGCCGTCGGGAATATTTCACCTTGGTATGTGACCTTGACCTTATCATGTGACCTTGACATGAGATAATGCGTATTATGGAGATTTATCACCATGCCAAAATGTGAGTATTGTATCTTGAATAGACTGGTAGTAATTGGCACTGTTAAGTTTTTTGGTTAAGTTTTGTAGACAGTCAGACAGACCGACAGACTCAAATACTGACTGATAGACGGACGGACAATGATAAAACAATATGCCCCCGATCTTTTGATGCGGGGCATAAAAATCAAAATTACATCAACATGAAATTATTGTTTGCAGCTTCTTTCAATTAGGACATGTTTGAAATTTTGTTGTGAGGGAACCGGTAAAAACAAGTATTCTGAAGTCTTGAATGGCAATTCCTAGTTGCAGTTATTTTATCTATGAATTGTTCAATTGTTACATCTGCATTTTCTCGAAAAAATTAATTGACCAGAACAAAAATGAACTGTAACCTATATTTGAGGACTCAAAGACCAAATATCAGCCCTTGGTAAAATAATCTAGAAAACTGGGATTTGAAGCACATAATCAGTATTTTCTTTGAATACCAATTGACCGCAATTAAACTCGGTTTTGATCTGTAACTCATGATTGCAGACTCAAAAACCAGACCATCTTGGAAGAGTGAATGTATTATGGTCCCTGTTCAGACTATGCTGGGTTAAATACTTTTAGCTCTTGGAAGATTCTTTAAATCTAGAATGGTCATTCTACTTCATTACAGGCTTATTTTCAACATACTATCAACATACTATCTCTGAATGACCTCTGCTTGATATCATCTATTTCTCCAATGTTTGTTTCATGGCCAGGTAAAATTACTATACTTTTACACAATCATTCTTTTTACACCACTGGCAAACAAACCCAACTTTGGTAAACATTGTGGAAAATGAAGAACTTGTTACAAGCAATTTCTTCATTATCAACAATGTTTTCTACATAAAAAAATCAGGACCATGATAATCCTATATTGATCCCCTGAGTATGACGGCTCAAGACTTTATGATATATATACAAAATATCAAAGCTCTACACCTAATTATTTTGGAGAAGATTATTTAAAGATTTTCCCCTGTAATGCTAGGTATATTGAAGATCCTATCATTTAGAGCTAATTTCCAGAGTATAGTAATTCTTTGAAGTATTTTGGAAGAGTGTAAATAGGCATGGATACATACTAAATATCAAAGCTCAAGGCCTAATGGTATAGGAGGAGAAGATTTTCAAAGATATCCCACTTTATTATATCTTAAATCTTGGACTGCACAGAAAATGGCTTACTTTAAGAATACGGAAATTCTTTGAAGTATTTTGGTAAAGGGTCAATAGGTATTAATACACACAAAATATTAAAGCTCTAAGCCTTATGGTTTGGGAGAATAAGATTTTGAAATATATTCTTCAGGGATCACACAGAAATAGGCTACTTTTTAGTGTACAGTAATTCTTTGAAGTAATTTGGTAACAGGTCCATAAACATTGATACATTCATAATACTAAAGCTCTAGGCCTTATGGTTTGGGATGGAATGATTTTCAAAGATATCCTTATTCAATTCTATGTAAAATCAGGGATCACACAGAAAAGGACTAATTTTCAAAATACAGTAATTCTTTGAAGTATTTTGGGCAAAGGTAAATAGATGATGATTTATGCCATATATCAAAGCTCTAGGCCTTGTAGTTTTGTGGAAGAAGATTTTCAAAGATTTCTCTTAATTTCTTTGTAAAATCAGGGATCACACAGAAACGGGCTTATTTTCAAAGTACAGTAATTCTTTGAAGTACTTTTGGTAAAGAGTCAAAAGATGATGATTTATACAAAATATCAGAGCTTTATTGTTCGGGAGAAGAAGAAGATTATCAAAGATATTCTATATAAGATTAGGGATTGTACCGAAAAGGGCTAATGTTCAGAGTATGGTAATTCTTTGAAGAATTTTGATAGAGGGGGAATAGATGATGATTTATACCAAATGTCAAATATCTGGGCCTTATGGTTTGGGAGAAGTTTTTTTCAAGTTTTTTTTCACTTGGTTGCCATGGCAACTTAGGATCTTCATGGATTTAAATTCTTTGAAGTATTTTTAAAGAGCATGACCTAAGGGTTATTTCTGTGAATTCTGGTTGAAATTCCATGGTTAGTTTAGATGAAGATTTTTTTTGTAATTGTGAACAGACAGACAGACAGATGCTCGGACAGACAGATGAAGACTGATCACATTGGTCACCCAGAGAAAAGAAAAAAATTGCTTTCAAAAAGCTTTTCCAACAAAGTCACATTGAATTGTTTGTAGTTTCTCTTCATATGAATCAGTGTAATATTTTGTCAACCAGGAACGAGGTACTCACTGTATACACTGTGTTTCCAACAAACAAGTAGTTTCCAACTTTTCCATCAGAAAAGGCTATATCTACAAAGTAAAAGTGCATTTCATTTTAGATTATTTGCTTGAGCATTTGACTAAAACTGTTTTAATGAAAATCCTAAATTACTACCAGTGTATTACACCTGAAATACTATTAGTGAAGGGGTGTGGAAATACCAATTTTCTCCACTTGTCTCCTGACAAGTAAGAGATGATTTACTACTTGTCCAGAAACAAAATGAACTTGTACCCCAAAAAGTTAATAGATAAATTTGAGAAAATATTGTTGTTAATGAAGAAAATGCTGGGACCAAAGCAATTTCATCCCTTTCCAAAATACTTTCTATCATAAATAATGCTTATTTTTCAATTCTCTTTTATAATGTTGCTTGCAACCCCTTTGAATTTGGTCTAGGCTAAAATGTGAAAATAATAAAGAGTTAACCCCTTCCCTGTGATTTAATGATTGAGAAAACATTGTGGAAAAAGAAGAAATGGCTTGTAACAAGCAATTTCTTCTTTTGCCACCATGTTTTCTACCCTATTGAATGATTACAAATCATATAAATTAGACTTTAAATTGTTGTCTGAAAAACCTTTGAATTTGGACCAGTCTAAAATTTCAAAAAAAAGGAAAGGGGTTAAGACTGTCAAGCTAATAAAGCTCCAGAAAACATTGAGGGAGAAGCAGATTTATTTGTTGTAAACAATTTCTCCTTTTTTCAATATTTCATTTCTCATATGATACTTGTTACTTTTTTAATTATTATCTGCAACATCTTTCAATAAGCACCACTCTATTTTTTAGTCTGGTGATAGTTTAACCCTGTCATTTACCATCCTTGATTTTTATCTTTCTGTGATATTATAATCTAGCAAATATGTGAAAAAGAAGAAATTGCTATTAACAAGCAATTTCTTATTCTTCCACAATATTTTCTATCATACAGGATGGCTACTTCTAGAACTGAACTTGCTTTAAAATCATTGTCTACTGCCCCTTGAACAAGTCAAAGGTTTAGAAAAGTGTAAAGGGTTAACTCTTTCCTGTTCAAACCCGCAATTTTAAGTTGCTCGAATTTATACTTTAGGAAACCTTGTAGAAAAAGAAGATATTGCTTGTGACAAGCAATTTCTTCTTTTATACGATCTTTTCTACCCTACTGAATGATTATTTTTCTAATTAAATTGACTTTGAATTGTTGTCTGCAAAACAATTGAATTTGGACAACTCTAAAATTTTGAAAAACAGTAAAGGATTAAATAGAGTTCAGGCAGACTAACCATGTTGTAAAGCTAATACAGGCATCCAGAAGAGGAGGATAGAGTGATATATAGCATTGAGAATCCACATCCAGAACACCTGAAATGACAAATTGATTAAAATCACTTACTAAACAATAAATTGTATTAAATGCTTCACAAATTCAGGTTCAGACCAAATGCACTGATAATATGTTTGAATTTGATTCAGATATTTTTGAAAAATTTCATAAAGAAGTTGGAAAGAAATGAATAAATAAGGTCAAAAAGTACCTCAATTGCTAATGGAGAAGAATTAATTCATATCTTTAAGACTGATAAGCCCAGCCCTGCCGTTCTCGCAATAATTCCCAATTACAGATTTCACAGACAACTTTTGAACAGGGAACCGATAATTGTTCCAACCAAGTTTAGTACAAATTGACTCAGTGGTTTAAGAGTAGAAGATTTTCAAAGGAATCATTTCATGACTTCTCTATGTCCGATAAGCCTGTCCTGCCACACCCCCATTCAAAAATTACATTTTCAAGTTTTAATATGGTCCACTAAGGAAAATTCCTGCCATGTTTGGTCCAAGTCGATTAAATGCTTTTGGAGGAAACGATCTTTAAAGAATGATTTCATGATTTGTATAAGTCTGATAAGCCCAACCCTGCCACACACCCATTTTTCATGATTCAAAAATTCAAAAAGAATTTTCAAAAAGGAGCACTAAAGGGCATCCCTGTTAAATTTGGTCCATATTGGTCGAGTTTTTAGGAGAAGATTATTTGAAGATTTAATTCATGATTTATCCAAGTCTTACAAGCCTAAACCTGTCACACCCCATTTTTTAGTGAAATAAAAATTAAGTGACCAAGTTGCAGAAAGGGTTACTAAAGGAACATTATTGCAAAGTTTGGTCTACATTAGCCCAGTGGATTAAGGAAAAGAAGATTTTTAAAGAATTATTGCATTATTTCTCATGAATCTGATATGCCAAGCCCCAATGTTCACAGATCAAAAGGTTTACCCAAGGAACACCCCAGCCAAGTTTGGTTAAAATTGGTCTAATGGTCTAAACTATAACCAGTTTCAAATTGTGGCCTCCAATAATCAATAGGGTTCATCCTTGTGACCTTACAATTATTCTGGGCATTCTGGGCAAGTGTCATGAAGATTGAGCCAAAATTGTGGCCTCTAGAGTGTAAACAAAGAAATTGTCATTAAGGCCCCTTTTCCTGTGCTTTTTGGATAGAAACCTCCCATAATCAATAAATTTGATCTATTTGAGCGATGATTATTGATCAGAGAAGACGGAATTTTTAAGTTGTTGGGTCTCTTTAAATAAAATGAACTTGAGCATTATAGGTTGTTTACACATTTAGCAAACTGATTTCTTGAGGTCTTTAAAATGGATGAAAACTTGCTTTTGCTGTCAAACCATGCTATCATGTTGCTCTCTAAACGTAAGTTCCTCTCTCTAGAGGATCGTGTGAAAGTGGTTCGGACGCTTGACTCTGGACGTTCTTCTAGGATTATTGCTAGTGAGTTTGGTGTAGGTCGTATCCAAAATGTTGCTAAACATAAACGAGAATTTCTCAGGATATTTTCACCTCTGTCACAATATTTTCTATCTTAAATGGTACAAATGGTACAAAGTGCCTTTTCTTTTTTTAAAAGACACTTGAAATGGAAGTTTAGAACTTCTTAGAATTTGGAATAGTCTAAAGTTTTGTGATCTGTTAATGAGCTAACCCAAAATGGTATGTCAAAATGGCCGCCCTATTGATACTGTGAACAGCAGCCAATCTTTGTACAGCAGCCAATTTTGCCCTCTCCCTTGACTGGCTGCTGTACACAGATTCGACTGTATTCATGAAGACAGGGTCAAAACTGTGGCCTCTAGAGTATAAACACTTCAATTGTTGATGACGCACAGATGACAGACATTCAATGATCATGAAAGCTCACCATGAGCACTTTGTGCTCAGGTGAGTTAAAAGCTAATTAAGGGTCACCTAATGACCTTTCTTACAAAATTCGTTTAAAACCTATCCTCAAGTAACTGAGAAAATTTTCAGATATCAATATGTACCATATAGGAATTAGCCTGACCCATAACAGCCATGTTTTTACCAACCAAAATTATTTGAGAGAATCTAATAAAGCTGTATTCAAGCTGAAGTTTTAGATATGACATTTAGGATGCCAACAAACCATTTTCCCTTTTTCTAACATGGTTAGGCTATAAATTTTGTAAAATAATGGATCTTCCAGTCATAAATTAGCAGCCAGCTGAGTCACTTGATGAGCCAGTTATATGTTAATTGTTGCAAGACATAATTTTGCTCATTTTATACCACACATAACTTTATGTTGTTTGATTAATCTTACAACAAACTCTTGTCATAAGATGTTTGATAAGACATACCCCTGATGGTAGACTTACAAGAATCACAAAATTACAACATGTACTTCACCCGGGATTTTACGTCACATTTTACGTTACGTGACTTTAAACTTGAGAAAACATTGTGGAAAAAGAAGAAATTGCTTGTGAAAAGCAATTTCTGCTTTTCCCACAATATTTTCTACCACATAGGATGGTTTAATTTCAAATTGCATCCAAATTTCATTGTCGTTTGCAACCTCTTTTAATTTGGACCAGTCTAAAATTTTGAAAAACAGGAAAGGCTAAAGTCAGCTGAAATATCCCAATATACATGTAGTTTAGTACCTACCTTGGAATTAAATTGTTGAGCATTTTGTGATGATTTATATAGAAGAGGGAATTTTTTTCTGTTTTCTGCACTACAATATCTGTCAAATAACCCTAAAGCCAGTGGGGGTGCTGCCGTAAATATCTGAAAAAAAGTAAGAAAATAAAATGTCAGTTTGTGCATATTTTCAAATACATGTGTAGTACAATTGAAAATTGAATCATTGGCTTAATGTATTCTATATTAAACTGGAATTATTTTCAAATTTATGTAAAAAAAAAATCATATCATTCTGAGTTGAAAGCGATTCATAATATAATTCAATATTTTAAACTGCATTAGTTGAATGTTAACCATTTGTGCATTTTATATATACCACATATTAACCCATTCCCACACAGTGACACTTTTTGACGCCCTTCAAGCAAACAATAGGGAAAACATTGTGGAAAATGAAGAAATTGCTTGTAACAAGCAATCTCATTATATAACACAATGTTTTCTATCCAGAAAGTTGAAAAATTCTAAAATTTTCTGAACTTTAAATTCTCATCTGAAACTCCTTTCAATTTGGACTAGTCTAGAGTTTTGCTGACTGGTAAGAGGTTAACCAATTACCAGACAACACAATTTTGGTCTGGTCAAAATTCAAAGAAGTTGCAGACAGCAAATTTTCAAGTTGTTAAAACCATGAATATCTTGCCTTTTTGGGTAGAACACAATGTGAAAATATGCAATTGCCTCAATTTTTATATTTATCCCAAAAAATCTTTTCTTGAAGGTTGTAAAAACCAAGATTGTGTGGAAATGGATTGAGGATGTTCATATAATCAATGCAAGAAGCTTTAATTGATCGATCGCTGGCTCCACCCACTCACTCTTTAGGTAATTGACTCAAACATGATGTCATGCTTCAATTTTAAAGGGTGTTAGTTTGCAAAATTTATGGCCAGTAGCATGTGACAAAAAGTAAGATAGTTGGTTGGCAACCTAAACGTTGAAACTACAGCTTGAAAAAGCTGTAGTTACAACATTTAAGTCGCCAAACAACATAAATGGCCGCCAATGTCTGAGTTTAAACCTCAATTCTGGGCTGAATGAATACATGTAAATTGATTGGCAGTTATTCCTTGATTGACAGCCATAATTGGTCAATTATAAAAATGTGATTGTGTCCCTGAAGTTTAACCCATTCCCACACATTGACGCTTTTACCAATCAATTTGTTCATTTTCCAAAATGTTTTTCTACCTAGAAAGCTTAAAAATTCTTAAATTTCACAAGCTTCAAATTGTCATGTGCAATTCCTTTCAATTTGGTCCAGTCTAAAATTTTGCCGTCTAGTATGACCCTGACCTTGATATCAGCAGATGCACATTAATAAAACTTATTATCAAGTCATATGATTATTGTGATATGAATAGCATGGAAAATATAGGACAATATTGTCAGTAGACAGACAGATGGAAGGACACAGGTAAAACAATATGCCCCCTGGTTTATCAGACAGGGGGCATAAAGATACTGGTTTCATTGCATTTTAGACATGTTTCTATATTTGACCAATTGATAATTGGTTGAGAATGCCATGTTTACACATACATTTTGAATATCCAAGTTTCTGAAATCAACCACAAAAGAAGCCTCCTATTATTAGTTGTAGCAATTTTACTTATAATAGAGACATAAAAACTTTAACGAGTTGAGACGCCAAGGCTGTCACTTAGGATACGACAATAGCTCTTCTGAGACATTCATCCCAGGGGAGCTAAAAAGTGTAGGCTAACAGCTCATATGTTTGAAATAATTTCATCTTGCCTTAGATGTTTATGTATAAAACACAAGTTGTACAAGACACAAACCAGGGCAACACTGAGGGCATGCAACAGATCTTTACTAACAACTGTTCAGGGTGAGATGAAAGCATTACCATATTGCTTTTACCTATTTTTTCTATTATATGAGCGCATGCGTGATATTTCCGACCATTACACATACACCGCGTAAAGACTCAGATCAGCCTGTGCATCTGCACAGTCTGATCAGAGTCTTCACTCTGCGCTCTATAGACAGATACTGACCCAAAGCTTCTATATACAATCAGGGAATATTCAAATTGCCCCGAATGGCTGTCCAGGGTGCCCAATATGTGCGAGTCACGCACATGCAAAATGGTTGGAAATGTCATGCACAGGCTCATATCATAGAAATTTGTTTACTGTTATTTAAATGAAGCTCCTCACATTTCAATTTTTTCTATCTGAATCCATGATCACACAATCCAGTATTTTGATGCGTAAAGTAAACAGACTTGGGAAAAAAAAAACTTGTGGTAAAAGGAGAAATTACCTATCACTGGTAATTTAATCTTTTCTCACAATGCTTTGCCTTCATTCTGCATTTATGTTTTCAATTTAAGTGCAATTTGAAATTTTGGATAGAATTTGTTTCAGTTAGGACCGTTCTGAAATTATTTTATTTGACAATGGGTTATAGATCTTTCAAACCATTCCCAATTAATGATGCTTTTTGACACACTTCAAGAAAAGAACTCAGGAAAACATAGTGGTATATGAAGAAATTGCATGAAATAAGCTATTTCTACATTTCTCGCCATTCTTTCTACCCCAAAAGGTTAAAAAAAAATCAAATTGAAATTGTTGTTTGCAGCATCTTTTGATTTGGACCAGTCTAAAAACTTTGTAGAATGGTAATGGGTTAACACACCTACCACATTATAAAATCCTATGGTCCATCTTTCAAAAAGAATTTGTCCAGAGAAACCGTTGACCAAGGCAAACCAGAACTGTAAAATAGGGATACAAAACATGCATGGTCAGTATAGAGGGTTTGACTAGACTAAACACATTTATCTGTGCATAAAGCAAAGCTACTTCATGCAAAAGGATCTCTTAGGCATCCTTTTGACTCAACCCCATGAGCCATATTAACCCTTGTCATGCTGTATAAATTACCTTACTGAATTGCTGTCAATTCAAAGTGCTGAAAGCACTGACAGAACTTGTTGTTCAAAAATCAATAATTCCTTTAGAAATCAATTTCATAAACAACTCCGACAGGAAAAGTACAAGCAGGAGGTGTAGATCAAGATCAGACTGCACTTATGTGCAGACTGATCTTGGTCTATACCTCCTGCCAAAACGAGAATATTCTGGGTTCAGCATGACAAGGCTTAATCCATTACCAGATGACAAAATTTTAAAATGGTCCAAATTGAAATAGGTTGAAGACAACAATCTTTATATGACGGAACTTAAAAAAAATCTTTTTGGGGATATTGTGGATGATGAAGAAATTACTTGATACAAACAATTTGTTTCCACATTCTTTTCCAAAACTGTTTTCTTAATAGGTATAGAAAAGCTGTATTGGGTTGGATTGAATTAAAAACAATTCTGAGATATATGTTGCAAAAGATAGACTTAACTGATTCCCTTGAATCAAAGTTTTCACAGTGCCTGAATGAAATGTTGAAAATGAAGATATTGCTTACAACGTATTTCTTGATTTTCAACAATCTTTTCTATCCTACAGAACAAAGATTTTAAAATTTCACCTATATATAATTGTTGTCTGTGACTTCTTTCAATTTGACCAGTATGAAATTTTGTTATTAAATAATGGGTTAAACAACAGGAGGAGAAACTTATTTTCAGTTTTGGTACAATATACCTGTATACAAACAGTCAAATTTCATTTTCTTTTTTTGTTGTTGTTGTTTTTTTTTAATTTTTTGCCTTTTTTGAATTTTCTATTGTCATCCTGTGCACAATGTATAAAAGAACCTTTTCGCAGGGCATAACTAATACATCTTTTTAATCCATTCTGAAAAAATCCTGCTTTTTTCCACCCCTCAAGAAAAAAAGCTTTAGATAGTGTTACAAGCAATTGACTGATTTCTTCATTGTCCACAGTGTTTTCCAAAGCTTTTTTCTCAACATGTGAAAAAAAGCGGGATTGTGTTGGAATGGGTTAAAAGTCTTTGCTAAATAATAGACCTTCATACATTCTCTTCATTAATTGAGTACACATTTTTTTCTAATTTCAAAAAAGTAACAAAACAATGAAAGGTATTTCATACTTTACATAAATGAGACAAAGGATCTTTTACATAGCAATCTGTATATAGTTTTTCAAAATATTATTTATTATTCATAAAATTTCAATTATTTGCTTTTTAGATATAAAGAATATGAAGGTCCTTTCAAGCCTAAAAGCAAAACATACATATATACATATGAAACATAATTCTACAGTCATACCAGAAAAACATCACTTTGATTAACCCATTACTAGATGGCAAAATTTTAGAAAGTCCTAAATGGAAAGGAGTTGCAGACGACATTTCAGAGATCAATCAAATAGGGTAGAAAACATTGTGACAAAATAGAGAAACTGCTTTTGATAAGCAATTTCTCCTTTCGAAATTAATTTTCAGATATTGTTCTTCAATACATTGAAAAGCAGGATTGTCTGGTAATGGCTTAGCTATGAACAAACGGATTGTGATGGTCCCATATTGATTGTCACCCAAAATAGGTTATACCGGGTATGTTCTATTTTGATCAGTAATCTTGGACTGGATATTTCAAGTTTTTTTTTAAATGTGTGTGCAGCCTAAAAGATTGCGCAATATTGCATTAAATATTGAGGGTACTTATTGCACACAATATTCTATTGAGACAACCATACCCTGTGTTGTACAAATTCAAAAAGTAGGGTTATTATTATTATTTTTTTTTTTTGCAAGGGCAGGGGAGGGGGGGTGAAATACCACATTTGACTAATTATAAGATGATAAAACTTAAGACAGTTCCAAAATTCAAAGATGTTGCAGATGACAATTTTCAATTAATGAAATCTAAATGATTTTTGTCTGTTTGGATAGAAAACCTATTGGAGAATGGACATATTTGTTTGTTTTCTACCAAAACCTACAGCTTAGACACTTTTTTTTTTCTTAAGAGGGATTGTGTTAAAAGGTCTTAAAAGGAATTTTCAGGCTACCAATAACAGTATTTGTATATACAATATTAACTCACAAACACTGTGCATGCATATAACATGAACACTGCATCATTTTCAGGATTATTCCATATAAGGACATACCACATTATATAATCCTATTGTCCATTTTTCAAATAAAATTTGACCTGAAAACCCATTGGTAAGGGCAAACCACAGCTGAAAAGTATTTGACTGATACATAATTCTAAAATGTTAAAACATTTATCAGAATTCAAGTCAATAAGATGTTGCATTTACCCATTCTCACAGAATGATGCTTTTTGATGCCCACTGAGAAAAACAATTTGAAAAACATTGTGAAAAATGAAGAAATCGGTTGCAACAAGCAATTTTTCATTTTGCACAATGTTTTCTAGCCAGGGAGTTGAAAAAATCTATAATTTCATAAACAGTAAATTGTTGTCTAGAACTCATTTCAATTTGAATCTGTCCAAAATGTTGACATCTAGCAATGGGTTAACAGCAATTATTAGAAGCTGAAAACCTTAAAAACAATGAAAAGTTATACCATATACATGTATTTAGAAATGTTTGCGACAATATTTCATGTGTGTCCCTTTAAACAAAATAGGGATCTCATGGAAACTCCATAAAAAAGATATTTGAATAAGTAAAAGATCTAGCAAAGGTCAAAAAGAGGTCATATCTTGAGAAAATAAAGATGCTTAAACTGTACCACAAACAAAGATGCCCCCACTTAACCCTTGTCATGCTGTATAAATTACCTTACTGAATTGCTGTTAAATCAAAGGGCTGAAAGCACTAATAGCACTTGTTGCTCAAAAATCAATATTTTTTTAGAAATCAACTTCAAAAGTAACTCTGGCAGGAAAAGTACAAGCAGGAGGTATAGACTAAGATCAGCCTGCACATAAGTGCAGACTGATCTTAGTCTACACCTCCTGCCCAAACCAGAATATTCCGGGTTCAGCATGACAAGGGTTAATTGCTTGTCACGTGATCCTCAGCTGTGACCTTCAATTTAGAAGTAACCATTTCACTAGTACTCATCAAGGGAACAACCATGTCAAGTTATTTGAAATCCATCTATAAATGTAGAGGATATGCTCCAGACAAGGTGAATTTTGTCACCTGACCCTCAGTCATAACAATTACCTTTATGTTAAAGAACTGGTTTAAGAAACATCTTGACAGCATGGTTTCATATCCAAGCTGGGGCAATTTGTAATTCATCTATGTTTTATTTAGACTTTCATTTTCTTCATATTAATAAACCCCTTTTCTACAAATATTAATAGTACTTCACATGTCATATGCCAAAAAAATGTTCTTCATAAAGTACATGCAATTCCTCATAGACAAATTTAAACACATCTGACAAGAATTCATCAGACAGTGTCAAAAACAGTTTCATACAGAGTAATATGTGATGATGTGATTTTCCTGCTAAAATGATGACAAAAGAAGATGGTTGTCCCAAGAAAACTGCTGTCAAGCCTGCAAAGTTTTGTAGGCATCATAATCCGGACAGGCACAATTTTAGTGTTTGACCTTGAGATTTGACCTTGAACTTGAAGCTATCCAAATTATCTTTCAAATGGCACATCTGCTCATGTATGAGAATAATTGTGCCAATTTATTTTGAAATCCATCCATAATTGTAGAAGAAATGCTTTGATAATCACAAATTTAGTGTTTGACCTTGAGCTGTGACCTTGACATTAGAACTATCCCAAAAAATTCTTTCAAATTGCATATTTACACATGATGGAGAATAATTGTGCCAACTAATTTTGAAATCCATCCATAAATGTAGGAGCAATTGCCCGGACAAACATAATTTTAGTGTTTGACCTTAAGCTGTGACCTTGACATTATAACTATCCCAAAATTTTTTTCAAATGGCACATCTACTCATGATGGAGAATAAATGTGGCAAGTTATTTTGAAATGCATCCTTAAATGTCAAAGTTATTCTCCGGACAAATTCGGAAGGACAGACTAACTAACATACTAGCCCACAAACACCGACTTGTCATAGTGACAACAATGTCTCGCTCTCCGCAAGTGGGCTTGACAAAAATTAACTTCATTCATAAGGACCATGATAAGTTAAGAACATTGATCTTCTGTCAATTTCATAGGTAGACATAACTATCAAATCTTCAAAAATTCATAATTGTATGATAAATGGAAAAGAAAATTGATCTCTTTCCTGTCCAATACCTGGTTTTTACATCCCTGTAAATATATAACTGAGAAAACATTGCAGAAAAAGAGAAAATTGCTTGTTACAAGCAATTTCATCTTTTTCTACAATATTTTCTACCCTTCTGAATGGTTATTTTTTAAACTTTAATCCACAGTCTATTTCCTCTGCAAAACCTTGGCATTTTGACAGGTCTAAAATTTTGAAAAACAGGAAAGGGCTACGGGTAATCTGAAACCTTGTATTTGTTTCTCAGTGCATAGGAAAGATTTAACATTTACTCCAACTTAGTGCAGTAACAAAAACTTTCCTCTGCTCAAGCAAATACAAGGCGTTGGATTATCATTACAGCAAAATATTACAATATATCTTAACCCATTCCTGTTCAATCACTGGTTTTTACGTCCCTGTGTTTTAATACATGAGAAAACTTTGTGAAAAAAGTAGAAATTGCTTATAAACTTCAATCACCTTTCTATTTCCATTGCAAAACCTTTGAATTAGGACATGTCTAAAATTTTGCAAAAACAGGAAAGGGTTAAGGGCAATCTGAAACCTTGTATTTGTTTCTCAATGCATAGGAAAAATTTTAACCCATTACCAGATAGCAAAATTTTAGACTGTTCCATATTGAAATGAGTTGAAGACGACAATTTAAAGCTTATGAAAATTTGGATTTCTTTACTTTTGGGGAAGAAAATATTGTGGATAATGAAGAAATTGCTTGAAACAAGCAATTTCCTCATTTTCCACAATGTTTTCCAAAGCATTTTTCTTGGGAGCGTCTAAAAGTGTCATTGAGTGGGGTTGGGTTAATATTCATTCCAACTTGGTGAAGTAACAAATTTTTCCTCTGCTCAAGCAAAAACAAGGTGTTGGATTATGATTACAGCAAAATTTTCCAAATACATCTTCAGAAAGACTTACCTGTATAACATAGAGACATATATTCTTATAAAAAGAGTAGAGAATAAGTTTACAGAGACGGCTGTAGCTCCAGGCACCATGTACCAATAATAACTTGTTCAAGAACCGGAACTGAAAAATAAAGTATACACATATAAGGTTATTGAAACTGGAAATTGATTTCCAGATGAGAGATTTGTAATGGTTTTACACTGCTTTTAGGAAGAATACATTAGCTGAGTTAGCTTTTTTACTCTACATACCCAGTAATATTATTTGTTATTTAATACAAGATGGTGACCACAGGTCAGAGTTGGAACTTGGTCTCATAAGGCTTTCAATTATCTCTCACATGTTACCAGACAGCAAAATTTTAGACAAAGTTGGTGAAATTTAAGATTTTTAAAAAAAGCTGGATAGAAAGAACTGCATAAAATGAAGAAATAGCTTGTTACATGATATTTCTTCATTTTGCACAAATTATTTCCCAATTGCTTTTCTTGAGGGGCGTCAAAAAGGCAAAACTGTATAGGAATTGGTTAAATTACTCATATCCAATCAATGAGCAGCAAGTATTACACCTGCATCATTTATCAATAAAAGGAAATAACTCTAGACAAAACTGAGTTATAATTGGAAATTATGAAGCAGGGAAGTAACTCTTGAGCTATTGCGTAATCTGAAGCACATACTGCTTGTAAATCCTCAACATGACAAATACAGACGGCGCTATGGGCAGCCTGTACCATATCAGCATGTATGGCCAAGAAATAGGAGCAACTCTAAGATACTGAAGGGAGTAACTCTAAGACGCACCTGAGATATTGCATAACCTTAAGCACATACTGCCTGTACATCCTAAATACAACAAATACCAACGACAATATGGGCAGCCAGTACCATACCAGCATCTACAGCCAATAAAGGGGAGTAATTCTAAGACATACCTGAGCTATTGCGTAATCTGAAGCACATGCTGCCTGTAGTCCCTCAACACCACTTATACCCACACCCACATGGGCAGCCTGTATCATACCAACATCATTGGCTCCATCACCTATAGCCAGGGTTATAGCCCTGCAGCTTTTCTTGACTAGTTCAACTAATTCTGCTTTCTGCAAGGGGGACACCCTGAAATATATCATGCAATGTATTTGTGAAATCAAATTCTCTCATAATGGCTTATACAAACATTGTTGAGTCAATAGCCTTCAATAAAATAGAAAATTGATCTTGGGTTTAGTTTATGACAGACAGATAGACAAAGGTACAGAACAATAATTCATAACCAAAATTACAACAATTTGAGGTCATTTTATTTTAAGCGCCATAATAATTGTCTATTGGTAAAACAGGCAGTATCCATATTATTCAAGTTTAGGCCAATGACCAACAATTTCACAATTTGGTTACATGTTACTGACCATAAATTTTGAAAAATAATACTGTTTAATATAATATTGAGGTGGGACTTCCTGCTGGAGTCAGTGGGCGGGGTCAGTTGGCAGGACCAGCCACCCATCGTTTTCGAAAATACAACCCTGTTCAATTTATCATTTCACAGATAATTCATAGTTACCTGCAGCAAATCACAGCTCTACATGAGATAGCAATATTGAAGAAGTCCTGTCTACACTCATGTGTTAAGGCATACTTCAGGGACTGAAATAAAGAGTCATACTTATACTTGGTAACAACATAAAAGAATACACAGTTAACCCATTCCAACTCAATTCCTTCTTTTTACGCTCCTCAATAAAACAGTTTTAGAAAACATTGTGGAAAATGAAGAAATTGCTTGTTACAAGCAATTTCTTCATTATCCACAATGTTTTCTATCCCAAAAGAAGAAAAAAATTAAAATTCCATAAACTTCAAATTGCCGTCTGCAGCTTCTTTCAATTTGGACCAGTCTAAAATTTTGTGTTAAATCCCTGCCACACTAGATTGTTATTAAATAGATCAGGGTTAGAATCTGCTTAGAAAATTCTTTGATCATAATCTCTGAAAAATTTATTTAATCAAGCATTTTCTGGGTGTCATGAAAATAGGCTTAGGCTGTGGAAAGTCTTCCATAAAGACATACCTAAGGAATATTGGATGCCAGATCAAGTTGACTGTTTTATCCCTATAAACTTGACTTTTAAATCTTACTCTGACCTTGACAAATAAAATCATCGTTAATCATCCTTTCCTGTAAATTTCCTGGTTTTTAAGTCCCTTTGATTTTTATACATGAGCTATTTCTTGTTTTCCAACAATATTTTCTACACTGTAGGTTGGTTACTTTTCAAATCACACTCACTTTCAACTGTCATCTGAAACTTCTTTCAAATTGGACAAGAGTAGAATTTTGTAAACCAGGAAAGGCTTATCTATGAACTAAGCAAGTACATTATTTGAAGTCTCATATAGCAAGGTAAATTCAAAGATTGATAGTCTGTGGCCTTATGTCACTTTCAACACTATTTCAATCACATCACATTCAGATCCGAGACAATTCAATACCTATCACATAAAGTAAATGGAGATTAAGATACCATACAATAAGTTAAAGACTGGTTTAAATTCAAAGAATTTGTAGATAACAGTTCAAAGTTGAAGAGGTTTTAAAAACCTTTATCTTCCCTCAAAAAATCTTTGGAAACTTTTGGGGAATGAAGAAATTGATTGCTACTCCAAAATACAAAAGATTTCTAAAATTTCATCTACTTGAAATTGTAGTCTGCACCTTCTTTGAATTTGGACCAGTCTAAAATTTTATGGTGTGGTATAAGGTTAAGTACACAGTTCACCTACCTTTCCATCAATAATTAATGCCACATCATTGTCCTTTTTAAGCAGTTCTTTGAAATCATCAACATGTTTTCTTAACAGCTCTCTGGTTCCCTGTTCAAAATACAAATTATGCATATGTGACTCCAAACATAAACTCTTTATATTTTTATCCCATTTCTACAAAATCCTGCTGTTTTGCAGCCCTACAAAAATAGTTTTTAATATGAATTATCTTCTCTATTGACCTAAAACCAAAACAAGAGCACAACATGCATATGCCAATACTCAGCTGTTCAAGTGCTTGATAGTGGGTGAAATTTTTAAGTAGAAAAAGGGGCATAATTCATCCAAACATGTTTTTAGAGTTTCTTCCAAAATAGCTGAGCTAAAAATAGTACTGAACTCTACTGGGGCATAATCATATATTGTATCAAGAGCAATTTATGAAGATGCCTGATGCTATGATAGTGAACACAAAACTATGACAAAAATAGAGTATAATTTGTACAAAAATGGAACTTCCCTTGATTTGTTTGAAAGGGGTTTTACGCCACTTTCAACTATCTATCAGTTATAACGCGGTGGCTGGAGCACCTAACAATGGCTTCCTGGTATTTCTCACACCAGTACCACCATCACATCCTTTCCTAGCCTCCAGCTGCTATCCCACATAGGTCTACGATTATCGGCCCATTGGTGAGAGACAAATAGTCGGAAGGGATGAGTGCCGCCGTCGGGGATCAAACCCGGGACCTCTAGATTGACAGTCCGACGTGCTACCAACTGCGCTATGACTGCGGCTTGGAACTTCCCTTGAAATAGGTTTCATATTTTTGTTTCACATATACCAAGACTTTTAGCAAAATATCTACAGTCATAAAAGAGATACAGGAAAATGTTGAATGCTAGAGGAAAACAATGCTATTGCAATACAAACAGCTATGACTGTATGACAACAACGAATACAAAAGTAAAGCCTTACAGTCCTTGCCATTCTGTGCAGCCTGAACTGGATGCAAAAATGAATTGAACAACCAAAATGATATATTTCCATATGAAGGACCATCTATACAAACTTACATCGAGACTGTGTTCATTGATGACTATTCTTGGCATGTCATTGGTCAGCATTCTACAGGAGTATGCTGTAATATAGAAATGGTATATGGATTGTTACTTGATAATGGAGAATGGAAGGATAACCATATTATAAATATCTTACCTTAACCCATTACCAGAGAGCAAAATTTTAGACCAGTCCAAATTGAAAGAAGTTGCAGATGACAATAAACAGTTCATTAAATTCTAAATGTTTTCAACTTTCTGGATAGAAAACATTGTATAAAATGACAAAATTGCTTGTTACAAGCAATTTCTTCATTTTACACAAAAGTTTTTCCAAATTGTTTTTCTTGAGGGGCATCCAAAGGCAACACTGTGTGGGAATGGGTTAAAAGATTATCATGGAAAATAAAATCAAGAATTACTGCACATATAAAGTTTATTTTGATCACCTTTCTTTAAATACCATTACATAGAGCAGTTATTGTATAAAAACTATTGAACAATACACACAAAAAAATGAAAGAAATGAAAAAAAAAAAAATCAGAACTTTTTTTACGTCTTTTTGAAACATTGTGAGAAAAAGAAGGAGTTGCTTATAACATATGATTTCCCCTTTCTTGAAACATTTTCCAGCTAAAAGTCAATTCAAACATTGTCTGCGGCAACTCTCATTTTGGACCAGTCAAAAAAGACCAGTCTTATGGGTTAAGGAAGTAAAAGCTAATTAACTCACCAACGTTTATAGCCGTTTCTTGTTTATCACCAGTTAATACCCAGATCTTGATGTCTGCAGCCATGAGATTGGAAATGGTTTCAGGAACATCCTGCAGGAAAGTCAATATGTAAAGGTTTGGTGGAGATAATTGTATAATTTACTTCTTAGTCCTCATAGAATATTAAAGGTATTACAACCTAATTTGCAGCTGTTAATTGCTAAGAGAATACTATAAATTCAAGCATTTAGCCAAGTTTACTTCTTATCAATATTACTGATATTAGAATGCTTCTAAACTTATACTTCAGCACACAGTAAAACAAATGCACACAGTAAAACAAATTGACTTCATTTCTATTTGAAGTTCTTTCAATATATTGAACCCAAACTTCCCTTTGGAATCTCAAGAAGCAAGGTTTTGAAGGCTTTTGAGCAAATGCAACAATTGTAATCACCCATATTAATTTCATACTAGATAGCAAAGAAATTTCGTGTATCATTTCAAACTTGCTAAACTTTGCTTTATTTGGCAATGTTTCTGTTTTGATAAACAAGCTGTTACAGCAGACGTACCTCCTGCAATTTATCTTCTATTGCTGTGGCACCCAGTAAACTCAGATTCTGCAAGAGTAAAATGAAAGGTTAACCCATTCCCACTCAGTGATGCTTTTACATAACACCAAGGAAAAAACCTTAGGAAAACAATGCAATTTCTTCATTCTACACCTTTTCTACCCACAAAGTTTAAAATATCCAAAATTTAATTATCTTTAAATTGTCGTCCGCAACTTCCTTCAATTTGGGCCAGTCTAAAGTTTAGCCCTTGGAAATGGGTTAAAACATTAGTAACTCCTGCAGGTAAATTACCATACAATCACCCATTTTAAAATGTTAGAGAAAAATAGCTGTAGAAACATTGTGGAAAGAGAAGAAATTGCTTGTTACAAACTGTTCCTCTTTTCTCACAAATTTTTCAAACTCATTTGGTCATACTCCTTCAATTTAGATGCATTTTGAATTGTCATCTGCAGCCTTTTTCAATTAAAACAGGTCTAAAACTTTGTTATCTGATAATGATTTGAAGTTTTTAACCAACTACCACACAATCAAGCAATAGATATATAGAAATACAATCGAGGGAAAAGAAACAATTTCTCCTTTTTCAAGGTACACTACTGGTCTACATAAATAATTTGATGAGTCGTTTTTGCTGATCTAATAAATTTTCTGATTGATAGTCACCATCTGTCATTTCAATGGCTGATAGTGATAAAATAAAGTTATAAAGTTTGACATCACACTTAACATATTTAGTTCAACACAAAACTGTTTTATACGGCCTGATAGTTTGGTACTTATTGAATGACTGTTGCACTATATCAGAATGCATGCACATTAAATAAATCCCTTCAATACCGAAAAATTCTGTTTAAATCATAACTAGGAAAGACAAAATTCAACTTCTCAATACATTCTTCATGTCAAAAAATATCTTCTATCCATTCAGAATCAAATTCAACAAACCCTTTCTATAAGTTCAGCTGCTTCCTCCAACTTTTTGTCCCTATTCTGTAATGAAGTGCTTGCTTTGTAATATGTATGTTTCCATTCTTCGTAGAATTCTTCGTTCACATCAGCTTGAGCTATGCACAAAGTTCTTAAACCGAGAGTGGCAAACTGTTCTAAATGCTGTAGTG